>JADMLL010000001.1:9279627-9919603 GCA_016920875.1 Columbicola columbae | reverse complement strand
GGTTTGGGTATTTCCGCCTCGGGCAGAATAAATAATCCGCGTTCGGTGAAAAGCTCTTCCATTTCCTGTGAATTTTGGAAAACGTGGTCCTTGATGTTATCAATATGTGATATATTGTCACTAATCCTCATATCCTCCTAAGACAGCGAGGAAACTAATTCATCGCGGAGGAAATTTACTTTCCAGAGAGTTCAATTTGAAGGAAAATGAAATAAAAATAAAAATTTGGGTTTGACGTAATTTGCAAGGGTTCAAAGTAATCGGGAGGACGTGGAAAAGAGAAGAAGGATGAGTCTGATTGAGATGAAACTTGTCGGAAGTGCTTAGTCCTGTCTTTTCAGTATAAATAACCCCACGTACGAAATTCCGACAAATTTTTCTTTCGGAAAACAGATCGCTGTCTTAACTCAGGAAACATAATGATAATGTGAGCAGGAAAGAAAGATGGGAAGAAAATAAAAAATAAAGATTTGAAGGGAAAAAGAAAATGAAAAGTAAATAGTAGGGCGAGTCATAAATAACTTCCAATCAGTTTTGAATAAATAATACAAACTTTTAGCAACTACCCACTTCATAAATAGTAAACACTTATTAGGAACTCATTTTGTAAATTCTCTAAACTCATCTTGAACACTTATAGAAAAAATGTTTTTGTCAAAATAATGTATAGTGGAACCTCTCATAACGAGTTTAATTCGCTCCGGAGTTTTGGTCGTTATACGAAACAATTTTTCCATATAAATCAATGTAAAATGGGATAATGCGTTCCAGGCAGAACCAAAACCCCGAACAAAATTTATGTTTAGCATCACAAAATCACAAAATTGTTGTCAAATATGAGATTAGTCATATTCTCTTAGTTGTGTACTTCATTTATTTTTAGTATAATGCAGTCTAGAGTCATTTGTCTTTGCTGACGCTTCAAAATTTGATGAAAATGTGACACCGCATATCATTGAAGAATTTCATGACGCATGACTACTGTCTTATTTAGGATGATGCTTCTCAATGTACACCAGCAACACTTTCCACTTTGCTTTCAGCCTTTTGTTTTATTCCACAGGATTGTTGCTTTGTGAATTAATCCCTCATATTAAAAATTATGTTCTAATTCCAAGTTTGAACAGCATTCGAGATGGAAGGGATGGTTTAAGAAGAAAGAAAAAGAAAAAAAGCAATGGCTAAGTGGAAATGAAAGATTTTGGGTGGTAGTGAAGAACATAAGACAGGCAGAGATAAATTTAACTTTGAATCTGCCCCGGTTTGGAGTTCGGAAGTCTTTTTCTCTACCTGTCGAGAGATTTCCCATGTATATGTCGCTCATTATGCCAAAAATTGCTCGCTATACGAAGGACTGCTTGTTATGCGAATTTCTCGCCATTACAAGCACTCGTTATAAGATGTTCCACTGTATTTTGCCTATTTATTATAACGAAATCTGAAATTTTTAGAGTTATAATTATAAATTTGTATATGACGAGGCCTTTTTATCGATTATGTACTTAATTCAAATAGAAAATTCATATTATTAAGTGTTTACAAATTGTACCATAACAATAAAACGAATCTCTCGTGACTGTGTGCATTATTTATGAAATACTTCTCCCTACAAAGGATTCATTAACACGAAGCGTCTTAGTTAAAATCAGTATTTAATGAAAACGGAAGCGCGCTTTACAATCCGACCTAATAAAAGAGAAAGAATGCGGTTCGGATGTCGACTAAGAAGATAATTTGAAAATATTTTCATAATTTTTATGAGCGGGACTGTGGTTTTGTAGGAAAATAAGGGCTTCGTTGAGAGCTTGACTAATTGAGAGATAAACTACAGAGAACAAACAAAACCGAGACTTGTTAGCGGCGGAAGAAAACCTCTCCGGCATTCGGGAAAGGAGGATAGCCGAAGCGGAATGGGTGTTGGAATTAGATTTGTCGTCTCCGGATGGAACACTGTAATTGACACTTTTGCTCAGAGTTTTTCCATGAATGTCAAATCTCGCGAGTCAAATTTCCCGTGTGATTTCTAACTCAAAGGTTTTGATTTTTAATACACCCATACCTCGCTTTACGGCCTAGATACGTTCCACGAAACTTGGCCGTATAAGGAGTCAATTATTCTAATACAAATTCAGAGAGATTGGTTCCAAATTTGTTAAAAATGTAACATGGCGTGTCATTCAAAACGCATTTTATCTCGTTTAAATCAGAAATACATACATAACAAGTACATAGATTTGTACATAAAATAATAACAGACCCCAAAAAACCGACAGTAATCTATGAACAAAAATGAAACAACTTCATGTGAAAAAATATGTATATGTATATATACATAATTTTTAAAAAATTTGATCAGAAGACGATGAAGAATATAACCTGCAGATCACTGTCCTCATCATATTTTGCTGGTAAGGATGGGCCTGGCTTAAAAAAATTGTTCAACATTGTTGGTCTTAGCTACGTTCGACATCAGGATCGGTTTCAAGGAGGATGTTTATTCCTTGTTCGAAATAGGAAAAAGCTTTCGACAAATTTTTTGATGTTTGCTGTTTGGATACAACAGGCTCTGTCTCTTCATCATATACCGTTTCCGCTTGCACCTATATGAGTTCCTATCAGCTTTAAGTAGGTGAAACACATGACGTTCGTTTAAACCTTCAAAGCCGAGATTATGTTCTGGATCCAAAATGTTTTGCCTAATTTCGGGATTGCCTAACTTCTGTCCCAGTACTTTACTTTAACACATTTTGGCCGTTATATCGAAACATTTTAAGCCGCATATCGAAAACGTGCCATAATTAAAGAAGGCTGTTATAACGAAATGCCGTATAAAGAGCGGCCGTATAGCGAGGTATGAGTGTACTTTGAAATACACGCCCTCCAACTACAATTTTTTTTTTTAGTCACTAAGACAGAAAGAAGAGAAAAAATTTGTTATCATAAAGCTTTATATGATAATGACTTCATACGAAATTCATTGTAACTTTTCTTCCTTTTTATGTTTGGTTCGTGGATTCTCACACATTTTTTTTCCAGTTTTCATTAGCGAAAACAATTTTTTCCAGTAAAATTAAAACTCAACCGAGGTTAAAATCCTCTTTGTAACACAACTCAAAAAGCGTACTAAAAACTTTCTCCTTAAAAATTTTCCAACCTTTTTCCAAGAATATAATTACCTTCTGTTTTTGTACACGGCTTCTAAATTTAATAATTTAAATTTTAAAAACAATTAAATTTTCTTTTTTTCCCTGCTTTAATTTGTTGTAACAAAAGAGGGAATAAATCCGTTCAAATGGCCATTACTTGTGCAAAAACCTCGCACAGATTTAATTACAAAATCATGGTCACGTGGGCGGGAAAATGAATTAAATTAAACTGTAGCAATGATATCAGGGTCGAATGAGAAAATAAAAATAAAGACAGCATTGATTAAAATAAAATCAGACTCATCATTTTATCTGTAGAATTTTTTTTTTTAGCTTCAAGATGTTTTTAATCCCAAATCAGGAGGATTCTCCCAGAATTGACAGATGTCTACACAATCCTCCATTAACCGATTCGTTTGTTTTGTTTTTTTGTTTATTCGTCTGTATCTCCATGATTAACCTTCAAATAAGTTAGATCCTAATATAACAGTGGAACCTCTCATAACGAGTTTAACTCATCAACGCCCTGCGTCCTCAGATGAGGACACTAACTTTAGAATTTTTTTAAGTTTTTCAGGTTCTATTTTTGGAGGGATTTTCTTTTAAAACATCAACAGCCATCTTTTCTTTATAAGTAGCTTCAATTTTTTCACTTTTGTTGTAGAATAGTTCTTGATAGAGCGGCATGATTTTCACTAAAACGCATCGGTCCATAAAAATTATTTTTCTCACATCCTGTAGGAGGTATCGCTGCGGAAAAAAATTAGCAGACACTCAGGATGTTGTAGAACAAACCCATAAATAGATATACCGTTTTGGCATTCAGACAAATGGTCACCAGCGAGAGGTGACAATGAGTCATTCTGGTCCAACGCTGTAGCGCCTGGGACGAGGCAGACAGTTGGTATTTAGATTGTGACAAGTGCTGTCAAAATTAAAATAAAGTGGCATTAGCTTAGTTTTATGTATTATTAGTTTTATTTTTGAGTCCTGACATACCACACATCATTGAAATTTCAACAAAAACAAAATGAGCCACAGTCAAATTTTGGTGTTATTATATCCCGGTGTCTTCAAATGAGGACAGGAATTTCCCGGAAAACCGTAAAAAAATTTTGACAAATATTTATAAAAAGATTATTTTTGATTTTTTTACACCAGACTTCAAAAAGGATTTCAAAAAATGTCCACCTGGGCGTTAATGGGTTAATTCGTTCTAGAGTTTTACTCGTTATACGAAACAATTTTTTCTATATAAATCAATGTAAAATAGGATAATGCGTTCCAGGCAGAACCAAAAGCCCGGACAAAATTTATGTTTAGCATCACAAAATCACCAAAATTGTTGTCAAATATGAGATTAGTCATATTCTCTTAGTTGTGTACTTCATTTATTTTTAGTATAATACAGTCTAGAGTCATTTGTCTTTGCTGACGCTTCAAAATTTGATGAAAATGTGACACCGCACTATCATTGAAGAATTTCGTGACGCATGGCTACTGTCTTAGTTAGGATGATGCTTCTCAATGTACACCAGCAACACTTTCCACTTTGCTTTCAGCATTTCTATTATTTCACAACATTGTTCCTTTGTGAATTAATACCTCATATTAAAAATTATGTTCTAATTCCAAGTTTGAACAGCATTCGAGATGGAAGGGATGGTTTAAGAAGAAATAAAAAAAGCAGTGGCTAAGTGGAAATGAAAGATTTTTGGGTAGTAGAGAACAAAATAAAACAGTCAGAAAAAGATTTAACTTTGAATCTGTCCTGGTTTTGAGTTCGGGGAAATCTTTTTCCCTACCGATCGTGGGATTCCTCATGTACTAGTCGCCCATATCAAAAACTGCTCGTTATGCGAAGCACCACTCTTTATAAGACTTTTTTTTTGCAGTTTATGTTACTCGTTATGCAAATTTCTCGCTATGAAAAGCACCAGTTATGAGAGGTTCCACTGTATTCGTGTTTTAATACACACAGATCGAAATCCTTTCCAGTTTTCTGTCTCACCATATTGAGGAACTTTTAATTAAAGCCCTGAGGTTTTTTCGATAATATTGAGTCCTTTTGACTCGCGGGGACGGAAGGGGAACAATTTTCGAATATTATATGATTCGTCCGAGCAATCACGAAGCTCCATTTCGAAAGCAGATGCTTCTAGGTATTGATTTTGTGATTGACAGGATGTGATTCATTCGAGGAACAATAGAGTGAAAATGTAAACCTTTCCGACGGCTGAACGGTTTTGTATTTTCAACAACGGACCATTCTACTCATATTTTTGGAAGTCATCAAGAATTTGACGATTTTATATTAACCAATCCTGCCTGAAATGAGTTTACGATAAGCCTTAAACAGAGTCAAAAATTTTTGTTTTCTCCAACACCCAGCCAAACACAAATTTATTAATTTTCCGATACTTTTATAGATAAAACCAAACAAATTATATATTTTGTTGTTATTATTATTATTAGTTTAAAAAAGTATTAGTAAACAAATTTTAAAACAATTTCAAAATTCATTTCTCAACCACGCAAACGATCCTTCAATATGGCTGACATGAAAAAAATGTCAACTCAATTTTTTTAAAGATATTCAGAAAACGGCCTTCCAATAATAGCTAGCGAAATGCTAATTTTCCCTTAGTCGTGACTAAAATTTCAAATTAAAGTCAACATGGAGTTTAGTCGCATTATTCCAGCAAAACAACACATCTTAGGCTAACACCATCCTAACTTGTATCAAACAATCATTTAGAATGATAATGTCGGAACCGAGTAAAAAAAAAATTTTATTTTGGCCAGTTTAATCGAAATAATTTGTAATTAAATACTTCAAGGGATGAAAACGGGGTGGAATGAATAAAACACAAAAGAAAGCGAAAAGTCAAAGAAAAAGGGAAGGAATGAAACATTGTAAATGAAATAAATTTTTTTCTCCAGTTTTATTTTATAAATCTTGGTTTTTACGCCGGTTTGGTTGTTATTTCCTCAAGTCATTTTCTTTTATTCTGACAACCTTCTTAAACCCGTCTGCAACTTTTTTCCTTTCTCCATCTTTGTGCTTCCTAACCTCCATTTGAATATCTCTTCAGAGAATTCTTCTTTATTTATGTGTCATAAATTTAAATTGTTTGTTAGAAAGTGAAATATTAGTGACTGCCGCCCTTTTCGCCAGTTTCTGTTTTATATTCAAGATATTTATTTACTTTTATCTCGTTTTATAAAGTAATCGAATCAATTAAGTGATCAAAAATTGATTTTGTAAGTTAATGATTGTTTTGTAAAATTGGCGTTAATTTAATGCATGACCACATAGAGAGAGAGTGAGTGACAAAGCAGACAAAGGATGTGTGAAGGTTTCCAGGAAACGAGTCAATGTGATATGACCAACTTCATGGAAATCAGGTTCATTTGTTTCAATCTGTGCCGCTGCAATTTTGGTTTAGAACTAATTAATGCATCAGGATGTCAAATTTAAATTAAACATGAGTCATTTGGTTCGATTAAAAAAATACATCGCATTTACAAATTTTCTTAGAATTACATTTTCAAGCGACGGATGGTGACATATTTATACAAAACAATACTATATAATATAGTGGTAACTTGAGATACGAATGCCCTAACATACGAATTTTTGAGATACGACATGAAATTTTCTAAAATTTACACCTCGACGTACGACCAAAAATTTGAGATACAAATTTGGGATGTGCGATAATTGCATAGGTGATCCCTAAATGGCAAAACGTTCGCTCAGCTTTCCTGCCGTCTGTTCTGTCTGCTATGTCGCTCTGTTTGGTTGTTGAGACCAGAGTCCTCTGTAAGGCGACCACAACGTGTTATTCGCTTTGTTTGTGTCTGGGTAATGATGGAACTCAGCAATGAGGAGGAGGTTGAGCCTGAGGAGAAACTTCACGTGAAATTAGTGATAACCTTGGCAAGTGGCAGGTGTCTGATTTTGTGGAAAGGCACCCAGAGAAATTGTCCTGAGGGAAAGCCTTATTTGATGGTAGGTGTCTCACATTCTTTCGCAACATTTTAAAAGGAAGACAGAAACAGACCTCTCATAATCGTTACCTCGTGAAGGTCTCACGCAGTTAAAGTCAGGAAAGTGAGACCAAAAAGGCCCGATGTTAAAGTGATGATTAATAAACATTGTGTGTTATAAATAAATTAATAAATATTAATTGTGTTATTACTCGTTTATTTATAGACAAATTGTGTATATTATATGTAATTACTGTGTTTGAGTTAGTTTCATATCACTACAACGCATTATTATATATAACATTATATTAGATGCGAAAAATTGCTTTGAGATACAATTTTTTTGACATAGGACGATGATCATAAATTCGTGTCTCAAGGTACCACTGTAATATATAATATTGACTTGACCTCGTTTTTCCACAGAAGAAATTCGAACCGATCTTCGATTAGTTATTCTGATAAATTATCTGATCTTATAATCATTTAATGATAAATAAATTACATTAAACAGAGCTGATTTCATTCTCAGAAAAGCATATCGTTCCTTCAAGTATAGAATAATGAAGTGAACAGTGACGAAACCCGGGCTTCCAAACATTTATTTCCAAAATTCCAAGAAAAAGTGATGTTAAAAATTAAAAAATAAAACAAAAAGAGTTTACATGATACTGAGTCAATAAATTTTTCAAGGGACGGTGCCCACCATAATTTGTAAATAAAAGTCTCTTTGTTTCATTATATATCTCACACTGACTTACTCGTTATCGTATAATGCCTCTAATTTAGATCCTATTTTCCGCGTCCTTTCATTTTTTCAAAGCCATCAAACCGACAAACAGTAAAATCATTTCATAAAAATGACCGACCATATAACACATGACAGATAATCAGAGTTAATATCTAAGCTATTTCATTTGCATGACTAAAAATAATTTATATTTAACTCTTTCAATATATTATTTATTAATTGGTGTTTAAAAAATTTATTATAAATTTAAACGTTGGCTTAAACTTGATGACATACTTTTACCACCCACAGCATTTATGTGTTAGCTCAACAGATCAAGTTTGGTGTTGCCCAGCCAACCCATTAACACTTTGTTCAAAACTACATCAACAACCAGAGTGTTTTAAATGGGCCCCAAAATTATTTCAACTTTTTGACCCTTCCCTGGATTTAAATTTGTTTAAGATGTTATTGTTTAGCACTTGAAGAGTCTAACTTCCGGGAAGTTTCCTTCCTCTTCTCCGCCATCCCTCCCTTCCCGTCTCCTTTTAAGTGGATATAATCCCGCCATTAGGACCAACTTTCCTTATGGTTAAATTTATGCCATTCAAAACTAATAGGAAGCAGCACATTACTTCAAAAGAACGGAAAAGGTATAAACTTTAATAATGGCTGCACCACAGAATCCGGCAGATGTATGGACGTCAGCTCATGGTGCATGAGAGAAAGAGCTTCGTTTATGAAACCGCAACAAATGTTGTCATCGGAAAAATTCTTTTGAACTTTTAAAACATAAAAAACGGACATTTTTCGAAATATGTTGATATAAATATATGATTCTAGGCAATTCTAAACGTGGATAAATTGAGGGCTTCGAAAATAATGAGTTTAAGCTAGGAAATTTAAAATAAGAAGGCTGTGAAAGTGTTCCACTTCTATCTAGTAAAATTTAATACAACAGTAAAAGTTTTTATTTCTTTTTTTACGTGAAACTTCACTCTGCTTTCATGCTGAAATTACTTTCCATCTGTTCATAACTTGAGTTTAAATTTCATTCGTGGATGCTATTAAGTGCATTTTAAAGCATCGTTGAACAGGAGAAAAAGCTCACAAAATGATGGCCTAATTGTTGATCAAGGCAAATTTCAAAAACCTCTGCTCCAAGGAGAGACACCAAGTTAAATAAACAATGTTCTGGGGAATTTACGACAGAGTTTTCATTGTAAATTCAGTTTGACTATTAGACCTACCGAAAAAAAACAAATTCTATAAATTGAAAATTTTTTCTAATTAACCTTCAAGTTCTTTTGCTTTGAGGATGACCTTTCACAAATTCTGCTTGTGACTGGTTCAAGCCTAAAGGGTTTCAGAGGCTGAATTTGTTTTGGCAGAAGAGAAAAGTAGACTTCATTCGTACACCCTTTGAGTTAAAAGTAAACATCCGTTTAGAACTTGAGACCTACGAGAGCAAACAAGATGAAGAGAAAAACAACTTTTTTAGAAACTCAAACCGGAGTTAAAAGAAGACAGATTTCACACATTCGAAAGGTGAAACAGCCTTAAATTCTTCGCGTTATTAAATTCTAATTAGTCAATCACTCATTGATAATAATTAGTTTAACTACAGCAAATAAATAAAAGGTAGAAGTATTATATTGGGAGATAAACAGTTGAAGAATATTCAAGAAAAATTTTAATTGTGATAATATTAGCACTTAATAGCTTCAGACTAAAGCCCCTTGATTAAAACAATCAATCAATAAAAGAGGATCAATTCAAGGGTTTTAGAAAAGCGTTTTTAAGAGGTCACTAAATCTCTGAAGTCTGCATAAATCAACAATTTAACAACCTGTTTTCAGGGACTCAAAATTAAAGAGGAATCTTTTCTGTTTTATATTAAATGCCAGTTAACCGCCAACTGTTTACTCTAACTTATCTCTTCTTACTAAGGTGGACGAAAAAAAATTCAATTCCCATCTGAAACTGTTATTAAAATTATCTTTCAAAGAATTTAGTCTTATTAGCTTATGTTATACTTTAAAGTTTATAATTTTGAGGGTAGTTTTACGTTTAACCTCCCGACTGTTATAAATTAATGTGGGTTTTCATCCATGTGGTGGTAGAGTGAGTTCCTATAATTTGGGCCCACGCACTTCTGTCAAAACCAATGAAAGCTGTCTTCAAAACCTCTGTCCAATACAGCTCCAGCTTTGACAATTTAAATTCCTTTGTCAAGTTTGGAATGACTTTCTACGTCATTAAATCTCGTCAAAAATGGAGGGAAAGTTCACCAAAAAGGATTCCCTTCTTGTAGAGTACCAACCACAATTTTTTTTCGGTGATGATAGCCTATTCTTTACTACTTCGATACGGAATGAAAAATATGAACAATATTCTGGTTACTGGTATCAATGCAATGTTTTCATTAAATATAAGAAAATCAGACCTACCGCCGCCATATTGAAAATAATTCAATGTAATAAAAGGATATGGATTGGTGATCATGGCTAAACACCATTTCCTCGGCCGTGATTTTTGATCCAGGTATTTCAACGCAAACGGAATGAATCCCGGATAGGGCAGGTCCTCGTCGCCTTCCTGATCGTCTGTAAAAATTAATCCACGATCAAGTTTAGGTACACCATAATCCACTGATATTAAAAGATGATAATCGCTATAAAAATTTATTACACTCATATAGTAATGTGCACTAGAGTATGAAGAAAATATAAAATATGTCTGATACGTTTCTAACTCTAAAATCTCAAAAACAAGGCCTTGGTACATGTGCTCATCAAGCACACTCTAACCTCCTAATTATTACTTCATTAATCACACTCTCAATTTGCAACTTAATAAATTATGATAATAGTTAGAAACATTTAAAAGGTTGTTGACGACCTCTACCCTAAAAATTTGGCCAGAAATGGAAGCAATGACCTTTACTTGAGAGTTTACTACTAGTGAGGCAAACAAGGAATAAAACCAAAAGAACTTGGAAGGAAAAAGTAGAGATTTCTAACATAACTTCATCTTGTGGTTTATAAATGAACCTCTTTCCAACGAAAAGTTAAACGAATAAATAGAAGCAAACCAACAACATGCACCTTCTTGAAAAGAAACTTTCAAGTTAAAATAATGAAAAACCATAAAATAATTCAATAAAACGAACGAAGGGTCGACTTTGAACATTTTGCAAACCAAAATGTGAGGAGTTTTCATCTCAGAGAGTTGTAAAGTCTTTTTGAGTGTATATATTTACATATATAGTCATAATCGAGTAGGCTTACCTTCGTTGTCATCGTCGTCGTCGTCGTCGTCGTCGTCATCCCCGTTATCGTCTTCTAAATCCGAAAGTGCAACCACTTCACTATCCGAATTATGAACGTGTTCGGGGTTTAGGTGACGATGACGGTGACCCGAGGTCCCTTCATTCGACTGATGTTGGAACGACATTACCGACACGGTCACAAAAAAACCACGTTGCTTTTACATAAAAACACCAACATTTTTACTTTTTCTCTTCTCCTGTGTAACTATTCTCTCATTGTCCTCACACTTGGTTTCGTTGTTTGCGTGATATCATGTTATCAATGCCTGGTCCATCCTGAAACAAACAGAAGCAGTGTTAGTGATCGATGAAACGATTAAGTGTTCATTACTTATGAAAGGAATTTGTGGTAGAAGTGTGCATTACTTATGAAATTAGCTCTTCGTAAAACTGTGAAAGAAATGAGTGTTCATAAATAATGAAGTAAACAGAACGTGGGTGGCTCAGGGGGGTTAGGGCCTTGGCTGAATCCGTCTAATAACCCCGGGTACTCTGACTCGATAGTGGAGGACCGTTCCAGCTGGAAGTCCTTGATTGCTTCCCTAACGGAGAATCGGGTCCATGAAAAGAAGAAGAAGACGACAGAATTTCCTGTAAAAACTAAGACGGACAAAGAGAAAACGAGTTAAGCAAAACCCGACTGTATCTTGGCCAAGTTATCAGCTCAGCGTCCTATCATCGGTTTATGAAGTTTGTAAAGTTTCGGATTTTATAACTCACAACATCTAAAACCTAAAAATAGTTGACCACTATTATAGAAAGCTTAGAATTTAGTCAATTTAGAATTTTAACAATGTCATGATAACACATAAAGATAAGGCAGATCAGAATAAAAGATAACATCTGAACTAAAATGGTGTATCATATAGATAATGTACTAACACACCAGCGTAGTAATATATTGATCAATAGAACGTGAAACCACACGCACATAAATTCATTAACCACAACCCACAATCCGAATTCACCGGAAAAATGAAAATGTAAACAAGGACCGTTTTGAACGAGATCTGTGTGTGCATTTCACACAATTAAAAGTAAAACTAATTACAATTTAAGAAATAAATTGGAAATTGAAATTGAAACGGGAACTTAAAATGTAACCGCAAAATCGCTTTATGAATAACTAATAAGAAATCATGTTATAAAAACAACAGCAAACAGGAATCCACGCAAAAGGATTCCGAGGTTTTGTATCCAAAACTTCACCCCCACACCATCGATCCCGATCTCCTCCTACCATCTACGCCCCGATAATTAATTTTATTTTGACAATTTCCTGTAGAAAGGTTTTAATTGAAATTTTTTTGCCTTTTTACAAAACATGTAATTCGAGAGAAACGAGGAAAACATCGGCTAGTGTCACGAGATATTTTATTCTCCCTTACAAGTGAAAAGGCTCGTTTTGAAAAAGGCTCTCAAAACCGCTTCCCCTAGGTCGCATCAGGAATTTAAACAAGACCCACACTTCAATCGAAACCTCTTTTTGACTATCCTTGGAGGATCGTGAGTGTGCAAAACCTCTTTGTGTAAAACTAAGTGATTCATCTTTTTTTTTTTTTTTGCATTTTCAGTTTTCCGAATTAAATCTAATTGTTCTCCTGTTCAGATCTGCGTTTTAATTACGTCTCCTTTTCCCGAGCAATTTATCAAATTTTATTAAATGCGGTTACTATTAGACTCAAATTTTGAATAATTTTCCATGAGATTTTGTCAAAATGGACTAACCACTAAGCCACAATTTAATTTTCTCCTAAATTCCCACCCTTTCTGCCTCATTTAAAATTTGGTCTCAACGACCTCATAATTAAGAGTAAAGGTGAAGTTTTTTTTTATTCCTATTCCCTAGTTAACACCAATCTGTCTCATAATGTCAGACAAGAAGTAGTCTGTAGGTCTAGTTTTAAGGAGACTACTGACTGGCTTAGTGGTGAAGTACGAATTTTACATTAAAAATTTATTTGATTCAAAATTAATTGTAGAAAGGATGAACTGTTGATATCCATGTCGGATAAGCTTTTGTGGTTACTCAGTCTAAAATAAATATTCACGTTAGGAGGTTGTGTGAATATCAAAAGAAGCAAGGGATCCCAAGGAGAATTGAGGATTCCTGTATTGTCAGTTATTGTTCGCCTTTTGTAGTGATTGTTCGCTTTTTCCTGTTGTTGATAGCTTTGGGTTAATTTTTCGCTTTTTTGAGTCAAAATTAGCTTTTCGTTGATTTTTGCTTTGAGTTGTTTTGCGCTTTTTGGGTTGTGTTTCGTTTGTGACGTTCCCCACATTCCTAATTCCGGAATGGGTACAGTGAAATGAAGCAGCCGACAACAGAAGCTAAATTCATTCAGTCCCGGAGCTCCAAACCATCAGGATCCTGGCACTTTTCTAAATTATAGTTATAATAACATTTTATATATCAATATACATATACGTTTGGAATTAGTGTTGTCCATCATTCGTTCATCTACAACGACACAACCTGGTTCCGACACGCCTATTTAGTTTTGCTGTCTTTTGCTGGTTCAACTGCCTGACATATTGGTCAGGTTCTTGTTTTCTCGCTGTGGAGTTTTCACTTATTGTGGTAAGGGGTCCTTAAGTAGTTTACCTTTTTTCGTATATTCTTTGATCATTTGGGGTTTGGAAATACTGTTTAAGTGGATAAACGGACTCAAACTATCTTTTGGTTACCACATTCGCATGGTCCTACGATCCAGAGTTGCAGGGGTTTTAGTTTTTCGCGACATCTTCTATTGGTTCTTCGAGGATTAGCCGGCAAGTAAAACTATTTCTCAACACTCAGCATCATCAAATTTGTACTCAATAACTAACGCATTTGTGACAAATACAATATGAACCGGCGATGGGAACAAAAACTGAGAACCATCATACTCATATCGGTCAACAATGAAAATTTTTATTCTCGTCATTCCAGAGATAAAGAATTCGCATAAAAAGAAGGAAAAGGAAGAACTGAAGCTGGAATGTAAAAAATATCTTAAAAGGATAAATACTTAAATTCTTGTTGAGATCGCCCCACCAAAAAGCAAAGTTGAAAAATTTTTCTCTTCAAAGAAACAGCCACATATTTTCATTTATATTCTCGAAACCTGAGACTTAACGGAATATTCCTAGGACGAACTGAACCAAAACTATGGCTTCCTGCGGTGGATTCAACATTAAACAAACACAAAGTAATTCCAACGGAAACATCAAGAACTTCATTACGGTTACGATCATTTTCTTTTGTCTAATTCTGTTAGAGCTTTGCGTCATGGTTGTTTCTTCAAGACCACTCAAATCTCTGTTCCCGGTTCCTTTTTTGAGAGGAAAGGATGGGGTGTTTGTGACGGGGTGGTAGGCCACCTGGAAAATTTATTTTCGGTTATAGATCACTTTCATTTAAAATTAAACCCCATTCTGTTAATTTAAAACTAACTAATAATTGTGTTGTAACGAAAAACAGATCCTTCACTCGAATTTTTTCCTGTGAAAACTAAAACTCTTCTTCCTATTTACTTGTAGTAATAGAAAACCCATTTTCCCAGTTTGAAAACCTCTTTACCTCTTGTGTGTTCAACAGCAGAAAAACCTAATTTGCTTCTCTTTTTTTTCTTTTACCTTCGTCTATCCAATTGAAAGTACGAAGTAATTTACAGAATGTGAGATGTGTGGGCCACAATTGATTGAAAAGCACGTTCTCCCGATAAAATTTTAACTTGTATTTCTTTTTATCGTCATCCTTTTCTTATAATATACTTCCAGTTTTGTGTTTTATGTCTCAGAGACTTGAAACAGAAAGCACACTTTCCTTTTATAACACACACAAGTTTTTTTCCCTTGCTAACTACCACCTGTCTCCAAGAATAAGACACCAAGTAGTTGTTCAGGCGAGATGTGGGGGTTATGTCTGGGAGCAGACCAGTGTCTTACCCCAGGAATGATTTGAAGGGAGAGCTGGAGTTATCTCAGAAGAGATGGAATAAGGAAAGAAAGGCAGGAGAGGAATAAGAAGGTTAAGCTAAGAGAAGCGTGTTTGGGAGAGGTTTATGTCTTTTCAGGCGTCTTTGGTCGCGGGTCTCAGAAAGGAGTGAGGACGCGGAAGGATTTGGGTGGTTCGCCAGGCTTGAGGAGTATTTGCGAGTGAACCTTTCGATTTCCTTCTTTACAGAGGAAACTCCCAGGTCACCGCGGATGACGGAGTTTGGAATCACGGAGCATTTACACACAAAAGTTGGACAAAATTTTGGACCAACTTAACGCCACCGCAGCTACAGATTTGGTTATTTTTTATCTCTAAATAATTTCAGTGAATCTTGATCAATTAAATTAAAGCTCAAATCACATTATGATTGATACCCATTCAGAGAAAGAAATTTTCGTGATTGAATTTTGTTCGCGCCGGTTAGTAAAAATTAGAGGAGAGGACACGAGTAGGATGCCACAGGCTGAAGGTAGCCACAGTTTTTCCGCATTCCTGTTCGGTTCGCAGTAGTGTTGGTAATTCGTCGTTTACGTAGTCTTTCGCTCAATTTAATATTCACCGCTTTTTTTAAAGTTTGGCTTTGCGCTTTTTTCAAGTATGCCAGATATAATATTCGCTTCTTTCGCTTTGTATCGCTTTCTTCTTTTTTGGTTCGCGTACAATCCACTACCCAGTTTATGCTGGCGTTGATAGATCGCCTCAATTTGAAACCGCTTCAGGAAAATCAGTTGGAATTCATCCTTTTTTCCCTCCTCTCCCTGTTTTCCAGGTTCCGCGACTGGCGAAATCGTTAGTAGTGGATTTCCAAAGGAAAATTCGAAAATGCCGCCATATTTTTTAAAGACCCTGGAATTAATTTTTAACTAAAGCCCCTTTTTTATTCAAAAAGCTAAAACACTAAATAATACAGCTCCAAATTTAAGATTTGGATTTAAATTTACAGATTTGATGACTAGTTCTAATATATTATAAATTTATAGCGTACTAGCGCAACTTCTGCTGTGGTGGCGTTAATGCTTTAAGTACCCTACTTTTAGACCGTAACTAGTATCACCAAACAAGAACTAGTAAAACAAATAAAAGTAGAACCAATAAAAATAAAACACTCAAAGGTTAGTATACTAACATACGCGAAATGCTTAACTGTCGTCTGTTCTGCTGTCTAACCACAAAAATTTCAAAATTAGTTTCCAGTACCAGCTAATCATCCACCTCATCTGTGACATCAGTTATTGTTTATTAATTCATGAGGAATACTACGACAGAGTTAGCTATTAAAATTTCGTTGCAGTTACAAAAAACAATATTTTGAAACAGAACGAGAAAGAAGAACTGTTACGAAAAACTAAAAAGTCACGTTTAATCAGGTTTAAGATTGATAGTGTGGCTTTCTTTCGTGTTATAGATCGTGATGCCTTGCCTCCTTTTTTGTCTCTGTTTTGCTGTTGTTTGCTTCATCATTTCCTTCAGTATTTCTGTTCCCGTGACATTTTTTTTTTTATATCGTTTTAGCTGGAGTTTCTTTTTCCTTTTCTCATCATCCGTAAGCGTTCAATTATTCATGTCGACTTTTTTCCTTTCTGCTTTTCTGGTTTTGTGCTGTCCAGCTCCTTCGGACTTTTTTTCTGACAAAGCCTGTTCCACGTCAATTACGTTTAGTTTATTATATTATCTGTTATCTTTAAAACGGCACTAGCACAATAATGTGATAGAAAAAGAGCTCATTTCAGATTCCAATCGTATAAAAATTTAAGTCTTGATAAGTGTTAGAAAGAAATGCTTTGTTACAAGACATATTTTGTTTGAAATGCAAAAAGAAAGAAAGAAAGAAAAGAAAAGAAAACAAATGAAAGAGAAAAGAGAGTTAATTTTAGATTCAATGAAAACGAAGCCCAGAAAACTAAGTTTAGTGAAAATTTATTCTCTTTTAAAATAATTATTTTTT
The DNA here is from genome assembly GCA_016920875.1 of Columbicola columbae. Classification (NCBI taxonomy): domain Eukaryota; kingdom Metazoa; phylum Arthropoda; class Insecta; order Psocodea; family Philopteridae; genus Columbicola; species Columbicola columbae. The sequence continues at coordinate 9,902,476 of JADMLL010000001.1, read as the reverse complement.
TCTTTCGGGTCAGCCATGTAGAACAAAGTTCTCGAGTTTTTCGGGATTAAAATCGTAACGAACGTGACTTCGGGGACCGAACAAAAATTCCCATCTTTAATAAAACACTTTAGGCCAATGAGGATGTGGGGAACTGAAAAGTTATCCGCCGCGAATTTGGATTTCCACGAGGAGGAGGTAATTCAGAAAGTGCATTTGCCTTGCGATTTATCAAAGCCAAGAAAAGAAATCCAGGGTAGTGGAACGACCTCGGGAGCGAAAATACGATGATGAAGAGATTTATAGCTTATTCGAGAGAACCCTAAATTCTTCCTATTCCAGCAATTTCGGATCTTTCCTTTTTACTTAACACAACCCGAAGAACTGGACTAACTAACGTATTTTTAATCGATCGACGTAAACCGTTATTTTCGTTCTCTAAATTCTGATTCTGAGTGGGTTTTGTAAAATGATTTCTTAGTTGAAGTTAGTTGTGTAAATAACTTTAAATTTGTTAATCGAAATGAGATTTGAGTATCAAAACTAATCAAATATGGGTTGAACTGAAAAAAAATTAGAACGTACTTGAGGAAACCCATTCTTACTGTGCATGTATAACACTTTTTTGGAAGAGAACTGTCTCATAAATATTGCACTCTTATTTTAATTACATACACTCAAACCTGTTTTTGTGCGGTGGATAGGGACCGCATAAAATAAAACGTATAACAAAAAAATTGCACAGAACTTCACGAGTAGCTATAAACTATACTTTTCGGAAAACAATTAAAAAGTTTTTATCGCACAAAAAAAGACCGCACAAGAATAGGTTTGAGTGTATATTCATTAACAAATTTATTAATCACTTATAGGGAATCTTTACTTAACAGCAAAAAATTCTAACAAAACACTACCACTGAACTGCAAATTTCAGCAACTACATTTGGCTCATTATAATTACCTGTAAGAAGGTTTGCCATTTCATTGTAAAAACATTAGTAACTAAGAGTTTTGGGGAAAAAATTTTCTGACAAATAAAAATTGTGTTATGAATTGAATAAACACGTCACTTCATTCGATCGAAATGATACAAAGATCAGTGTTTTATGTTTATTTACTACAAAAAATTATTAATGAGACACTGCAGACACTGACACTGTTCTCTACTAACTGTGAATAATGAATTAAAATTTGATCGTATTCCACTCACGTTTTTATAGTTAAACTAACAATCATGCATACACACACAAATTCACTTACTTCTCTTTAAATATGTGTAAATTAATTAATTAAAGAAACTCTAGGATCTATAAATCAATACGACTCTCTTGATTTGTGTAATCATAGTGATTTCAAACTCTCACCGCCTTCATGTTCTATAACTCTATGACAACATCGTCTGCTAAACTTCCGCTAAGCTATTCGAGTACCACGTTGCCAAATCTCAAGTTCTCACATGTGTTTACAGTATCTCGTCTAATTCAGGTAAAATGTTCGTGTTTTTTACCCACAGACACACGGTTTGAGGTTGAAGTAGTAAGAAACGGTTACAAAATATGTGTCGTAAGTGTTTTTGTACACGCGTTCCTTGAAATCGGAAAAATCTCTGATAGAAAATACGTGGAAAACAAAAGTGAAGGGAAAGAGGGAACTAAAGTGTTTGATAATTTGAGTTCACTGTCATAGGTAAACTTATCTGAGTAGAGAAACGTGATCTTTTCAAGAGTATAAATATCGATTATCATTGTATTTATTGTGACCCCAAGCAAGTGAATTTCTTGTACTGTCTTTTCAATCTGATGGAGGTAAATAGTTTTTTTAATGTCATTCAAGCGTCACAGCATTTTTCGTGAATTTATGATAAAAATTTTAATTTTTTTTATCTTCACAAGTCCTAAAAAGAACAGACCATAATTTTTTTGGTATGTGTCAGATGTAAACTGAACAGTGATTAATTTCACTCTTTGCTAAGGGTAATTTGATTTCCTGGCGTTTCGCCTACAAAACCCGAGCGAACTGTCTATTTATTTTCGGGAATTAAACGGAAAATAAAAGAAGAAGGAAGGCTAACAGGCTATATCTGAATGTTTCACGCAATTAACTTTTCACCTTTTTAACATTTATACGGTTCAGAAAGTTCCTGAGAAAGTCTGGCGTGCTTTCCAAACTCAGATTTAAGTTGCTAAACACTTCTTCAAAATGTAGTTAACTCAGATTTTTCCTTTTTATCTAAACCTCTCCTTGGTGTGCTTTATTCTTTACTGATAGTGTTAATGTGTTGGGCGTTAAGAAATTTAATGAATGAAATCCAATTAACAAGGATGCTGCGTAACTTGTTCAATCTGCCGTTTGATTAGAACCGAAATACTAAGTTAGTGGTCGGTGTAAAATCTTATTACATCCGTCACTTTCGCTCAAAATTCAACCCGTTAACACTATTCAACTGTATCAAATTGTACTGAATGATTAGTCAGCGAACATAATCTTATCCGTCAAACGATTGTGAACTCACCAATAATTTGTATGGGGATTTGATTAATTTGCTTGTGAGGTCCAAAAATGTTATTAATGACATGACGTTTATCAATCATGTTTTTGAGTTGTATGGTATCTAATTTCGATTGTTTTTTTCCGCTTTTCAGGTTTATTTAGAAGTTACTGATAGCGTTGAAGATTCTAAAACAAGTTACTCGGCCGTGTAAAGCTATCACCAACGGTTAGTATACATATGTTGAGTACATTGTTATAATTTTTTTTTATTGATTCATGATCGGGATAATATAACAAAATTTATCCTCACTCTCATTGAGTTTCCGCCTATTTCACCTACTACACCAGATGTTCCCAAACTTTTTGGTGTCGTAGACCCGTTGCCATGTTTTTCGGTTTTAGGTAAACCCCCTAGTTACCTAAAATTGATTTTTGTAAATTTCTCACTGTAGTGAAGTAAATTTTTCACTTGATAGGTACTTTCATAAATAATGTATATCACTTTATATTAGAAGATAGTATAATATAAGTAAATAGTTACTATCAGTGTATGTTGAGATCTACTATCGTGGACACCATATTCATTTCATGGACTCCTAAATTTTTTTTGGCTGACATAGGCCCCTTACAGGTTGTCATAGACCCCTGGAGTCGATATAGACCACTTTGGGAATCACTTTACTAGACTCTTCTATTTAGTGCACTATTTTATGAAGAACTTAATTTATAAATCCAACCCTTTGGAAGATTCCTGAGCTTCACTCTTCACACATTTCATAATTTTGTCATAAACTGTTGGAAACTAAATTTCACTTAGTATGACATGTATCTCAAAACATGTAAAATGAATAATAGCTATTAATTCAGTATAAATAACTAATTCTTAAGTATAGTATGACCTGAATCTTACTCAGATCTGATTCAGACATTAACACTAGCTTTAGAATATCTAAATTTTTGTCTAAAATCATGTTTTAAGGCTTAGTAATTAACTTTGGAAAGCCTAAGAATAGGCAGTCGTGGTTTATAGGAATGTGTTGTAGTACTATTGGAGTGTCTCGAGAGTGTGATGTGAGTGGTTCGGTCAGTGGCTATTCAAAGACCGCGTGTTAAAATTAACTTTAACAAATTTATTTCTTCGAATGTACACTTCGGCTTTAAAACTACCGTCTATGTATATGTATTTTGAACGGCTCGCATAACTTCAAAAAAAAGTTTCACCCCAGAAAATGTAATAAATGGCAAACAAATACAAAAAAAAACTTTTTATAGTGTTCGCTATCTCATTCGCTTCAGAATAAGTGTTCATTGTCCGATCACCGACTGTATTCAATTTTCATTCAAAATTAAAGACACCTGAGATCGGGGCATTGTCGTCGGCAACAAAGAGAGGAAACATTTATTACCCTTCCCGGATTATAACTCACTCCGTCTTCCCTTTAAACGATAATCGAGGAAGAAAGATGAAATGGAGCTTTTCGCTAAATAACAGTTTCCAATTTTATAAGGAAATTTTATAATTAACTGAATCTTTTCCTTTCTTAAGTCCTGGGCTGATATTCTTAGCATTTATCTTTCTCCACTATATTTAATTAAACTTTTTTAAATTGGAAACTAAAAGTGGAAGATGGAAAGCTGGGAAGTAGAGGAAAAAATTTCTGAGAGATGAAAATATTTTGTCACGCCGTGAATTATTTATCAGCCCAAATTTAGCTTAAAAGTAAGATGAGGAAAAACCAAAAGTCTAATTCGAAAGTTTTGTTCGAAACAAAGTTCTCGAGTCCTACTAAATACGAGAAAAAAATTTATTAAGGGAGTTTATTGAAATATCTTCCAAATGACACAACTTTGAAAGGTTGACAGGAAACGAAAACAGCATTGCTGACAAACCGATTTCATTTTTACATTCGAATTTCACAGAAACCGGAAATAAAATATAAAAAGAAGAGAAAACTAATTAGATTTGGCACGAGGAAACTTTGATGAAACCCTTCGTTTGTGGCAACCTAGTTAAAGGTTTCTTGGAAGCAGGATTATAACTGGAAAAATTTTTTTAAAGTCGAAATTCTCATCTTTCGAAAATTGAAATTTGCGGCTCAATATTTGAGAAAGTTTAGAGAAGCGTTGAAGCGCTATAAAGTTTTTGGTAAAAGGTAGCTTAAATTGTTTGGAAATTTTTTTCCCCGGTTTTGTTTTTGGGAACCAAGAGAAAAGTCAAAGGCTTTGGATTATGGTAAATTTTAAGCTGGCCTAATGCAACAAGTCTGACGGGTGTGACTTTTGAGTGTTTCTTTATTTTTAGAGTGGTTTAAGCACCTGAAAATAAGAAGGATTTGAAAATTTTGTGTTTAGTAATCTGTATGAAATATAAACTTGTGTCAAGTTGCAGTTAAACGTGGGAAGGATGAAGGCGATGACAAATTTCTAAAATCAGAGATGAGCAAAGGGTGGATTGTGACGTTATTTTACTTTTCCAGGAGATTTCAGCTTTGTTATAAATCATGTTATTGTCCTTGCTTATTACAATTATTGTATACTGATAAATAGTATATAACTGGGATTTGTTTTACGCGAAAACTAAACATCAATATAAGTTTTTGATGTCTTAAAAGCTCGTAAAAAGAAAGCTAACTGGGATTAGATAATTAAAAGGTAATGGCTTACAGTAATTAATAATTATTGTACGGCGTGTATGATTGAAATCTGTATAGAAATTATTTAAAAATAAATAAATAAAATAAAATCATCGAAAAATTTGAAATGAAGTATTCATAATGTGAATATTTATGGAGTATAGTGATTATTCTATGAGTAGTATGTTTCATTATTAGATCAGGCAGGATGTTTAAATTAAAGACGGATAGTTAATTATACAAAAATACAAAGACCACGTGTACATAGAACGACAACGCATAACCTTAGAATCGCAGCGAACGACAGGCATGAAGCTACAGACCTAATTTCGATTGGTCACTTCAGGAGTGCTAACCTAATTTAATCGCGGACCATTGGCGATTGCCAACTTATCTTTTTAATTCAACAGTTTTTACTCATTTCAACATTCATCCTCTTAGCTCTAGCAAATATGAGTGGTTTATATTTGGTGTATAGTGGTGATATTGTAGTGGTATTTCAAATTATAGTTGTTATAGTTGAACTTAAATCCCGTATTTCACCCTTTTGGGTATAACAGGATACGGGAGGAGGATTTGAACTCGTGAGTATAACTTCTTAGTCTCGCACTTAACCACTACACCACAGACCTCCCTTGTAGTGGTATTTATGTTTACAAACTTTTTCTAAGAAACTCGTACGCATTTCTTGAGAAATGAACAGTTCAGCAATAATTACGTTTCATAAACAATGCTCACTTGTACAAATAACTTACAACGTACGAAAATTCATAATATATATTTGACTTATATAACTACCCGACCCAATTTAGTCTCAGCAATCTCTCAAAGTTGACAACTCTGTCTTAGCTCATGTTCTTTTGAAAGAAGAGAAGAGAAAAGTTAAGTCACAATAAGCTTGAAAATCTTTTCCCGCCACTTAAAAACAAAAACATTTAAAAATATTTCAGTAGTTTCAACTTATTATAGTCCAGGGATGGCGAACCTTTTTTGAAGTTCGTACCACAAAGACCTAAAAATCCTTTTTTATAAATAGGTGACGTGCTACAATAAAATTTGATTCGAAATGTTAGCGTAGTGAAGCAATTCTTCTTTAAACAATTTTATCTGGTGGGCATCTTTATATACTTCGAGAGAATATTTTAATACTAAAATGTATAATTAGACGGTTGTAGTTAACGTACTAAAATACGTATTCAGTACGAGAAATGGATATAATAAATTAAAAATGAAGTGTGGATTAATAATTTTTAATTAGTTTCTATCAAAACAGATTACTTATTAAAAAATAATAATTTTGTTTTTGTGCGTGCCATAGGTTCGCCATCCCTGTTATAGTCGGAGATTAAACATTTCTAAATCAATCGCCATTTATAGAAAAATTTTATTTGAAACATATACACATCCAAGGTCGACTGTTTTAAAGCATTATGACTATTACTGATATTGTGAAGGGTTTTAAATAAAATCTCGATCATACAAACTGAAAATGTTTGTCATATCAAAAATCTAATGACAATATGGCGTCCTAAGTGACGTAAAATTTAAACCCGGAAAGAATTTCATTATTATGAAAGACACGTTTAACTTCAAAAAAAAGGGAGAAGAGAAGGAAAGAAAAATTATTTTAACGCTCAAAATGAAAGAGGACAACACGCCTTCGTGGAACACATCCGACTCCAGTTTCTTTTTTAATTGACTTTTACGGATTTTAACCATGGACAAAACTCCAAAGAAATTTAATAAGTCTTCTCTCCCTTTTTACCGGATTCAGTTAGCTTAATTAGAAACTACTAAAAAGTTGGGAATATGAGTTGTTCAGATCAGTTTCACCGGATGAAATTCTTAACTCGTTCACTTCATTCGCCGAATTAAACCCGTAGTCTGTGAAACTCAGCCGTTTTTACAAAAAGCTGAAAACGAACAACAAAAAAAAAGAAGAAAGGAACCAACAACCGTGAGCTGGAGAGAAATGAAACTGAGCTTTTTCGACCGAAAACATTTTCGTAGCTGTCATGTTTCTCTTTAGAAGCGTTTTAAAACGAAAATAATGACAAATTTTTAGTGAAGCGAAAGTCCAATGTGTCTGTCAGGAAGAAGTAAAATAATAATAGACGGAAATGGGAAGAATGTAGACTTTTCATCGGGTTGCTTAAAAAGATGTTTTCGTATTGACCCTGTCTTAGAGTTTAAGGTTTTGAAAGAAAATAAGACATAATTGATCTGTTTAAATTAGATTCTCACTAAAGGTATTTAGTAGGGCATGATTCACGGTGTCAGCAGCCATAAGACACGGAGCTCTATAGGCTGCAATACAAAACTCGGACCTTATGACCAGGATTGATATTCAAATACTTTTAGTTTAAAATACTTGATATCGGAATTGGGTGTGTTGATGAGACAAAGCATACGAATTCCGAAAGAAGATAAATTTATTGATGTATAAAATATTTAGAACCTTGGTACTCAAACTGCGCCCCTTAAGCCCAGTGGAAACTGATTGAATGAAAATTTGTCGAATGAAAGGTCGATTGCTCATTGCTAAGCCCGAATTATCAGAATTCTGGAACATAGTGCCTGACCAGTAGAAAAATGTTCGGGCCTGGGCCCAGAAACTGCTAACATTGTTTGCCTCAACATATCTTTGTGAGGCAATATACAGAAACAGACTGACAGATGAACATCCAGATGATGCCCTGAGGGTGGCCTGTACGACGCGTCTAAATCCAGATTTGTAAATTTTTGTCAGTAGTTTGGCCCAGTCGCAATGGTCAAAATTGAAATTTGGCCCGGGAAGGAAAAAGCTTGAGTACCAAGGATTTAATAGAATATCTGCAAAAATAGTTCCGATAGCCGTTCGAGTTACTTCGCCCATTGCCTGAATGTTGAGCGCGTGTTCCACTGTTTATATGCTTCGTGCAGACTTCCTCCTACAAAGTGAGGGTGTTGCCTTGGTAGGGTTTGTATATTATCCACCAAGACGCGTGATAATCTAAGAACGATAAGAGGAATCCCAAATATTTTTAAAATCAAAATGAAAAACGGTTGAAAAGAGAGAAGGAACCTGGAGGACACACTGAACTAAAAGAAAATAGTCAATCCAAAAGGGGTAGTTGGTCCTTGGATGGTCAACCCGAAAGAAGAAATAGCCGTGTAAATACAATTAGAGTTGTTAAAGGGATAAAAAAAGTTTGACCCAGTAATTAATTGGATTTATAAAGGTATAACGGACAATTAAAACGTCTGATAGGGCTTAAAGGTCAGTCGCTATTAAATGTCGATTTATAATTTGGCTTCGACGTCGAGTTTCTTTTATACTAAAGAAAAATTGATCGCTTTATTGATGCTATTCTATCTCCTTAAATTTTGAATAAGCTTTCAAGATTAAACACCCAACAACTATTTTATCTTGATTAACACATTGGTACAGCCAAATTTGCAAATTTAAAACAAAATTCTTTCTTTTTACTACCCATTAAAATGGTTCGAGGACCGAAAAAATTTTGTGTCATGCGTCAAAGAAATTCTTGTTTCAAAAGCAAAAAAATGGTTGAATAAATATTGTTTTGCTCTTCGTCAAACAAAACGAATAAAAAGGCATTTCATTAATGAAATAATTCTTTAACGTACAATCGGATTAGTCATAATTAAAAATGAGTTTTTGACTCACCGAAACAATCAACCCATCACTAAAATCCATTAACGTCTTGGGACGATTTAATGAATTGAGGATGACGAATTGTCTTCGGCGGGTTTTGTGGGGGATGTGATAAAACAATTTTCTCAGAATATCCAATGATAGTCTCATCAATTATTTTCTCAGTTTTTTTTTGCGACTCATCATTGTACTTTTAAAAAGACACATTGTTTGCTTGTATGTACATAAACCTCGAATTCGTGACCTGATTTTAGTCAAATTTTGAAGACACATAGCCCGGGTAATAACATAACAGGGTTAGGTTAAAACCATCGTCTTACTCATCACTACGTATCTGTTACTAAGATGGCGTGTCTTCTCACCTTTTTTAAAAATTGTTTAAAATAATTTATTCTTTTGTAATTATGGGTTTACCATATTTTCGGATTTCTATTAACAAACCCAATTTTCGGTTCTGGAGTTTATATAAAATTTTTGAAGTGAAAAGAAAAACATGACACATGTTAAACTTGTGGAAGATATGTGCGGGAAGAAGGCGAAACATTATTTGAGTTAACCGACGATCTTGCTTCATTTTTGCTGCCAAGCTTTCATTAAGCTGGAAACCCATTATTGAGGAAAAGCTTTGAATGAAGTTTTGTAAGAATGAGTGATATAAAAAGTGTAACAAAACGAGAGAAGATAAAACTTTTGTTTAAGAGAAAATTAAGAGTCGTCACTGATTCAGAATCTTGTGGTAGAAGACTGAAACCTCGTTTAGGCTGGGCTATAGTAATCTATAAGAATGGGTTTTGCAGCATTACGGTGGAATAATCATCAGAATCATATACTCAACGCCTTTGATACTCTTCTCTTGTCGACGTCACTCTGGCCTGCGAGGAAATGAGCATCAGAGCTGACAAAGTTGTTCTCTCTGTCTGCAGCCCATATTTCCAAAGAATCTTTTCGGAAAATTCCTGTAAACATCTTAGCATCGATTTATTCTTTCATGTAAATTAGTCTTGTTACATATCAAAAGATAGATAATAATTTTTAATTGATATATTCGTTCATGCAATTATACTGAAAAGGCTGTCTTCTTATATTGTATAAAATTAATCAAATTTTTACACGACTTTGACAATAAGTGTGCATTACTTTTGAAATTAGTTCCTCATTAAATTGTACAGGACTTAATAAATTCTTTTTAAATGTGTGCACTATTTATGAAACTGAGAAAACGGCACAACAGGGAAATCAGAGTTATATGTAGAATCAAATGATTAACTACAACTGAGATATTGGTGAACGAAAGTCCAGAATTCACGGTTTACAAATCGAATTTACGAATCTGTAAATAAAATAAGTAGATAATGAGCGGAAGGCTGATGTAGTGACTAATGTGCTCGACTATACGGTCCTGAATTCATATCCTCGTCCCGTAACAGGATTAAAACTAAAACTAAATAGATAATCCAAATGGATAAATAAGGTCGAAATTCCGAATACCTAAACAGTTATAATTCAAAAATAAATGTCTGTAAAAAGAGATTTGATGTTTAGGTAGTTAGTTGAAATTTTCAAAAATAAATCTAAAGACACTTGCGTATTAACAAGTAAACAAGGAAGATGGTGTTTTAATGTTCTGGAAAAGAAAACAAAAAAGGAGAGAGGAGGAGGGCTTGTGCAAAACTTGAAAGTGTTAAATCGGTGAAGATTTCAAAGTAGAATGATTTGAGCAATGATAAAACCCATTTTAGAAACCTCTTGAGCTCTTTGAAGCTCGTCATTGCTACCTCATGTAGGAAATCCAAGGTCCCTTTGCACCAAAGAACACAAATGAAAAAGAAGTTCTATTTTAATATCCACCGTTCAAAATAGACGCAACAGAAACCGATTAAAGTTATCTGATAATTGACCAGGTATAAAAAGGTGGATGCGTTTTATTGATATAAGGCGTGAAATCATTCTACTCGAAGAGATCTCTGAGCTTCTTGCGACTCAAAAATTGATAAAAATAGAAAGTAACAACAAAAAAGGGTTTTTCGTTAAGATTTCCCTTTAAAACGAAACTTCCTGGAACATGTGTCGTGGCAATAGAAATTTTTACGGCCTAATGAAACTTCCTGTGTTGGAAAATTTTGAGAGGCGGAACGAAAATAAGTTCGTATAGAAAAAAAAGAAACACATTATTATAATAATCATACTTTTGATACAAACAATTTGTAACTTCTTTGATGTTAAATAAAAAGTTGAAAACTCAAAGTGATTTCGAGTTTTTTTTATAAATTTTGTTTATGGCACACAATCAAAAGTCAAACGTTTTAGTAAATGAAATTTTTAAGCAAAAATATTCTTGCAAACTGTTATTAGAGTAGTTGGAGTTAATGGAACTAAATCGTACTAAGTTACTACGCGTCGGTCGAAAATTTGAAAAAATAAACAGGCTTAACAATATAAAAGGTTCCATTATCCTTTGTAGAGAATGTGCCACCAGCGATAAAAGATGCCAAAACGTCTGTGACTGTACAACTGTTTGTCTTTTTGGAATGTTTTCCTCGTGAAATATCAACTCAGGATTAGTTCACAAACTTACAATCCTCTCCTTACACTCTATTCGTAAATTATTTTACGGATTATTTAATTTATTTATTACGCGAATAATCAAATGAACTAGTTTCTATTTTGTTTTCTCCTTGTCTCGTATTACTCTTATAGTGGTTCACTGATTCTACAATAAATGACATCGACAAACGTTCGAATGAAAAATAATTTCCTGTCGGAACAAACAACAGCTGAGAGGGTTGAGATTTATTTTGAAATAACTGGATTAACGAATAGATTTTCGGGAATAGTGTAGCCGGGTACCAGACGTATCACGTACCGGAAAGTGTAAGTGGATAAAAAGTAGGATTCTCTAAACCGATTTTTGATCTTTTCAATTAGCCTCGTTAATCCGGGTTTATCCGTCAATGTGCCTTTCCTATTAAGCTTAATCTCCAGCTGGGACCGCTGCCAGATTTAATATTTTGTGAAGTTAATCCTCAGACTTAGAAAAATGGGTCAAAGCATGTTTGCATCCATTCAAATGTTTTTGGGCATGAAAAAACAAGATTTTGCTTTCGTATCTTTTTAATTTCGATAAATTGGGTCAGCAATAAAAACGTAGAAACTAAAAATTTTTCTTTTTTGCGGTTCACTTTGTGATTCCTTACTCATAACATCTCTCCTCAAAAAAAAATAATGAGATAACTTTGCAAAGCTCAAGAAGATTCAAATATAGCGAAAAGTTTTTCCAAAAGAAAATTTTTGATATTTCTTTTCAAACTCAGTTTCAAAAATTTTTCTCAAATTCACAAATTTGAAAGGAAAAAATATTTGAAAATAATCAGTTTGTGATTTAGTAGATCATTTGGATACATCAGTTTTTTATTATCTTGTGATACCTGTCTCCAAGTACAAAGTATAGTAGATATGCCGTTTTGGGGTTAAGACAATTGGTCACTGTCGTGAGGATATGAGGAGGAGTCATCCTGGCTGGATACGGTAAACCCTTTGTCTAAGGCTGGAGTTGAAATGCGAGCCTGAACAAGACAGGCGGATTAAGAATGCATTGTGATAAGAGAGAGAAGAAACGAAAAGAAATTAGAAAATAGTAGCGATTAAAGGAAAAAGAGAGAGTTGTAAGAAGAGGTCAGATGAAAGAGCTGTTGCAAAGTACGATAGATTGATAGACAGAAAGAAGAGTATAAACATAATAAATGGGGAGCTGGATTTTGGGAGAATGACAGAAGTAATAAAGAAGAAAGGTAGAAAAGGATTAGAAAACTGAGAGAAGCGAGTCATGGAGTCTACAGGGCAAACCCTATATTCTAAGGAGTCTGTGGCACAGATAAATCAGATTTCCTAAATAAGCTTTAAATGAAATTTCAGCTTCAAATTTATCGGACTAAAAAAAATTGAGGTGTTCGGATAGCGGATTATAAAGTATAACAATCAAGACAAACAAATATATTTTTTCTTTAAAACAGAAATCATTATTGCGTTACTACGGTTATGGTTTTGTATAGTACTAAATGTCGCAATTTTATGTTAAATACGAACTCGATTTATTTTTGGATCAAAAGTTTCTTATTTTGTCTACCACATCGTATTAAGTCAGGACCACTCTGTTATGCAACAGTGCGTTCTATTTTGTCAATTTCCTCTGAGGGAAATCCTACTTTTCCACTTGAAAACCCTTATAAATTAGGTTTTTTATTATATATAGATGACAATATAGAAAATAAAATATATGTGTAGTGAATTTCAAACCACCAGTTCTGTCTTTCGGAGTTGACTTTTAAAGACTTTATACAAGCCATAGTTCAGGAGAAAAAAAATTATTTTATTTGTGAAGTGCTTAATTTGGCAGATTTTTTTGTACAGTTGTGTTAGAAACAGAAATTTGCTTAAATTAATATTATAGTTAAAACTTCCACGATACAGTTGTTCAGACTTGCGGCCATCAATTCATTGTAAAGTGATTTATTCGGCCCAGGGCCAAGATGTTTGAGGAAAAGGGAAATTAACACAAAAGGCAGCCCGAATGAATCACTTCAGATACCTGAAATCATTATCTTATTTGTATAATGACCCATCCGGACAAAGGCATGGAAATGGGTCATTCTTCAATGGGCCACCCGGATGGGTCATTCGAACGAATAACGGTTGTCAAACCCCTTTGGGGGTATAAATACTGGCTGAAATCATTCAATATATTCCAAATTTAGGAATCAGTGGTTTTGTTTCATACAACCTTACCACACTTCTTCACCATAAGAGTGATTTTAAAGCATCAGGAGTTATACATTCACTGACTTCCTAAAACATATCAGCCACCACCACAGGGAGAATCAATCCTTAAGCGTCAGGGTTTTCATCCTTCGAACCGTTCTTTCTTAATTTTGCATAAGTTCGCTTAACTCCAAATATCCTAACCGCATAAATCAAAATCGTATACGTGAAATTGACCCAAATATAACTTAAAGTTTGGTGTTCTTGCCCTGAATGAATCCGTCTTTATAAATTCCAACAAAAAACTTTGCCGTTGACGTAGACTTGAAGTAACTTTAAATAACCACAAACACAAACCGCAGGGAAGAACTAACTGCATTCGGCTTAGCAATGTGATATTCGTTAGCTTTTTCCTTCTTTAAAACTGAAATTCCTCTCCTTTAATGACATATTCTTAGATTTTACTAATTTATATTTTTTTTTATTAGTTCAGCCATAGCGTAACTTTAAGTATTCGCACAAATTAATGGCGTCAGGCTAGGTCGTACTGTGTTTTAATTATGTGAGTGAAATAAAAGGAATGATTGTCATAGAAAAAGTTCATCAAAGGCTTTTCCCTGTGGAAAAAAGATTTGTATACAAAAAGGATTTTAATATAAATTTCAGTAGACGTACCGTTATTAGTTGTGCGGTGTTCCGGTTATACCAAAATTTTTAACAAGTTTCCTGTTGATGGTTAAAAAGGTCTCTTAAGAGAAAAATTAGCATTTTATTTTTTTAGACACATAATAATTTCTGTTGGTGTTAAAATAATTTTTCTTAGCGAAATGTTTTCCTACTTTTGAATTTTTCATTAGGCAAAAATTATTTATGGGATGAAGTTCCCATTAAAATGTGGTTTATGGAAATTCAAAGCCGCCAATTTCCCACAACCAAATCATAACAGAAAGAATTTTCTCTAAAGAACCAAAATTTATTGAAAATCAAATCCATCTAAATGATTCTAAAATTTGTTAGTCGATGATGTGATTTTTGAAATTTTTGAGGCTGTAGCTACTTTTAATATTGCACACAGCTCAAATTTTTCGTCGAAGTTATTAAATTTCTTTCACCTCACAAGTTTTTGGCTTTGTCTATATCAGTGGGTAAATTTTTTTGTTGGAATATAAATTATTTGATTTTGTTAAAAATTCGATATTGTGGTTCGTTTTGATCTGAATACCACAGACACCAAAACGCTTTGGTTTGATGTAAGAACAAAGACTCTGTGGTTTGATTTGGATTTTACGTTCAGCGTGAGTTTACCAAATTTGAATTATAATGGTTTATCTCAGAAATAAGTCCTTAAAAATTGTTTAGGAATTAAATATTAAGAATTTAAATATTTATAAAATATCGTGGTTCGTAAGTGAAATTAACGTTTTAAGTGTTGAAATTAAGTGTTAAGTTCGAAAATAATTTTAACGTATTTGAATTACAATGGTTCTTATCTGATTTATGCACGCAAATATTCTTTGGAAATTAAAATTATAATATTGGAATTTAAATATTTATAGATTGTGGTTGATAAATTTTTTTAAAACTTTTTTAATACCAAAAACTGAGCCTTTTTGGTTTCTTTTGTTAGGGGAAGTTCACTGTTAAAAGACTTTCTATTTCATCCCTTAGAAGTTAATTTTATTTATTTATTTATTATTTTATTTATAGTTTAATTATTTTATTTATTTATTAGTAGTTGATGTGCCTTTATAATATTTATATGAAGCTGCTGTGGAATGAGGTGTGGTTGAGTCATCCTGATCAAAGTGATAGGCTAGAGTCCGTTGGTATTAATGTTTTATAAGTCTGTCGAGTTAGTTTATGACCTTGGTACTCAAATTGCAGGCCACCAAGCTCTACTCAGTGACCCAGTGACCCAGTGGGAAACCGATTGAGTGAAAATTTGTGAAAGGTCGATTGCTCATTGTTAAGTCTGAACTATAGTGCCTGACTAGTACAAAATGTTTGGGACTGTGCTCAGAAACTGCTAATACTGTTTGCCTCAACATATTTTTATGAGGCAATATACAGAAACAGACTGACAGATGTATATACAGATGATGCCCTGAGGGTGGACTGTATGTTATTAATTTATGTCTTTTACGGCGATTAGTTTTCTACAATTTATTTATATGACTTTTAATCCTGTTTTTCACTCTTGGGTATAACAATGCGGAGGAGGATTCGAACTTCCAGTAGTCGGGCGCTTCAAACATTACAACACAGGCCTCCCACAATAGTATGGAGTAAAACAAACTTTAACTTTCACATAAATTTATTAAAATTCCAATAAAAGTTTAAATTTTTAAAAGAAATTGAATAAATAGGCCAAAATAATGGCGAATGACGTGGGAGGAGTAGTGTAGTGGTTAAGTTCCTAACTTGGACGCAAATGGTCGTGAGTTCGAATCTCCTCTCGCATCCTGTTATACCCAAAAATTTGGGGGTGAAAAACGGGATTAAAACAACCACCAAATAATGGCGAATGACTATTAGTCATCATAATCATCTCCAATACGACTTCGGCTTTTACCGTCAAAGAGGGAGCAAGTCAGTCTTTGCTCTCATACCTGCGACATAATTAATGAAAGAAAATCTTGAATGGCGGATCAAAATAACAAAATTTTGATTATCATCTCTTATTTCATAATTTTTTTAAACATAGGAAATCCTATCAAGGAACTAATTACCATTCATATTAATATGACGCTATATCATAAATTTGAAAGTCGACTTGTTTTTATACTGTGGCATTCTCCATATTCCTAATTCCGGAATGGGTACAGTGAAATGAAGCAGCCGACAACCGAAGCTAAATTCATTCAGTCCCGGAGCTCCGCACCGTCAGGATCCTTGCATTTTCCGTTTTGATTCTAAATTATAGTTATAATAACATTTTATATATCAATATACATATACGTTCGGAATTAGTGTTGTCCATCATTCGTTCACCTACAACGACACAACCTGGTTCCGACAATACAAAAGGTATACTAAGCCGACATAACAGGAGGAAAGAATTACGCGACAAAAATTTGTTTCATTGCGTTTTTAGTCTTAAAATTCATTGGGCAATGTCACGTTGCTAAATTCTTAGAAACCCTCGTAAAAGAGAAAAGGTTCCTAAAAGCAACTTCAATTATTTATTCATTCCGAATCGATACTAAACTCATTAGATGGGAAATTAAAAAAAATTTTGCTGAACCTGATTCATTAGTTCACTGGTTGCGAGAGTTTTATTTCCGTTGCTCTTTATTGCTTTAAGGTCAGCACATTACAAGGAAGAAAAATAATTAATGAAGAAGGGATTTTGAAAGTTCTTAGAGTTGATCAGATTAAAAGGATCATGCTGACAAAATTGTATTAAAAGATCCGCTGGATTATTTTTTCTTTCTTTTTCCGAGGGAAAACATTCAGCAAAGAACGGAAAGTTTCTTTTTTGCTTTTGGCGTCATAAATTACTCCTTTTTCTTTTCAAAACGCGTTCTTACTATCTATGATGATAATAAAAAAAATAGTTATGAAAAATTTCGGGAAAACTAAATTGGTTTACTGCAAAAACTTACGTCGTTAAATAAAAATTTCGTTTTAATTTTAATGATACTATTTGATTGTGACTAATTTTTATTTTATTTCTCTCATAAAAATAGAAAAGAAATTAAATCACTGTAACAGCAGAAAATTAATCTCTTTTTCTAATTTTTCTGTCGTTATCGCGGTTCAGTTTATCCAAAGGTAGGGTTGGGTATTAAGGGCCGAACTCATTTTCGAAAGAAAGTACAGTGGTACCTTGAGATACGAATGTCCTAACATACGAATTTTTTGAGATACGACATGAAATTTTCTAAAATTTACACCTCGACGAAAAATTTGAGATACGAATTTGGGATGTGCGTTAATTGCATAGGTGATCCCTAAATGGCTAAACGTTCGCTCAGCTTTCCTCCCGCCGCTTTGAGATACGATTTTGTTGACATACGACGATGATCACAGAACGAATTAAATTCGTATCTCAAGGTACCACTGTACTAAATGGTCGAATACTTTCTGTAGTGATATTTTTTTCATCAAGAGATTCGAAATGTCGTTGAATTTCCTGGATAAGTGAAGTCAGAGCTAACGAAGCAGTGAAATGATCATTTTTAATTGCCGTCCCATTAGTGAAGCTTTGATCAAATCGAAATTTTCTTTATGCAGACTCATGAAAATTCTTTGAAAGATGTCGATTTGTGACGCACAAAAGTAATTAATTTTTGTTCATTAGAGTATTTAATCAAAGCGAGTATTTAATCTCTGAAATTTAAATAGTATTTAGTTTGAAAAGATGTACAGTTTGATGTAGAACATCTAGAAAGGTCGCTTCTCTTGCATTTATCAACATGTATTCAGATAAATACATATTCTGCGATTGTTATTGTATGAATATTTACATTGGATTTGTACATAGCTTATGTGAAAACAAAAAACAAAACGAAAACTAAGTAATATAAGATATAGGTTGCAAAGATGGTACGGGTTGACTGTATCAAGCCTAACAACTTGATATAGTTCATAGAGCTGATTACAGCTGACATATATTCTGAGTGAGAGGCTTTCTGTCGTTATACAAATTAGTGGTGGTTTTAATCCCGTTTTTCACTTTACAGGATGCGGGAGGAGGATTCGAACTCAAGATCATTCCGTCCAATTCATGATCTTTAACCACTACACCACTCCTCCCGCATTCTGTCGTTATATATCTCATAGCTAACATTGGTAGGATATAATAGCCATATTAAACTTATTTAGGAATATGCTCTAGAGTAGTACCCTCCAAAGGATGTTAGAAAAATGTTTCTGCGTACCCTTTGTACTAGACACTAGTGTTCGGTTTGAAATCCTAAACTGCTTTAAATTAAAAATTAATTTGGTTATTAGTTTGATTCTTTCCCTCCCTACCATACTCCTCATCTTCATCCTTACCTCTTGTCCTTCCTACGGTCAGCTCCTCGAACTTGGACCAGGTCTGTTCCCTAGCAAACCCAAATCCTATATCTCACCAACGGCTCATAGTTCCCTCCCCGGGGACAGGTAGTCGTTTTATTAGGAATAGAAAAATACTTTGATTCTTTAAATATTGAATATTGTTAAGCCTACAGAAAAATTACTCTTTCAACAACATCTTATTTCCAATTTAAGAGTCCCTTCAAAAGGTGATATGCAGAGTGGTTAGGAATTTTGGAAATAAAACAATTTTCAGTATTTTATCTGATCATCTTAATTAATCTGCTCGTTACCTAATCTGTAGAATCATTGATTTATACACTTTAGCGGTGACAAATTTATACTCATGGGACCGAAGAATATTTTGTGGAGCTAATTTTCATCTGTTGAACACGTATTAGCACAGGTCTCTCTTTAGAAATACCACTGCTCGTTTCAAATATTTCAAAAAAATTTTACCGAAAAATCTGTAAAACTGAAGTTTCCTCTCGTTCACGAAGTTCAAGTTTGATTTTAAAAGCAATTCAAAATGATATTCTTTTCTTTTTGGCAAAATGAAAAAGGAAAATCACGCGAAAATTACATTTTTATCGAAGGTCTGAAGTATTTTTTCTATCACTTTTTTATTTTCTTTTTTATTGGAATTGGAAAATTTTAATTACGGGTGAAACTTTTGGAAATGAGTTTTCTTTAAATATTTGTAATGTTCATGTAACACTGAAAATCGTTGAGCGTTTACTATTTTTGATTCAAAAATGGTGGGAGGAGTAGTGTGGTGGTTAAAGCTCCAGACTTAGACGCAGTGGTCGTGAGTTCGAATCCTTCTCCCGCATCCTGTTATACCCAAAAAAGGTTGAAAAACGGGATTAAAACTACCATTTCTGAATCAAAATCAAAGAAAGTTAAAAAGACTGGGAATTGATTTATTTTAGAAAAAGATTCCATCAACTCTTTATAAGAAGATACAGAACTCAAACCCAAGATAAGGACCAGAACACGGTTTTAGTGGCTCTCTCTTCATTTTTCATTTTTATTTATTTATCTAATTTTTTTAATCAAATCCAAAAGATAGCAAACCAAGTTTCACTTTCTCTCTTTTTTTTGGCTAAATCGAAGTCGAAAAATTTCTTTACCTCGGATCTAGAGAAACAAATTTGACATTTTACGGGTTTGTAAGAAAGAAAAACACAAAAATCATTTCCTGAGGTAAGCCTTTCAAAAGTTCTTTAGTATTCTCTCAACATTTTTTTCTTATCCTTCCATCTTGTATCTCTTTGACAATTTTTTCTTTCAGTTCGTAAACATATGTTTGTGAACCCCCACCTGTTAACTTCTTGTTCTTGTAATTACAAAACCGAAAAATGTTTTGAAGATCTTTGCCCAAGATCTGACCTAAGAGGAGAAATCAAAATTAAGTTCACACTCTAAAGAAAAAGTTGATGTGTGTAATGTCGAAAAAATTTTAAGTGGTCGGAAAATAAATTTTTTTAGTGAGAATATTCTTGGAGATGAAATCTTGAAGAAGATGAACTTGTTATCACAGATATTCTGACAAATGAAATGCTTGGAATTCTTCAAGTTGATATTTTCTTCTCGGTTATCTACTTGGACTAAGGAATTGGTAAAAGTATTGCCAAATGTGACGTCAAATTTAGTATAGTAATATGCAACGACTATAGACTTAAACTATTTGTTAATAGAGCCCGTGTAATCCAAGTAGCACTTATGTCTTTTAGCTGTTCTAATTTTAATGTCACCGCTGTAGTGCAGAAATAAATGAACTTGCACTTGGTCTAGTTAAAGAACTGGAAGAATGGTCCGTTAAAGTGCATTAATTCTCACTTCGCTAGATTATATATATACTACCTAGTTAATATACAATAGGAAGGCGTTAATATGCACATTACCTAGGTGAAAAGCCGAGTTCTATATTCCGAACTTGAAGGAAGCCAGATAATCTGCAAATTGTTCACGTAACGTGGACATTCACGGCTTTTGCATTTACACACCTTTTCGTCCTTTACTCTAAGACTGTCTATAAGTACATGAGTAACAAAATTTACTGTTGGCTGATGTGCTACTTTAAAGCCGTGCTATGTAACATTTACAGTATTAACAATGTTGAGACTTGCGGCCATGTCGGAGCAATTCAATTAATTCATTTTAAGGTGATTCATCAGGTTCAAGGTCAAGAGGTTTTTGAGAAAAGGTAAATAACATCAAAGGTCGCTCGGATGAATCATGAATGATGTACCTGTACCTATTAAGATAATTGTGAATTGATCCATCCCCACAAAGGCTTAGGAATTTGAGGAAAGTGTTTCATTCTACAACAGGCCGTCCAGATGGGTCATTCAAAAGGCAACGGTTGTCAAACCCTTTTGGGGGTATAAATACTGGCACAAATGACTCAATAAAACATTCCGAAATCAGTGGGTTTGTTTCTAACAACCTTACCACACTTCGTCACCACTAAGGGTGATTCAAGGGCATCAGAGGAGTTGTTCATTAGCAATCTATCCTCATGCACTTCACCGACCGCCACGGGTGATTCCAAGAAGAATCAATCCTGAAGCAAGAGGTTTCCTCTCTTCGGAAGTCGAACAAACTACATATAAATACTAGTGCAAGATAAAGAAGAAAACAATGTATAATATATTCATGCTCTAAAAGAAAAATTGCAAACAGAATTTAAACAAAAAGAGATAAATTGGTCGAAAAGTGTAGAATGCTGGGGCACAGATCCAAAGGTTGAAGGTTCGATTCCCCCTTGACCAATTTGTCTAAACTATTTTTTATTCATTGTTGTTAGCCTTTCTTTAGTTTTCCTTTTCTTCAAAATCCATCGTAACAGCCCTACGCTCAAAAAACATCAGTGAGTCTAATTTAGAAATCTCACAAATTATTATTTTCAAATCTAACTTTTCAATTATAAGTAAAATTTATGAAAAAAAAATTTTTTTGTGGCATGCAAGGATTCCATTAAAGAGGAGGAAGAATCGGCTGTTGTCTCAAAATCTACTTTCTTTAAAATGTTTTTGAGTTTTAATTAAAATTATTTTTGAAGGTTAAATCTCTCAATTCCGGTTTAGTGTCAAAATCAATATTGAAGTAAAAAATTTCACCTCTTCTAAGAATTTTTCTAAATCCTCTTGATTTTGATTTTTCAGAATAGTATTATAATATAAGTATAGACGCCATCTTCTGGTTTAAAATTAAAGGGTTTGAAAATTGGAGAACGTGACATTTGAACACTACAGCAGATAGAGGTACAAGGAAAAGAGGAGATACATTGTAGGATGGTACAGATGGAGTCGGCGAGAGGGTGAGTAGAGAACAACATTATAATTAGACTAACTAAAAGACTGTAGTTAGTGTTAGTTTATCTTTGAAAATTTTGTTAATGAATAGTTATATTCAGTAGTTGTGATGAATAGTTATATTGTATTCTGTATGAATTGTGTCCTCAGATGAGGCTAAAAATTTTCAAGGACAGGGCTAAAATATGGTTTTTTAGTCCAAGAATGGAAAAAGACTTTTAATGACCGGCATTCAGAAAAACACAAACTCGGCAATTTTTTTATTTAAAAAGCTTGATAGCGATCAGAGGGGTATGTTACTCGGAAGTGTTTACCATGTTTATTTGAACCTTTTCTGCACATAAATAACTCTCGGAAAAACTGGGTTTCTGTTATCATCATTTGTTTTTTCAAGTGACACAAGAGGTCGTAGACATTTTCCACGAGATTCATGCCTGACAAATTAAATTTATTGCTGATTCTTTTGCAAATATATTCATCGTATAAAAAGGTAAATTCAGGAAACTGCAGAGAATCAAAATCGTATCGATTATAGGACCAGAGACATATTCAAACAAGAATAAAAAGTGAAAACCTAAATTAAACCGACAGTTATGGAACCTTCTGACCTTTGGGACATTTTTTACCCATCTTCACCCAAAACTTTCATTTAAAATGTTGCATTTCCGTATACAGTTTTATTCCTTGAATTATAGAATTTGGAGAATTCCAAGTCACACGATAAGAAATTTATTAAAAGTTACATTTTTCCACTCGACTCACTCTTTCTATCTTCCACTCCCATTTTCGACGTCCACAAATCAAACAAAACAAAGTGAAATTAAAAATAAAAGGACAAAAAAAATATAATAAAAGTTTATCCTTGGAAAATAATAGTCGTGCTCTAATAAAATGATAACTGAAACCGTATACCAAGTTTAGTATATCGTCTTAGATAAAATCGGTGAAGCACTGAATGAGAAAAAACACCATTCGACCGGAAAAAGAAAATTTAAATGGAAACCATTTTGGCTTAATCCCAAGAACGTGAATAGATACAGACGAGATACTCACTGCATTCATTCTTGTCTGTCAGAAAGCCTTGATTGTGTCCTTTCTATTCAATCACAATTTCTTCAAACGAGGTGAAATCTCAATTCCGCCGTGAATACTTATCGAGACGTAATAGGATGCCTATTCAAAATATATTTTTATACTGTGATATAAGTGCAGGAAAATATTGCCGTTGTAATAATTTCAGTTAATTTTGTCAAAGCTTTTGGAAAAGTACATGGAGGGGGTTTGTATAATTATTAATAACTTTGAAATGGTGTGTTTAATAAAAGACCTATACCATAGGTGAAGAACCTGCGGCCCTTTGCCACCTAGTACAAAATGGTAGTGTTCGTTTCAAACAACTATTGTACATCAACGCCATGACAGTTGCGCGAAAAGACAGTCATATTGTAACATGATGTCAGAATACGCTAAAAAGGATCCCATAGAAATCTGGAAAAATGCTGTTGAATATCCATACCTTCGAGAACATGCTCGCCGTTTACTTTCCTGCGTCTGAAGTACCTACTGTTGCGAGACAACATTTTCTCTCATGTCAAAAATAAAAACAAATTTAAGAACTCAAATTACAGATGCACATTTAGAGGATCAATTGTGTTACGAGCTTGATCCAAATATACAATTACTGTCAAACAAAAAACAAAGCCAAATAAGTCACTAACTTAGTGAATAAAAATATATTTTTTTATATTATTTTATATGTATATTATATTTAAAATTTTGTAGTATTATATTTTATTTTTACTATATAATGCAATAAATCTATAGAAAAACTAAAATAATTTCACAAAAGTCACTTTCTTAGGTCAATCAGCATTTGCGGCCTCTCTTATTGCTGCCTAATTTAAATGTGGCCTCTAATGGTAAAAAGGTTCCTCACCTCTGACCTATACGAAAAAAATTAATAATATATTTAACTAGTCGTAATTATAAATGAATTATGTATTATTGATAGACCTGAGGTTGCATGGTCAAGCGTCTGACGAAAGAAGTAGTAACTGACAGTTGGAGCTCCCTCCACATCCTGTTATACCCGGAGGTAAAAACCGAGACTAAAACTCAACTTGAATTCAAAATTATTATTCTGATGTATATTAAAATTATTTTTGGATTAGTCTGTATAAAGAAGAGTCAATCTAAGCTTATATTATAAAAATTTAACCCACACTTTTCAAACATGGTGGGTGAAAGAAACGACTCAAAAGACCTTAGTAATAATTTAAATTCAGAACAAAGCCATAAAGTCTTCCTGACAAGAAACTCTTAATATCATAAACCAAGAAAATAAGTAAGCTAGCAATCATAACCAAACAACCTTAGCAAATTCTAAATCGTCGCAAAGAAAAGAAGACAGATACAACTAAAAAATATAATGATGGAGTTTAAAAATTTAAGAGAGGAAAGGAGAAAAAAAAGGTCAGCATATGACAACCCGGTGTTAGAAAAAAGGGTAAAACCGCTTACAAAGGAAGGCCTCCTGGTTGTAATGCTTACGAAAAGAGGATCAGCATCGGGAAGGAACAGAAAAGAGGATGAAAAAATGAAAGTTTGTAAACCACTGGCTTAAGTGATTGTTGACGTTATTTTTCACACTTGGCGATATGCAGATAAAATTGTCTTCATTTGAAAGCTTTACAAGTTGTCAGTCAGACTGACATGCGACAACGTCTGAATATGAATTATTATTATAAAAATAAAGAGGGGGAAAAAATAAAAATACTTTTTCAATATGAAAAAAAGGAGAGATTTCGTAACAGACTCCCAACTTCGTTCTAACAAATAAATCAAATGAATATTATCCAAGGCGATATCTAATTAAATTTTGTGCATTTCATTAGAAGAGTGCTAAACTCTTGAAACTTTTGGTAATTGGCTCCCGACAGCAAAAGGTTACGCAAACATAAAGAAAGGAAAAAAAAAACAAACGAAATGGACAAAAAGTAAATTGCCTCCAGTTTCACTTGACTCTTTTTTTAGTTAATTTTACTTATCTTAATTAATGGTTTAGACAGATTAATATTTTGAAACTAGACACATTTGAACTTAGTTTTAAAGTTTAATGTTTCTCCTTTAATTGCGGAAACGGAAAGGAAAAGAGAAAAGTCGAGTTGATGTTGACTAACTCCTGTATCACCGTGAATTTCAAATTTCAACAAATTAACGAAGAATGATATTTATCACAAAGTCAGCAGAACTAACTTCTTCTCCCGTTAGAATTGTTTTTTTTCTTCCTCCTCAACCACTTTCCTTCCAAGGATTTCGTAAAAAGAAAATTTGAAGAAGTTGACTTTATTTATAATTCAGATATCAGAAACGGGAACCCAAACAGAACAAGGACGAGAGGAAATTTTTCTCTTTTGAATTCCCGGGCTAATTGCTCCCAGTCCAATTTCCCTCCGTGTGAGAAAAAGAAGTAATGAGTTGACACTAACATAACATATCCTCTTCAAAAAAAAAATCTTTCAGCGTGATTGTAAACTTGGAAGACGGACAGGATGTAAACAATTTCGTCCTGAGACCTTGTCGCGAAATCAGCGTTTTTTAAAATGGCGGCCACTGCACATCATCGAAAATTCATTAACGAAACGGTCGTAAAAAGGAAAAAAAAACACAAACAGAACAAATTTTTCAGGCGATGTCCTTCAACAGTTTTTATTTCTAAAATTATTTTGCATATTTCTTTCTTTTTTTTTTACTGAATGAATTCAGCTTCTTTTGCACTCGATTAACCTTCTTTCCGTTATTCTCTTACTCCACTTTGAGATTTAAGAGTTTCCAATATTCCTAAATTCTTTAACACAACTCAAGCATTCACCATATGGATGAGAGCTTTTTCTCTAACATTAGGTTGCAGATGGAACGAAAGCGATGACTTCAAAATCAAATAAATATTTTTCTACACTATCTTGTTCTTTTTGACACTTGCAGTGCTCTTCCTTTGTCTATATACAACCAGAAGCTAAGGGTTGTAGACAGTATTCAACACTGAAAACAATCCCCTGTCATTGAGAATTTTATGCTTCACGCCTGAAGGTCCATTTCCTGTCTTGAAGTAATTGACACAAAGACCAAGAAACAAAGGTAGTCAAATATAGGCCAACATCTCAAAGGAGATTTATTTTCTGCTGTTGTATTCTTATAAATATCAATTGCTGTTCTCTCTCTCTCTCTCTTAAAGCTAAAACCTCCTGATTCATGAGCGGCTATTAGTGTTTCGCTCCGAAATTTGTCCTCATATTGTAGTTTCATCTTTCTCTGGCTTTCTTTATTGTTTCTTTTGTTTCGATATTTTTTTTCTATAGTAATAAAATATAAAAGCGGAAATGGATATAAATCATAGCGGCAATCTCTGACTTGTTTCGAGGACTACGAAAATCAACTATATAGTCTTATTTTATAATCAGCGATAAAATTTTGAGAATGAAAACCTCGTTTTAAAAGAAAGCAATTAAATTATTTCTTATAATCGTTAAATATTAATGATGGCATTTGAGTTAATTACCCTTTTTTCAATTAAGTCGTTAAATTAAAAAGGGAAATTGTAAAAAATTGTTTTTACTTTGCTTTTTAAACCAGAAGATAAAAAAAAAAATCTTTCATTTCAAAGTTCAATTTTTTCTTAATATATTTTTCATAATTAAAAAAATTTCCTTCAAGTTTTTCGGAATTTATCAAATTAAAAGTTATATAATCATCTGTCAAAAAGTGTCTGAAATTTTCAAACACAAAATTCAATCAAAACATGATTTGACTAAACATTTTTGGGGGCTGGATTTTCATCAGGCAGGTAAACCTGTTTCTGACATGTCCATTTTGCTCTAACACGAATTTGCTTAAGATCGAACAGAACTGTAGCTTGAGATGGAGTTCCTGATGAATGTGTATGTAAATTGCATGTGTGCACTCACTAGCATCATATTAATAGGCAATTCGTCTTATAATTAACATTCTGTATGTAGATTAGATGAAAGATGCACTTAAGTAAATTTTTATTTGTTTATAAGTGTTCATTACTTATGAAATTAGTAGAGGTCCTTCTATCACTCAAAAATTTTATTTTTGGTTTAATGGCTTTCAGAATCTTACTTTTCGTCATCCATGTGACAAGAGTGCGCATACCACAATGTTGTGTAGAAGCCAGTTAACTATGTTACGGGGGTGATAAAAAATTTAAACTTTCTATCAACTTTTCATGTTGACACAGTGGTTGAAAATATGGATTTGATTACTTTAGAAAAGTACGGCTTGACCAGAAAATGCAATTAAATTAACATTTGTCAATGGGACGTTGAAAATATTAAATTTCAATTTTTGGGAGGAAACTAGTCCTTACTCCTCTCAAGAACTTGTTTTTTTTTCTAAAGAGGAGTTCATCCATTCCTGGTGGAGCTTTGGAAGCTTGAATTTTGATCAATACAGTATAATTCTACATAATACTCAGGAAAACTAAGGGATTAGCGAATCTATTATGAGTTGTAGAGAGTTCCATTTATCATATTTTCTAATAAAGATGAAAACGCGGTTTTTAATCCATCGACAGATTTCTCTTAAAAAGAAGGAATTTGAATTTTTCAATGGGAGAAAGAGGCCAATATTGAGAACCAGAATTTCGAAATTTATGTCAGAACCAAGCTCACGCGCGAAAATAAAAACGTAATCTTTAATTTTCGCCAAATCCTCTTTTAAAAAAGTAAACTGAACGGTTTCAAAATGGTAGTCGCTCATCAATAACCTCACTGAATAATTGTTGCTTCACTTCACGTTAGTGAAACTAACATGTTTTGAAATAAAAGCTTGAATTCGTGCTTTGACAATATCCCACACCTCACACCACTAATAGACCTTAAAGTCAAAATTTTGTGTAACTTTTAAAAACAGTTCACAAAGTTTTTCGTCCAGATTTCTGCTCTCACAATACCATCTTAATCGATAGTTGCCCAGGGGCCTCACTATTCTAGGAATTCCCTCATGGCTTTTTATGTGCCTCAAGCCTTATAACGTCTAAAAATTTCCCCGTATTAATCCTCGACTCACACTTTATTCTTTATGTTCAGCGTCAATTTTTTTGAATGGGCTCATAAATTCAAAGTTTGGACTTCACTGGCCGTTTTACCGTGCGAGAGAAAGCTAAAAGGATTCGAACGGACTTTAAGAATTCGTGATGGAGGTAAAATCCTCGAGAAAAATTGTGATACAAAAAAATCCATTTTTAGCTCTAACAAATAATCAAATTTTTCTTAAAGGTGTATTCCCTCGGTAAACATCCTCGCGCCCTCCCGTCTTCTTTTAATTTTTGTTGGCTGCACTGCAACGTAAACATTTTTAGATATTGCATCAACTAATTAATTTTCCAAGTTGTACGCAATCGCGAAATAAATTTCTTATGCATGTTTATCTCTCACTTCCCCCGAGACAATCAGTATTGAGCTGCCGCGGAAAACAATTTGCCCTAAAACTATTTAAATGTCACTCTTTTTTCAGTCAAAAATTTGGACACATATTTCCGTTCGAGGCTTGCTCAGAGGAAAAAAGAGTGAGAGAGAGAGAAAAGAGAAAGAATCTTTTGCAACTTGAATTCGAATCTTCAAAATAAACACTGTTTTTAAAATCAAAATGAGAATTGGCGCCATTGCGAAAAAAAACATTCCAAAATTTCAAATGAAATAATGTTTTTTTTTGTTATTTACATGTCGATTTCGCAGTCCTTCAAATTTTGATTTTGAAACTTCTCAAAAATTCCTTCTTTCTCCTTTTTGCCTTTTTATCAATCATTTCCTAATTAAACTTTTTTTTTGGTCCCAAGCTTTTAATTAAAAAACATTTGGCTCATTAAAAAAGTATTAAAATAGCAAATAGGCTCAGTAAAAATATAAAAAAATTTTTCTTAAACAAAAATACTATACAAGGCAGTCAAAAATGTTTATAAGAAGTTGACTTTAAAGGTATTTCAAATACCTATACTAAATTAATTCAATTTTTTAAAATTTAAATGCCAAGTTCTAAATTTTGTCGAATTTTTCTTGCACAACATGGTAACCCATAGGTTCATTTCTCACTCCTACTCCTAAGGACTAAGTTTGTTCTTTATATCTCTCCCATAATACAAGGTGTAAAATTATTTATTATATTGATTTATAGAAAACTTTTTAGCTTGATAAACTGGTTCCAGCGTCCTATCCTAAGAAACCATTCGGAAACACTCGAAACTAAGAATTCTGACTTGAGATTGTCCAAGTCAAAGCCTTTCATTTAAAATTCAATGTAAATATTCATTTTCACTTTGAATATTCTCATAGTTTTATAAAGGCAGTTTCACAGTTACCGTAAGGAAACTTTGTTTACCTAACTAGAACGGAAGCGGAACAAGAGATTCTGGTAAAAGTCCTCAGGCTAAAAAGAAAAGGAAACAATTTAATGTCGCCATATTTTACGCGAATCATGTGCGGAAAACTACCTCGTTGTCACTCCAGGCTGAGACAAGAATACAAGGAGTGAGAGAAGTGGGTGGGAAGGAGTTTTGAATGAAAAGGAAAAACTTTGAGAAGTTAAGAAACCTTTTACAAACGGCCTCATAACAAAGGCTTTGTTTGTTTACTACAAATAAATAACTTGCAGGCAAAACAAAGTTTAGCTTGGCCTTTTACAGGCTCGGTATCAGTATAGTAATTAAAAATTTAATTATTATTAAAATAATTTATTTAAATACCATCTAATTAAAAATGTTATTTGGTACTCAAGCTTTTTCCCTCCCGGACCAAATTTCAATTGTGACCATTGCGACTGGGCCACATAACTTACAAGTGCGGATTTCGACGCATACAGTCCACCCTCAGGGCATCATCTGTATGTAAATCTGTCAGTCTGTTTCTGTATGTATTTTCTGTATATTGCCTCACAAAGATATGTTGAGACAATGTTAGCAGTTTCTGAGCACAGGCCCGAACATTTTCGTACTGGTGAGGCACTATAGTTCAGGCTTAACAATAAGCAATCGACCTCTCACAAATTTTCTCTGAATCGGTTTCCACTGGGTCACTGGGTCACTCAGTAGAGCTTGGGGCCGCAGTTTGAGGCTTTAAAGTTTTGAATTTTGAGATGTTGTGGTTTTAAGAACCATATTTTGATTTTGTTTTCCCACAAAGAGCAAATCCAGTCATTGTAATTTGAAATTGTAACTCTAGCTGACACTCAAAATATGTTAGATTGAAATAAATGATCTATCAAGATGTGTTTGCAGAAACAAATTAAATATTTTTACACAAAGAACAAAAACTATCAAACAACACTGTCCAGAAGAGAAATAGTTGTACCAGACCTCGACCATTTTGATTTTCAAGAAACTTTTTAGGTTAATATCAAAAATTAAATTTGGTTTTGATCATACTTTCAATCTTGCCAATCATGATAATACGAGATTTAATGACTTTACTCGAATAATGAGAAACCGTAGTAAATTTTAAGAAACCATTCGAGTTTCCGAAATTGAAGCTAATTGTGGTGTTAATTAATTAAAACCTTTGTGTCTTCTCCAAGTTTTTTACTTTAAGTTCTTTTGTTGCCAAGTTCTTGCCAAAAAAATTAATTTGTTTCTATTCATTTCTAAAAGAGGATTAGAAAGTATTCTACTGGAAAATATAAACTTTTTTTTAGTTTTATTTAAAAATATATATTCAGTATATTGTCACTTTTGCAAAACACCATTATTAAACTTTTAGTATATTTAATTCTAAGAATTTTTACTTTTCTCATAATGAGTGTTGCCTTTTGTTGTTTTGCAGTGTGACTAGCGGCTCTTTTATTTAAAATGTTTTGTCCGTTCTAAAATTAGGAACAACAGCAGTAGTAAAAAATTTTTACGTTTGATAAATCAAATTTTTGTTTTCATTAAGGAATTTTTTTAATTACTTTCCAATGGAATTTGCTCTTTTTTCTGCCAAGACCTATTCGTTTAGGTTTGTTTTTGTTTTAAATTCATTCTAACATTAGAAAGAGGCCATTTTCAAACTTTTCTCTCCCATGTTGCATGAAAAAATTTTGTTTTTTCTCCAAAAATGCTAACAAACATAAGAAAACTTTTACAGATAATTTTTTTAAGCTGAAGAGTTATAAATATAACTGTTAGTAATAACTTTTAATCAAATTTTGTTCCCTTATAAATACTAGACTGTAGTTATTTCGTTACTTACTATCAACATAGTTACTAAAGTTTCTGTACTTGCTCCTGGGACCAAGCCCTGCAGATACAACCTCTCAATGTTAAAGCTATAAACTGCTTGTTCCCTTGTATTTAGAGACAGGTGGTGTAACACAATATAAAGTTGAAGTATTTTTCAGACAAATTGTTGAACTGTATATTTATTTTGGTTAACTTGAATTTATAAGAGTTTGCTTCATTTTGAGCAAAAATTTTTTTTAGTCGAGTTGGGTTGCTTTTTGTGTATACAAACCCTTCATCAATTGTGACATGCCTCAGTTGGTACTTAAAATTGTTGGGAAAAAAACTCCGAAGAGTATTTTGGGCTTGCACCGTTCCTATACTTGTTGATTATTTTTTCAAAATGGAAGGAGCTTACAAAACCCCAAAAATTCACTTTTTACCTTTTATAACTCCTTGTTATACGAATTATTCCCGATGAAGTCGACGTCAAAGTAGGTTGAACTGTAGCTTAATCATTTTCAATCCGTTTTGTTTTGTTAAAACCGAAAATAAAAAATAAAAATAAAAACGTTAATTTACTTCTTTTTCTTACTCCAGAACCGTTCTAACACTTTAGACTATGAAACAATTTGCCGCACTTGAAAAAAATTATAACCAAATGTATAGAAGGAAGAAATGGATTCTTGCACCGACACCTGTACAACCACACCACTTATACCAGCTATTTCTTTAATTGTTAATTCACAAAAGTTAAAATTTGAAGTAAGAAAACGGTCACATAAATCAAACCGAGGAAAAAAAGCGGGAACGAACCGTTTCGAAACCGTGACGCGCTCGCGGCGTTCCAACGACTTGTCGGGAGCCGAACGGAGCGAACGTTCAATCATTCAAGGCGCCTGTGTGACCCTCTGCAAAATCTCCACGCATGCTTCGACCGTTGTATAAAGGTACAGCTGAGCCAGAAATGAATGATTTGGGAATTTTTTTTTTGGAAAAATATTTCAATTATCCTGAATTTTGGTTCTGTATTATCCTTTACAAGATGTCCACCTCACATTTTGTATATACTTGTTTAGGAGAGCTATGATATTGTAATTCTGCGCTCGACGGCAAAGAAAATTATAACTTGAAGTAAAAATTTTTAGAGGGAACAAGTGGAGAATGCGAAATTGATTCCCTTGGATGTTGGGACATGACTTGTGTTTGACTGAGTTTTAGAAATTGCAACCGAATTCTCTCTCTTTTTTGTTTTGTTTTGTTTTTCTTTTAAAATCACCATCGGATTTTGTTTCCTACTATTTTTCTGTATACAATGCAAAAAGTTTGCAAACATCAGAGAATAACATACATAATAATGTATAGATCTATTTACTAATTGGACTGCATATATTTCGCCACTTTTGATCATAATGCTTAAACTACTAAAGTTGTAGTAAAATACCGTTAGATCTGGTCAGGCTGAAAGTCAAGAGCTAGGCATTCATGACGTTATTGTTGGACAATCCGTTAGCCTGTTGTTATTCTTCTGCTATTCTTCACTCTTATTATTTTTTTCCTGGTCAAAACTATAATTCCTCACCAGAAAACCTTTCAGGGGTAGCTTCAATCACTAAGAAACCAAACCAAATCCAAATTTGCTTTCTTAAATGACCAAAACAATTAATAATACACCCAACTCAATCCCCCTCTCCCAGTTTCACTTCTAATTTTTTATCTGGGTCATTTGACGTCAAACGGACCAGGTATCCCAGGTCGACCATCTCCTAGTATATTTTGGGCCCTATGCAAGTAATTGTTCAAATTTAAATGTGTTATATTGCTTGCCTTAGACATATTTCTCTGGAAAAAAATTTTTAACCCTTACCTCCAACCCTTATGTACGTCAAAGGGTTGAGTGCGGTAAGTTTCTAAATTCTTTCAAATAGGCAATCTTTAGAGTCAAATTTGACCCACTAATAGTCGCCGCTCTAAAATTAAATTAAGTGGGTTTGAAAGCTGAAAATATGCTCTTTCCAATGATACTGGTTAGAAAAGAATAAAAAAGGACACAGTTGAGATATTTGACCGCAAACTTTGGCCAAAATCAGTTTGTCGCCTTCTTCGCACACCCATACCTCCCAAAGTAATGGGAATAAAAATGCTGAATATAAACAGGACTACAGTACTAATAACACAATATTGACATGCATAATCTCCAAAAGATCCTCAATTCTAGAAAAAAGTTATGGCGGCGCACAAGAAATTTGTCGAGCGTGACAAATTTTTTGTCAGTATTTCAGCGTCCATAGCTCAGCACTCAAACAAGGTAGACGACTGGCGGTTGTACCATTTGAAAGGGCATATTAAGCAATATCAGCACGCAAAAGCGCAACTCTCTAAGTTGTACAGTTAGTCTACAGCAAGCGATTAAAGTTGGCGATTTTTGACAGGTCCGCCCGAAATCGGAGCTGCCCCATTCTCTTTAGACGCTGATAGAAGACGAACCCGAAAAGATTTCGAATTGAAATTTTGGGATTTTCATCCAAGACCTGAGGTAACATTCCTATAAAATTTAAACAAAATCGGAGATGGTCGACCTGAAACTTTTTCAAAATCTGGTCCGTTTGATATGGAATGACCCATCCTCTAAGTTATCCATGAGAAAAGTCAGTGTCTTAAACAGCAACCGACAATTACCAGTTTTATCATTAGCTCTCATACAGAAAGAAAGAAAGATAAACTCAAACATATCACCATGAACAAAAATTCGGAAAATGAAAGCAAAGTTTTATAAGATCTAATAGAAGCGTCAAAGGAATCTTCAAACCGGAAATAGATCCTATTCAAAAAGCTCGAAATGAAAGCCTGGCTGGCAATCAAATTAGTCTTAATTCTAAAGCTTTTGTTTTGCTTTTCTTTGACATCTTTTGTGCTCTTGATTCTTTTGATGTCTTTTAAAAATCATTGAATAATAAGTATAACTTAATGACACGCAGGCCTTAGAATTAAAAATCCTTAAAGAGCGAAAGTTTCGTTATAAACACAAAACCTTTTTTTTATAAATTTATTAGAGATAAATAACGACGGAGTTTGAAAAACGTTCGATATCGTTTGTAATTAATAAATAAATTGTTTTTCAGGCTTATATAAAAAGCAATTTACATTCGTGTCGTACATAAAACACAATAAATGGTCGTTTTTGTAACACCGGCGTTCGATAAATAAGCAAAAAAAAATATCGCCGAGAGAGGGAAAAGGTTTTAGCGATGCCATCAAAAAAATAATGTTTGCAGTTAAGTGATACTTTTTATTTCTGGTCAAAAAGCGAATTTTTGCGATGTACTAATGCTTTTTGGGGAAAGAGAAAAAAACGGAAAATCAAAAAGTGATTGCTTAAATGCAGCAAACAAGCAAAAAAAGGAGAAACACAATTTCAACAATTAAATTAAAAAAGCAATCCTCATTCACACAGAAGGTTTGTCATTAAAAAAGAAAATTATAACGACTTTAGGTGAAAGAAAAAATCATTAGTTAGACGACTGATTGAGGTGACAGGTAAAGCAGACGTGACATTTGGGTTCGAATAATCAGGAAAGAAATGAAAAATTCGCAGGCGTTTGCTGAATTATCCACGGCTTGGCTTTGAACTATAAAAATTTGATTAGAGAGTGGGAATAAGATAGTTTTAGTGACCTCGCTTTCTCATTTTCCCACCGTTCGGCGTTTCTAATTATAATAGGTAGCTGGATATGTGAAGCGGGACTTAACTGTGCTAGAGAGATGTATTTTATGTAGCTCTAAAAACAATCAAGGAACAACCACAATGAAATCGTATGCAGTTGCTGCTCTACACCCTGGAGTCCCATAAAGCTAGTGAAATGGTTACTTCAGGAAATAAAATTTAGACTTCCTGTTTTGTGAAGTTTATTTCTTTGTTAAGTTAGACTTGCTTGTATTCAGTAAAAAGATTTGTAGGGTGGTGAGTACCGATTTGGTGTTTTGAAAAAATCAAGGGTTTTAAAACTTGAGTAAAAGAGGGAATAAAATAATTTTATGAAAATTGTATTAACTGCATTTGTTAAAATTTATTTTACAGTATAAACTGTCAGCACAAGGGGCGTAATTGGGCGCATCAAGTTATGGTGAATGCTGTGACGTCATAGGAAGGACATTGATGATTATGGCAGATCTGGTTGTATCCGTTATTATTTATTTGGACCACCTCTAACAAAATTATACCTGCTTTCAGGATTTGGAAGAATGCATCAAAGGTTATCTGCTTTGTCACTCATCCAGAAAGATCAATTTTTCTACTAATATCTGTCATTCATTTTCTTATCTATAGGGAATGGCAGGTTCAGTGGAATCCTTCCAAAAAGCTCGAACTACTTTTAGGTTTTTCTCCAACTTTAAAGATAGGATGAGAAACAAAGGTAGATACAAATTATCAATCATGCCAAGTTTTTACGGGGTACGGGTACCTCCCGAGCTATTTGAATAGGTTTCAGCTAACAGATTCAGACAGATGCCTCGATTGCATCTCTAACTGTAGAGACGATCTCATTCACATGTTGTTTGAATGTGTAGCATGGTAGGACCTCAGAAATCCGTATAAAATAGATGAAACCTTTTTAAACATTTTCCAGAAGGATTACCAAACCTTAAGCAGGTTTACAGCTTTTGTCTGAAAAGTTTTAGCTCTTAAGCACAAACACTAGCCTGAATCCACTCAGCTTTGCCTGTTGTATCCGTTCATTTAAGTGTCATGGTTGTTTCTCTTGTAAAGTGATAAAGTTAAAAACTGACGACTATGCTTTCTGTTAGAGTGTAAACAGTATAATGTGTTATAACTTGTATGTTAGTATCTTAAATATACTATTATATGCTTATTGACAATACTAAAAATAAGCAATACTATTATGTGTATAATGTATATATGGAAATTGATCAATATAATGTTATTATTAAAAATATATATATCTGTCATTCTGTCCATCATCACTATCAAAATCCCACCCAAAAACTTGAAGGTATTATTATATAATTATATTATACAATCGTCTTCGTATGTTCTTACAAAATTAAAATGGTAGTAAAAGTTTACTACTTAAAACTTATTTTGAGCCTTCTGAAGGAACCATTAAAATTTGGATGCACGGAACCAGAGCAACAAGTGTATTACCGATTTTGGTCACGTTAGAAGAAAATAATAATAAAACCGTTAAAGATTTTCGCCTAGTTCCACAAGATTCACAAAAATCATTTTTCCTTTGTGAACACTTGTAAAACGTGAAAAGGTTTCATTCCCTGTGCTCGTGCTCGAACAAATTACACCAACGATTGTAATATTTTTCTTTTTTTCCGTGCGTAATAATTTTTTTTGAGCTTTATACCTTTTGTACAAAAATTACGTAGGAAGAAAAAGGGAATTCTTGGTTCACAAATGGGAAAAAATTGAATTGGCAAGCGTCGAAACGTAAAATCAAAAAAAAAATTTTTCCTTGCTGTTGTTAAAATGCCTTTATTAAATTTATAACTGGAATAATAACTATTAGAAATACATTTCGCCGGAAGCCTGAAAATATTTTTATATTTTATAAGTTTTCTTTCTTCCCTTTTTTTTACATGTTTCACAAAAATTCAAGTTGAGGAAAGTAAAAAGAAAGCTCTCGTTTAAGTCTGAGTGATGAATTTTAATTTGTTTCTATCATTACAACCGTGACTTCATTTCTATAATTTCTTCAAAAAATTCTTATTTTAGAAAATCTCTGAAAGATTTCTTTCACCTCTGTTGTGAAAGTTGAAGAAGCTATTTTTGTTTCACATCTTTCTAATTACTTGAAACATTCTTATTCACGACCAGTTCCTTTTCTATCGAAGACCTCAAATTATTTCTTTCTCCTTTTGGTACTCCATTTAACCATAAATTCCTTAATTTAGGTATTTACTACTTAAGAATACACTTTCGAGAAAGGATTACCCAAAGATCTTGCTTAGCCTTCACTCTGATAAGCTTAAAGTTGAAAATAAAATGAAGGGACTATGACTGTTTTACTTACCAAGACATCCTTCAGTAATCTAAAAGATGTTTAACCCGTATTAAAGCCTTTTCTCATGCAACCGAGCAAGAGAATAATGTCGAGTAGGACAAAACATTTATTTAGAATGAACTAAGCCTTTGTCAGTAAATCTGTTGAGAGATTTCTAAAGCGATCATTATCAAAAGTTTGTAAGGTAGTTTGATCCAGCTATTAATACTACAATAGCCTAACAACCCCATTATTTAAAGCAGTGTCTCCTACCTTGGGCTTAACAACAGACAAATTTATATTAGGTGATTACAATAATTAATATTTAATAAAACAATGAGTAGTAAATAATATTATATTAAATAAACATAATGAGCCTGCTTTCATTTAAATTCAAACGAAACTATTCTTGCTGCACTATTTTTGTTTATAATTATTTGTTGAAACTATGTAAAGATGAAGAGGATTTTTGAAGAACAGCTTAAGCCTCCCATTGTAAGAGAGAAAGAGTTAAAAATAAAAGTTACTGTCGGGACCAGGTTGCGTCGTTGTAGATGAACGAATGATGGACAACACTAATCCCGAACGATGTGTATATTGATATATAAATGTTATTATAACTATAATTTAGAATTGAAAAGGAAAATGCAAGGATCCTGATTGTGCGGAGCTCCGGGACTGAATGAATTTGTCTTCGGTTTTCGTCTGCTTCATTTTACTGTGCCCATTCCGGAATGCGGAATGTGGCGAACGCCACAATTACTGTTAACTTTGACCTAATTTTTTGTTATAATATTATATAAATATAAAAATGGAAATTGTTGGGAGGTTGGCAACACTGATAGAAGTGTTGTTATTACCAGGTTTGGGACAGTGTTGTTAATTTCAGGAACTTATTGTGTATATAATATAAAAATATATTAAATTAAATTGGCATACCCTTTTATCAGGGTTAATCAACAACTATATTATCGTATAGACACACACTTA
Organism: Columbicola columbae; assembly: GCA_016920875.1. NCBI lineage: Eukaryota > Metazoa > Arthropoda > Insecta > Psocodea > Philopteridae > Columbicola > Columbicola columbae. The sequence goes on along the minus strand of JADMLL010000001.1, from coordinate 9,864,407 downwards.
TCACTATAGTCTCTTTCTTTAAATACATAACCCAAACTACTTCTCAGCTTTCTCAAGTCGCACTTTTGTTTTCCTACCATTCTACCACTCTTTTCATAGAGGTACCTCTATAGTTTTATTATATATATATATATGTTCCGGTGCTTCATCTCCACCAAAAAGCACGCACCTCTTCGTCTCTTCTGAGTGTTTCCCATTTATGTATCCCCTGCGTTTTAATTTGATGATTTCTCTTCTTTCTTACACGTTTAATATACAGTATGTACAATTTCTTCTTCCATTTCTTGTCCTTTATTTTTCTCATCATCTCTGCCCTGAATGCTTTATTCACATTCTTCCCCACTTTCCTCTTGATATCTAAACACCTGAGTAATCAGATCTTCTTTTCGAGTTTATTCGAGAAGCTGACCAGGAACACCGCAACATTCCACTGGCATCATTTTCCACAATCTCCTTGGCACTGATATTTTCTTCCCTTGTCTCAAGAATAAGACTATTCCGTTCTTCCTCCATTACGGGACAGTCCAACAACACATGGTTTGGATTATTGTATAAAATATACAATTTGATTGTGATGGATAATTATGTATTGTGGATATATATACAATAAAACAGGAATCTCATAAAACTCCATCTCAGGTTAGCAACTTTAGCTTCCTTTAACAATTGACCTCCTCTCTAAAGTCATTGAAAATAACTTCTTCTTTTTCATTTCTATGGAAGTGCCCAAAAAAACTTAAATCATTAAAGCCATAGCCAATTCGGGGTGCGAACTTGACAGTGGCAACAGACATTGACCAAGAGTAACATTATTTTTCTTAAATCTTCTAAACATTCCATTTAAAAATAGCAATCAAAATATTTTCTTTAAGATCGACGATTGATTTTTAAATAAAACACTGACCCGTGTTTGAAAATGTAAACAAATACTACATAGGCGCGTTTATTTAAATAAATTTCCTAAACAAATTCGGTATTTGTGGAAGGGATCCTCAACGCGAAAACACCTATAATCCGTATTCTCCATTCGGTTCTACGATGGAAATTCATTGGCAATCAATAATTTCTCTAATTGTTTGTTAGTTTTCTCTCAGTTTCGAAAACTAACTTCTTCGAATGAATCTGTGACAAATTTATTTCAAGAATTTATGAGAATCTCAAATATTTTCAAACCATTACTAACCAGTTGGATAAGCTCGAGGGAAGGGAAATGTTTTAGACCGACTAATCTTGAAATAATTCAATCGATTTTGATCAGCTTTTCGCATTCTTCCAATAATAATCATCAAAAGTTTACTTTTGTATGAAGAAAATGAAATAATTAGATCTTCTAATTGGTTGTAATTATCTTCTACAAGAACTTTGTTCAAATTATTCTTTAAAGAATCATTACCGGAATAAATAAACAATGTTAATGATAATTAATTAATGATCGTTATTATAACTTCTGTTTCTTTTTAATAGTATAAAATAATTTCAATCACAATATATATTTTTTTATATATATACTCCGACAGAATCAAACGTCTTAACTCTTTCTTCGTCTTTAATTTTTTTATGTCTAAACTATAAAGTTGCGGACTCACTACTATCTGTTCTTCAACTCTTAGCGTGTTACAAATTCATTCGTGTCTAATTCCCATCCAATTGCTTAATTCGACTTTTACTAGTGAATAGTGGTGGTGGTTTTAATCCCGTTTTTCGCCCTTTTTTGGGTATAACAGGATGCAGGAGGAGGATTCGAACTCACGACCATTGCGTCCAAGTCAGGAACTTTAACCACAACACTACTCCTCCCAGTCTATATCATCAATAGTCATTGGTCACCAATTAAACGCAATCAAACTCAACTACTTCTCTCTGAGAACTGATCAAATCAAATTAAACTCTTAAAATCAGCTGTTAAAACACCACAATCTCTGTCTACCCCAGCCATAGTCTCATCTGTTTTCTAGGTTCAAATTCTTAGGAGTAGTTAGACTCTGTCAGAAGAAAATTTACTGATGAGTTAGAAACGTCTTTCTGCTTATTAAAGAAATTTAGTTGAAAAAGTAATTTAACACTAAAATCGTGATTTATTCAAATTTTATGCCACAATGAAAATGAAATCTCGTCTAACATTTTAAAAGAGAAAGATAACGAGTCTCTCTCTCTCTTAAAAGTTTACTTTTTCATTTTTTTTCCTCCTTTTTTCATCAAACAAAAGAAATGTGTTTTAATTTTTTAATGTCAAAAAAAGGGAAATATGAATTTAAACAGGAGAAGAAAAAAACAATTTACTAAGAAAGAATATTGTACATTTAGAAGTACAAATCAACTTGATGAAAGATATTTTGTATTTTAGGTTTCTTCTTCTTTTTTCTATTTATTATTAAAAACTATTGCCTGCGTGTAATTATTTATATGCGAAATATATGTGCAACTTGTTAAACTTTTCAATTTCTGTCGCTGTTTTTTGTATGTGTAGCTGACGGAAACACAGCAATTCACTCACTCAAAAAACTCAATCTCACTTGCTGTGGCTCAGTCTGACAAAACTACTTGTGGTTGTGTTTACTGTGAAAAGGGCTACTTAAAAATTTTTTGTTTAAATATTACATTTATGTACATAATTACTTACATACGCACTTACAATAACTGATTACAGTGGTACCTTGAGATATGAATTTAATTCGTTCTGTGATCATCGTCGTATGTCAAGAAAATCGTATCTCAAAGCGGCGGGAGGAAAGCTGAGCGAAAGTTTTGCCATTTAGGTATCACCTATGCAATTATCGCACATCCCAAATTCGTATCTCAAAAAATTCGTATGTTAGGACATTCGTATCTCAAGGTACCACTGTACTTAAAAGTTTATATTGAGGTTAAGACAATGATTCTGAAATTGAGTAGTGTTTATTATTTTATATATTTATACCAAATTGAAGACAAAAATAACAAAAATCCTATTTACAGGGGTGTTTGATTTGTTAAATATCACACGAAGACTATTAATTAAAAGTAGTTAATAATAATATTAACATTATTACCTATAATTAAGATTCATAAACGTAGAAACAAAGGCTGGAAAGTTCTTCAATTCATTATGGAGTAATATAGGTTAGTAGAATGAAAACTATTAATACAATTGAAATAATGAAAACGCCACTGGAAAATCTCTTAGAGCAATAAATACAATCAGTTGAGTTAAATTTTGTTGGCAAGTGGGAGGGTGTAGTGTAGTGGTAAAGTTCCTGACTTGGATGAAAATGGTCGTGACTCCGAATCCTCCTCCCGCATCCTGTTATACCCAAACGGGCGAAAAACGGAATTGAAACCAGTATAAAATTGGTTAACAAGTTTTCAAAAAAAAATAAGGAAAAAAATAATAAACAAAACAAAATGAACAAATCAAAGCCTGAAGGAATGAATGAATGTCAGGAATGAAGAATAAAAATCCTCAAAAACAGAAAACGTGTTAGCCTTACATCTTAATTTAAGACGTGAGCTATAAAGAAAACCAGATATAATCCGGAAAAGAAGAAATCAACTTCTACGGACATTTATAGCAAATGGGTCCAGGCAGACTGTCGAACCGGATATTCAAATGGTTTCTGGAGAAACAAAACCAAAGGAGACTGGTTCACGGAGGTCGTTGAAATTATGGCGAACCACATGACAAGATAAGGAGAAGCAAAGGGTTTTAAAAAAAGAAAATGGAAAACAGGAGCTTCTTAGGAAAACCACAGAGTGAAAGGTAAACTCAAGAGAGGAAAAAAGGAGCTGAGCGAGGGAATGACTGGAAACTGGATGAAAAAGAAAATGGAAAAGATTTTAAAACATAAAACAACCTCCTTCTTAGACGGTCTAAAGGAAAAACAAACAATAAAATCTAAGACCTCAAAAGGACCTGAAAAAAAACTTTTCATGATCAGCGAACTAGTCTTCACTTTAATTAGTTTTCCGACGAACCTTTTCAAAAGTCAGAATGACATTTAAAAAAAAATTTTTCCTCAACAACAAAAGCGGACAAAGCAAAAACAAAAAGTGCCGTCTCAAAACCACAACAAAAAAAGAGATAATGAGTAATTTAGAACGGTGAATTTATAAACTTTGTATTTTTCCATTTTTTTTTTTTAACTCCCAAGCTAAACAATTTCCCGGGATGATCGAGGCGATTCCTGCAGAAATACGAGCAGGAAGAAAACGATAACTGGAAATTGTTATTAACAGGTGGTTTAAGAGATAATTGCAAAATTAAAAATAAATTATTGGAGGGAAAGGGAGTGAAATTATTCATCGTCAATATGGTAACTGCTGGTTTACTTTCTACTCCTTATTGATTTATAAAAATATTTTATCCCTCGATGGCCGCAAGCGTACGTCAAGCACCCAGATATTTATATTACTCTTAGGACTTAGGCTCAGAGTACAATGACTTATGATAGCAAACTGTTTCTACCTTTCAAATGCTCCTATTCTTTTGTGACCGGGTGTTTTTGTTAAAAATTTTCCTCGCCTATCATTTTCCCATCATTTTATTAATATTTCTCACTTAGTATTAATATTATTTTTCTATTATTTTGTTATTATATAAATAAATATTTTTCTTTCTGTCTACTTAATCAGCACCAAACAATAGTATTGTCGTCCTGATTTCTTTCTCCTCTCCTCTCTCTCTTGGTTTTTCCTTTTTCCTAACTATTATTCTGTTGACCACACTCCCTTAATCTTTCCTACAGATTAATTTTACTACTCATCGTCTATCCTCTTGGGACTCAAACACCGATCTATTCTGTAGATACAGCTCTAAAAAATTACACCTACAGACTCAGACTTGTTATTCCATACTTGAAGATAGGAATAGACAGAGCCGTTCCTAGGCATAACCAAACTGCCTAGGGCCCCCCGACTGCTGAATGGGCCTTCGCCGAGTTTTTTTTTTTAGGTAACCAACTTATTATATGCCCATATATTTGAGAAGTACAGTTACAAACCTATGGTGGCTGAATCATCAATATAATAGCTAGGCGCGAGCAAGTGACGGCGACTCTAATCTCTCGTCTGAGGTTCACTTTTGCTCTCCGCTCCAGGGGCTCCCCGAACCCTTCCCCCCTTGGAATGGCCCCCAAAAGCCTATGAACGGCTCTGGAGTAGACAAAAAGAAGAAAAAAAAACAGAAATTGCGGTAGAAAATGATTTTCAAGTCGTTTTTACATTTCGTTCAGACTTTTCATCAAAATCCGGTGTCAAGGAGAGAATCAGTTAAGCGAAATGCTGAAATTTTTTCATTCCAGTCATTAGCAATTAGAACAAAAGTTGGTCTCTAATTGATTACTCTGGTTTTGAGTTTTTTTTTATTACTGCTGGTTAGAGTGTTTTATGGAGACAACATTCGTTCATTTCGCCGCCCACCTAATAAAATCTTTTTAATCGATTAGACTGTCCCTGTTGGACGTTATTTGCCTTGTTCATCCCTTCTTCGCAAAAACTAATCATTTTCCAAATCATTGGCCAACATTTCAATTGTTCTCTTATTTACTCGTTTAAATTTTTAGGTTTTAGGTTTAGACTAAAACTTGCTTTTTAGTTATAGTATTTACACAGTTAGATCGGAAGTTATTAATGTTTCAACTTTTATTTTTGGTCTTTTGTTTGTGTCAAACTTTTAGTACTGTATGAGTTATGAAATAAATTCTTTCTGTTAGTGTGCAGTACTTATGAATGCAAGCGTGGATTATGTTAATAAAGTGGAACCTCTCATAACGAGTGCCTCTCATAGCGAGAAATTCGCATAACGAACAATTTTTAGACATTTACGTGGAGAATCTCCTGACAGGTAGAGAAAAGAACTCCGAACTCGGAATCAGGACAGGGTCAAGGTTAAATCTTTTTCTACCTGTCTTACTTTCTTCACTACCACCCAAAATTCTTTCATTTTCACATTCTAAGCTTCTTAGCTGCACTTTATCTTTTGCTAAATACTAAAAATAACTTTTTGGTGCTTTTCGGCCTGGAACGCATTATTCCATTTTACATTGTTTTACATGGAAAAAATTGTTTCGCATTACGAGTAAAACTCCGGGACGAATTAGACTTGTTATGAAAGGTTCCACTTTGTGTGGTATTTAACTGTCTCAGCCAAAAGAATTATCTTCAAAAAAACGGAAGTTGTTTAGTAACAAGCTATTGGTTGTTGCTACTGGTAGAAATTACTCAAATTAACTTGTAAGTCTGACGTTTTTATTTCTAAATCCAAAACGAAAAATAAAATAAAAAAGTTAAAGGTTTTTATTTAGAACAAACGTCAAACCAAAAATTATACCACGCAAGCTTTAACATGATTTTGATTTCAAACTCCAAAGTAAGCGATGCTTTTCACTCAACTGTCGGTAGGCTGTTTCCCCTGTAATATTAATGCAATTTCGGTACCAAGTCAACCCAAACACCTTTTGATTCTGATCGGTCAAGGTTGATGTGATTTTTAATAATTCAACTTGAATTTTGCCGGTATATACCCAAACCCCGTATATCGTTTCCGTTTTTTTAATTAGTATCGTTCACATGTGGCTAATAAAAAATCAATAAAACCTTACAAAAGGATGAGTCTTTGTAAAATTAAAGGTCTGTACATAATTTGCGGAACGGAACAAATCATCCGAAAACCGGAAGCCAATGTATTAATCTCCCACAAATCAATTTTCAACATGTGTCTGTCTTTTGAATTAGCTAGTATAATTCATACTTGTAATACCGCTTGTCTTTTTCTTGTTCACTGTATACCTCGATTCAGTTTATAATTTACAATAGTAGCTTAAAGTCCCATTAAGCCTCTCATGTGTCCTGATCTCAAAATGGCGTAGAAAATTTATAAATTATGTTTTTCTGATTAAAAAAATTATCATGCCATAAAAATTATGAGTCATCGATATTTCTTATTGGTTAAAAATTATTTTCAAACTATGACAAGAAAGAAAAACTTTTCAACTCAAAGAATATATTTCTCATGATGTCACGTTTTTGGTACGTGGGAATTCGTCAGCAGTTTGGAATCTGATTCTTTTTTCTAGAAAGCTTTATGTATTTTAGTAGTTTCCTTCCCCTTAATACTCCTACGTTTATGTTAAACTATATGCATACAAATTTAAGGAGATGCTGAAAGAATCCAAAAGTAATGAACACAAATTTTCTCTCATTTTCAGTCCGAATTTTAGTTAATCGACAATTGTGGTGTTTTTATAAATAGAATTCTTAAACTCTACCTCAGAGACCTCTATCTTCTTAATTAACACAACATCAAAGTCTTGGACTTGTTTTGAATGTTGGTTACTAAGAGATAAGCTCTATGCGATTGGCGTGGTAGGTGACATTTGCTGATAGCTGAACTGTGTTTCCATAACGCACATTTGTCGCTAATATAAGAATGGATGTAGCAGGTAGTCGGGTTCATGAGTTGTGAAGAATTACTTGTGTTTGGTGTAATTGGTTATTGTTTTTATTTGAATCACCGCTAACTCTTATAAACAAACACAAAAAATTACAAAATCAATAAATAAATGTAACGGTGTCAAAGTTTTTTTTTTCCTGCTAACTACCATCTGTCTTCAAGTACGAGACATCTTGTAGTTGGTCTAGATGTGAGGGGGATTTTAACTGGGGAGCAGACCAGGGTCAAGTCCCAGGAGCGGATAGAGAAGCTGGAAGTGATGTTGGGTTTGATCATTAGTGGGAGAGGTAGGGAAGGTTAGTAGGAGGTGAGGGGAGGAAGGATAGGGAATAGGGAAAGATAGGTAAGGAGAGGCATTTGGTTCAGGGTTTGTCAAAGTAACAAAAAATTTTTCAAACATTGAAATTGACATCAAGAAAAGACGAATGAAGTCCTTTTGTCACTACCACTCACACTGATTCTGTCCTTTGGTCACACTACCAAAAACTGATTGACGAAAATACTTTCTAGATCATGTAACTCCATTTAAGATTTCAACACCTTGGTTAGGAAAACTTCGAAAGGACCTCAAAAATGCAAACATATGTACAACAGACCTCATTGCCACACTACCTTTTATCCCTATTCTTATATCATCCTTAGACTGCTCTTCCAGTCGCATCCTGTTGTTGAGTCGCAGTCCTGGGGTTGAGACACTGGTTTGCTCCCTGTATATAAAGCCTCTAAAGCCAGACCAACTACAAAATGTCTCGCTTAGAGACAGATGGTGGTTGACAAGGGGTAAAAAATGTACAACAGACACTTTAGAAAGACATAAAGTAGACAAATAAGAAATTAAATCAGAGCAAGCAAAGCAGAGAGCAACCTAGCAAAATTGTACAAACCAAAGTGGACGGAAAACCGAAAACAAGTCTTCTGGGCAAGTGTGAAAACCTATTGGAACAACAAGAAATCTTGATTGAGTTGTTTTCTTAACGTCTTCCAATACTGGGAGAATACGCTAATAATAATAATGACAACTAGGCCTACAGCATGTGTCTAGTACATAAAATTAGTGGAAGCGTTTTGAGAAATTTTGGTGTCCAGCATTCTCGTCGGAGGTTGCTACTTTAAATTGTTCAAGGAAACGCCTATAATCTGACTACTTCACACTAAAAAAAATATTTTTCCCAAAAAAGGTGTCACAAATTTAACAATCTAATATTTCAACCATTCGTGTTGTATACCAATTAACTGTAATGGGCTCTTCCCAGAGCGACAGTCTTTCACGACGTAGTATTATGAACCCGGGAGAGGAAATTTTTTATTTTTGTTCTAAAAACTGAATCCGTATAGGTCTATGTTTGTAATAACTGTTTTTTTCAGATTCTGAATTACAAAGGAAGATTTTAAAAAAGTAATAAAAATTGGATTTTATTTAGCGAACGAGTCCGTGCAGTAAATACAGAAGAAAGGCGAGTGTAATGGCTAGTGGCAAAACCGTGCCGTAAAGTACAGGATTTAAAAAAAAGATTTTTTCTCTCTTGGCTAAGAAAAAGGTTTTTCAGGAACGAGAAACCGTTCCTCGGCTCTTTTTTTGTTACCTTTCGCAAACTGAACTGAAGATAGTAAAAGTTTGATTTTATTTGCAATGTTTCTCTCTTTTATTAGAGAATGCCTCAAGATTGAAGAAAGATTCGATTTTATGACAAGGTTTAAGTCACGAACTTTTTTCCTTTGAATTTATAAAAAGTTCCTTTTATAAAAAAAAGGTCAAATAAATTTTCTTTCCTTCTAGTCTTAGATGTTAGTTGCGCTTTTTTTTATGAAAGGAATAGATTTGCCTTTCTTTGCAACAAAAACTTCTTTCTGTTTACTATTCTAAACTATTTTCATCTAAAATTTCATTTGCATTCCAAGTTGTCAAAGTTTAAAGATACTTTGGTAATGTAAAGTTAAAATATAATACTTACAGAAAGTTATATTTTTGTTTATGAAGCAACAACTTAAAAAGATTTAAAACATGTCTTGGAAAAACTTTTTATTCATATAAAGATCCTCTTATGAGTTAAGAAAATATATATAAATTACTATTTTAGAAGTAAGTAAAACAGAAACCGTTGTTGAGAAACAGTTTTCGAAGTTTTATTTGGTGACTGAGTAATTATAACTGAACAATAGACTAGATTTAGAAAACTGATTTTTAATAGAAATTGTTCAAAACCAACTCATTTCGTTTGTATTGGTAACAAACAAAAAGTTTAACAGAATTCTATATAGTGTGGCCCATTTAAAGTTAGGTGTTTTGGAAAAGGTTTAACTTTTACAGAGATTTATTTTCAAAGATGTAGACTGAACTCCGCCTATTCAGGACGAACGTGGAATCCACGCCTTGTAGGCTACAGCAGCGAGACATGGAACGTAACTCCTGATATCAACAAAAAGCTCACAGGTATAAACAGTGATTCTTAAAGTGGTTTATACCAACCCCAGGAGTCTATAACAACCTGCAAGGGGTCTACGTCAGAAAAATTTAGGTGTCCATGAAATGAAAATGGGGGTCCACGATAGTGAATCTCAGCATACACTGGTAGTACCTATTTACTTATATTATACTATCTTATAATATAAAGACATATACATTATCTATAAAAGTACCTATGAAGTGAAAAATTTCTTTCACTACAGTGAGAAATTTACAAAAATGATATCAAGTAGGTAGAGGGTCTACCTATAACCAAAAAACATGGCAACGGTCTACGACACAAAAAAATTTGGGAACCTCTGCCTTAGAGGAATAATAAGAGTGTTCAGGCCAAATGTTATATACAACAAATATCAGCATAAGAAGAACCTCTTATATTAACACTAACAAAAATCCAAAAGCTACAGAAATCCTGACCCGGAATTTCAAGGGTAAGACCTAAGGCATCATTGAGAAAATCTATAGAGTAAGAGGTGGGAGGTAAGTCCATTGCAGAACTTAAAGTCCTCGCTAAGAACAAGATGCATTGGAAGGGTTTTGTAGAGGCTCTATTCTCTAGATAGGAGTAAAAGGAGACAATGATGATGGATTTCTCCAAAAACTTTTATCAAATTTTATTATGACAAGGCGTCCAGTTTAGGAGACGTTAAATTTAGAGAATCTGGAATTTGTAAAAGAACTACTTTCGTTAAAAATAAATAAAACAAAATTTGCAACAGGTGACTAATTGTACGCTGATATTTACGCTATAACTTCAAGCCCCCTGTTTGTGGCATTCGTTTCCCTGACAACGGCTTTGTATCATTATGGATTTTCAAAAAAACTTCTTCCACGGCTTATTTACTTTTGTTTTGTTTAATCAATAGCTCCGTTTCATAGATACCTTTCCTTATTTTTGGTTTTTTAAATATATATATATACAATTTGTATTGGTCATGTGAAAAGATTTTATAAATATTTTGAAGAAAAAAATGACGGAACCGCAAGAAAGTAAAAGGTCAAGTCTGTTTCCTCCGGAAAGTTTAGCACAAAAGTAAGCAAACCTTTTTCTTATTTTTTTGTCTTGAAACTAAATTATAATTTATTTTTAAATACGACATGAGAGTTTAAAATGCATCAAAAGTTTTTTTTGTTTGCTTTTTGCTTTTAGTAAATTACCATGCGGAGAAAGAGGAGAAAAAGTTTTCGTGGAATCAACCACTGATAGCGAACCTGATGTAACCAAAACACCATCAGACGAAATTCCCGTTCCTCTGGTTTTAGAACCTGATCATCCTATGATGCAAAGATTTCAAATCGCATTAAAAAATCACCTCCTTAAGCAAATTGACAAACTTTCCAACCAAGTCTCCGAATTGGTATATATAATTTTTAAATGACAATTTAATTTTGTCGACGCTGCTAAACACACACCGTTTTTTCTTAATCCCCTCTGTCAACTTTGTCAATCTATTTTCAAAGACAACATTTTAATTAGGAACAGTGCTGAAAGTTTCCAAATTTTCGAAACACTCAAACCGAATTGTTTTCGATAACTTTATAAAGAGAGCATAACGTTTAAAACTGATATAACAGGCATACAAACAGCGAAATTAGCATTTCTTGTTGTTAATTTCATTAGAATAATATTCTGACTTATATTAGGACAGCGAAGTCAAAAAAAAGGAAAAAGAAAGAGAGGAAACTGGTCTGGAATTGTACGCCATGCAACAGGAAATATTCAGACAGCAAAAAATTCTGGAAGACTGCGAAAGCGCAATCGAAAGTCTCATGAAGGAAAGACAATCTCTTGACGAGTCAGTCCAATCGAAAAAAATCAGTTGGAAAGAAGAAGTAAATAGACTAAACTGCGCTAAAAAGAAAGGTGAGTTACTGTAGTGTATGTGGCGAATCCTCAGTAGACAAATAGTACGACTCAGGTTCGTTCATTTCTGATTTAGAGTTTTGTTTTTATTAGATTCAAAACCGTAATTAATTAAAGTTTCACCTTTGTGGTCAATAAATGGCAAAGACAAAGGTCATTGAACATTAGTGATTGACAAGCGTCCAGAAATTGATTTGTGTGACGTCATCAAAAGCTAATATAGACTTTACCCTTCCGAACAACAAGTAATCATCATCAAATATTCTGAATTATCCTTTACCCTCAAATCCTCCCACTAAGAATGCAAAATTCTCACCCAAACGTAAAGCACATCCACGTTAGTTCTTTACTTGTATGAACTTCAAATTTGAAAACTAAAAACTTTTATTAATCATCCATCAAGAAATGTATAAACTAACTTTCGACTTGTTTAAAATCGTTTGCTTTAATTTTTTTTTTTAAATTAACTTGTTTCTATCACTAACATATTGTCATGTTTTAGAAATGGATATGAACATAGAACTTCAAAAGCTTTCATCCCTTGAAAAACAAATGGAGTCGTGGAAAAAAGAAATGGAATCTGAGCTGAATATATCACAGAGAATATCAGAGAAGACTCAATCCGATAAAAACAAAATGATCGAGGAAAAAAGAAAAATGGTACTTAGCATTATTTTTTTAAGAGACGAGAGACTAAATCGGAAAATTTTACAGAAGATTCACATCTCGCAATAAAATCACAATCATCCCATCCGTCCATTCTCAAGTTCATTCAGAGGCGTCACTGAAACCGAATTAAAAATTTCTTGCAAGCTATATTAGTCAGTAAAGAGACATCTATATTGTAAATGTCCTTGAAAGAAAATCTTAGAAAAGCTCGCCAAGTTTGCATGAATTCAATCATTTATTTCTTCTTCCAGGATATGTACTTATTAAAATTAATGATGGCCGTTTCAAATTCGGATGCAGAAATAAGACTGTTAGAAGGTGAAATAGATGTAAAAATAGAAGAAAAGGATGAACTTAACCAAACCCTAGCTGATGCTGCTGCGGATTTGCAGGCTTTAATGAGTGAGCAAAAACGGCTGCTGTCTGCTTGGAACTCTGTCGTTGCCACCATCGGCCAAAGAAATGTTATTTATACAAATGTCTCCAACGAATTAGCGTAAGTAATATTTTGTTGTAAACTAAAGGAAACCGAGAATTTAAATAAAGTTTCGGGTTTCAGAATTGAAGACCGAATGTGTTGGTACGACAAAATGTCGTTTTTCAGAATCATTTGTGTTGTTGTCAAAAGTGTAGTGTTATATTGTAGTGAACCAGTGGGAGGAGTAGTGTAGTGGTTAAAGTTCCTGACTTGGGCGCAATGGTCGTGAGTTCGAATCCTCCTCCCGCATCCTGTTATACCCAGAAAAAGAGTGAAGAACGGGATTAAAACCACCACTACCATATTGTAGTGGACCTGATGGCTGTGAAAGACCTCAGCTTAAGAAATAATCTATCAACTATTGTATAATTAATTTTACTTTTATTAGACAATCTCTACAAACTTCACTTCAAGCATCACCTGCCATCCGAACTCCAATTTCAGCTCAAACTCCAACTGACTCATACCAACCCTTTCAAGGAATAGACTATCTACTATAGGCTATCTGATATAGACAGGGTGACTCAATCACAGCTCAACCCAATACATTCCAAAGTGGAAGATATCAATATTATAATGACATATCCACCACAATATAATAGTGAACTTTTTTGTTTGCAGGAAATCACAAGAAGCTTTCCGGTCTTTGAATGCTGAGATAGAAAGCTACAAACGGTCTTCATCAGAAGAAATGAAAAAGGGAGAAAAATTAGCATTAATGTATTCGAGAGTAGAAAGTGACTTTGAAACGAGCCAAGCAGCTTTCAGAAATCTGATGGACAAGAAAGCTTCACTGGAAATAAAAATCACAAACACTGCCGCCATGATTCAGAACACTGAATCTGAATATGGAGTCGTTCGATTGGTAATTCGTGTTATTTATTACTTCGAATTTGTTTTTAAAGATGCATACCCACCTCCCTTCCTGACTGTATCCTTTAAGCGAGTAACAAAAAACTTTTAAGAACAGCGATACTTTAAATCAGAAGCCTTCAAACACCAACACCAGTTCTTCATAGTCTGTTTCGATAACAATGTAACAAAATTACAGAAAGAATGTTGATCCAGTGTTTTCACTTAACTATTCATTAATAAACATAATAGCTGACAAAATTAAAATATGAGCATTTTAAATTTTAATTAGCGAAATGAGATTTATTTTAAAATCTTACAAAAAGTGACGTACATAAGTAATTTTTAATGAAATAAAATTTTTTAATTGTGATTAATGAGATTTACGAAGCGGTCACCTTCTATCCGTAACAGCTAGCAGTTGTGGGGTCTAGTGTACTACTGCAAATTATCAGCAGTGGCTTGAAATACTCATCAGTTAATTTAGATCTATGAATATTTTGTTCTTGCTCGAAAGTCTAGACCTCTGGGAATTATTGGAGACGTCAGTATGGGCCTTGGAGTAAAAAGTTTCCAGGTCCCGGTATTAAATGAGTTTTGAACTTTTTTCCCTGAACTCTTCACCTGATATTCAAATTTTCCCCAACTATAATTTGAATTAAGCATTTTATTTAAAATAATTGAAAGTGACGCTGGAAACATGAATTACAATCCTTAAATTGTTGGTGAAATACCTGAGGCATTTCTTTCTTTTTAGTTTTGTTTCTTGTGCCACGATTCTGTTTCCGTTTTATTCACTGTATGTCCCTTCCAGTTTGTCTTTGAACTTATTTTAAAATGGCCGCCTTGCAATGTATCTTCATAAAACCGTTCACCCGAAATCCCAACCTATTCATTTATCCTGTTTTCCTACTATCAAATTTATTTTTCTTGTCAGTAAGCAGATTTGTTTCGAAATTGAGAGCCATCAATATCCTCAAATTCTTTTCGAAAATGGTTTTTCAGGAAAAGGAAAAAATCGAGCAAGTTTTAAATGGTTTAAGAGCGACTTGCGAGAAATTGAGACAGGAAAAACGGAACCTAGAAGACGAAGCCTTAAGTTTTTTGGAGGAACAGATATTGAATGACAAATCAGCAGCAACCCACTTAAACAAAATACTTAGAGACACCAGAGAAAAATGTAGAAAACAAGAACTTAACGTGCTCGAAACGGAAAACAAAATTTCCCAAAAATTCCTAGAGGTGGAGGAACTAAAAGAAACTATTTCGAGAAACAATGAAATAATTAAGGAAATGAATAAAGAACTCGACGCCAAAGAAGAAGAGCGGAAAAAATACGAAGAAGTGAGTTTTTGTCAGTTTTCCATTTTATTAATTTTTTATTAGGTAAGCATAGGAATAACTTTGAGGCCTTTATTAATCCTTTATTAAAATCAAAAATTAATTAGTTATTACTGATTTTTTGTGTGCTAAGATACTTAACTGTTTAGAGCATCAAATTTGACACAAATAAAACTTCTCTCAATAGGAAATAATGAAATTCCAATCCGCCATTTTTAAAAAGCAAGAAAACTACGCACTTTTGGCTCGGAAAATAGAAAAGCATCTGGAAAGAACAAACTACGCAAAACCCGGGCAGGGTCTCTCACAACAACGAATAACCGAACTGGAAAAAGCAAATTCAGAACTCCAAGCAAAAAATGAGAAATTGCAAAGTTTGTGGCTGCTGCAACAGACCAATATTGTCAAACTCACTCAGCAGAGAAATAATCAATTAAAGGACATCAGCTTGTTAAGGAAGCGTAACTATCAAAACAATCTGTTCAACTTAGTTTTTCTGCTTTGGCACATGTGTGTTAAAAGTTAACCTATGCGATTTACATATTATCTAGATTCTAGATAATTTGAGAAGTGATTTCTTATACCTTTAAGGATCGCCAAAGTTTTGGTGGGCTAGTTGAGTAATGTGCATTGTAGTATATATATACGATAGCTACTTTGGAATGTGTTGGGATCAGATGTGTTTGAGTCGTCCTGGATAGTGTGGTATATTGTTGGAAGTGAGAGTCTGTAGTTGATGTTTGATGGGTGAAGTCTGTGGAGTTTGTTGTCTTAAAATGACCAAAATTAAGTTTATGATAGGTATTGGTTTATCTAGTCTTTGGTTTGAAGTCTTTTACGGTCGTCAGTCTACTACAGCATGTTACCTGATCTGGATCTTAGAGGTAACGTTATCAATGAGCTGAAGTATTTTGTTAAAGGACTTGTTTCTCTTCGATCTGGCCATCTTCAGACCACGTTTCAACCGTTTCTCTGGTTTTCTGCCTATATTCTCTCATTTTCTATGGTCCTGGCGGGGTTACAGGTTGCTTTTTTGGCGACGTAGTATTGGTAACTCCTAAATTTTTTTTTAATTTAAATTTTTCCTCCATACTGTTGAAAGCTTGAAAGAAACCTTCTTCCTCTTGGAGGATCGGTACCCATCCACTTATTTTCAATTTGCCCAAATTGTAAGCCTTCCCCAGGTTGGAAGCCTTAGTGCAGTAAATATGTCTTTATAACATGGATGTATATGGCCGCTGTTGTATGTGTTGGCGTCGGATGGGAATGAAAGAGCGAAAGGCAGTACAGTACATATGAGTACATATTGAGGTTTGGACGAGTCAAGTCTGTGAGTTAGTTTGTGACTATCAAATAAAGTTCATCTTAGGCAGGACTTTTACTGCCATTAGGAGAGGGATTGGGTGGATATATTGGGTAGGATAGTGGTTGAAAAGCTGAAGGAAATTTTAAAGGTAAGACAGAACGCAGGAGAAGTAGGCTGAATAATGTCTTACCCAAGTTGGAATGAAAGCCACGACCTTTTGATTGGCTATTGGATTTGACGCTACCTCTCGACTACCAAGACCATGGAAGGGTTTCAACTATTTAATAAAAACATATCAATTCTCTTCCAAGAAATTTCATCTCATCTATTAATTGTAATTAATAAAAAAAGCAAAAAGAAAATAATTCTTTCCCCCACACCCCCGCCTCCTTGAAAAGCTGTATTCTCAAAATGCCCCGTAAAAAATGATTTTATTTTAAATCTCTGGCAATTTATTTGAGAAATGAAAGTAGCATGAAATAAGCCTTTGCGGGATAGAAACATAATGCCTGGGGTAAAAATGAGGTAATTGTGATGCTTAAGTCAGTTCCTTTTTTTTATGTTGAGAGTGACGGGTAGAAGTGGCGCCATTTTTAGAAAAATTTGTCATGATTTAGAAAAAAATTCATGAATGAGGAGAGTTAAATCTTTATTTATTATTTTATCTCACAACAATAATCCACTAAACTCCTCATTTTTTAATTAATTAATCGGAATTTAATTTTGAATTGGGTTCAAAAAAATTTTTTCCCAGAGGTTTTACTCCTTCAACAAAGAGCATTAAAGATAGAACATGAAGTCGAAGGAGAGAAAAAAATTGAAAACGATGTTAATAAATCAATATCCAACTTGCAACATAAACTGGTCGTGTTAAATGAGATACTGGTAGGAAAGAAAGGCTACAAAGAAACCCTTGGAAAAGAAAATTCATTAGTGCAAACGCAGTTTCTTCAAAATTTGAAGGTAAATTTTTTATTTTGAAGCGGGCTAGCAAAATCATGGGCGAAACCAACAATGCAAGACGGATCTGTTTTCTTCTGTAGGATTCGGAACTGGAACAAATTCGGTTGAAAGCAGAAATAAAAGATTTAGAATCGAATTTGGAGGAATTAGCAGAAACAATGTTAGCAAATCAAAGGGAAATGCTCGCGTGGGAAAAGAAAATACAAACGGCTGTTGAAGCTAAGAACACTATGCAGAAGGAGAAATCTAGTACCGGGGAAATTGGACAGATGAAAGCGGAAATTCATAGAATGGAGGTATGTGAAAATTGACGACTCTTTTTACTAATATAATTTTAATTATTTCCAGTTGTTCTTTGGTGTTATTTTTAAATCTGTTTTCATTTTTAAACTTAGACCTTGAAAGTCCTTTCAGTCATTTCTTTGAAGTGTTTGATTAACAAAATATTAGTCTTAAAAAAGAAATAATTATTGCTACGCGTAGGTGAGATATGGGCAGCTAAAAAGAGCTCAGGAAAAGCTTATATGTGACCTTGAACAATGCGTGCTGAGAAGAGATACAATTTTAGACGGAGCTAATGCTATGGAAAAACGTCAATCTCGAGGTTTCAATCCGAGATTCAGATTTCAGCAAAAATTAGAAGCCATCAAGAATAATATTCGGACTCTGCGTAACGTATGTCACTCATACAATTGTTATTGCTTAATTTCTCTGACTTTTGACTCAAAATTAGTGTGCAATTAGTATTTAGAACAAGAGAATCTGTAAAACGAAATTCCACTTTCAGAGTAACAAGCCACACGTATTGTTGTTTCAAATCTCACAAACAAATTTTAGCTTTTTAGAAATTGTTCATCATCTCCTTGATTTTAGGAATTGAGTGATTTAGAAAAATTAATAGAGAATACAAGAAAAGGACAAGAAGAGTTAAATAAGGTTCTAATGCAGAAAACTAAAAGATTAGAGGAGTTGGAAGACATGAACAAAAATATTAGTCGCCAAATAGAAGAAGCAAGACTACGTAGAAGTCAGGTGAAATGTTTAAAATAACAAAAATTAGGTTCAAATGTTTTTTTTTTTTTTTCTGGTGAGTTATTTTATAACTGAAGAAATAAAAATTTTCAGAATTTGGAAATGCTGATCAGAAGACAAAAAAAAAACAAAATGTACGAACAGGTGAAAAGCGGTAGACACAGAATGTTTTTCAAAAAGCGAAGCAGTCCTCGCTAATGAAACTCAGAAAGCGAGAAACACCAACATGGACCTTGTTTCAGTTGTACAAACTCTCATGGACGACTTCCCAGCATATCGACTTCAACTTCAGAAAATTTACAATACGTTGGCAGCCAAACCATCTTAGATTTGATATCATTCAATTCTTATTATATTTGTATGAGGAACTTATATGATTACATAACCAATAAATTCGTTTTTTTCTATTATTATGTTATTAAAACATTCAGAAGAATGACCTCACCATATCTTCAGGTTAAAATAATTTTAGACTGACACCTCTTCGTTTTGATTAACTTAATACCTTAAATGTTGGTATTCATTAACAGTAATTAAAGAAAATGAAATTTTGAAAGAAATCTTGTTATTTACAATCAAAATTTTGTTAGCACACGAAATATTCTTATTACTAACGTTTCCAAAATAATCATATTGATATATCTGAACTGAGCTTTTCATGAACCACATGCGAGAAGCTTATAAGATTACAAAATATTTGGTTTTCGTTGAGTGTCCTGTATCGTTCTTGATTTGTAACGCAGTGTAACAGCTCACCACTCCCAGTCCCATTTTGATGTAACACAGGTTCATATTTATTTAAAAAACTTTTTTAGGCAAAACAGTCTCTCTTAATAACTCTGCAAGTAGTTGCATTCAAAGCCATTGACTTGAGATAAAGATTTAGCACCAATTAATCTCATTATCCTGGCTATCACATCAAGTCAGATAATTTTAGGTGATAAGAGAGGTTTCTCTTACTTCGACCAGACGGTGGTTTAGAAAATTTCAAAGCAGGCAAACAATCCAAAAAATTTCATGCGGCGAAACAGCCAACACAATGATAATAATACTAACAGTAGTTAAAACCGCAAGAATTTCAAAACTCACAATTCCCTTTTAATCTAACATTTCTCTCAACCCTTCAAAGGTCTCAATTGAATCATGAAATGGTGTAAGAATAGAACTTATTAAAACCCAACCAAAATGTGAGTCAAGTTAATTACTCAGTTCTTTTCAACAACGTTAAAATATACAATCTATTATCAAGAAAATAAATACATGAGTAAAGTCAAAGGTATAACAAAATCTAACAAGAAATTTCCTTCGATATTAATATGTTTTTTTACATACAATTTCCAAGTAAAAAAAAAATTAAATCCTCAAAATCAAGGCCGCGATACTATTTAAGACCACTTTACTATTGTGTAATTCTTTTTCCCTACCCTCATCAAAGAAACGTTATTGGGTAGTATATGAGTTGAGGTAGATATAATTTCTTGATGATTGTTCACCTTTTGATGATTTATAAAAAAACCTCCAGCTGAAATTATTCTCAATGCATCACCTATAAAAGAATTCAATTTCAAAATAGTTTAGTGACTCTCTCATATTAAGTCCAGAAAACAATAAAAACCTTTTTTTGAAGTATAAACACAAGTGTGTGACTTCAATTTGTTCTTGGAACCTATCGTTTTGTCAGAATTTCTTAATCAGTTACACCAGTCATGTTAACTGACTTTAGCGACAAGTCATCAAACTAGGCAAAAACAGTCATCCCAAAAGTTTGAAACAAATTAAAATCTCTCAGAAGAAAGAATAATAACTTACTTTCTGTTTTAAAGCAACCTGCTTTAATTGCTGCTTCAAGGATAGTTGTACCTGGTTTCAATAATAATTCAGTGAATGCAGCACCTTCAAATACAGATTTTAGGTCCAATGGCTCTATGTTCTTTAAATGTTCCAAATCATTTTCATACAAAGCTGCTGTGACATTTAGTGCCTGCTCTAAACCTTTTTCTATTTAATATGAAATAAAAAACATTAACTGTATCTCTTTCTATGTTACACTTAGCTTTAGTTATTGAATAATTAAACTTACCTCCATGTACTAGAAGAACAATATTTTCAGCTAATGTTTTTTTGTGCAAGTCTTTTATGAGGAGTCTTCCAGTGTTCATTCATTATTTCTAAAATTTTGGGTATTGTTTCAAAAGTAAACAACATAAGTAATTTCTGTACATCATTATCTTTAACTCGAAGAAAAAACTGATACAATTGAAAAGCTGAGGTTTTTTCTTTTGATAACCAGACAGCATTCCCAGCAGACTTTCCATATTTATTTCCTTCTTCAGTTTTGACAAGAGGCAGAGTCAAACCATAAACAGGTTTATTGTAGAATCTTTGAATCAAATCATAGCCAGCAACAATATTTCCCATTTGATCATTGCCTCCAATTTGAAATCGACAATTATAATTTTTGAACAAATGAAACCAATCATAAGCCTTAAAATAAACCATAAGAAATAAGAGTTAACAGAAATTAGTGCAGCACAATAATTAATTATGTGAAATGCCTGAGGTTGAGTGGTCAAAGCACCTGACTACAAAAGTAATCTTCGAGTCCAAGCTCCATTCAACATACTATGATACTGTTTATATATGCTAACAGGCCTAAGACAAAATGTGAAAAGGCAAGATTTTTAAACTTTTTCCATCATCAAGTAAACTTGATTGACATTTACCAGTATCTTACATTAGTACCCACAAAATTACCTGTAAAATTTGGTAGGAGAATTCTGTGTATGAAAGTCCTGTTCCTTTCAATCTCTCTCTGACTACTTGTTTTCCAAGCATAGTGCCAAGTCTAAAATTCCTTCCGATATCAGTTATAAAGTGTAAAGCTGACATATTATTATACCATTCTACATTATTAACCACCCTAGAATGAAAATTTGAGTAGTTAATATAAACAAAAGAAAATAATCAACATGAACTCCACCATACTAAAATATCTGATGATTACACCAACTCACTCTAAATTTTTAACATTTTTGGGCAAATCAGCCTTATCATAAAAGTACTCCATATGATTTTTGAAAATAAGTCTTATTGTGCTTTCTAATTTCTCAGCATTGCTTTCAACTACAGTTCTTAAAATTTCTGGTCGTTCCGTTGTACGGCCACTCGGATCTCCTACTTGGGCCGTTGCTCCTCCAAGAAGAGCTATCACATTATGACCTGCCCTCTGCCAATGCAACAAATTTATAAGAACTAAAAGGTTTCCCACGTGCAAACTATCGGCTGTCGGATCGAAGCCAGCATAAACTGTTTGATCTGAAATATTTAATAAGTCCACAACTTCGTTCGCGCTTTTATTTGGAAATAATTCGGCATAAAAACCCCTTTCGTGAAGTTTTAAAACATTTCTGTTTGAATAATATCTTCGTGATTTCAAAACCTTTTGGGAATGTCTTACAAATATGAAGCGAGGTATCACAATCATTTTGGAAAAAAAAATAGTGGCCAATGGTTCACTTAAGCAGTCATATTTTAAACAAATTTTAAACAAAAAGCAGAAACCAATTTTTGTATTTGTTAAATTCACTAAGAGAGAACACTTCAACAACTTTGTTTCGGCTTCCTCACTTTCAACATATTTTTTTTACTTCCCTGAAAGAAAAATACAGAGATATTAGATTCAAAAAATTGCTAAATATAATTTCTCTTTAATCATTTGAAAAAAATGAAAAACCAACATTTCCGACAATTGCATTCCTTGAATTTACTTATTAACATTAGTCAGGAACATTACTCTTGTAATTCAAATATAGTCGCAGTTTGAAACAGCTGATAAGCGTTAAGTATCTTTTATATAGTATCACCTCAAACTTTTAAGCATTAAATGATAAATTACACCTAATTAAAGCATTAAAATATATAAATATAATTTTTTATTAAAAATTTTGTATGAATTAGCTTCTAAATGATGACCATGGTAATTATAAATATCTACCATAAAGTTGCTCAACGAGTCTGCCGGATAAGGGTTCAGCCTTCTGCAGATGTTTTCTAATTTTTTTTTCATATCTTTTGCTATCACTATAAAAGTATTACCCAAGTTTATTAAAAAACCTAAAATCAATTTTTCAAAGCAGATTATGGCGGGTATGCCAAAGGTACATTCATTTTGAAATAAATGGAAACTTATTACAATGATTCAATAAAACTGCAGTCAGCCATTAACTTCCGGTGTGAAGTGATCACACACGCGGATACGAGAGTGAACAAAAATATTGGTGGAGTAGTTTATAATTCAAAGAGATCACTTATTTAAAGGACAATCTAAGATTAAAGTGAAATATGTCATTTAACGTCGCTCCTGATTCGTGGGAAACTCAAGCTGATTCTTCACCCGTCGATCAAGATGGAGATTCAAATGATCTATCGGCAAAATTCTCCACGTTGAACGTGAATGCTGCCGAATTTGTGCCTTCTTTCTCATTTAGCTCGCCTTCCGGTGATGGTGATGATAACCAAAAAAAATCAGACAACGTAGAAAATCCAGACTTCACTGTTCCTGTGCTCAACGGTAAGAAATTCGTTGATTTTTCTGATAATACTGTTGAGGTTGATGACATTTCCAGATGTTAAGTTCTAGGTTATATGACACACATTTTAAAAACACCAAATTTATTCTCTAAAATCCTCGGTTTTATTTGTTTCTAGTGGCCAGTTTTCATTTTTTAAAATACGCTGTGTTAACTGAGTAAAATAGTGTAGCATTTCACGCATAATTATATGTAGCATTTATTATAAAAGTAGTTATTACTCACATTTGATTTAACTCCAGCTTTTTCTTCTAACTACTTGATTTTAACTAGTAACACATATTATAACTTGCTTTGTTCTCTTAATAATCATTATTAACAAGGAAATAAAAGGCCATTTAAATTAACAACTTATTACATACTAATATATTTTGTTTTGCTTTTGATGTTTCAATTTATAACTCACATAAGAGTCTCATAGTCATGCTTTATAAAATAAAAGAAAATGTCATTTGCTTCAAAACTTAGTTTTCTTGGGTCTGGTGAGATTGCACTACAACTTCCCAAGTTGATAGACAATCTCACATTACAACTAACAAATTGCTTCAGTTCCTTCTTAGGACATGTTGGAATCTTTCTTTCAGCATCACAAACTAAAATGTACTTAAATCATAATTTCTCAGATGAATTGTGCAACAAAGCAGTTGATGATCCTGGTTTGGGTGCAGATCCACCTGAAGGAAATGGAGCTCCTCCACCTCTAGTTGATTCATGGGAAGATGATGACCGCTTCTGACTCCTGACAATGATGAAGATGAACTAGAGGATCAATATAGTGAAACAGTTATTAAACCAAAAAAGAGACCAATTAAAACAGAAGAAACTAAAAGCAAAAAAGAGCATGTCAATGTTGTTTTTATCGGACATGTTGGTTAGTAAAAGGTTGTCATTGACTCATATTTGTTACTCAAGAATGTGTATTAACAGTTTTTACTTATTAATTATAGATGCTGGTAAAAGTACTATCGGTGGACAGATCATGTCTTTAACAGGAATGGTCGATAAAAGAACACTTGAAAAGTATGAAAGAGAAGCTAAGGAACGAAGCAGAGAATCTTGGTACCTTTCTTGGGCACTGGATACAAATCAAGAAGGTAAATTTTAATTATCAATGAACATATTATATATTGTTTAGGATGAATATTGTGAAAATTTATCATTTGACTTAATTTTTTGTGTTACAGAAAGGGAGAAAGGGAAGACTGTTGAAGTTGGACGAGCCTATTTTGAAACTGAAAAAAAACATTTTACGATTCTGGATGCTCCAGGTCATAAAAGTTTTGTGCCCAATATGATAGGAGGGGCAGCACAGGCTGATTTAGCTGTTCTTGTTATCTCTGCGAGAAAGGGGGAGTTTGAAACTGGTTTTGATCGGGGTGGGCAAACAAGAGAGCATGCTATGTTAGCTAAAACTGCGGGGGTTAAACATCTTGTTGTTCTCATTAATAAAATGGATGATCCTACTGTAAGTATATTATTATAATAATTTAAATTCAATAAATCATAACAATTAATCTGTTATGAATTGTGTGAATGATCTTTTTTTATATCACTGATTACGAAAATTAAAGTTCATCTGTTATTTTAAAATTTTACTTCACGAATTAGATATGAATATCTTCATTGTTGCTTGTGAAGTTTTTCTGGTTAAGGTGTTGTTACAAAATAAAATAACAAGGAAATTTTAATAAATTAAAGGTTGAATGGAGTGAAGAAAGGTACAACGAATGTAAGGACAAAATTCTTCCTTATCTTCGTAAATTAGGATTCAATCCAGCAAAGGATTTGACTTTTATGCCTTGCTCAGGATTAACAGGACTGGGATTGAAAGACCGATTAGATGAATCATTGTGTCCTTGGTACAGGTAAATATTTTCTTTTATTTTTATTTAAAAGTTAGGCTAATGCAAGTGCGAAGGAAATTTTTATAATATTTATGTCATAGTAATGTTTTTAAACTTAGTAACTTCTCTAATATGTATCGATATTTTTTTTAGAGGGGAAGCGTTCATTCCTTTTATAGACAACCTTCCATCTTTAAATAGGAAAATGGACGGACCTTTTATAATGCCAGTAGTAGATAAGTATAAAGACATGGGGAACTGTAGTTATGGGAAAAGTTGAAGCTGGAGAAGCCAAGAAGGGTCAGAGTTTATTGTTAATGCCTAATAGGGTAGGTGTTTTGCTCTAAAGAACGTACAAGCTGTTGTATTGATAATTAAATAGTGTTATTGAGAATTGCTATGAAAATTGAACTTCAAAGATAAATTTAATTTTAAATTTCATAAAATTCCCTCGAGAATTTGTGAGTAAAAGTCTTTCATGTCAATTTCAGACACCAGTAATAGTAGATCAGCTATGGTCTGATGATGACGAAGTAACAGCCGTTGGACCTGGTGAAAATGTTAAAGTTAAACTTAAAGGTATTGAAGAGGAAGATGTTTCACCTGGGTTTGTACTGTGCGACAGTTCAAATCCAACTAAAACTGGACGTGTCTTCGACGCTCAAGTTGTAATATTGGAACATAAATCAATTATTTGTGCTGGATACTCCGCGGTCATGCATATACACTGCGTGGCAGAAGAAGTTACAGTAAAGGTAAACACTTTGATCTTAAGTGAGAGCAAAATAATCTGAAGGTCAACAAGCTTTAAAAATTAAAAAATAATTGTAATAATTTATTTGTTTTTAGGCCTTAATCTGTCTGGTTGACAAAAAAACCGGAGATAAATCTAAAACAAGACCAAGATTTGTGAAACAAGATCAAGTAGCGATAATGAGGATAGAATGCGCCGGTGTGATTTGCATGGAACAGTTTAAGTTGTTTCCACAGATGGGAAGATTCACTCTTAGAGATGAAGGCAAAACAATTGCCATCGGTAAAGTGCTCAAAGTGATTGAGTAAAAACACTCACTCAATACATGTTGAAAACATTTCATTTTATATCGGACATTAGTTTTGGATTTTTTACGATTGATTTTTTCATTAATTAAAAAAGAGGAAATTAACAGAAGCATGGATTAAAAAATGCTAGGAAAAAAGTCGGCACAAATTCAAAGCTTTTCAATATCTGTTGGAAACATCAAATGCAAAGGCGAGTTTTAGTAGGCTGGCAAGTTTCGACTGTTGACGCAGACCTAGAAGGCTTATTCAAAATAATATCTCGAATCGTGATATTTTAAAGTAATTTGTATATTTATTTATTCATTAAATTTCATTAAGTTTCAGCCTAAAAAAAACGTTTTGTACCATAATTAAATTTTTACTGTAAAAATCTTATGATTTGTTAATTAATATTTAAAAATTACTTGGTTTATTGAAACTAATGAAACTTGCCTGATATTGTCTTGAATAGCGCGGTTGAAACTACAGAGCTCAAAGTTTTATTAACACCACGAAATGTTTCCATTTGCAAATTGTAACTGTTATTCGATTTTTCAACTAGTAAACTTATTTTTTTGTGGGAGAAAAGGCAAGATATTGATCAAAATTAATTGAGAAATATATTTTTAATTAAAAATTTTTGTCAGATTCTATATAAATAATGCAAATATATTACACTATTGCTATTAATGCTCTTATTCAGCAACATTTTTTCCATTAAGTATTAGGTTTTTGGAATGCGGCCCGGCTTTGAAAAAAATCACGCGTCTTTAAATCCTTTTTGAAAATAAAGGTTATTAACAAGAGGCACTTGAAGTTATACGGATGGAACAGATCTATCAGAAATTTTGAAAAAAGTATTATTTTTTTATGTTAAAATTGTTCAAAATTGAAACTGGAATTCTTAGATCGCGTCTTTTCGTTTAGTTAATATGTGCATGGACTGATCTTGTAGACCCTTCGAATGGTTTATCTTAGAAAGGGACAAGCGTAACACATATCGTATCATTTTTTAGAATGACGGGAATGTTTTCAAATCAAACATAAAACTTCATGTTTAAATAATTAACAGAACGACGTTTTGTCTTTTTTCAAAACTACCCTAAGTTTCATTAATTTCTTTTATCAATTGCGCATCGGTTGCCCTCGCTTTTTGCTACCCTTTTTATAAAAGAACAAAAGTTGTTTTTGGTTAATTTTTTTTGTTGTTATTATTATGCCCATCGTTATTTGCCACTTTTACCTGCAATATTATTTTTTAAAATCTGAGCAGTATTATTTTGTATAATTTATAAAAGTACCTTGAAATCACAAACTAAATTAAAAACGTACTCAGGCTTTTATGACCTTACTCGAATTTGGTATATCCCCAGTCTTATTGGTAATACTTCTCAAACTCGACTTATTTTTGCACTCTATTGTATTCTATTATTGACTGAATTGCAAATGACAAAATATTTCAAAATGAAAGTGTTAAAACAATTTTGACGGAGAGTAATGAAAGTACTGTAATAACTATTATTCCGCATGTGTTTATTTATTTTAAGATTCTTGTTACTTTTAATTAAAAAAAGAAAATTAAGACTACTTAAAAGCATAAAAATTGATATTTCTCTTTTGAAATCTTCTCAAAATATCAGGAAAACTGAAAGTTACGGCGTGCTTTAATATTTTTCTGCTTCTATAAATTTTATTTGTCGTGGGTTATTAACAAATGCCAACTCTCCCATTTTTGTAATGACTCAGTAGTTTCTCTAATCTTTAAATCACAAATGTCAAAATAATAAAAACAAAAGAAACAAGGAACTTGAAACAGATCTGAACTCCTATTTTATGTTTAAAATAAAAATCAAAATGAGTTTCAGGTGATTAATTAAAAATTTTGAGTGCCAGAAAGCTCAGGAAGTATAAAAGCTCGTCCGATAAACATTGTCTAAGAGGATATACGCCTTCTGTCCAAATTAATATTAAAAAAATTTTGCTTCTTTATAAGGCTGTCAAAACTGTAATGAAATTACGTAAGCTTGAACGTGAGGTTTAAGCACAATAATGATGACGTCTTAAAGGAATCACCATTTTTGTCGCAATAAGATGAGAATTGAAATGGTTTGAGGTTAACCAAAATACTTGCATACACTCTTCATAAAAATTTTGAAATGGATTATTGACTTGGGTTGTAAAATAAGAAGAACAGTTATTTATTGTGTTAAATTTTCATTTTGGATGATTCGACATAGAAGTACGAATTTTGTAAATTTATGGTTACAGAATTTATTGCTTATAATTGGGAAAATAAATATAAAATCAAAATATAAAAAAATGGATTTAATACCATCCAGTCTTTAAATTAATTTTTGTGAGCATAATATAGAAATGAAGTTTTAGGCGCCTAAAAAAATGATTTATTGAGCGCTTGTTGTCACTTTTCATGCGTCAAACAATAGTATTGGTACCATTTAGCTTCTTAAGGCACAAGGCGCCCAAATAGAACATTTCTATTTTTTAATCCTGTCTAACTCATGTGACCTGTGAATAACAAATAACTTAATTGTTTTATTTATTAATTGTTTTTGAGATTGTAAGGCCTCTAATGAATGACAAACGTAAATACCTTTTTTTTAATTGACTGTTCTCAGAATTAATCATTAGAAAACTATTTTTACTTCTTTTGAAAATAAAATTTATAGTTTTTTATTATTTAACTTTTTTGTTTGGATTAGAATATATATGACGAAATAAAAGGCTTTAATGCAGATATACAAAAAATGTTCAAGGCACAATTTCTCAACTTTGGACTAGAGAATACCTTCAGTTTAAATAAATCCCCTTTGCGAACCTTTTTCTGTAATACATTTTAGCCAGATTGAGAAAATAGTCAAGAAAGAAGTCCTGAATTTAGTTGCCTTTCATGGCCCATTTTATTTGTGAGCAAATAATAATAGCAAAATCTAAAAACGACTTGGGCTTGTACAATTTTATGTATTTCAATTTGGAAGAAAACTGTTCTGAAGAATTTACTTTGGCTGTCTTTTAAATTTAAATTTACAAAAAGTTTTATACTCCAAAATTACATCAGAAATGGCTTTGATTTTTAGTTTAAACATGGAGTTAATTGTTGGCAATTTTGAAAACCCGTTAATTTTCACTAAGATTTTTAAAATGAACGGAGAACGAAAAACGAAGAAAGGATGTTGTACCTTGGCAAATTTTAAATTGTTCCTTAAATAGCCAAAAATTTTTTGTAAAGAAAACCGTTAAGCGTGGAGAGTAAAAACTGAGTTACACGGCACATTGACGTGGCATTCAAATCTTCTAATCTAGCAATCTTCTAATGACACGAAATTGCGCTAAAATAACCTTTACTGTGCGTTGTTATTCAATTCATCAAACGTTGTTTGTCATAATTATTCATTACTGTTGTTTTGTTTTTCTTTGATTCTTTCTAAAAATGGTTAGGAAAAAAACAAATTCAACCAAAAGGGCAAGTATATTTGCCCCTCCTGGGAAAGTGATGATGATTGAACGGGTAAGGAATATTTTGTGAAAGATATTTCTTTTACAATGAAGATCTGAGAAAAAATTTGTTGTCAATTATTGTTAATTGGCATAGTCATAAGAAAAAATATATATTGTCGTTTAAAATCACTTAATTAATGAAAATTTGCGTATTGTTACTTAAATCTGTATGTTTATATCATTGCACGTTCATTTTATTTACAGAATCGTTTGTCTAACAGTACACCTCAGAAGACACCAAAATCATCAAAAAGTTTTGCTAAATCTCCATCTTCTGTCCAAAATAAAACAAACAATTCTTCAGCGGGAAAATTACAAACTGATACAAAAAAGAGGAAAGTTAATCAGACTCTTAAAGCACTCAGGGAAATAAAGAAATTCCAAGCCACAACAAGGTTACTCATTCCTAGAACACCATTTTTTAGGGTGGTGAAAGAAATAGCTCAAACCATTTTGGGTAGAAATGACATTAGATTTACTGCATTAAGTGTAATGGCATTGCAAGAAGCAACTGAAATGGCCATTGTTAATTTGTTAGAAATTGCAAATTTGTGTTGTTTACATGCCAAACGTGTTACATTAACTCCAGCTGACATAAGACTTACTCGTAGGGCTTTTGGCTTGAACAGTGCATTGAACTGCTAAATTTTGTTTTTTAATGTTGTTAAGAGGGTAGTGTAGTAAACTATAGAACAGGGGTATGCAACCTTTTTTGAAGATGGTTCAAAATAAACAAAAATGGAAGCATTAAAGAGATGTTTGGGTCAGATGTAGTTTTGTATTGAAACAGTTTTTAATACTACAGGCTACCCTTTTCCCAATCCTACATTCTTAAATACTTATGTGTATAAGATTCATGGTAATCAAACTAGAATGTTTTTAGTATCTGTTTCCACTTTTTTAATTATCTAATTGTTTCATGTTTATGTTTTATATTTTATTATTGTAATTACTCTTTAAATTCAAAAATAAGATAGATCCCTTGAGATTATCAAACAGTTATTAATATTTGGTGACCCATCGATTGTAGGTTGCTGACCCCTGCTGTAGAATATAAAATTATTTTATAATTAACAAATATTGTGAAGTATTTCATTATAATTTACATGCATGAGTGCCTTTAAACTCCTCCTATGGGTTATTAAATAACCCATTTTATATATTTTTATATTAATGAATTTTTAGCGTTTCTGACTTATATTTTTAAGAATTATTTAGTATAATGCTGAATAAGTTACTTTTAAAATAAATGATAGACTAAAGAACTTTCCATTTTCTTGAGTTTATGCAATTTACAGAAATCTGCTTCCTTAAATGAAGCTAATATTGGGCTGAGTTTTGAGGTTGGATTGTCCTGCATTCTTATATGATCCAACAACATTACATGTTAAACTATTAAACGAAAATAAAAATAAAAAACAAAACAACACAAACAACAAAAACTTTTATTTAATAAAAATATAAATAAATAAAGCATTTCAAAAATGCTGTTCTAACAAACTAATGTTTTCATTTTCTACTTCTAATTCAAGAGCATTGTTTGGCGACTTTTAAATAAATATGCAACAACTTCATATAATTACAGAAAAGGACATTATGAGAATACGCGAGGCGGGACTCTCAGTGTCAGTATAAAGAGTAGAGTGTACATAATACAGGAAAAAAAATTGATTTGAACGAAAAAGTAGAAACTGATCGCCTCCTTCAATCGGCACAAACACTATGAAAGATTTGTTTCATTAATAAGTTTTAAACTTTACAATGTTTTTGTCATGAAACAATTGATACAGAGAACAATAAGATCTTTAAAAAATTAAAAAATAGTTTACCAGTTTTTGTAAAAAAAAAATTACATTATATACAATAACGTAAATGTCGTCTTAATTATTTAAATATTTTACGCGACACCATCTTTAAGGACGTTTCACTTGAGATTAAAATTTATTCAGAGATATATTGCGTCAAGATTTGATTTATACTTATAATTACAAGACTAGCACTTAATATGTACCCCAGTCTGTACAAAGAGAGGGAGGCATAAATTATACTAACAACTGCAAGAAGGAACAAAGCTGAAGACGTCACTTGATACAAACTTCTGTAAAAAAACAAAAATAAATGATATGAAAGGAAAGTAGAATTAATTCTAACGCTGTAAATTGCAAAATCATCCCCTTATAAATAGCCTAAATAAATTTATAAAAATTTAAAGTACCAACCTACAAGACTTAGGAACTCCAGGTTGCCATAAAACAGATCCACAACCAATTACAATAATGCACGGAATTAGAGCCGGGTCTTTTTCCAAGACAATACTGTAAGGATAATTTTTAGCCCACATTAAAACAGAGGGAACATATAAACAAGCCGTCAATAACCAAATTAAGAACACCGAAATATGAAAATGGATGTTTGACAGCACATCAACTCGTACTATTTCCTCTTTTTTTGATGGGTTTTCAACTGTGTTCGATTCTGATTCAGTCTCTTTAACACCATCTTTGTTATCAGTCTCTGTTAAGTTCGACTCTTTTTCTGTTTCTTTCTCTTCTTTTTTGTTTTCTTCTTTACTAATTACTACATCTTTGACCTTGCTTGCTATCAGCCTGATAGAATAATTAAACCAGTCTTCAAGATAATCGTCGTACATTTTGCAAATCTGTTAAGAAAGATATATGTCAATTACAAAAAGAAGTTATTAACGACACTGTAAAGTTTTGCTGTAGAAATACTGTTGGTGTAACAACCTTTAGAAAATAGAACAATGTTCCTAGCCATAAAGCAAGAGCTCCTGAAGTTGAGAGAGCTAATGATATTAGTAACGCCACTACAAAAAATGGTAACTGATGAAAGACTGACAAAACCCAATCTGACCAATTAAATAGTCCTGATATGACACTGCCTAGAAGCCTACAATTGCAAAAAAACAGAATTTGATAATGGTGTCAGCTTTTAACCAAAACTTTAGCTTTCGAATTTCATAACTGAATTGATTGTTGTGTTTACCTTAGAGCCATTTTATTAATTGCTTGACCACTCATGACAACAGTCACATAACAAGCACCACCCAAAATATACATAACACTAATACCCAATGCATACAGCATTATTGTGAACAAAAATGAATCTAAATTAAATTCTTGTAAAACTGAAAAATCAGGTACTGGAAGAACAGAGAGAAAAAATCCGAGGCTGAAAAAATAATAGATTATTAAAATGTGAATTTCAAAAAATTAAAAATTATTTTTAGCTACAAATTTTACCCTAAAAATTTGGGCCCCAGTAAAATTGCTTGAATAATCACATAGTATTTTCTGACAGCTGTTGAAAGAGCTGAGTGAAATAAAATACATTTGCCTTCTTCTAAATGTTTTAGCTGCTGACGTAAGGTTAGAAGTGCAACCGTCCCCAAAAAGGCAGGCAACATTAAAGTATAATGTCTAGATCCTTGCGCAAATACACCAATTATGGAAGGCTGAATTGACAATTTATATCTACAAGTTGGATCCAAGTGAAGCCTAATTATTGGATATGACTTTGCATCAAAATTTTTTGGTTTAGGAGAAATGAGATTTAACTTGACTGTCAGAGAACTTTGATCACTGAAACAAAATATTAAACAAGAAGTTTTATACTCAAGTTTACGAGAAAACAATAACTCTTAATTACTTATCAGAATTCATAAAAACTGTGAAATTTACTCAAAAAAGAAATGTTGATCTTCATGAAACCAAGGAACTTTAAAGGACACAACAGCATTATTTCTAGCTGTTTTGCAAGAAAGTTGTTCTAAAGTTAACAAATATGACTGATAAATATATTGAAATCCAAGTAACTGTATGGTGTAATAAACAGAGCCTTCTTGAGTACTTTCAATGATCGTTTTTGGAGTAATTGCAAAAAACTTAGGAACTTGATATTTTATATTTCGTTCACTAGGCTGATGTACATCTACCACAACTGACATCTGCAAAAAAAAATTTTCATTGTGACAATCTCAAATAACTCGAAGAAAAATTTTAATCAAATGAAAGTAAAAAAAAAATTCTTACAAACGAATCAGATGGTGGCATTCTAACAAGAACGTGAGTGAACGACTTTGCCTTCAATTCAAATAAATTCAAATACACAAATTTCCGCCTTAAATTTAACTTTGTATTTACAGGTGCGATTTCACTAATGTTTGATAAGTTTTCTCCTGTTTCACTGCAAACAGAATTATTTGTATAAAGGTTAACCCATTAAAAACACTAAACTAATAATTTTTAATTAAAAACTTTAACTGAAGAATCGTACCACATTCTAATTGAATTGACCACTAAATCAGCATTGCAAACATAGACCCAATCTCTAACATTCAAATTGTATCCCTGTATAAAAACTGCTTCACTTTTTGCATCTGAAAACATTCTTATCATAATATAGTGATTTGTTCGTAATCCTTTGGGTTCTGTCACTGTAAACTGTCGTTGTAAGTTTTCAAACCAGTTTGAACTTCTTTCAAAAGAAGAAAATCTACTTATCAAAGATGTTGAGTATCGTTTTCCAGCATGTCGCTATAAAAAAAATTGATGCACTTATGTACTCACATTGATTCACAAAAGTTATTTGTTGAAACGATTCATTTCAATGTTCCTTTAAATTAATGACATCAATAAACTATAAGTATAACTTAAAAGTAAACAATAAAGTAACCTTGACGAAAATAAATACACTTACTTTAATAAGATGATATTGAAAAACAGAGTTTATATGTTTTTGGTCGGTTGATAACTGTTTTGTAGACATGTCAATAGAATCGAAAATTGCTCGGATTATGGTCAACATCAACTGCTTACACCACATTATACTGAGATGATCATTAGAGAGCCAGACTCCAGGTATTGCAGTAGTCTAAAAAAGTTTGTAAATTAAAAGGAATACATATAAAGTGAAGGGATATACACACAATGAACTAAACTAATAAATCGTCAACACACCAAAACATTAATATTGGAGTGAACATCATAAACAAAGTCTGAATGAACCAGAACATCATTATGTCCTCCACCGATTGAAATTAAATTGATATGCTGCAAATCTGAATTGTTTGTCCAAAACTTATCCAAGTTTTTATAATATGATGTGATAAAATAATCAGGTTGTATTATAGGATACTTATGAGGTGTTGCCAAAGTAATAACTAATCTAACAACCTGAGGATCAAATTCAGGATCAGTAAAGACTTTTTTCGCAATTAGTCCACCCTGTAATTTAAAAAGTAAAGATAAATATGTATACTTATAACAACTGCAAACCTCATTAAAAACTTCATGCAAAAGCTTTGTAAAAATACACTCGAAAAACTTACAATTGAATGACCAATTAAAATAACAGATTCTGGTTTGTGTTGTTCCTGACTATTTTCATAAAGACTCAATATTTTTTTTATGCAATGTATTGTAAAATTGGTTTGATCCTCCAAAACAGCTCCAAAAATTGCTGACTGTTCTTCATTAAAACTAGCCATGAAATAATTAAAATGAAATGGAGTTCTTGAATTAAGACTTTTCCTTAAACTAATGGAAGCAAGTGATCTTCCTTGTTTATGTGATCCACTTGAACCTGGTATAAATAAGACTGGTATGCCTTTGAATTTCATTTTTCTCAATTGTTGGTAAACCCACCCTCTCCATAACCATACAATCCATATTTTGGATAAGACTTCTGAACTTCATTAGGCAAAGAGATTTCCTAAAATAAAAATGATGAAGTATTTGAATGACATGATCCATTCTCAGTAACTTACTTTGAACAGTACCTAAGTAAGAGTTTATCATGACATCATTGTGTTTATAGCCGGGGATATAAAAAAAGGTTAAGATAATACAAAAGGTACAAAAACAAAAGTAATACTTGATAAGGAACGTTAAACACAAGAAAGTGAAGCGAAAAAAAAGGAGAAAACTAACCACAAATTGTGGATATTGAAACATAAATGTCATTTCACATCCATTCCCTTGAAGACTAGTCAATAAGTCACGGATTCCAGCAAGATAAAGCACAAATATAACAAATGCTAATATTACTGTGATGTTTACCGGCAGAGGAAAGGACATTTTGATTATATAATTAAACAAGTTGGCCAATTGCAATCCAGTAACAGAAAGCAGCCCTGTTACAAAATGAAAATTTCTAAGCGATGTTTCTCTGGAGTCAATTTATAAAACTTTTGTTTAGTCAAAAAGAAAGTTTGAAGAAAAAAACGGTCCTCTAAATTGCATCATGAGTGTTTTTTTCCGGCCAATATGTTCATATCAAGAATAATGCAACTTTACTGAATTTTTATAATTTGACTCTATGGTTTTTTGGTAAGATAACTTTCTGTAGGTCTATGAGAGTTGGACAAAATGCTAAAGCTAATTAAAATTATTTTTCCAAATTTTTTAGGACAGGTTTTTAAAAATATATAATAAGGTTTTAAAATATATATAGAACTCTTGGGTCAAGAATTTTCGTAGGACTCTGAATTGCATAATAATAATAATAATTGATTGAACCACAATTCCAAGAAGGATCTCCTCTCCCGTCTTGATTCTTAAGAAAAATGACAATCCTTATCCAGATGATTAATTAGTTCTTTTATTGCTATCCATTATTGCCGCCATTTTTATTTTAACCTTTGATATTCAACTACTTTAGTACATTTCTTCAGATTTTAACCTCGTATCATTATCTCGCGAGGACATACCTACGCGCGGTCATTACATAATATTAAATTTTAAAAGTGGCACAAATGCATGTTCTTCGCCTTTTTTTTCTTTTTTAATTGAACCTGTCTTTCTCAGGTCATTTTGAAAAGAATTTTTGTTGCCGAAATTTCTTGACCGAAAATTAAAATTATTTTAGGGATTAAAGTGTACTTGATAAAATACCTAGCTTAAGTAGAATTATCATGACAAAGCAACTACAAAAGCAAATATTTATCGCCGCTTCTAGATTACCTGGATATCACATATGTTATCATAACGTCCTTCATTGCTGGTTATACTAATGAAACCCCTTAAAATCAGATTTATTGTTATAACTTTTTGATTGTTCTATGTAGTGTTAGTCCCTATTTCTAGGCTATTAGAGAAAGAAAAGGAGTTAAAATTCCTATAATTTTCTCAAGTTATCAATTTTATATTAATATATAAAATTTTTCAATATTCTTCCTTAATTACCTCATCCATTGCCTTAGGGCCGATTATATGTGTTTTTGGACGACACCTAACCTCATTGATGACATGGTAGAGTATGTGAATAGATTAGTGAGCATCAAACAGACCAAGAGTGATCTTCAAAAAACATTTTATTTACAGACACTTTAGTAACTTAGTCAAATCCAGATGTCCAATTCCATCAAATTTAAATATAGGTGTCATTTGAAATGAAAAAATGTTCAAAAGTGGGACCACCTCTTCCCTTTTTAGTTTTTGATTCTATAAAACTTATAATCCGTATACATTGAGTAAGCGGGTGGGAAAAAAATTAAAAATAGACAATCAATGACAATCCATTGTTGTATTCTTACAAAGGAAAACATGTTTTAATAAAAAGTCAATGCTCTTAAGAGATAAGGAGAACGTTAAATTTCTTGTGTCAAAAGTCAACATTAGCATGCGGTGCAGGCTCGGTTTCTTCCAGGAATTCAATAACGAGTTTCAATTATTTTCAGGCTTGAAAAACACTCCATCTTCAAAGAATAAGAACCAAATTACAATGGACCCTAGTTTATTCATAGAAAAGTAATGTTCGAATAATTAAAAAAACACTATTCAGTCATTTTCACTTCATAACTTTATACCCTTGGTACTAAAATGGCGGGCCGCGGGCCCACCAAGCTCTATTGAGTGGCCCAGTGGGTATGTGGAGACCGATTGAGTGAAAATTTGTGAAAGGTCGATTGCTCATTTTTAAGTCTGTCGCCATTTATCTCATGTGTTTCAGACTTGTGATTATCATATATTTTATCATCAATAACAAAACAATAAGCCTTTTCTTATTAAAAAAAATATTTATTCTAAGCTAAATATAACAATATTTTTTGGTTCTACTTAATAAAAAGGGTTTTCATGGCTAAGTCGTATGGCCCAGTCAACTAAAATTTGGCCCGAGCAGGAGCAAGGCTGTACACCTCACTAAATGAGGGCTCAACATTTCGCATAGCTTCCATCGACAATTTAAAGATTTTCAAACACAATTTGTTGTAGAAATCTTCACACCACAGTTTTTTTAGAAATCTGTAATTTTTTTTTCTTAAAACTTCTACACCAAGTTTGAAAAGTACTTATTCACAATCTGCTGTATAAGCGCCATTATTGACACAAATGAAAAGTTTGGTTAAATGTTAGCACTTTAGTCTCCTTACCTACTTTATGAACTGATTTAAAGTTAAAATTTTTTTTTATTGGAGACTTTATAACGGCTTAATATAAAAAGAGTTAATAAACTATTTCAAATAGTAAATTTGAACACCAACAGTGAATAATAATATTATTTTCTCTCCAAAAACCATTTTTTCTGCCTGCCATGTCACTCATAAAAATGATTTTTATCGGGGTGGCTGAAATGTCTTTGTTATATTTTTTTTGTTGATGCTCTGAATTCTCTGAAATAATTTGTTCTATTACAATTTAATGAATCGATAAACCCTGGGAGCAGGATCCGTAAATGTCTTCCTGGAAATTTGGATTCTTCGAACGAATTATCCTTTAATGAATTATTCGAACGGCTGCATCCGTATTTTATAGCCTCCTCTCCGTGAGAGGATGAAACTTCGACTGAGCTCTTATTGCAGGAAGTGAAACTTTGATAAATACATTTACAGTTAATGGCTTCAGGATGCAATACTAACTTACCAGATTTATTATTTACTACGTATTTCATCGTTACTCTAACTTAATTATTAATGAAATGGTTTGATTTTGTTTTGTACAATCCTTTCATGGGCTTAAGAATTGTAGTCTACTTCTAAGACTGGTCTGTTATACAGATGAAACCCTGAATGTTAGATCTAGAAATCAGTTATTGGCTCAAATTTGGAGAGAGGTAGTCGATTTTTGTTAGAAATAATAATATAATATTGATCAATTTCCATATATACATTATATATATAATTGTAATGCTTATTTTGTAGTACACCCATACCTCGCTTTACGACTTAGATACGTTCCACGAAACTTGGCCGTAAAGCGAAAAGCCGTATAAGGAAAAATTTTTTTATGTGAGCTGTTTGGATACAACAGGCTCTGTCTCTTCATTAAATGCCAGTTCGGCTTGCAAATGAATGAGTTCCTCATATGAAAGAGGTTCCCTATCACCTTTAGGTAGATCAAGCATAAGAACATGACATCCGTTCAAACGCTCAAAGCCGAGATCATATTCTAGATCCAAAATATTTTGCCTAATTTCAGGAAGGAAATTAACTTCTGTACCAGTACTTTGACACATTTTGGCCGTTATATCGAAACATTTTAGGCCGTAAATCGAAAACGTGCCATAATTGAAGAGGGCCGTTGTAGCGAAAAGCCGTATAAAGAGCAGCCGTATAGCGAGGTATGAGTGTATTGTCAATAAACATATACATTTAAGATAAAGATACTAACATACAATTTATAATACATTATACAGTTTGCACTCACTCAAGAGAAAAACAAATATGTCACTTAAATGAACGGATACAACAGGCACACCCAAAACGGACTCAGGATAGTGTTTGTGCTTAAGAGCTAAGACTTTTGAGACAAAAGCTGTAAACCTGCTTAAGGTTTGGTAATCCTTCTGGCAAATGATTAAAAAGGAGAAGTAGTAGTTAGTCAGCAGTTGAAAAAATACCTGTGCACTCCTTCAACTTTAAATAAAAATTATTAATTTAACAATGTAAATGAAATATTATTGATTTAAAGCTGTAATTACTGGAAAGATGAAGAGGATTTGGAGAAAAAATGGTGTAGTAGATTTAAGCAATGTAATGAAAGGAATTGGTGGGTTAAGAGTAAATGAAAAGCCTTTTAAAATATTAGAATGAAACATGAGCTACATATTGGTCGTTCTTGTATGACATAACCCGAATTGATCGCATAGTAAATAATTTACAAAAGACTAAGTAAGTGTTTTCCTTGAGCTAGAACACTCAATCTCTTTGAAAAACCCAAAAAATCGATTTCAATTTAGTTAATCTCATTCCTTCAGTAATATACTATATATATAAAGGATCTGTATTTAAAACTTTCAAGGTCATAACAGCATTATTAAGGTGACCATATTTTTTTATTTCAAATCCGGGATTGGAACTTCTAGCCGGTGGGTGTGGGGGAGTTTAGTTAAATAACTTAAAAATGATTTTTTAATAAAAATTATACATAACAAATACAGTGGTACCTTGAGATACGAATTTAATTGTTCTGTGATCATCGTCGTATGTCAATGAAATCGTATCTCAAAGCGGCGGGAGGAAAGCTGAGCGAACGTTTTGCCATTTAGGGATCACCTATGCAATTATGGCACATCCCAAATTCGTATCTCAAATTTGTCGTCGTATGTCGAAGTGTAAATTTTAGAAAATTTCATGTCGTATCTCAAATAATTCGTATGTTAGGACATTCGTATCTGAAGGTACCACTGTACTATTTAAAGACATAACAAAAATTATTAAGTACAGTATTTTTAAAGCGTGCCGCGTATTTTGATATGCACAATTTTTCCGGTTCAAATTTCTAGTTGAAATATATTTAAAATATTGAACCTTTTCAAAAATTCGGGACCATCCGGGCACAAAAAACCGGGATTCGGGACAAATATTGCTTCTAGAAAATCCGAGACTGTCCTGGTCAATCCGGGACATATGGTCACCTTATTATTATTTTAAACAGGTTATTGACTAGCAACGAAATTTGAAATATTTAAATACACCTTTGACAAACTCTTTACCAACTCTAACAATGAAAATTGGTGATAATGGTTAAGAAATCTGTGAAAGTAAAAGAAATCTCGAGGTTGCAAAACGACAAGCACCACAACCCACAGTTTTAATGATATGAAACGAGGCTGGTAGGGAAGGCAAAAATTGAGAGATTCCAATCCCAAAAGAAGATTATCACTAGTTACTAAAAAACTACTTCAAAACAAGTTTATGTTCCATTGTGTTTCCATCAGATAACATTAACATTCATAAATAAATTTTTAAACTCCTGTTTTATAAGGTGAAAAAAGGCGTTTTGAATGACATAAAAGTCTTGAAAACTGTTTCTGAATACAGAAAACAACTTTAAACCATCGAAGAAGACAACTACTAACCTCACAGAGGCCTTTTTCTAATTGCATATTTAATGACTATTATTGACTTTTTCTTGGTATTCCGTCTCACTTGATCAGAGTTACCACGAAAACCATCGTCGTGTCTTAGATACATAGCTCACAGCTCTTAAAAAATTAAATTCTCTTTTTAATTTAATTATAATTGATAGATTATGGTGTAAATTTTTGTAAATCATTCTTTGGTGTAGAAAAATCGCTGTTAACAATTTAAAACACAGAAAAGCTAGAATAATGAAATTTATGTATAATCGTTGAATCTCAAAAATGTTTTCACTACCCAGCTAATCTGCATACTAACCGGGATCAAAGGTTTTTCACTTATTACCTAGGTAATGTAGGTTGAAATTTGTAACCTATATTGCTATACAACCCAGTAAAATCTTAAACGGAATTCAGATTGATGTCGAAGTACCTAATCGAGGACCAAAAATAAAACTGAATCGTATACATAATGACTATAGTATGGGTGGTCTTGGTAAAGGTCTTTCGTGGAAAAGACGCAAAATATCTAACCCATATTTTTTATATATTTGTCTTCGGTTTCCATAAAATTGAGATTTTTCCTCAGCTCATAATGATTTAGGCCTGTTAAAATGGGTAATTATTCTCATTTCCAGTGTCCTTCAAATAGAGTTTAAATGAATGGCTTTGATACAAAAAGGAAGCTCTAATTAATTTCAAAACTGGTCAGTTTTCACACAGGAAATTGTGTTCCTGCCTTGAATTTGTTGAGAAATTGGATAATGAAACCTCAAATACTTTTTCTTTAAATTTTAATAGGATAAATTTCTAAAGGAAGTGCTTAATTCAGTTAAACCTTCCAATAATGAAACAAAACTCAAAATGGTGGACTAACTTGTCAAAATGTAAAACCTATTTAACAGATTTTATTATTTGCTTTTCCTATATTTTAATCTCCTTAAATATTTTTTTAATTATAAAACAGTGGCCTAACTTGTGGGGTTTAATTTGTTTCCATGGTTTTGTTAACTTGAAGCAATTTAGAAAATAGAATATTATTACAATATGGAATAGAATACAATATAGAAGAGAATGTTATTACATTATTACTGTACTGTTCGGGTTAGGGGTGGAAGGTGCAGTCTCTGGGGTTGTGCCCACTGTGTAAAAAGATGAGCCGCCATGGCATTGTGGTGTTGTGCAGAAACTCAGTGGTCAAGATCTAAATTGGAAGTAACAATAACAGAATGAGGATGGAAACACGCATTGAAAACTATGGACAAAAAGGTCCAGGAAAGCTTGAGGTGGTACTTATGTAGGTTGAGGAGGTTGAGAGGCTACCAAGTCTCTCCAAACCTATGTGTAGAAGAAAGAAAAGGTATAATGAAAGGGAGTTGTATATAATATTGTATTTTGACAAGGTAGTATTACTTAGTATTAATATAGTATTATAGCATTAATTAGTATTTTGTATTTTGACATAGGTAGGATATATATCTATTGTAATTAGAGCTAGTTAGAAATAGCCTGCGTACTGGTTAGGGCAGTAGTTCAATGAGTATAAGTTTAAGTTTGTCTTTTTGTTTGATGTTAAGAATTATGGGCAATGGGTAAACAGGGCAATGCCTGAAGAAGGTACGCCAGAACAAATAAATAAATAAATATGACTAATAATATTTTAAAATTATATTATTCCTATTTTATATTATGTGTTTCTTGGGATACTTCCTAGTTTCCTAACTTTATTTCTAGGTGTTAGAGACACTAATTATTGCTTCAAACTTGAAGACAATGGGGCAGTTAACTAGGAGATAGGAATGACAAAAATTTTTTTTTTCCAAGACCAAACAAAAAATAAAAACTTTGAATTGAAAAGTAAGTAATTATCACCCTTGACAGTACTGTAGAAATTTGTTCTAGAAAAAATGTCCAATGCAGTTTCAAAAACTAATGGCTTTTCTTAAAGAATTTTGTTAATAAAGTATAAAAAATGATTCCTTGAAAATACCGTGGCGTCAGTTACTGCCAACAAGAACTTTAAAAAGAAATTGTGCAAAGTTGTTTTCCATTCTTTTCAGCGTTCAATAATTAACACCAATTTACATGGAATCAGAATAATGAAAAGCGAGAAATTAGTAACCTGGAAAAAATTCTGCTTTCGAGAATTCGAGTTTATTAAGCCTAGAACTAAAATTAAAATCTTTAAGAGCTCAATGTAAAGGTAAGTTATTCTTAGAAAATGATGGCCAATATTTGCTTGTAAGGGTGTAGTTATTGTTTTTCTACTAAACCCGCCATGAATAGTACCTGCTTTTTTAATCGTCTGCACTTTAAAAAAAAATTTTTTTGCTGGTTTGTGTCTACTGTTAAAGTGCGAAAGTCGTTAATGTGTACACTAGAGACTAATTTATAGATTAACTGATTAGCACCGTTAAGGCGTGGATTGAAGTTTCCCTCATTTGTCCCAGGTAATGTATATAGTAATTTTAAGGTAACAAAGACTACCCAGGTAATTTGAGTAATGAAATTATTTTGAACACCGGAACTGATCACCTTAGTTAATCTACAGATTAGCTAGATAGAATACTTATTAACTTTAAAATGTCATAAACATTCAAGGATGAGCTTTCCCTTTTTCTATTTAAATTTCCTTTAATTTTATTTGTCAAAAATTATCTCTATTTCTCTTTGATAGTAATCTTCATTAAAACTGAACGAACCAAGTTGAAAGTCTGAGAAAATGTTTTTTGAGGTAGAAAATAAGGAATTTTCCATCTCTGTACAATTTTGAATTGATATTCTGCAGTTATTTCTCTTTAATCGAATAAAAACCAAACCAAGTAAACGAAGCATTGGTATTCTATTTCGAATTATTTATTTTATTCAAGACCACAGAACTAATTTTGTTTTCCTGTTTCCCTATTCATTGAAATTTACAATAATTGTATACATTTTTAAGTCCTGGGATTTTTTTCCTTCCTTATGAAATTCCAAGAAAGGAAATTTGAAACTATTAAAAATTCAAATAGAAAAGTCAACAAACTTTCAAGAGAAACTTATTTATGTTACTGAATTTCCAAATCTGATACCATATAATGGAATTCTTAGAATTCCAAATGAAAGCTAAAATTGATTTTAGGATATTTAAATACATTTGTGTGAAGATGTTTTCTACGGTTCAGAGAAAATGAATATGATATACTATTGGAAACTACCACCTCTCCTACTCATGAGTTTAACTGCTTATTTTAGTTTGTTTAAGGAGGCAGAAAAGTAACAAAACAAATCATAAAATATTTATGAATTT
The DNA here is from genome assembly GCA_016920875.1 of Columbicola columbae. Lineage (NCBI taxonomy): Eukaryota > Metazoa > Arthropoda > Insecta > Psocodea > Philopteridae > Columbicola > Columbicola columbae. The sequence goes on along the minus strand of JADMLL010000001.1, from coordinate 9,820,414 downwards.
GTAGGAAAATGGTGACTAGTAAATACGACAATTGATTTAAGAGTGCAAACAAAATTAAGTACCATCAAGACTATATTTTTAAAAGTCTTGTAGTAGAGTTACTCAATTTCTCTTTATTTGTCTTAATTAAAAAAAAGAAGCTTTTTGAAGTGCCAATTATGGCGTAATTAATGTCCTCCCTTTTCAAGACAGTTAAAAAAGTAATTTTTTTCTTGTCATTTTGATCAGTTTTCTTTAATGAGAATAAATTTCCAAGAATTAACGTTTCGATAAAATTTGTTAAAAGGAAATTCGAAAACGAAGACTTTCTGCCTCGCCTTCGCGCAATCAATTTCCTTATTATGATGTTCACCAATATTGACATCAAATTATCTTTTCTTTTTCACTTTCCTTCACTGTGATAATGACAGAATATACTAATGAGTACACAAATAATCTGATTTAAGGAGAAGAATTATTAAAGTTTAAGAGGATTAGATTTCCGGACATGTAACTTCCAATAATAACTTCATCTTTCGATTTTGTGTAAGTTTTTTTGAAAATCATGTTGGCAGCCTTGGTTTCAAAGTAAAATTTATCAAGTTCAAAAATCATTTACTCGATTTAACATTTCTTTCTGATAAATTTTAAATCCCCGTTGACGATTTCTTATTCTCTGGTACAGAGAAACATTTCTTATTCTCTGGGAGAGAGATTGTTTGGTAAACAATCATGTTGGCAGCCTTGGTTTCAAAGTAAAATTTATCAAGTTCAAAAATCATTTACTCGATTTAACTTTTCTTTCTGATAAATTTTAACTCCCCGTTGACTATGTCTTATTCTCTGGTACAACTTTCAGTTTGTTGGAACATAAAGGAACATAAAATAGAGTGAATCTAGTTTACCGAAGGTCTGAAAAAACCGTTAAGCACTTTCTGCCTCCCTGTCTCAAAAAAAATGTGTTGCATACACTTAAAAAAAATCAATTTCGATGCATTCATAATGAAAGGAGCAAAAGCTATAAAAGATCTATTAATATTTGATGCATGGATGGTTTTTTTGTATCGCTAAAAGAAAGGAAAAAAAGAGTTTTTGATCTCAAAAAATATGGTTGGTTGCACAATTAAAAAACTTAGATAGAAGGGATTTTAATATTTGTTGTGCGCTTACCCTCTAGAAACCTGAGTCATGAGAAAGAAAGAAAGAAAAAACTGAATTCCTAAAACAATCATAGAAGGATCATTGTGAGGGAGACTACCATAGTTGAATGTTCGGATTTTTTAAGCTCATAAAGAATCGATTATGACCGATTCCAGGAATTGAAACTCTTGTGTCGTTAATCCTTTTGGTTTCCTTGAAAAATAATACCAAGTCAAATGAAGCAAAGGAGGCGTGTGCTCTTTGTATTAATCATATTCTTCCTTCTATGTCAAAGTAGCCAGGTTTTCATTTAGCAAAGTCATAACCGACATTTCTCAGAACCCCACTATTTTCGCCAAGAGTGCATTCTAAACATCCTTTGACTTATGTAAAGGATTATGTGACTTAAGAATACAAAATACCACACCTAAAGCTCATTGACTTCTAATTTATAAATAATATAAAAATTAAATAAACTCAACAAAAACATTGTCATTATTTGGTAAAACATGAGTGTCTTAACTTGATAAATGGAGATAAAGGAAACTCAGTGAAAAATAAACATTGGCTCGTGCCAAGTCAAATTATTTCATGTGAGTCCTGAGCATCTTTAAATTTTTTCACCACCTATCATTCTTTTATTCAACCTCTAGCCTTCTTAAGTTAAATTCAAGTTCTGTAAAATCATTCCAGTACGACTGAATGAATATTTCTCCTTAATTATTATGCAAGTTCCCAGGGCTAAACGTGCAACGTCATTTTGCCTAATTTTGTGAATAAAGCCCTGAATAAATATAGGAAAAAAACACAACAAATTCTTTTTAAGTTTCCATTTTTAAATTAAAAACTTAATATTTCTTTTAATTATAGATTTTATATTACTGAAAAGTTCATTAAAAATTTTACTGTATCCAATAGAATGACAAGAGAATTTAGATTGTTGAAAAGCTTTGACTTGGGATCCAAAATTTTTCTTACTGGCTATTAAATTGTAATTATTAAAATTTTTAGCAATTATTCCTCCAAATGGTTTTCTTAAGCAAGAGGTGTGAGATACAGAAAAAGGTTTCATGAACCAAACAAACCACGACGGATTTCTTCTATATCACTTTGTCAAAAATTGGTAATCTCATTTAATCGATCCCTTTTAAAACATAAAAATTAATCCAGTGGTTCATGAGAGAAGTAATAAAAAAAAGAAAAAGTTATTACTCAATAATGGGAAGTCTATTAAAATGTTAGAAATCCTTTAGGGACCGATGAATTTTTATGAAGGAACAAATCGGTTTTCGCAATTCGGTTTTAGAAAATTCCAGGAAAGCGATTAAGACGTTAAAGAAGTGGTTAGGTTACAACGACCATGTGAAGTTCAGTGCCGTGACTGCCGCACCATTCTCTATTTATGGACAAAATTATTTCTCAAAACTTATTAAAACTTCATTAAGTCTATTGTCAAGCAAGGAATTTTTCCATTATTTCTATACCGATTCTTGGTGGCTTGCAATTTCTCGTGTTTTGTCCCAAATGCTAATTGACTCGGTAATTACGCCTAGATTTCAATCGTATCTAGAATTTTTGTTTTCCGTTGTCAACAGTTCCGATTCCCAGATTGTTACTTCACTTCCGCTAAGTGATACAATTTATTGTTTCGTTTGTTTAGGGTATACCAAAAGTTAATGAAAGTTCGCCGCCATTTTGGTGGTAAACTGTTGGCAACCATGAAAATAGAATGATTTGATAGCTGAGGGTTCGTAAATATGCGGCGTTATACGATACAGCAAAGTGTTTTTATTATTGAAAAATATTTCAAAAACAATGAAAGTTTGACGGCCGCAAATTTTGACAAAAGAGTGCATATGCAACCCTATCCTATGTATTTTACGGTTCGCTGAAAAATAACAGTCTAAAGAGTATAAACTTTGTTTCCTATTTAATACAAACCTTGCGTCCATTTTCACTGAACTCTCACTCATCGAATTGTTCCTTTTTCAGAGTTGCCAACAATATAAAGCAAAAATTGCGGCAAATTCGACTCCATATAAAGCTTTGCACTTGATTTAAGCATATGTAAATACTCTTTTCTCTGGCCGAAAAGAACTTTCAAAAGAACTGTCTTTCACTTTGTGACACTCCCTACTAACTCACAGACGAGAAATAGCATTACGTAAATACTAAAATAAATAAATAAATATGAAAAATCAAATGATACTAATAGATTCAGTTTCGAAATTCTCCCATTTGTAAACGATTTCGGTTCATTAAACTTAAAGATCTGAAAATATTTGGTTAAATCGTAGTGAATAAATTTTCAGGTGGCGCGTCTCATTTCTTAAGAAATACGATAAACATCGGAGAATCAAAATGACGGGGTTATTTTAAATTGATATTAACAAATGTTAAACGTGGCTGGTAATGACTAATTGGAATGATGACAAAGCAATTTTCATTTTTGGTGGTGGTAAGGGACCGAGATTTTTTTTATCGATCACTATGATAGTTTCAATCGATACGCCTAAAAAAAGTGTTGTATAAGGTTCTGAGCGATGCTCCTATGTATTTATTTAAAATAAGGCATATGGTCTTTGATAAGGTTTACCATGTTCAATATTTGCTTAAGAATGAAACTTACTTTTCCAACAAAAAAAAAAATTTTAATTTCTTTTTAGAAATGACTCAGTACCAAAAACTTGAATGAATTGACTGAATAATTTTTTTATGGAAAATCTAAACACATAGTGGGTGAATAATATTCTCACATTTACTTCTGATTTTGTCAGATGTTATTCAAATATTGATGACTCCAATCTTCAACAGAAGAAAAGAAAAAAGAGAGATAGAGACAGGGAAAGGTTAAAGGAAACGATAAAAGAAAAAACTCTCCTTGTCAAGCTATGGTGTTTGCTTTCTTTCAAGATTAATTTGGCTAATCGCTTTCCTAGAAAACCAAACAAGGAACTTGCAAGAGTCATTTCAAGTATATTTCCGAAGAATAAACTCATTATAGAGCAAATGGTCTTCATATCTCCTACAATCTCTTTGTTAAGCTTGTTTTGATGTTATCGAAAATTTCAAACAACTTATCTCTGTGATTGCCCTAAGGTTGTTTAACTTCTTTTTGTTACTTAATTATTACCCTTTGCCATTTAGGACAAGTACAAGTGCTGAGGGAAACAAAACACAATCCTGATGATGTAAAAAAAAGTTTACAGACTATCTGACACTCAAGTTGGCACACCTCTGATCGTCCTTAATAATAAAAATTCATAGAAATTTGGGATCGGACTGCGTTCTTTATGCCTTTTAATAACAACAAAAAGTAAAGTACTTTCCGCAACAACGGGGGTTCCGCTTAATCAAGGACTTTCTACTGTAATTCTAAGAAAGCGTGAATGCAAAGTTATTATAACGGCAAGGGCCGTAACTACTTGATATTTTTTTTTAAAAAGAAAAGCCATACTTGTGAGACCATAAATGTGTAGAACTTTCCAAATCGGAAGAACAATGGACTGTCAATTTTTATTCACCATCACCTTGACTTGGATTCTTCGTATATGGAACTGAAAAGAAGAAATAAAACAAATACACCTTTCTATAATTTTTTTATTAAGAGTATAAAATAAATAAATAATTTTTATTACATAAATTGAGTGGGTTACAAAACGTTTTTGAAAAACTGTGGTCAAAGTGAAAAAATAATCTTCTGAGTTACTCAGAACACAACCCAGTCTTCAAGTGTTCAGTGAAGAGCTAATATTTAGCTTTTCCAGTCAATAAAATCAGATTGAAAGATGATTGGTTTAGACCAGGGGTCTTCAACGTTGTACACATTAAGGGCCAAAAAAAATTTTTTTTCTTCACACAGCGGGCCAGACCATAGGTATTTTTATAAGAATTTTTTTTTGGTAATGATCAGGATGATTAAACAAGTAGATAAGTAGAAAACATGAGCCAACATCAACAAAAGGGGCAAATTAAAAATCAATACAATGTTAGTTTTATTTTTTTTCTAAAAATTATTTTTGTGTAGTCGTTATTGAAAGTGCTGTTGGCGGGCAGGTTGAAGACCCTTGGTTTAGACAATAGACATTTTGCCCTGTCACAGGAGTAGTGTCGGGTTCCTTTGGTGTTTTATTAGTCTAAGACATCTACCGACTAAAACCTCCCCATTTAGGCGCAATTTTGCCCTTTCAAAATGGTCTTTTGAGGTTACACAACGACAGTACCTCGTTCAAAGACCATTTTTTGAGGGGCTAGGCGAGGTCAAGTCACTCTTTTCGACCTTGCATGTTGCCATAGAGGTCTTCGCCTAATTTGCTACCTGAAAATAGAAGCCATTAGTTCTACTTACCGGAGACAGGGAGTTTTATCACCCATTCTGGTGTTTTGCCTGCTCTTTTGAAAGTAGTAGGAACTCGCAAAATACCGGAAAACATGTGGGTTCACCCATAGCGTGCTGTATCATGCTAGCAAGGCCCAGATCCAAACAACAGACATGGTCTTGGGTGTATACTACCTATAAACAAACATTTCAATTTTTTCATTTTAAAGAGAAATGCTATATATACAAATATATATTATATAAAAATAAGAAAATGTTAGTTTCATTTCTCAAACAAGTAGTTTAAAAAATTGTGAGCTATACTGGTACAAGTAAAACTAAGTCAATATAAATTTGAGTCATTCACATAATTTTCAACAGAACCAATAACATTTTTAAAAAAATTTTCAAACCCGTCCACATCCAAGGTTGGAAACCGAACATAAATATTCTATTAAATATTCTGTAGGCTTTGAGAAATTATACTGAAAACCGCACTTCTAGAGTTGGGTTTATATTTTTTCAAGAAAAAACCTACCCTCCTAGAATTTATAAATTTCATTTTTAAGAATTCAGAGCTCAATTTTTTATTCATGATTATTTCCTAAAACAAAAAGAAAAGTTTTTTTCTCTCCATTTTACAAGAGACTAGAAAAATATTCCCAGAAAGTTGTTTTTCAGCTGGGGGAAACCTTAGTAAAAAATGTCATGAATTATTTCAATTTCATCTTAAACCGGAAACGATTGCTTAAAACGGAATTAGGTTCCAGGAAATGAATAATCTGATTTGGAGAACCTATTAGAACTAAAAGAACGCCCTTCAAAGGAAAAAGCTTGTTTATTTTTCTGGACACGCCTTATTATTTTCTTATCAGCGGTTACTTTTGTGACGTGCCACACTTTCGACAGAAATTCTGGGAATCTTTTAACTTTTTTTTCTCTCTTATCAATGGCTATCGACAGGGCTTTGTGTTACCTTAAAATGAAAATTATTTTCATTTTCAAGAGAATGATTTTTAATTTTATTACCAACAAAGAGGGTCTGTCCTCTCAAAGAAACATAAAATGGGTGAATGTGAAAGTAATTAAAAGGTTGAACTTGAATCAAAAGAAAATTGGGTCAATTTATTTTGACTAAATTGAAACCAATTTGGCTTAATGAATTCATTGATAATTTTTTTTCTTAAAGTTTCTTGTGAAAACAACTTATGAGAACATCAATTTTGAACTCCTGAAAATTGTTAATAGGTATGCTTTCACAAAATAGGTGTAAGTCATAATTGTAAAAGCTAACACCTTTCTGAACACAACTCACAGACAACCATGTAACATAAAGTTTACATTCAAGATCTTGAGATATGTAATTGTTTAAATAACAAGCAAACAAACTTTGGAAATTAATTTGAGTAAAATTTTAAAAACAATTTGAGATATCACATACAGTTTACTACTTTTGTGAAATACATGGAAATTGATTTATGGCCATCATAATTTTCAGGCAGTGACAAATTTTTTTGAACAAGTCATAGAATTAAACAAAACCTTGGAGTATGAAAGTCTTGCTTCGACGACGTTTCGGTCTAAAAATTTTGATAAAAATTTTGCTTTGGTTCACGAGCACGCGTCTCACACGTGGATGTGACTCTAAGCTCACAAAACCCTAACACACGCTCCTCGAGTTGAGTATCGCTCACGTCACTTAAACTCACTTCATCTGTTGAAATAGAAATCATTTGCGTGCTTTTGTTAAGAAACATCACCCAGGCAAAACTTTTACCAGTGGAAATTTTCGATAATGGCGTAATGGCCCATTTTCCCAAATTCTTAACCAAAGAAATGGAAAAGTTTGTCTGGATTGTTATCTAATTCAATGATTATCTGTCTCTCTGTCGTAGGAGTAATTTTCCTTCTTCCCCTTTTCACCTCCTCCAACAGTTATCAGTCATATAAGTAAATTGTATAAGTATTCTAAAATTAGATTCATTATGTTAATGAGCCATTCTCTTCTAATAATACTCTTCTGTTTATTTCTTTTATATGTCCTTCCACACAGAATGACATTAAATGTTTAAACGAAACTTTCTAAAAACAGAAATTCATTATTTGGGGTTATATTAATTGCAATAAGGAAATTGAGTTCAATCACAAATAGTTCCAGCTGTAGGATGTGTCAGCGAATTGGGGTAACACTGCACTGTTTCAAACCAAAATAAAGTATTTGAACGTTTTAAAGGATTCCCAAACATGGAACTCTAACTTTTCATGTATTTCACAAATAGGATTTGCTACATAAGTCTTCAGTGAGTCACTACAACCCAAAACTGGAATGGAATGATAGTAGCTAAACTAAAAATTCAAACGAATCTGCAAAATAAAGAAAGAAAGAAAGAAATTCACATCATTAAATAGAAAGAACCTTTTTTTCTTGAACTCCATTGTTTTTGAAACATCAGGCAAAGATTTCCGCTCTTTCCAGGAAAACTATATCTGTCCTTTTTATTAGAAATGTTATCAAGTCAAAAAAATATTTTATAACCCATTTTTAATATCAGACCTGTTATATCACGTTATCACGAACGAAATTATCTCCGATGACTTTGATTACACCTACAAAAAAATGGATGGATTATTGAATGTGTGAAATAAAAAAATATTTATTTAAAAAAAAGAACTCAAGAAAACTTTGTTGGTGGTGTTATACTTGACAATAGTAAGGACCAAGCAAATTAACTGTAATTAAATTGAAGTTCCCAACATGGATGTTACTATCATGAGTTCAAATCCTCCTTCCTGTTATACCCAAAACCACTGTTATTTGGTTTTTGAGATGTTTATTTTTCAATTTATATCTAAATATAATTAATTTTGTATAATTATCATTAAATGGTGGTCTACAAATACAGCAGTTTCATTTTTACTCCAATTTTCCCAAATGTTACATACCTGATGCTATGTGTTTACTTTTTCTTCTTAAATGAAAGTGGGTCAGTTTAATGAGGTGTGGAAGTCAATTAAAATTTATTACAATAAAATGCTGTCATTACTTTTCACAATATTCAGATTTTTAATTGGTTGGTTTTAGTTAAACTTAATCTCAGTCATGATCTTTCATCTTGTTGTCATTATTCAATAACTTGAAGTATAACTGTGGCGTTCTCCACATTCCTCATTCCGGAATGGGCAGCAGCCAACAACCGAAGCTAAATTCATTCAGTCCCGGAGCTCCACACCATCAGCATCCTTGCATTTTCCTTTTCAATTCAAAATTATAGTTATAATAACATTTTATATATCAATATACATATACGTTCGGAATTAGTGTTGTCCATCATTCGTTCATCTACAACGACACAACCTGGTTCCGACAGTTACATTTCTACCCTACTACTTCTTGTACAAAAGTAAAAAAAAGAAATACAGAGAAAGGTTTCAAGGATGATACAAACCCTCTAGAATACAGCAGCTCAGAAGACAAAATGTCAGAATATTAAATTACTCTCAACTGAAAGGTCAGATCAGGAAACTGGAGGAAGATTGTTTTTTTACTATTAATACAAACAAAAGGTTAAAGAGCCATCAGACAAAAGGACAAAAGAAAGAAAGAGACCAAAAAAGGAATAAATATCATTTATTATAGAAAAAAAGACAGTCTGAGAAGTTTAAAAAAAAGAAAATTAAAATCCACCTACACATAAGAACATAAATATTATATACAAATCCTCTCATTTAATCATAATATCAATAGCCATAAACAATTTTTTAAATATTTATTTTGATCAAGGCACTTAAACCACAAACTGGTACACTTGTAGGAAGAATTCATTGCATAAATATTGCACACATTCTAATTATCAGATGTTCCTGTTGTCTCAGAGATTATTTAATTCAATAAAAATTTATATTGTTTTTCAAAAAGGAAATCCAAAGAATTCTATAAATAATTTTATATTATACATGAAATGAAGGAATTGTACATTATTTATACAGTTTCATTAATTTATAACTTTACCTCATTAGTCAGAGTAATAAATTATTAGTTTGTAGGGGCGGTGTATAGTTAATTAATTAATTCATTCATTCATTATACCAGTGGATATTGTAACACCGAGAATTATATTATATATTTTATTTTAAACTTGACCTAATAAAAAAACAATTTGTACATCTGTTCTCTACCATTCATTCATTTTACCCTGATGACTCATCGCTTATCTGGACAGTCCAGCAATTATAGCGTCTTACGGATACTTCATGCGTCTCTTGCTATAAGCCTTACTATAACTGATTTTATCATTTGGTACTTTTTATCATTTCTACCTCACATACGAGTGTAAGTTATTGTCTACAATGCGGTTTATAATATTATATTAACCAAACTGGGTGTAACAGTTAACTTAGCCTAGTATAATCAACTAGTATAGCACTCAAACAATATTTTCATGGCGAAAAACATTTTTTTTTTTAATTAAATAAAATCATACAAGCTGTAGTCGTTTATTTCGAAAAAAAAATGTTGACAATGGAAATTGGAAAACTTTTTTAATGAATTACACGTATTGATCACAAAATTAAAAAAAAAATTGAAAGGAAAAATAATTAGGGCAAACGACGGGGGGTTGGAGAGGTGGCCATGATTGTTATGTTAACTATGTTAACAACAAAGGAATAAAAACAAACCAAAAAAAAAATCATAACTAAATATTTGGATGACTAGAAATGAATGAAAAAGTTGTGTTGCCAAACAATGGCGATCAAATTCAGACGCATCATCGAAATTCAGTCACTGCTTTCTCAACTTTTTTATTTGTTGTCGCTTACCTCTCACAAAGCACACCAAACTTCGGACCTAGCTCACTTCATACATAAATAATAAAAGTTAATATAATATCACGAATAATGAAAACTTCTACAAATGTTTTAATTTCATAAATTATGCACACTTTTAACAGTTCAAGTGATCCACACTTATCTACAACATAAATTTAAAGTTATCACTTCAGAACCAATGATGTCTTTTTAAAATATATTTTGTAGAAGGCAGTGAAAAGCACTTCAAAATTTATGTTAATAAATATTAGACAAAATTGTGCAGTACTTATGGGATGAACCCCTTCTGTAAGTTTGCATTACTTTAATAACTAATTATCTAACTGTATAAAGCAAAACAAGAGTCCAATAAAGATATTTATGACTCAACCTTCTATTATAGAATAAAAAGAGAACAGTTTCAAATATCAAAGTTCTAACAGCAAACATAAAATATTCTTCTGTAAAAGATGAACCAATAGTTGATTCTGAAAAAAAAAAAATTTGTGTAATAAAAAAGCAGGGTTAAGTTCTCCCCATTTTACTGAGAAATACTCAGTATTCTCCTCAACAACAACAAAAAAAAAAAAAGTTTTTGAAATGGAAATATTCTCTTCCAGGAATATTTTCTGAGCACAACTCTTCCTTTTCATCCATACAAAATAAGTTAGCGTTTATTTGGAAGAGACACCACACAAAGTTTGGTTTTTCTTATACAGACAATTTCTATTCTTTTAAAATAGAGCTTTGAGTGGGAGGGCTTTTGTAAATGGTTTGAGAATAAAATGAGGACATTCTTCATTCCCTCTCTCTCACACAGACACAAATAAAAGGCGAGAATATAAAAAAATACTTAACTTGTTTGCGTAGAGAGAAAAAAATTTTCTGAGGATTGCAATTTCTTTCTTTTTCTCCTCTTTGTTCTGTATGAATAAATCCTTGAAACATTCACACAATAAAAATTCTGTCCCAGAAAAGTTATTTGAGGGTTGTAGACGTAATTCTCATATTTGTGAGTCATTTTGTTTTTATTTTTGGCCTCCTTATTTATTTATTTATTTTTGATTGGTTTGGAAGAACTCCCTGAAGCTGAAGGTACTGATTGCAGTACCACTACTCAGCGAAATACGGCTATCTAAACCCTTGGTACTCAAGCTGGGAGCCAAATTCCCATTGCGACTGGGTCACACGACTTACCAAAAAAAGATTTTACAAGTTCGGTTTGTACAGCATCTGTATGTACATCTGTCACCCTGTTTCTGTATGTATTTTCTGTATATTGCCTCATAGAGATATGTTGGGCCAAGCAATATTACCAGTTTCTGAGTATAAGCACGAACTGGTCAGGCACTATGTTCCAAAGCTCAGATTAACTACGAGCAATCGACCCACTGGGCCACTCAGAAGAGCTTGGTGGGCCGCAGTTTGAGTACCACGAACGTGCTAATTTTTGTAAATATTTTTTACATTCGTGTTTTGTCTCATCAATCCACCCAATACCGACAGGATTCATTTCATAAATATTACACACCAGCAACAAAAATGGTTTTAGGCGAGGGGAGAAAGAAGCCACAAAAAGACGAAGCCCCTAAAGAACGAAGAAGAATTGAAGAAAATGTCAACTTTGTTGCGACTTGGAAAACAGACTTGAAGAGGTCACGTAAATCCTTAATAAAGACCTAATAAAGTTTGCAAGAAATCAGAGACTAGAATCAAACGAGTCTGAATCACAAATGAGGAAAGACAGAAATTGACTGAACATTGTAATTTTTCCTTTTTTGGATTCAAATCGTCGGAGAACAAATTACTCTAGAAAAAGTGATTACTTTCATGAATAATTCTTTTTCCTTGCCGTCTTTAGAGCGTCACGCCAGGAAGGAAATTTCTCCGGAAAAAGACTCCTCCTTGTTTAATCCAGAGCAAATAAATCGTGGGCATTTTGACTAGTTAAATATGAATGATACTTCCCCTTCGATCAAATTCTCACGCTTTCGAACTCGAGTTTAAATTCATTTGAAATTTATGCGTCAGTTACCACTTCTGTGAACATAATTAAGACACGTTCTTCTCTTCTGGTTCTAATTATAAATTAGGTCCACTTCACGCCTTCCCAAGAAAATTAATCTACGGATTCCACCATGAGGGTAATGAAATATTTTAGGGTGATCAGTTTCTTAGAATTGTTATTCCGCGCTTTTAAATTTGACCGCAGGGTATGTGTGTTGTTGTCATTTACTCTCCTCCACTAATGTTTTCCTATCCAAGCGAGAAACCCCAAAACAAAGGAAGCGGACGACCAGATGTTCAATTTATTCAAGTGTCGACTTCAGGGGTTCGTTTATCTAAAACCACGCTTGGCTGCATTTCACTTCTTCTTCAATATTACAGCGGGGGTTTTTGAGGTTCGCCCCCAAGAAGACAATCAATATGACTTCAAATCTTTCTAGACATAATATTCGGGGAAAGATAATTCGCCGCCAAAACTTTTCGTAATCTCAAGTTTGAAACGTAAGCCGTTTAACACATACTTTCGTGAAGAGATAATTTCATAAGTAATACACACTAGTGTGGTGGTTAAGGTGAAATAGATGTAAAAATAGAAGAAAAGGATGAACTTAACCAAACCCTAGCTGATGCTGCTGCGGATTTGCAGGCTTTAATGAGTGAGCAAAAACGGCTGCTGTCTGCTTGGAACTCTGTCGTTGCCACCATCGGCCAAAGAAATGTTATTTATACAAAGGTCTCCAATGAATTAGCGTAAGTAATATTTTGTTGTAAACTAAAGGAAACCGAGAATTTAAATAAAGTTTCGGGTTTCAGAATTGAAGACCGAATGTGTTGGTACGACAAAATGTCGTTTTTGTTGTTGTCAAAAGTGTAGTGTTATATTGTAGTGAACCAGTGGGAGGACTAGTGTAGTGGTTAAAGTTCCTGACTTAGAGGCAAATGGTAGTGAGTTCGAATCCTCCTCCCGCATCCTGTTATACCCAAAAATTAAGGGTTAAAACCACCACCAATAAGTAATACACACTTGTGTGCTTAATATTATGCACAATATAACCGAAGATTCATTTCTTAAATGGGTCAGAAACTCAAAACGCGGACCTTAACCAAGGAATCATCATGTAAGCTACTGTCCTGATATCCTCTAAGCTCGATCCCATTGCTTAAGTTTCAAAGCACCGCCTTCCACCACCAATAAACACACATTCCAGGGATTAAAATAAAAACGACAAAATTTGTTTAAAAACAAAAATAATTTATTGAATTTATTTATATAATTTTTTGAGTACTATTATTTGGTTTTTTTGGAATCCATCTTGTTTTTAATTCAAAATTTCAATTCACTCTTAAAGACATTAAATAAATAAATAAAAGTATAACGACTGTCAAAGTCTTTCTATGTTAGGTACAGTTAATCTCACAGAAAAAAAAATAATTTAAATAAAAGAAGAAAGAAAACTGCACCCGCAGGCTTACTGTTAATAACACAAGTCACACAGACTCGAAAAATGTAATTAAAAAATTGCGCTACCAGAGCTACAAAACAATAATTACAAATTTACGCGAAGAAGGCCCACCTCTGTTTCACCCCCACCGCCCCAAATTCTCTTTTACAAGTTTGAGATAGTGACCAAAGTTATAGCGTCGACTTTTCAAAAATTTTAAGAACCGTACAACAAAAAAGGCCTGACAACTCTAAAAACCGACTCCGCTAACTTTGACCAGAGTGATTTAAACAGCGAACGGTGTTTTAGTTAAGTAAACATTGTGAGATTTGAAAATGTCGGATGTTAGTATTGTAACTGTGTTGGCCATTTCAATTAGTTTTCGTAACATCCAATTACTTTATGAAAATCAAATTAAGACTCCGAAGTTGAGCGGTAGTCAAGTTATTGAGCCGATTCGGGGGTAGACATGTCAGAGTAGTCATCCCCCAAAGCAAATCCCAAGGGAACTACTCCGTTTGGTTTAGAAAATAAGATGGCTTCGTGTTGGGCTATTTAATAATATAAAGACTGTATGGGTTCCTAACTAACCGGTAAATAGGACAATATAAAAATGTATAAATACAGAAATTTATTGCTGTTAATATACACTTTCAATCCAGGGCATTACCAGACTGCTGCTCAAGTCAAATTTTTTAAGTCCCGAGGGAATTTTTCCCTGTTAGATATTATCTCCACAAAGAAACAGATAAATTAGACAAGATAAAGTAAACCCATTACATCACACATATCTCTGTGGTAATAAATAATTTGGTCGACAAGTGGGTATGAAGTAAGAGAGCTTCGCCACGTGATTGGGATTTTGTCACCTTGGCCAGTTTACGGTTGTCCTAGAATAGTTGAGCTTTTGTGACACATTTAAGTGTAGTGATCACAACAGAGCGCACTCTCCATTCCAGCCTTTCGCTCTGGCCAGGATGACTCAATTACACTCATCCCAACCCATTCCAAAGTGGCTACATATCTACTATACACTGAGTTGGTTTATGATTTTTAAATAAAATTTTATGAAAATTATTTTGGTTTAACTTAACTTTTTAAGTCTTTTACGACCATTTGTCCACTACAAAATGTTTGCACCAGACCAGACATTACATCTTTAGTTAGTGTTTTAAACCAGTTTATAGATTGCTTTAGAAAAAAACACTGGAAGACTACTAAACGTGTATTAAGATATCTACAGGGGACTAGAAACTTGTGGTTAAGTTACTAGAACCTATATTGTAGTGAATATTGTAGAGGTTGCTCTACAAGAACAAAGTTGAATTTATGAAATTTGATGGTTACATTTCTTATGTATTAGAATTTAATGGCCATCACGTTCACTACAATATATATAGACTACACATAAAAATGGTCGCCTATTTTCACGGCGAGTGAGGAGGTACTTAGATAGGACGTCGCACACGGGCTACGTATTTTTGTTTGTGGCAAGTCAGAAGAGAAAGACAGCCAGAAAGGGTGGATTTATTAGAACAACTTAATAAATAAAATGAACTTCGGCAAGAATTGCGGCAAAATAGTCATCGGAGGATAACATAAGTGCCACACGTTTAACAAAGAACGATGTCTTTCACTCTAAGATAAAACACATCGACGCATTCACATCATTTTATCAAAAATGTTCTGAGTGAAGGCCAGATAATCTTTAATTACTGTCCGACATATTCACCAAGAGTCTGCCTAAGTCTAAACACGAGGCGACAGTCTAACAATCGCAGCTTTTTGCCGCCTGAGGAGGAGTATTAGAGATTATTTCTTGCAAAAGACGCAGACGAGAGCAACTGACACGCGCCAGACAAAATCACACACGACTGCTTTCGTGCTACTAAGGCACCCATGGATGCCATGGACAAAGGAAAGGATTCCCTCATCACCCAAAAAAATTTGACTCGAGCGGCATAACAGCCAACATCATAACAATACTAACATAAGTAAAACCTCTTCTTCCGCCACGATTATTTCCTTCTTACACTACAGCGACTGAAGAGGAATTTGTTTAGCTACCCAACAACAACAGAACGGTTTGATTGTTGATTACAATTCAAGCCGATAGCTAACACAATCGGCCATTCACAACATTTGAACAAACATAAATCATCGTTCACTTCAGTACAAATAAAACAAAAATCAATACAATTCGTACAGTTGTTAAATAATTTCTACAATAAACTAATCACTGATACAAGTCTTTCCTCTTTCTTATATCAAATATAAATTAAGCTGCATTTACTGTGGGGAAACTTTATTCAAGTTTCTAAAAAACCTACAAAAATAAATTTTACATAGAAGCGAACTCAACATCAAGAGCATAAGTATGAGAGAGAAGTATAAAAGTTGCTGTGGTCATTTTTTGGTATCTTCTAGATAGCATTACCGATTGCAACAGTTTTTTATGGCACCTGTAGTGCAGAGCCGAACATACCCTAGGAGGGGGATTGCCGAATATAATATAACACAAACAAGAATATTAATTTAAATAGTCACTGGGAAGGAGGATAAACGCAGCACAAAAAAAAATTCATTTTAAGTACAAATTATAAGAACACATCAAAAAGGAAACATGGAGGACTAGGAAACTCACCCAATTAGGGAAAAGTAAAAAAATAGAAGAGACACTTTGACAAAGACAAAAAAAAAATTAAAACCTTTTGTGAGGTAGGCGCATTTGTCTCAGTGACAGTATGGATACTCTTTAAGGAATTCTAAGAGCTTCGACGGCAGCGGAAGAGTGTTTATACTCAAAATAGGACAGAAATTATCAAAATTATTTTGAAAGGAACTATCTTGAAAAGGAGAAGACTCGTAGACCGGAGTTACCCTAAAATTAAACTTAACTTTGGCATTCAGACCCTTTTTTATCCTCTTATTTATGGTCAATCTAGCTAGATGCTGAAGACTTAGAAAACTGTCCTTCTTGTACAGAGGTTTAACCAGCAAGATGTTCGAATAGATGTTACCCTGCGGGTCGATCCAAACCTGATCCTTGGACTTTTGTAACTTGTGCTTCCCGGGGTTCTTGTTCGTTTTGCTACATTTCCTATCCCCTTTGTTCTTGACAGTGTTGTCCACATAATAATCTATTAATTCGATGATTGAATTAAACGACGGCATGTGTGGTATCAGCTTCTTCTCCGCATCCAATCGAAACTGACCGTTTACGTAATGGATTCGAACGCTTGTGGGCCCTCGACAGGTTTGAACGCTGAGAGAAAACAAGAAATTCGGATCGCTCGAGTCGCGAATGAGGAAAGTCCCAGGTTCCGTGTTCTTCAACAGGACCATGCTTTCCTGCCAGCTCACGTTCTCGTAATACCAGCCGGAATTTCTCAAGTCTTTCACTGTTGTCTTTAAACATTGGAGATCGTATTCGGAATGGTCGTTATTCTTCAGAAACTTCCGCAATTGGTGCGTTACGTTTTGGTAAACGGGTTCACTGGGCTCATCGGCCTCATCGGGTTTCGACACTTCCGACAAATCCACCGTTTGAGTACTAGAATTAGTTATCTTGTTTTGAAATATAGGAAAAACTGGGACGGCAAATATAAAGGAACTTGGATTTGGTAAAACAGTCGCAGAATTCTGAAAACTCGACTCGTTTATGAAAAACTGGGCCACAGCAGTCTGATGAGATTCTGGACTAGTTTCATTCACTAAAAATGGATTTGATACGCAAGATTCATCTGGAATTTTCGATACTGGACTAGCTGGACGTGTGGAACACTGCGAAAATGATTTCTCATTCGTTGGCATTACGGAAACGTTTTCGTTCCTGGCAGGGACGCTTCTAATACTCGGAATTTCATTAAGACTAGATGAACAGACAAAATCACTGAACGGATTTGTGGGCGAAAACGAATTTTCGCTTTCTAAAACGTTTTTTATAAAGTTTTTAAACGGATTTGTACTTTCTCCGCACGATGAGATTCCATCGGAGGCGTTTTTCAATTGCTCCTGTTGTCCCGTCAAGTCGAACGTGAGCGGTGACGAAGGTGAAATCTGATTTAGAAAACTGGAAACTCCACCGAGGCAAACGTCTAAATCACCCAATTTTTCGAAATTGAACACGTTTTCGGTCGTCACCAAACCTCCTCCCGATAATTTACAAAACCGATTTTTCAACGACTCGTTTTCCGGATTTCGGCTAAAATCGTCCTGTGATGCATCCGTCAGCAGACCGCCGCCCGACAAATGATGTGATGCTCTTTTGTTTTCCGAAAAATCCGACAAACACAAATTCCCTAAAGTCCCGTAGTCTCCTTTTATGGACAACTTCGAAAAATCTAATTTTAAAACGTTTGGATCGATTTTTAACGGTTTCGATTGTTCACAAATGGGATCATCTAGATCGAGTTGTTCCAGAAAATCGGTCAGCTCGTTTTCTAGTTCACTTTTAGGAACTTCCGTCGCGAGGAAATTGCCATCCTTCCCGCAGCTTCCATAAATCCCTCCTTCTTCCTTTTCTTCATTTTCTTCCGTTTCTTGAAAAACGTCCACTATTTTTCCACTGGGTAGGTAGCAAATCGTCGGAGGCATTTTCCCACAATCGACGTCCTCATCTTCGATTAGAGAGCTTTCTGCTTTGAATTGAGGATGATTCTGTCGCAGAATGGTGGCTACGCACGAGGGTTGAATTACGCTTTTGTATAGCGATCGTGCACATCCCGTCTGGTTGTGAAGAAAATTTTCAGATGTAGTCATAGCAGATAACATTTTTTTTCATGAT
The DNA here is from genome assembly GCA_016920875.1 of Columbicola columbae. NCBI lineage: Eukaryota > Metazoa > Arthropoda > Insecta > Psocodea > Philopteridae > Columbicola > Columbicola columbae. The sequence goes on along the minus strand of JADMLL010000001.1, from coordinate 9,801,936 downwards.
TTTCCTTAATACCTAGAAAAAAAAATAAAAGAATAAATTTATACAAATAAATTAACTCGGGAAATTAAGTTGAGAATTTTGACATGTCAGCTTCCTCCCAAAACTTTTACTAGAGTCAAAATAATAATATAAGAGTACAGAAACATTGTTGCTGTACATCGAAGATCTTATTCATACTAAAACGACTCCCTACTACATAATGTGCAGATTATTAAGGTACTTTGACAAACGACAATATTTGGCACCTTAATGGACCTTTCTATATAATCTCCCCATTACCTAGATACTCTGCAAAATGACTAATCAATTCAAGTAGCAAACAACAAATAACACCAGCTAGCAAGGAGGAAGGAAATATTATTATCAATTCAGGTTGAATTTATTAATGTGGGTCAAATGTGGGATAACAGTTTAAAATTCATTAGAATAGCTATGCCTCAGGTTCGACTATAGCAGTGGAAAAGATGACAACACATCAAGTGTCTTCAAAAGTAAAGCTCACTGCCAATCCAATGAACCGTAATTTCATTAGTAATAATTAATCCATTCAATTAACATCATGCTAATTTTAATACTAAAAAACGACAATTCCAGTTAATCGCTACACTATTTAGGAACAGCTTCACGTATTACGATAAATAAGTTTCTCGTAATGAACAACATAATTAGAACGTTTCCAAAACGAGTAATACTCGCAATGTTATGACTTTACTCCAAAGTTTGTTACCATATTGTAGTGAACCGTTAACATAGTGTAGTGGTTAAAGTTCCTGACTTGAACGTTATGGTCTTGAGTTTGAATCCTCCTCCCGCATCCTGTTATACCCCAAAAAAGGGATTAAATCCTCTTATATATTGTAGTGAAAAGAGTATAGAGTAGAGGACCCAAATATGAGATAGTAACCTAATACGAGACACTGGCATATCTCCAATCTGGAATTATTTCAAATTTTTTGGCGCTAAAATATGAAGTTAGTTTTTTTAAAAAAGTGGTGGCATCAAACAACAAAGCCACAGACGACATTTTTCTTTCAATTGCTGTCGAAAACAGTTTACACCCCTGTGGAATATTTTTCTGTTGATTTTAAACTCTTTGTTTAGCAAGGTAAGGTCTTAGTTTAATTGTTCTCCTTTTAAGTGTCCCAAATTTGTTTTTCTATGTTTTGCAATGAGTTAGCTTTTATAATTTTACAGGAAAAGCATTTTGAACTTCACCCACGTGTAATCCTAATATGACACACCACAAAGATCCTAATATGAGACAGTATCTCATATAAGACTACTGCTTCAATTTCATTAATTTAGATGTCTGAAGGAAAGAAAAGGAAGACCTGGAGCAAGGAGGCCATGGAAAAAGCAATTGCAGCTTGTCGAGGACAAGTGTGCCCAAAGGAACTCTGAAGCGTTATGTTAGAGATGAAAACTACAATATCAGTGTTAAATTGGGACGAAGGGCAACATTTCCCACATATAGGCCTCAAAAAGGACTAGCAAATCTCGCGGTTTGTCGAATTGTTCTTTCTAAACATTTTAAAATAAAATTTGTATTGTTTGTTTGATAAGTACTACATAGCATCTTAATATGAGATGCTATCCCAAATTAGGATACCATAGTGTCTCATATCGGGAGCTCCTTTTTCGAACTATAAATTCTACTTACTTGAACAAAAATATTTTTTTTTTTAGAAAATAATTAAACCTATCGTTTTTCCTACAGTCTATGATAGAACGATAAATAATACATTTAATGAAGAAAATTATATGTTCCAAAGTAGTTCTAACTCCGAGATATGTGACCTTAACAAAAACTATCTCATATCTGGGTCCTCCACCCTATATATTGTAGTGAACTACACCACCGACCAATTTTCACATTCCACCAAAAATAAATTTAGGAAAACATACAATTAAAATCACTTTTACTATTATTATTATTTTGGTTTTGAATGGAGATATTCTTTCACAATGATTGAACTGCGATTGTTGAACTCGTATAAAAATGTGTGGGAGTCAATGAAACTGAATAGAGCATGGCACAAATTGGTGAGAGGTGACGAGGAATTGCGTCTAAAAATTTCCAGACTCCCCTAAACACCCACCATACTAATGACAAAATCAATTTGTAAGTAATTTAATGACCAACTCGTTTTATAAAATACTCATTTGACATTTGTAATGACTTTTACAACACAAAAGAAAACGTTAAATTGATAAGATTTCGAAAAAGTGAAAGGAAAAATCCAACGATTTAAGCGTTACACAAAAATTACCAACGACAAAAAGGGAACATCCTGTGTTTACTCAACAATAAAATTTTCAAACTAAACTTCTTGATAGGAAAAATCACTTAACAATGATTCTTGAAACAGTGACTTAACCAAAATCACAAATACATGTTAGATCATTAATACTCATCCTAAATTCTTATTTTTTTTACAAACGATTTTATAAAAACAAAAATTTTCAACGATTAATATTTACGCAATGTTTTTCAAATAACAAGTATTATGTACAATTCGTCGAATTAAAAACATTTCAAGTTCCGGTAACTTCATTTAACTACCTTGGGAGGAGGACTTCATTCATCTTTAACATCACTCAGCACAAATCCTATAAAAATTTTTCAAAAATTCTTTTTTTAGAATGAACACCAATTTTATTTCAAACCAAACTTCTCATCAATGGCATCAGACAGATTGTCATTTCTAACTGAAGGTATTTGAAGTCAAACAGCAGTTATACTTAAACGTGCCAAAATTTTCGTATAAATGTTCGAGAAACAAGAAAAGAACAATAATAGTTAAAACAGATGGATTAGACAAACCGTCTACGGCATGTTTAGCTTTCTTTCTTACCCATAGATTACTGACATCGTTAATTTTTAACTTATGCACGACCTATACAATTCGCCATCATTTAACATTTACAAACTGTCAAACCATCCAAAAAAAAAACTGAGCGTTCAATTCATTAACCTCTTACATATTGTCAGTGATTTTAAGTAAATCAAAAGAGCTTAAAACCAACTCCGAAAAAACGAAAAACAAACGAACACTCCAAATGAATAATAATCATCGAAACAACAAGAAAACGAACAAATGCTTTACACTTATGTACACCGAACACAAAAATTATATCTAACGTAAATGAACGATTTCATACCTATAATCAAAAATATTTATTTTTATAAATCTTTAGAGCCAAACTATAAAAATAAATAAATAAAACTTAACGCCAAAAAATGTGCGTTAAGTTGTAATAATTTGAGAACAACTGTGTCTGCACATGAGAAAATGTGACCACGCTCCGCGGAATCGATCTCGACTGAATGAACGAAGCTCGAACGAAACTACGAGTCAGTGACGTCACGATGAGGTAACCCTCATTTCGTTTCATCCGATGTGGTTACGAATCTCTCCACTGCATTTCTTTTGGCTCTGTCACTTCCTTCGAAACACTAATTTTCACAATTATAAATAAAAAGAACAATAATCAGGTGTTATATCAGAAATTCGAACGAAAAAATGATGACGATGAGCTGGAAAAACGAAATTTTCGTGACCATATTTCTTACGACGCGTCATAAATGTTGAAACGTTAACAGACTTTTGTCTTCACCACGTCGAGACTTTTTTGAGTGTCAATAACATGCTACCGAAGATGAGGTCACCCGGTAAAATTGACAATATGTCTGAAAGACGTTAGGGAAATTCCAGATCGAAAATCTCAACATTACCAAGATGGCTACCAAAGATTTGAAATTTTTTACGATTTGCGATTATTCAATAAATTATTTTTATGTCCTAATTTCACTAGATCAGCCTGAATTTAAGTTTTTACAATATAGTACAGTGGAAGCTCTCATAACGAGTTTAATTCTTTCCGGAGTTTAACTCGTAATGCGAAACAATTTTTTCCATACAAAACAATGTAAAATGGAATAATGCGTTTCAGGCCGGGAAAAGCACTAAAAAAGTTATTTTTAGTATTTAGCAGAAGAAAAGGGGTAGCTAAGAAGCATAAGAATGTGAAAATGAAAGAATTTTGGGTGGTAGTGAAGAAAATAAGACAGATACAGAAAGATTTAGCTTTGAATCTGTCCTGATCCCAAGTTCTACCTGTCGGGGATCCTCCATGTACATGCCGCCAAAAATTGCTCGTTATGCGAAGCATTGCCCATTATGAGAGATTTTTCTTTGCAATTTGTTGCCCGTTATGAGAGGTTCCACTGAATTATGTAAATAAAATAAGGAATAAAGCTTTGCCCGGGTAATAAGATATAAAATTACTTCTAACCGCCGTGAAAGACATACGCAAATAAAAAATAGATAGTACAGCAGCGCAATAATGATAATAAAACAGCTGTTTATTACACCAACCTGGGGGGTTTTCAGCAAATGCGAGGGAGGAACGTAAAATGCATGGGCGGCAAATCCGGATGTTTGGCTTTACAACCCAACAATTCACTAAATTATCGACGACATAACTACAACTTCCCTTTTTTGGAACGCTCACGACAAAATTTCATTATAACAATATCTGAACAGATGGTTGTTAGAGGAAACGCATTTAATTGGCGTGTGGTGCTATAAAAATCCAAAGGAGTGATCAGGCTTTTAGCTTCACGCCAAAACTGTTAAAGTGAGAAAAAAAAAATTGAAACGACATTAAATAAAATAAAATATTATCCAAGAATAAAGTTAGATTTTGAGTTGATTTATCAAGAAGAAGAGAGCATTTATTTATTTATTTTCTCAGACTTGTTTACTAGACTCACTTTTGTTGGGCTAAAAATAAACCTCAAAAAAATTTTTTGGCAGACACCATTTTCAGAGGAAGGAAAAATAAAACTGCATGGATGCAAGGTGCAAAAATACAATGTCAAATACTACATAATTCAAGTCTTATGGAAAAATTAAACAAAAGTTTTATTTCTACGTCATAAAATTATAAATTCGATGCTAGAGGAACTAGTCAGAGATTAGTGCGGTACTTCCAAGAAAGTTCTATGGAAGAGACCCTGAAATTGGACTCACACGACCTCTTTTTTATCTGCTACATTCGATGGTTTGTTTTCTACATCGGAATTTCCTGTTGAGGATAATCTAATAGCGATTTTGGGAAAAATACACCTTCAGGTATTTCTGAATAATCTCCTTTACCCACTTTTGTGACGTCACATATCGATTCTCGATGACTCAGTCAAATATTTTTTTTAAAAACTCAAAAGGACCCAATTTTGATGAAACCCTTTTACTATAGATTTTCGATTCACGTAAAAGCCTGTCTGATTTCAAAAAATTTTGCAACAGCTGATGAGATAGTTTGTGGTGCAGATGGACAAAATGCCAGAAAGTTTGGTAAAAAAGGGTAAACGACCTGACTTATAGAATTTAAAATAAACGTTAACCTTCCAAATAATGGAGGACGCGTGTATGTATAAATAGAAAAATCTGATTAAGAATGAACTTGAACAGATTTTAGAGGCATTTATATTGTCGAGAAAAGACTTCACAGCCGATGCCAAACAAGAATGTGTCCTTTATCTCTGAATCAAACTTGACGTCCTTAAAAAGATAATTTAATTTAAATTCAATTTCAGGAAAAAGCGGTTTTCTAAAATAGAGGCAAGAAAAGGAGAACAGTCGACGCGCAATAACTTAAACAGAAAAATTATTTTTGATTTCTTCAAGACTACTGATGCTGTTTCTGAGATGAAAACTTCTCATCTTTAAAAGAAACAGCTGACCAACGATTGAATTCCTCAACTCCTTATGGAAGCTTGACGATGCAAGGAACGAAAGGTTACCGAACGAATATTTTGGTTGTTCAGCACCTGAGACAATTCATCATTTATATGAAACAAAGACAGCCGTAAAAGAATGTGACTTTATTTGAATTATTACTCTAATGGCAATTCCTCACTTACTTCTGGGAATTAAAAGAATATTCTAAAGCTAGTTCTCTTCTCACATTTTTCTCCTCTCCCGCCTCTCTCTCTCGAATAACATTTGCTTTTCCAAGAATAGTAAACGTGAGTGAACTTTCACGGAACTAGTGAACCCATTAAAGTTTTAATAACAGAGTATGACAAAAGTTATCAGCGGAAAAGCTTTCAAAATGTTTTCACATGTATATTATGTATTCATCCGCGTTACCTCCATAACTCTCCTTCGAGATCTGACGCAAAACAAACGAAGGCAAAAAATATAAATCACATTCGGCTACAGATGAGTCAACTTTTAAAATTTCAACAAAAAATCTGATCAGGTGACTGTAGAGTACAAAGAAAACTCATTCTTCATTTATAAATATTTCGTCAGAATTGAATCGTCTGACTAATTGACGTCATTGATGACGCCGTTGATGAAAATTTATGTTTAAAAACAAAACCCGGAATCGGTTGACTCTATAATACTCTTTCCTAGCCGCACCCTAGACTACCTTTCTCCAGTACTTTTGCTATTACACTCTCTACGGTGCTCTACGGCTCAGACTTGGTCTATGACCCGGAAAACGGAGGAAATAATAAGGACGACCCAAAGAGCCATGAAGAGGAGGATCAGAGGTGTTAGGCTTATCGATAGGATAAGCAGCCTATCTATAAGGAATGAAGTAGGTACAGAAGAATCTGTCCAGTTCATCAAGAGGATGAAATGGAAGTGGGCTGGCCACCTGATGAGGGGAAGTGACGGAAGATGGACCAAAGAGACCACGCTCTGGTCTCCAACTCTGGGGCACAAAAAAAGGGCCAACAGAGGAGATGGGAGGACGACCTAGTTACCTTTACTGGCTCCCAGTGGCATAGAAGAACAAAGAACAAAACACTGTGGAGAGTAGCGGGAGAGGCTTTTGCCCGAAATGGGCCTAGTGGAAAATTATGACTCTAATTTATGTTTAAAAAAATGTAAATGTAATTCTACTAATATAAGTTATATAATATTATTATTATTAATATTACACTATCTAAGTTTAATATTATCTGTCTTCATACTTCTTATATAATGACCTATACTTCATCATTTTATCCATCCTCTTCTTTCCTTATACTCTCGACTACTATTTTGATTGTTTCAATCTCATTTTTTCTTTCTATTCATATTTTTATAAAACAGTGACTTCCAAAGTGGTCTATATCGACCGCCAGGGGTCTATGACAACCTGCGAGAGGTCTACAACAGCGCAAAAAAATTCAGGGGGTCCATGAAATGAAAATGGGGTCCACGTTAGTCGATCTCAACATACACTGATTGTACTTAAATTACTTACATTATATTATCTTATAATATAAAGACATATACATTATTTATAAAAGTACCTATGAAGTAAAAAATTTACTTCACTACAGTGAGAAATTTACAAAAATCAGTAGGGGATCTATCCAAAACCGAAAAACATGGCAAGGGGTCTACTACACAAAAAAATTTGGGAATCTCTGTTGTATAATTTCAAAATCATTTGCTTATTGGGCTAAAAAACTAGTCTACACCCCAAAAACAAATTATTGTCTCTTATTTAAAAACCGGTGACAGTTGAGACGTTAATAAAAATACCTAGAACTGGAGATTTCTCAAATGAGTCAGTACGGCCTATACGTCATGGGAAAAACGAATGAACGCTGGAGCTTTGAAAACACCATAGCAAAAAAAACAGAAAGAAAAACAGAGTTAAGTGAGATTAAAAACCAAAACCGAGGATGGGGTAGAAAGAAAAATTTCTGAGTTTCGAATTCAGAGAAATACTTTCGTGCATCCATTAAAAATAAAAACTCATTAATTTAAGTTTTATTCCAGTATTTGCTCCTTGGCAGTAACCCAACCGTGAAGGGGAGGTGTGCCACCACAATTTTCATCCAGACATCTTTATAATTCCCTCGATTATTTTCTATTTTTAGGCGAACTGGTAACGATTCCCATTAAACAAAAAGTTAAGAAAAAAAAAATTACTTCTTCCAACTTTTAGGAGTGTGATTCATTCCCAGAAGACAATTTAAGAGGGAAACCCTGAATTCGTCACTGAATTCCCAATTTTAGTTCCACGAAATAAAATAAACGATTCCTACCAAATAACACCCTTCGAGGGTGAGAACAAATAACAATCGGGTGGGTTTTCTTTTGTCCAAATATATTTGGGAAAAAAATTCTGGTAATTTTAATAAACAGAACTTGAGGATTGGAAGAAAAAAGTTTTCGAATATTCCTTTGTCTGTGAAAAGGATACCGAGTTAAAAATAATGTTCGCGGGTTGCGGTCAACTTAGTTAAAATCAGATAAGATGGGCTCATTTTAATTATAGCTGAGCCCATTCAAAGAGAAACTGGTTCTAAAGAAGTAAATTACATTTACTTTTGTGAATGATAATTTAGCGTCTAAGCGCATAGGTCTATAATTTTGTTTTCCTAACAGAAATGATTTTTTTGAACACTTTTAACAGAGGATTCATTAATTCAGAGACTCCGGACATGCCAGTTAATAGGTGTCAGTTCTATTAGTCGAAAATGAGTTTTTAGGCTAAAACCAAAACTTGACCATGAGGGTCAATGAATTTTGTTACGAAGCTTTTCCTCACCACTTTCTAAGTTTATGTTGTCAGTTGGAATCAATACTACCTAGTAATTTAAATATCAGAGATAATTACAAAATCGTGAATATCTCAAAGCAAGAAACAGACCATTTATGTCGACTGGTAAATATTTTTATTATGCAACAATATACTTATTACCATATAAGTGCAGAAAATAGTTTCGTGCCTCAAATTACCTGTTTGGGATTGGTTAAAGTGACAATAAGATATTTTTGGAAATGTTTCCGCGCTTTAAAGAACCACATCAGTTAGTCTGCATATTAGCTAGTTATTGTTCTCATTTCGAACCTTAGTGGCAATGTTTCCAACAGTCGTTTTGAGATTAGTCATTAAATTTCCTAAACTTTTTTTGTGTCGTAGACCCGTTGCCATGTTTTTCGATTTTGGGTAGACCCCCTGATTTTTGTAAATTTCTCACTGTAGTGAAGTAAATTTTTTACTTCATAGGTGCTTTTATAAATAATGTGTATGACTTTATATTAGAAGATAGTATAATGTGGGTAAATAGGTACTACCAGTGTATGTTGGAATGCACTATCTGGACCCCTACATTTTTTTTTTTGATTGACATAGACCCCCTGCAGGTTGTCATACACCCCTGGCGGTCGATATAGACCACTTTGGGAATCACTGGTAAGGCCGCACTCATAGTGTATAATCAACCCTTATACTGAAACCGTAACCAGCAATTTCATGACCTACTAAACTTCACCTCCACTTTCAGTTTAATGTTAACTTGTCTTTGTAAAAAGTTAAGTGCAATTTTTTATTAATCAAAAATTTTAGCTTTTTAAAAATATACTAAACTATATTTAACAATAAACAAATATCTTGTTTACTGCTAATAAAAATAGAAAGAAGATTTATTAAATTCGTCGAGTCTGTTTTCAAAAACAAGAATCTTCTGGGTGTATGACAAATTTTTCAAAATCTTGTGACCAGTGAGAATTCCGAAAATATAAATAAACAAAACACACGAGTGGGCGTTTAGTGGACAAAAAAAAATGTTTAAAGATAAATATAATGACCGGCCAAAGGCCAGACTTTAGTATTTGCCAAATATCCCCGACACGCGAAGTTTAAAAAAGCCCATTTCCTCTTATTTTACGTCAAAATTGTCTGACAATAGAAATTTGGGTTTCCACTTAACGACCTTTACGACACAATTAGTAAGAAATAACTTGTCGAGAATAGATACTATGGTAGTTTAAACTAAGCCTTTTAAGATCATGAAAAGATAAAAATATCACTTTAAACAAACTGTAAATATAATTCTTTGAAACTGTAACCCCGTTTTTGAGGAAGAGGGAACATGACAAAATTTTTAATTTGAAGAATCTTTTATTATAAAAATTTTTTTCTCATTCGAAGAAGTGTTTCACAGACTTCAATTTGCAACCTGATTCTTAACACATTTGATTGCTTAGATTGGAACCTTTCGTAAGGAGTGCCTCTCATAGCGAGAAATTCGCATAACGAACAATTTTTAGACATTTACATGGGGAATCCCCCGACAGGTAGAGAAAAAGACTTCCAAACTCCAAACCAGGGCAGATTCAAAGTTAAATCTTTCTCTGCCTGTCTTATTTTCTTTACTACCACCCAAAATTCTTTCATTTCCGTTTTCAATCATTTTCAATTTTTTAAACTTCTTAGCTATTCCTTCTCTTTTCTCTTCCTTTCTTTCCAAAACCATGACTTCCATCTCAAATTCTGTCCAAGCTTTTGGAATTAGAACATAATTTTTAATATGAAGGATTAATTCACAAAGCAACAATCTTGCGAAATAAGAGAAATGCTGAAAGCAAAGTGTTGTTTCGTATATTGAGGAGTATCATCCTAAATAAGACAGTGGCCATGCGCCACGAAATTCTTCAGTGATAATGCGGTATCACATTTTCATCAAATTTTGAAGCGTCGGCAAAGACAAATGACTCTAAACTGCATTATAGCAAAAAGAAATTATGCACATAACTAAGAGAATATGATTAATCTCATATTTGACAACAATTTTCATGTATTTTTTCATTAAACAAATGCTAAACAAATTTTGTTCGGGGTTTTTAGTTCCGCCAGGAACGCATTATCCCATTTTACATTGATTTATATGGAAAAATCGTTTCGCATTACGAGTAAAACTCTGGAACGAATTAAACTCGTTATGAGAGGTTCCACTGTATTTGACACAGTTATTGCTTCTGAGAGAATGTTATAACGCAGAGCCCTTCCAAGGCCTGAGGTTATTCATCCCCCTGCCTCTCAATCAATAAAGACTTGAACCACCTAAAATTTATTATTCCTGGAAATTCTGAGTGATTCAGAGGTAAACAAATAAAAGTGCGAAAAGCGTCATTTAGAGTCTTTATTAAAGTTTAATTAAAATTTTATCGACGGATTCCTTAATTAAGTCAACACCTTTCTAACTTAACTGAGAAAGAAAAATGATGGATTCATCAAGCCAGAAATATAATTAATACCTATTGATGTTTACTTTTTAATTTATTTATTAAACAACCAACAGAACTACACCTAGTAATTTTGTAAGGGTTTTTGGATTTGAATTTGGTAGAGTGGACCAATTATAGGTGTCTTTAATGTTAGAAAAAAAAGAAATTTAAATTATTTACATTTCCAGTTCCCTCTTCCTCTCATAAATAAACTTTTTACTAGAACGTCAACGTACACGTCTACAAAGAACTTCAACACGGAGCAGGGTGACAGTTTCTCAGAACGAACTGTTGAATTAATGATAAAGAAACAAAAAATTAGTCAAGAGTACGCCGACGACTAAATAAAATATTTTTATGAGTTGAAAATAAACCACAACAAAAGCAGAGAGTAGTCGAGGAAGAAAGAAAGAAAGAAAAAAGGCTTTAATAGCTTCAGAGAAGTTATTTTATGCAGTTTTAGGAAAACTTATTGTAAACTTTTTTATTGTGTGTTATTTCTTTCTTGTGAAATACACACATAAGACACTTTGTGCACCTTTAAGAGAAACAATACGAATGGTGTTTAGCTTTCGAGTTGTAAAAAAAAAAGACATCACACGTGATTAAGGATACCTCACACGTGAATAAACAATTTGAATTGTCTTAAGTTGTGTCAAATAAAAGGTTCACGAAAACAGTGCCGGTTTCAGCTTGAAATTAAACCATTTTTACAAAAAATGATTTTGAGTTATGGTTCAGATACTTTAACATGTGTGAAAAAATACTGGCACCGAAAATAAGGGTGAAGAGAAGAAATAGAAAGAAAACAATGAATCGGTAAACAGATGTCACTTCTCTATATTTGTAAAGAATGACGTTTACATGACAATATAATTCTCGGAAGGTATTCTTTCCAGTCATTCTTCTCTTTTAGGTTGGTTCACGCAAAAGCCTGTCCTTCCACCGAATTCTCTTGTTCAGTTTTACCGCATGAATAGAAAAAATGAGAAAAAAAAAATTTATTCATCCGCACTTTCTCCTTTCATGACAAAAGGTTACCAAAGTCTGAGAGTAACTGTTCGATTTTTTAATAAGGTGAGTTTATGGTGGCACTAAAACCAAAGCACATAAACGATATTTTGGAATTTAGAAGCTGTTGTACAAGGAACCTACGCCTGGACTTAGAATTACAAATGAGGCAACAGTTTTCCTACCGATCCATCATCTCGAGGTGACTTTTGCTTTTTTACAGCTCCTCATTACATAAATAATAAACCGCACACTAAACCGAAATTATGGTCTTAGTTAAAGCAGCAAAGAAATAATTCAAAATAACAACTCCAGTCAAAAGAATATAACATGATCATCTCATAGTGTTAAAAATAAGGAAACAAACCAGAGCAATCTGTCAAGGTATTGGATTGAAGACTGAAAATTCATTTTCATTCCTGGATTTCATTTAAATCTTGGAATTTGCTCAGGCAAATTTTCCTATGTCATTCAAAAACCCCGTTCTGGGAATTTTTCTATTGATATGAAAAATTACGCCGTTTCGATTTGGCAATCAATCAAACTACCTGAGTTCTCCATTTCTCGATCATTCGTCGGATTCCATTCGGTGGACTCGATTGTCCTATCTAAATTGCACTTAACGTCGGAATTCCGTTACGTGAATAGAATGTGATGAACGAAACGAAAGTGAATCATTTCAATTCAGGTCACTAAGAGGTTGTTTGGCTTGATAACAAAACTCGGCACATCGTTTAATCTGTACTTTCGAATTTACAATGCAAAGCAGTCGTTACTGGGCGTAAATAGTCGAGCATTATTCGAGTCAAAAAGAAGTCAACGACAGCAAGATAACTTATAGACGAGGAGAAAGACAATAAGAAAAATAATTATGAATGAGAAACTAATAATATTACATCAAGTTTGAACACGTTTGTGTAGCCCATATTCAATATATTTTGTGTCAAAAAATGATACAGAAGGAGTGGAAATTTGTTTAAACTCTTGATTGAATGTACAGTTTCCGATAAACTTTAACAGGTGATTTTGAACTTTGTGATAGGCCAGGGTCCGGACGGCCGTCTTTAATCAACGACGATACTGTCAAGATCATGTTGGAGTTAAATCGTTTCTTGAGATTGCCGATACAAAGAAGTGTTAAATAATGCTGCCAATTACAGTACTCAATAAACATTAATTAAGATATGTCTAACTCTCTGGAGTTGAGTTTTGATCCCGTTTTTCACCCTTTTTGGGTATAACAGGATACGGGAGAAGAATTTTAACTTGCGACTATAACTTCTAGCACTTAACCACTACACCACAAACCTCCTGCTATATTATTTAACATATGAAAAATATATATATTGAAAACAGTCAAAACCTTCCGGTAGGCATAGTATAATAAACAATTCATCCAACCCGAAACACAAAACAAGAAACTAAGAACATGGAATACCTAACAGTTTTCGTTTTGTACCAAGCGGCTGTTCATTTCGTATAGAAAAAAAACACGTACGCCTGAGCCTATAGAACAATCCAACAGAAGAAATAAAAATTTTTTTAAAGGAAAAATAAGATAGAAGTTTGAAAAAGGGAGGAAAACTTAAAAATTCCATTGAAATAATTCAATAAAACCATCCCTGCTATTTTACAGTAGCTGTGTGACTCAGAATATTGGCCTTTTTCTTGGTAAAGGTGCTATTGTGTGATTTTCAGGGAAAAAAAACTGTTTGCATTACCAAAGAACTATTGAGAAACTGAACAATGACCTCACCATTGAGAAATAATGTACAAAAAATAGTATTATCATGTACGTAAAAGGTTTCACGAAATCCTTTTGAAAGCTAATTCTTCGAAAAAAAAAATTTTGTCATACTTCATTATAAAATAGGCTTTCCTTTTCTCTCGTTTCTCTTTATGGTACTTTGAATTTTTAAGAAGTTTTGAATACTTCCGGTAACTTATAAAAGTCAAAAGAGTTTGGAAATTATACAAAAAAGGATACAAAAATGACAGAATCGCTTGTTACTACCAAATTAGTCTTTTACATTTGGGGTTTTGGTGTTTTACAAGACCAAAATAATTTTTTAAATGATGTCACTGCCTTCTTGATTTTTTTTTCGTGAAGAGGTTTGTGTGTCATATACATTCCAAAATATTTTTTGTAGATATTGATAAATTTATTTTTGGTATAAGTCCTTGGTACTCAACAGGATCTACTGAGTGGCCCAGTGGAAACCGATTCAGTGAAAATTTGTGGAAGGTCGATTGCTTATTGTTAAGTCTAAAATATAGTGCCTGACCAGTACGAAAATGTTCGGGCTTATGCTCAGAAACTGTTTGCATATATTTATAAGGTAATATACAGAAAATACATACAGAAACAGACTGACAGATGTACATACAGATGATGCTCTAGGGTGGACTGTATGCTTCGAAACCCGGACTTTGTTTATGGTAAGTCGCGTGGCAGTCGCAATGGTCACAATGAAAATTTGGGAAGGAAAAGGGTATAAATCATTCGAAGCTAGGGAAATAAATATTTGAGACAGACTTTAACATTAAATAAACAACCGAGAATCATATTAAGTTATTCACAGGAAGTGTGTTTACTAAAATATCAGAAAAAAAAACATTCCAATACTTACTAAGGTTTTAATTTGAATCCTTTGAGATTTTTACACGAGGCCATCAGAGTTTTAAGTCTGACATATCCATTTATCTGAAAGAAAAAAAGGAAAAAAGGCTCAGTTATTCATATGACAATAAAAGCAATCAAATTAATTCTTGGGAAAACCCCGCGAAGGTCACACGCCATTTACGAATGCGGATATACAGTATTTCACACAAACATTATTAATTTCCATCAATGAATTTATTTACGTTCTATCTCAAGGATTACACAATGAAATGATCAAAAATTTCACTCAAAAGCTCTTCTAATTATTCATTTATTCGTTTCCTTTTTTATTTGCAAATTGGAGTCGCTACTGATTTTAATTATGTACATAACAACCGTTTAATTTATTTATGACTAATTAATAACCACAGCTTAAACACAAACAAATCAAATTTTGGGCAATGATAAGGAGTAATTACTTTGATTCCTTATCATTACCCAAGAGAACTAATTCATCATCCCCATTTTTGATTTATGACATCTAGCTACTTGTCTTCTGCTTTAAAAGAATTTATGTAACCTCACTTTCTATTAATTTGTGATGTTGAAGAAGTTAATCAATGTAACTTTAGGTTTCTGACGCCATTAATGTCAAGTGAAACTTTTTTCTCAGTTCATGTGATATATGACTGTTAATCAAATTTCATTATCTCTTTCAGCCGAAAAATTCCAGGTATACGATATCAGTGGATAAAAATTAAAATATTGAAAAACTTAATTCAAAGAATAAAAGCTTCACTGATACGTTTCTTAGAAACCTACACTTTTAAAGTAGCTTTCATGTTCATAGTTACTTTGAGTGTAATTTAGTCGGTTAATTAATGCTGGTATCGCGTTATTTTTGTTCCTTCCGTGATATTTCCCCTCACAACCATTTGTGACTTAACAAGAAGAATAAAAGTTTTAGAATTATGACTGGTAACTATATTTGTGTCTAACCTTTGCCTATTTTAATTATAGCCTTCCTACTATAAAAAAAAATTAATCACAGTTTGATAAACATGTTAGGTATGAGATAACTTTTCCTTTTACAAAAATTTTGAGGTTTGTGTTTTTTGTTTGACAAAAAAATTGTCTCCAATCATGGCTTTGTTTAAAAAGCTATCGCTAATCTGGCGATTACGACCTAAAAAAACAAAAAAAAATTGATTCCGAGAAATTCGTAACTCCCTCGTAAGAATTGTTTACGTGTACAAAAAAAATTGTAAGCGTTTGCTTTATAGTAGCGATTTTCCGGGAATCACAACACTGAGGAGCTGTTGCTTACAAATATGTGATTTGCCAATTGTTTCTTAATCCTCAGTGAGTAGCAGTTAAGTGTAAGCACGACACAAAGAATGCGGTGTTTTGTTTTGTATGAATGAATGAATTTCAGCATGAGGGTGTTAAATAAATCTCTTATCATATACACTATGTGTGTGGTCAAAGTATAGTAAAAAATTTCAGACAAAACTATTGTGAATTCTTCAATCAAAATCTTGAAATTTGTGTGTGTTGTATATTATAAAGCAGTGATTCCCAAAGTGGTCTATGACAACCTGCAAAGGGTCTATGCCAGCCACAAAAAATTTAGGGGTCCATGAAATGAAAATGGGGGTCCACAATAGTAAATCTCAACACATACTGATAGTACCTATTTACCCACATTATACTATCTTATAATATAAAGACATATACATTATTTATAAAAGTACCTATGAAGTAAAAATTTACTTCACTACAGTGAGAAATTTACAAAATCAGTGGGTCTACCCAAAACCAAAAAACATGGCAAGGGGTCTACGACACAAAAAAGTTTGGGAACCTGTTATAATTCTAATTAAAATATAAGCTTTCATATTTAATTTGAAATTAATTAATAATAATATTAGGCTATCAGGCGATTTTGCCAATTAATTTTCTGACAGAATTTTGGAGCGATTCTAGAAAATAATTATTTAAAAGGATTTGCCTCTATTATGGTGAAAATATCAGCCGTCTTAATAACAGCTACGATGATATGAGGTCAATATTTCTGTGGGTGTGGGCAGTAACGAAAGGAGATAAAAATTCGGTTCTTAGAATTTTTCGGCTAAAATAATACCGCATAAAAATTCCCGGAAACTGGCCACAACGAAGCTAATATGATCAGATAAGATCATATGTCCCATACAGGCAGAAACATCTGTTGGTTGTAAGAAAACATGCTGAGATTCAAATCTTATTTATTTTTCAGTTTGGTTTTTAAATTCAATCCGTCTAGAAAAGAGAGAGAGAGAGAGAGTTCAGTTAATAAAGTAATTCATTAATCATGAAACAGTAGCTTCTCAATTTCTGTCATGTACTCAAATAATTTATGTACATGTGTAATTTGATCGAGTGTTCACCGGTTTTGAGTTTATTGAAGATAACGAAGAACTGACCTATTTTATTTTAAGAAATTTATTCAAAGTTAAGAGACCCTTTGACGTATTTTACAAAAACGTCCTTGTGTCTCTCCCACAAAGAGCGACATTTTCTATTCGAATTAAATCAAACATAAAAAGAAATGAACCCGTCTAAATTTTATAAAACCTGAGAAACAATACAATGTAATGAATGGAAACAATAAATTCGTCAAATAAAAATTGCCGTAAGCAAACAATGAATGGCTTAACAATAGCCTAATTAAAACAGTACATAGTAATGTGTAAACGAGAACGGTTGCTGACATATAACGCTGCCTTTGCATTCTTCATTTTTTAGTTTCACTGATATGGGCCGTGAGCTTTTTTGACCTTTGTCGTTTGGCAGAAAATAAAAAGCTATTTTATTTATAGATCTTCGATTTGAGGTTGTTTTAGAGGTTTTCGTAGGGCAAAGATAACACTTTAATGCTGTCGTTTATATAAAGACAATGACATTTGACAGCATCTCGTCCAAAATTGAAATCCCCGCTTCCCTACTCTTAATAGCTGTATAATTGGTGAGTGATTTTACAAAAGTCAGCTGTATTTTGTTTAATGAGATTAACCCAAATGAACTAATCACGTTCACGGTCAAAATCAACCATGTTGTGATACATTGCTGTTTCAAAATGTTTAGTGTAAGCCCATATATAAATTTTTCTGAACCCTGACTAGAATTAATTAACTGGGTTAAGATAGGAAATGAACGAGATTAATTTGAGATAAAAATATCTTCTCAAGATAAACCCCCACGTGTCTTTCGTCACGAAGGTAACAATAGAGCCAGTGAAAAATTGCCTAACAGAGGAATGACTGGAATTTATTTGGATTTTTTATTAGCGATAAAAAGTTGCGTTTTCAATAAGCGAAAAAAAGAAGGAACCCATTCAGGGAACTTATAATGATCACGAATTCTAGGAAAACTTATTTAAAGCATAAATAGACTGGCCCAGATGGCTAAATGACCAATTCGAACCAAGGTTGTAGTTAAAAACCATCTGCTAAACTTCTATATATCCAGGACCGAAATTAAGTTCTGTTGTTTGGAGTTAGAAAATTTGACCAAAAAAAATTTTTTTTTAACCGGTATTTCAACGATGATAGGTCGGGTCCCTGATCCAAGATTCGAAAGCAGTTTTACAAATATTAATATACTTCTGAGAATTCTTCAGTTCCGAGTTTGTCTTATTGTTCTCAAAATATTCAACCAAAGAAAGTTTTCGTTATTGAATATCATGTGTCTATAATGGTCAACTTAAAAGTCAATGGCTCAGTCTAAAGGAATGAGACAACGGTAAACCTTCAAACTACAAAAAATTCATTGAGAAAGTTAAGAGATTCTTTTTTTAAATATCCAAAATACTGATTTAACATCAGATAAAAAACTAACAGGTAAATATTTATACTGAATACTTGAAATCCGTTTTTTGGTTAACACTACAAGTCCGTGACCCTCAAAGTTATTAACCATAACCATAATTGTTGAAATATTCTCGTTGCATAAATGGCTCAAGGTCTTCAATGGTATAGCCTTAAGACTAACAATGAAATACAGAAGAATCCTTGACAGAAATACCGTGTAAAAATTGCTTTCTTTTCCTCAAAGTTTTTTTGGCATAAAAAAGGGCCAAGAAAAATAGGCGCCATGTTGGTTAAACGAAAATTTTTTTCCCCATTTTTTTAATAACAACTACAACCCAAGTTTAACTAAAATGACTACAACCCATTGAACTAATAAGCCAAATTATCCAGTTACTGATATAAATGTCAGAGTTTTACCCAAAAATTTATAGCAATTAATAATTTTTTAATTTGCTATAACCAAATTACACTGTCATCATAATATCAAGTCAAATATTCGATATTCGAAAAATTTATCAATAAGTACTGACTTCCCCATCGAAATTGTTTTTTGAAGGCTGAACTATTTAAATCTCGTAAACGCTAATCTTAAAAAGTTTTCTTATTTCAGCCAATGAATGAAGGATAAAACCACTAGAGCTTGGATTTTACAACTTTTTGTTGCTTGGAATGTATAAACTTGGCTTAGAATCACTTCCTGATTCAAAAACCTTTTTCGGACCTGAATCAAAAAATAAACATTTCTTCATTCCAATTTTTCTCTCCTTCAAAAATTTATTAAGTAATATTTGGATGATTCACAAAACACGAACGAGATTGAGAATTCAAAAAGAGTGGCTTGACACAAGGCAAATTTCACTTATGGCGGATTATAATCACGAAATGGGCGGTAACCCGAAATACTCGTTCTTAATGAAATATTAAATTTATGCACGAAACACCGCAAAATATTTTGAAGACAACTTCATACAATCTGTATGTAATAAAAAGGAAACTAGTGAGATAAGAGGACATCCTTCTCCTCCTCCTCCTTCTCTTTTCCTTTATCAAACGGTAGAGAAAAGTATTCGCGGGTTTTCACGGCCAAAACTTCTCCAATTTAGTTTCTAAAAGATTCGTATTGAATTAAAACGAAACTTACTTGGTGTTCGTAATACCTAACAGAAACATCTTTTATACACTTAAGAACAGAATACACAAGCAAGTAAAAGGCACGTATATCAAGGATAAACAAAGTACCAAAAATGTGTTCAACCCACAAAAAACGTCCGATAGTGACTGAACCATAGAACCAAAGTGCAACGCAATCAAGATTTCAATAAAACCAATAATAACGGTTTCATTCCAAAACTGCGTAAGTAGAAATTTAGAATCTTGGGCTCAGTTTTTTAAAAAAAAATTGTTCTTTTGGAAAAAGCAAAACAAACCTCAAATTTGTAAAATTAAATAAAATAAAAATTATTACAATTGTAAACTTATATTAAAAATGTTAATAATTACAAAACAAAATTTAAGGAGGAAGATGACCCGCCATTATAGGACCACTCAAACTTATTTTCTTAATACAAAAAAAAATTATTTAATAAATTAATTAATACAAAGCCCAAATATCTTTTAAGAAACTTCAATTATAGTATATAAATAGGTAATTATAGTATGTATTAAACTATAGTGATGTGGAAACCTTTTAGAGAACATGTCATTCACATAATATGTTCAGTTAAATTAATGTTAAATCAACGAGTTTTCTGTATCAAACTTCCAGGAACTTCATTTCATCCAATAAATAGGCGTAATTACTCCATGAAGGAAGCGCTGGGAGAAAAGAAACAATTTAAACTTTGTAGACAATCTAATTTTCTTAAACAACGAATAATTTCAAAAAGGTCACTTATTAGTTTTTGTTATTTCACCCCGTTTTTTCTAGACATAAAACGAAAGGTATTCTGAGAAAAAACTCTTACATGAGTATGTTTCAGCTTGTTTCAACTTGTTTAGCTTATCTACTCTTAAAATAAGAAAACCATTCTTGGAAAAATGTACGCAAACTTAAATTTCCTCCCTTATTTAGAAGATGTGAAATTTTTCTTTCACACAGAGAGCTCGATCGTTTTTTGTAATTTTATTCTTTTATAAATATAATGACAAAACCCTTTGATGTAATTCGATACAAAAATTCGAATTAATATTTAAACAAAATTAATTTTTCCTTAAATATTGTTGTTTTATTAGTGTTTAAAAACATTTTTTTTGTAAAAAAAAAATTATGAAAACAGTTGTCTTAGCAAAATAAAATCATGTTTCGATTTTGATTTAAAAAAGAGCGCGAAACCAACAACATATTGCTTCCGGTTAAAAACATACCTCCAGTTTTGAACGTATACTCTATGGTTTGTGTTCATGCTCGCAACGTGACAAGTATTTAAAAAACATAAAAATGCACGAGGAGGAAGAAGGTAAAGAGTTTTAATACAATTGTATTGCAGAATGTCAATCGCCAAGACAATAATTTTACAATTAAAGTGTTTTTTTGACATGTTAATTTTAACTTTTATAGAGCCGTAAATAAAAACCATAACGGATAAACTTGTCCGGTTTTTCGAAGTTTACAAACTTTTTTTTAAAAAATAAGTTACAATATCTTATGGAAAAACTGATTAACAAAAAATAGATTTGAATACACAGTTATTAAGTTATTGATTAACTTTTATTTTTAGAGAAAAGAGGTAGCGAAGGAATGGAGTATGATTCAGACACTGGTTTTGATAGTGAAGGTTCCTCAGAGGATGATATTGTTGAGGAATTGGAAGAAAGGGGGGTCAAAGGAAATACTCAGATGACGAATCTGCACCAGAGAAGAAAAAGGGTAAAAAACTGAGAAAACTTCGGAAGGAGAATCAACTTAAAAAGCTACACAAACCTCCCACTGCAGAAGAATTAAATCGCTTGAGAGAAACTGAAAATTTATTTCATTCTAATTTATTCAGATTGCAAATCGATGAAATGCTTAAAGAAGTTGTGTTGAAGCCAAAACATAAAATGAATTTTGACTCATGGTTTGAAAAATTTTCTGAATGGGTTTTGAAAGTTGAAGATAATGAAACCAAATATGAAATAACTGATCAAGAGTGGTTGAAAAAGTTTAAAATCAAAATGCCTATAACACAAGTACCTTATAATGTGAAGGGTACCTATCAGTTTAAAAAACCATCTAAAGTGAGCATAATTGGTTCATATGCTACAAATTTATTTTTTGGACCAAAAGTTGTAGTTGATGTTCTTGTTGAAATGCCTAATTCATTCTTTCAAAAAGAAGATTACTTAAATTGTAGATATCACAGAAAGAGAGCACTTTATATGTGTGAATTACTTCATCATATACAATTGTTACCTAATTTGATTGAAGACATAAATTTTATTTCTGAAGAATTAGATCAATTAAAACCAAAAATTGAAATTATACCTTTTGGCAAATTCAACAAATACATCAGTGTTAAGCTCCACTTTGCTTTGGAAAGTGGAACTTATAAATTGAACCGATTCTCACCAAGTAAGAATAATATTAGACGAAAATGGTTCTTCAAGGAAAATATTGATGAACCAGGTAATAATCTCATCATGAGCATTTGACTTAAATATTTTTAAGTAGATTATTTACAGATGAAGTTCTTGAAATAATTTGAATTATTTTAGAGAATATACCAACACCATTTTATAACAGTACCATAGCTTCTGACTTAACAATTCATGAAAATATGAAATTCCTGAAGGAAAGTCTTTTATTACACAATAATATTCGGGATGGAATAATTCTTTTAAAAATATGGCTAAGACAGCGTGAATTAGATGACAGTGTGGGTGGTTTCAATGGATATTTAGTAGCTATGCTCATTTCCTATCTACTACAGATTAAGAAATTGAATTCTTTAATGAGCAGCTATCAGGTGTTTCGAAATGTATGCAATTACTTAGGTGAGTGCTTTCTCAGAAATTTTTTTATGAACTATTTTCGGTGTCACTTTACTCCTTATGATATTTTTAACTATGATGATGTGTTGCATGAGTAATTAATTTTCAGACCTTAAATATTCAAGTAGTGTGAATTTAAATTATGAGAACTTAATGTTGTGTTGGTTAGAAGTTATATTAAACACAAGATAAATATTAAATCAATATACTTGTGTAAAAATATCATTACTATTTTAGTTGGTTGTGATTGGACAACTAATGGAATCACATTATGTAAAACTACTGGGGATGATAATCTTCCGACACTTACTGAATTCCATGAAAATCATAAGGTAGTGTTTGTCGATGTAACTGGATACAACAATTTGTGTTATGCCATGAGTCCATCAGTACTAAAAACTGTTCAGCATGAAGCTCAGTTAGCTTTGTCATGGCTAAATGATCCTAACATAAATAGTTTTCAAGTTTTATTTATAACAAAGGTGCCTTTTTACCAACATTATGACCACATGGTTATGTAAGTTAATTCATTGATTATTTGTCAGTTAATGTAAAGTGAAAATGGGCTAGTATGGATGTAGTAATGAAATTCTATTTAAAAAAAAATTTTTATTTTCAGTTTTAACAGTGGAGAGCCATTAGAAAATATTGCTGATGTATATTGCAGTAAAGAGGCTCGGTTGAATCACTGTGGAGTCATTTCTCCTTTGGTTAGAGAATCAATTATTAGCTTGTTAATTCGAGGATTTGGAAAGAGGGTAGCTCATTTAGCTGTGAAATTACCTTCGAAAAATCGCTGGAAAATCGACAAAAAGCATAAACAGGCTGTTACATTGACAATCGGTTATAACCTTGATCCGGACAATTATTTTAGTGTTGTTGATAAAGCACTGGAAACAGAGACTGCGGTATTTCGAGAATTTTGGGGAACGCGGTCAGAATTAAGACGTTTCCAGGATGGCTCTATTACAGAAGCAGTGGTGTGGAGTGGTAGAAGCTTGTCAGAAAAACGTTTAATTTGTAGAGAAATTCTCATGTATTTACTTAAATCAAAGTTTGCTTTAGAAACGAGTGATTTCCAATACGTCGCTGATCAGTTAGATTCTTATATTGCTCAGGACGTTGAGGAATCTTCGTTGAAAGTGGCCGAAGCCTTTGACCATTTAATGAAACAGTTGAGAGACTTAAATG
Source organism: Columbicola columbae (assembly GCA_016920875.1). Classification (NCBI taxonomy): domain Eukaryota; kingdom Metazoa; phylum Arthropoda; class Insecta; order Psocodea; family Philopteridae; genus Columbicola; species Columbicola columbae. The sequence goes on along the minus strand of JADMLL010000001.1, from coordinate 9,778,285 downwards.
ACTTACCACTTGATGTTATCTCTGTTCAAGGCACATCGCCTGTCTTCCGGTGAGTATGAAAATATTATTTGAACGATTGAATCTAAACATAAAGTAAAAAAAATTATACTTTTATATGTATGATTGGTTTCACTGATAATTAATGGAGATTTTATTTTAGGTATACAGAAGCTTTTCCTCCTATTCCTCAAAAACAACGGGAGAATGCTAAGGGTAGTAATTATAAAAATCATGCTTTGATCAAACTAGGTATAAACTCATGTCCACCATGGGTAAGTCCAGTTCATGTTACAATTCAAATGGCAGCAAGCAATAAGTGGCCTCAAGACTTGGAGGCAATCAGAAGGATTCGAGCTGCTTTTAACCTAAAAATTTCAGAAACTTTAGCTGCACAATACGGAGTGGTATCTGAAGCTTTCCAAGTAAGGAATTTTCTTGCTATACTCATCAAACAAAAATTAAATATACTTAAACCATTGTTGAATAAAATGTTTTTCTTTTTAGGACAGAGTTGAATTAGTTAAAAACGGATTCGTGTTTTGGATAAAGGTGTTCTATCCAAACGAAATAGTTTTGCTCAAACAATCCACAAATTATGACGGACTAGTTACTTATAAAGATACGGAGAAAAGTATAGCTTTGGAAAAAAGTGCAATGCATTTACCGAAATTGTCAAATGCTCTTCATGGGTTTGTGTTACATAATCTTCAAATTTGTTTTGTACTAAAATATATAGCAGAACAAACGTTTTGGCTTAATTAAGAACTTAAATTTTCAGTCTTTATCAAAAATATAATTCCTTTGGTCCTGCTTGCTGTCTTATAAAAAGATGGATATCTTCACATTTAATCGATTCATCTCACATGTCAGAGGAATCTATTGAGCTATTGGTTGCAACATTGTACCTCAAGCCCCAGCCTCACGAACCACCTCAACAACCACAAGTTGCTTTTCATAGGTTTCATCAGATGATGGCAACTACCAATTGGAATAGTGAATGTATTGTACTTAATATCAACGAAGAACTGACTAGTAAGTTGATTTTTATTTATTTTAACAGAAATCGAATTATAGTTAGATTTGAACAAAAATTTAAATCAAATTTGACTTTGGAATCCTTTTCTTTTAGTACCAAACTCTTAATTTTAATTTTTGTTTTCAGGGTCTGAAATCATACAAATCGAATCGGATTTTATCACCAATCGCCCCACTCTACCCTCAGTATTCATAGCAACGCCATACGACACGAAGAAATCAATTTGGACGAAAGATTCGCCAACACCCTTGATATTGTTAAGATTAATAGGATTATGTGCGAATGCTCTTAAGATAATCGAAACAACAATTTACTCTAAAACACTGTTTCAAAGCACAGTAGGTTTCCTTTTGGCTTTTTCCTCAGGTTTAATAATAAGACTCTCTCCAAAGATAAAGTAAATGTTACATAACATTTAAATGGTTAAATTTATTAAAACATTATTTCAGATCCTATTCGAGCCCTGCTTGGATAGTTACGACGTTATTATCACATTGAATGATGTTTTCAATCCGAGGAAAAAAGCATTGACTCCGAGGAATTTCGACCATCTCCAAGAATATATTCAAAAAATTCCGATCAATGGGTTCGATCCGGTTTCGTTTTATCTACAGGAACTTAGGGTAATTAAAGTCATTCTTCACGTAATCATATTTTTAATTTTTGGTTGTAATAATTTTTTTATTCTCTTCAACTCCAGGAGAGTTATGGTGATTACGCTTTATTTTTTCACGACACTTATGGAGGATCTATCATTGCCCTGATATGGAAACCAAGCGCATTGGAACCTTGTGATTTCAAGGTTTTCAGTCTTCCAGCACACGAATACAATTCCAAAACAAATAAATTAGAACTAAACAAGCATGCCATTTTGGAAGATTTTTGGCATATTGGTAGTGACCTTGTTAAACAAATTGATGTTAGAATAGATGGAAAATTTGAAATGTTTACGCCATTTAATAAATAAATTAATTAAATGATTTTAAAACATTTTTTTTTCTTAAATTTACCTTTAATTTGTAATATTTTGGATGGAATTATTTTAATGATCTTAATAAATTAGCCGAATTTATTAAATACTACTTCTAAGAGGTAAAAATATTTAAATCAGTGCTTCCCAACCTGTTTTAGGGCATGCTCCACCTTAACATTTCTAAAATTTTTATGGCCCCCATTCTTACTTATACAATTTTTTTATTCAGTATATATATAAATATATTTGTTAAATCAACGATTAATTGACGAACTCTTATTTCAAATTAACACCAACTGAATGATGTGAAACTCTACAGAAGTTGAGTTAGGCCAATTAGGTGCGGCGTGGTTTGGCGAGTTTTAAAACATCCGGATGCCCCCGTGAGTGGGGGCACAATCTGTGGTGAATCCCCGACGAGGTTTACTTGACAGCTCCATTACTCAGTTGATATTTTGATAACGTCAAACGAAATCATACCTAATGATTATTTACAGCATTTTTCTAAGAATTTGTGGGAGGAGTAGTGTAGTGGTTAAGTTCCTGCCTTGGAGGCAAATGATTATGAGTTCTAATTCCTCCTCCCGCATCCTGTTATACCCAAAAATTAAGGGTGTAAAACGGGATTAAAACCACCAAACAATTTTTCTAAGAATTTGAGTTTTTAGTTAAATTTGTCACCGATATCTAGCATGGCATTTAAATAACCCAAAGCAAAAGGTTAAAGTCGTGTCGAGTCCATTTTTAAATTGCTCCCCTATGGGGTGTGGGCCCCATGTTGGGAAACGCTCATTTAAATCAACTGAAAATCTCATTTTCGATTCACTTTACTTAAACTGAATTTCTGGTTTTCATTTTAATGGTTACTAATATTCCTTAAATAACCCAAAAACTATTTAAACTAGACTTGCTCTTAAATAAAATTGCAGCTTGCAAGATCACTGGTCATTTGCTTCAAACTATTTACTGACATTTTTAATGAAAGAGATGAACACTGGAAGACTGTGAACAAGGTTAATAAATTTCCATAATTAAAACATCAGCTAAAATTTATAATAATTAGTGAATTAACAAGGTTCTTGAATAGAAATATATTTTGAAAGCAGAGAGAAAGAAAATTTATTTTAAAATAAATAAAACTATTTAACCGTTAAGTTATAAAAAAAATTATTTGTAAAAATTTGCAATGATTCAAATTTATATTTTAAAAAAATTAGTTGTTAGAGTGCATTCAATAGCCATCATCAACTCTTTTAGGAAAACAATATAATGGGTGATTTGAGAAAAGCATTAAACAGGCACAATCACCGATTTTGATTAACAATTAATAAGCGAGCTTATCAAAAAAATAAATTTTTAGCAAAATCTTACTTCGTATTTAAATATCACTCTTTCCAATGGTTACCTCAAATAAATTTTTAACTCGCTTCTATGTAATACTTAATTTGATTTTAAAATATACAACTTTATCAAAATAATTGTTTTCATCTAAAATCTAAAGGCTTTACAAATAATTGGCTCACAGAATGAGGAAAAATATTTTAGGACGAATGGGCTCTGGCGCAACTGGAACATTTCCCTCATCATATTGGGAACTCAAAAAATGAAAGTTTTGAAGATTTGGAAGACTACTCATTATTTTATCAATAGCAACCGAGGAAATTTGATTGCAATGTCTTATGTCTAAATAAGTCAGGTCTTTGGCATATTCAATGATAAGCTCAGCCACGGAATCCGTTATTTTGTTACTGCCTACGATAAATGTTTCCAGTCGTTTTAAATTTTCAACAACATGTCTGACTCCTTCATTGTTCACATTCTGACACAACTCTAAGTTCAGGGATTCAATGGCTGGATTGTTTTTGGACAAAAATTGTAACCCTTCTTCAGTTATCTGATTACAATGACTCAAATTTAAATTCCTCAATTCTTTTAACTCAAAGGCATAAATTAAACTAACATCTGTGATACCATTACAGCCTGATAGATTTAAATGTTGGAGACTTCTAAGATTTCTTAATGAAAAACCGGAGAATTCTGAAGAATTCTCACAAAGCTCTTGTACTTTTTGCTTCAGCTTAGCTTCCCTGACAATTTCTATTTCTGCTCTGCTTCCTAGAGGAAACTTAAGGCCTTTTTTTACTGCACTAGTTGTAGGAGCTGATGTCAATGTCAAGCCTTTGCCAGTTAATCCAACGTCTGTTAATTTTTCACACATTGTCAAAATGAGAGTTTGTAAATAACGATTATTCTCTAAAATTGACTGCATTGATTTGTCTGTTACACCATTATAACAAAATCCTAGGTCTAAAACCCTTAAGTTTGGTAAATTTCTTGATAATTGAACAATGACATCATCAGCCACATTTCCAAGGTAACTCATCCTCAATTCCTTAAAATTTTTATTTACTTTTGAACAAATACCCAAAATTAAACCCTCTCCCTCAATTGAATCACATTCGGATATATTTAAGCATTCCAGCTTTTCCAGTCTGTTTAAATCAGCTATTCCAAGGTCAGTGATTGCCATACACCTCTGAAGAAATAGAGATTTTAAATTTTTTAATCCTGAGCAAATAGCTAACAAACATCCATCTGTGATTCGTGGACATAAGCTAATGTCTAATTCTGTCAAATTTTGTTGAGTGTTTGATAGTAAAACTATGGCTTCTTGTGATAATTGAAAACAACCTCTTAAGTGTAAAGAAGTTAAAAATAATCCTTCTACTTGTGACAAGTGACAAATGGCTGCATTGTCAATAAACGTATCAGTGAAGGACAAAAATTTTAGATGCTTTGCATTATGTTTAATATAATCCAAAATCACAGGAAATGTTAAAACACTTTCAGATGGAGTAGTTTGTCCATTTGGGTAATATTTCTTATAGAGACCTAAAAAAAATGAAATTTGACAGCCAGCCAATTCGAGTTTTTGAATATTTGGAAATGCTGAAACAAAGTTAACAAATTTTGCATCAGACAAATAACGATTATAGCTTAAATTCAGACTAGTAAGTGATTTGAGTTTGTCTCTAAAAATATTCCTTTCGTTTTCATCTTCAAGTAAACGTCCAACCATGAAGAGTTCTCTACAGCTTTGTACACACAGTGATTCAAGTTGCTCACAATGTTTTAATAACTTAACAAACATTTTCTCTCTGATATCACAATTGAATATTGACAATGTTTTTATGTTTGGACCAAACCTTTCCCAAAATTTCAAACTACCCTCTGAAATTTCAGTTAATTTTACAACCAAATGTAAGAATTTTCTGTTCTCATTTTTAAGTTCCACCAATACTTGAAACCTGTCATCTGATGTTATGTGTAGTGCTTCCAAATTTCTGATAGCAGGATCTTGATATGCATCATACCATAATCTACAAACCAGACTACAAGCTTTCCTATCTTGTAATGATGAAAGGAATTTGAATATGTGAGTGACCACTTCTACTGGTAAATTATCCATTTTACAAGATAAGAAATATAGATTTATTCAATTCTTCATCTGATCTGTAAAAGAGGAAAATAAAAAAAATGTTTACTCTTTTAAAACTGAATGTAAGTTTGTTAATTAATTTTTTTAAATGTTCAATTGCTTTAGCCAAGTAAAATTAAAAAATTTTACCTGTAGACAATAATCTGAATTGTCACTTAATAAACTCCTGTTATCCAATTCTTTGGGTTAAGATCTTGATCTGTTCCCTAGATATAAAGCCCCTTTAAAGCCAGACCAACTACTTAATATCTTGCTCAGAGACAGGTGACAGTTAACTGGGAAAAAAAATAATACAAACTCTACTTATCACGGTAAAACCAAAAATCATTTCGAAAACTCGATAAGATAGAGCCGGATCTATAAACAATTGAGATAAAATTTAGTTTATGAAAAGCACTTCATTGGTTACATAGCGAAGGCGTCATCAATAGAATCATATGATTTTGAGACAACCTTACCTCACGCTAATAGCGGAAGAAATAAAAAAAGATAACTTTTAAGTGCAATGTTTAATGTTTATGTAACACTTGTCCGGTTTAAAAACGAAATAAATGTGGGATTTCAGAATATTACTAAGTCCATAACCTCAATTTTACTTGCCCTTTAATTTCAATTTTTTTTCTGTTTCAAGACATTTTAAAAAATCACAGCCTACTTCAAACAATGTTTTCTAAACTATAATTAAACATGATTATAACAAAAAGAAAGGAAATAAAAAGAAATAAGGCATTAAACACTGGATTTAATAAAGAAAAATAAGATCATCAGAAAAAATATCTAACAATTTGTTTGTGACAGACTATTTAAAATTAAAACTAAATTTACAGTATAAGTTTGAAATTTTCTTTACACCTATTACGGATATAAAGGGTGTGAGAATTCAAACTTTAAACTTGAAATATTAAATTTTAGCAATTTTTAAAACCAGTTAATTAAATTTTAAATAAAGTATGAGTAATTACAAACGATGTATAATAATAAAAATGCAAAAATATCTATTAAATTGTCAAATAGATCATTTAAAAATTTGGCGGGAAACGGAAATTGCAGTAAAACACTGTTTCCCTTTTCCACTATCACTCATTCATCTATTGTAAATGTGTTGAGCTCAGGTTGTGAAACTTCACGTTGAATTTCTTCTGCCTTCTTAGGGTCTCATATATACGCGTGTGACACATATCTAGGATGTAGATTTTCTTAAGAAAATTATTTATTTATTTTCCGATAATCTAATTTATTTATTATCATAGTTTTTCTATTTTTTTTAATAAAATATTGGTGACGACATTCACGTTTTCCATAAGGAAACTATTCGCGCTAAGACCTTAAAAAAATTTCGAACAGTATTTTTGACAGTTTTATTGAATAGCAACGATCATGACTCGAGCACAGAAGAAAAAAAATGCTGCTGAAGATGAAGACAAGGAATTTGAGAAACCCAAAGGGAAAGGTGGGAAAAGCAATAAACAGTTAGATACAGAAGAAGAGCCTGTGAAACCCAAGTCTAAAGCCAAAAATGCTAAAGCAAACGCAAAGGGTAATAAACAAGATTTTATGGGAGATAGTGATGATGAGGATATGGGAAAATCAAAATCTAAAGGTTCAAGAAGAAAAAGGCAAGAGCTAGTCTTTGAACTTCCTAAACAAAATGATAATGTCAGTGATTTGGAAGATGATTTCCAAGACTTGGGTATAGCTAATAAAAAATCAAAACAGAAAAAGAAGAAGGTATTAAAGGCCAAAGTGGAATCTAGTGAGGAGGAAGAGCAAGATGAGGAAGAAGAAGAAGAAGAAGAGCAGCAACAACAGCAACAACAAGAGGAAGATGAAGAAGAGTTTGAAAAGAAAAACCGAAAGCATACTAAAGAAAATAATGAAGATGTTAAAAAGGAAGGTGAAAAAAAAGAATCGAGTGAAAAGGTAAAACCTGAAGAAACAGAAAAATTAACTCATAAGGAAAAGAAAAAATTGAAAAAACAGCAAGAATATGAGAAGCAAGTAGAAATAATGACAAGAAAGGGAGGCCAAGGTCATAGTGAATTGGGTGAAAATTTTACAGTTTCTCAAAGTCAGAAAACAGCTGGTCAGTTATTAGCTATTGAGAATGCTGTTGATATTAAAGTTGAAAATTTTAGTATATCAGCAAAAGGCAAAGAGTTGTTTGTTAATGCTAATTTGTTAATTGCTAATGGAAGAAGGTATGGATTAGTTGGACCTAATGGACATGGTAAAACTACCCTTCTTAGGCATTTAGCAAGCAGAGCATTTGCTATTCCTCCAAACATTGACATACTTTATTGTGAACAGGAGGTTGTTGCTGATGATAATTCAGCCATTGATACTGTTCTTAAAGCTGATGTGAAACGTACTGAATTATTGGAAGAATGTAAAAAACTTGAAGCTGAACAAGAGGGCGGAAATGTGACTGAAGAAGTTCAGAATAGATTAAAAGAAGTATATGAAGAGCTTAAAGCAATTGGTGCTGATTCAGCCGAACCGAGAGCAAGGAGAATTTTAGCTGGTTTGGGATTCACCAAAGCCATGCAAGATAGGGCAACAAAAAATTTTTCAGGAGGATGGAGAATGAGAGTGTCCTTAGCTAGAGCCTTATTTATTGAACCAACTTTGCTGCTCTTAGATGAACCTACAAATCACTTGGATCTTAATGCTGTTATTTGGCTTGACAAGTAAGAAGACTACGAATTTAATATCTAATTTTTGTGTTTTACAGTTTAATTCTTTAACCCACCATTTTAATTCTCTGGTATTCGATAAAATGTCTAATTTCACTTAAATGAGGCTAATAATTGTTTCAGTTACTTGCAAGGATGGAAGAAAACACTACTAGTGGTATCTCACGATCAAAGCTTTTTAGATAATGTCTGTAATGAAATTATTCATTTAGACCAACAAAAGTTATTTTATTATAAGGGAAATTACAGTTTATTTAAAAAAATGTTTGTTCAAAAAAGGAAGGAAATGTTGAAAGCTTATGAAAAACAAGAGAAAAAAATTAAAGAACTGAAAGCCCATGGTCAATCTAAAAAGGCAGCAGTAAGTTTTCACTTCACTCTATTCTTAGTTCAATGATCATTTTCAATTACTTAAATTTATTTTAATTATAAGTATACCAATTAAGTAGTTATGTATAATTATAAAATTTTTATTTCAGGAAAAGAAACAGAAGGAATTACTAACAAGAAAGCAAGAGAAAAATCGTAAAATGCAAAAGCAAGAGGATGAAGGTCCTGTTGAATTGTTGCAAAAACCCAGAGATTACATAGTAAAGTTTAGCTTCCCTGATCCTCCACCTCTTCAACCTCCCATTTTAGGTCTCTACAGTAAGTATTTCTGTAAATATGTAATATTTTCAAGTTATTTGTAAATGAATTTTTGTGGATTACGTCAGAGGTGAGCAAACCAGGGATCGCCAAATTTTTTTTTTTTGAATTTATCGCCGAACATGGTTGGGATAAGTAGAAACTTACAGCCTTATATACCTCATTCAAGAGGAATCTACTGATTTTTATTTTGTATAAAAAGTATTTTCTTAAAATTATAAATAAAATTATTGTGTCATATTCGATATAATGCAAGAAATGCGCGAGCAATACATCGTATTTGTGAACATCTACCTCAAGGGGTCGCCAAAATCTTTCTCTACTGAAGGGGTCGAAGTCGGAAAAAGGTTGCTCACCACTGGATTACGTCATAAAATAGAGTTCAAATTTGTCATTTTTCTTCATTTGATACATTGATATATTGATAGAAATAGTTTTTTAACATGATTAATTTGAGTTTTATTCTCATTTTTCACTCTTGGATATATTATGATTTGAGAGGAGGCTTGAGCATTCAACCATAGGCCTCACTTTGTTATTATTATTAATTTGTGCTTTACAAAATTTTCTTTATAGATGTAACATTTGCCTATGAAGGTCAGAAACCATTATTTGTCAACACAGATTTTGGAATTGATTTATCATCACGGATAGCCATTGTAGGGCCTAATGGAGTGGGAAAATCTACTTTTTTAAAACTATTAACTGGAGATCTTGAGCCACAAAGGGGAGATGTGAAAAAGAACCATCGTTTGGTAAACTTTCATGTTATATGATTACCTATTTTATTTTGTCTTGGATTATTAAGGCTGTTTTTGAATAATAAAGACAGTGTGTTCTTACCTCTTATCGGCAACACAAGTCCCAACTCTGGTGGTTTGAAGTTTGTCTTTGGTCGAAACAAATTTTAATACTTTTTTCTTCTCAACAGAAAATAGGAAAATTTGATCAGCATTCAGGAGAGCATTTGACAGCTGAAGAATCTCCATCAGAATATCTAATGAGATTGTTTGACTTGCCATATGAAAAGGCAAGGAAACAATTAGGCACTTTTGGATTGTCCAGTCATGCTCACACTATTAAAATGAAGGATTTATCGGGTGGACAGAAAGCTCGAGTGGCCTTAGCAGAACTATGTTTGAATGCACCTGATGTAATTATACTTGTAAGTTTTCAAATTAAATCAATTTAAGTATTATGTAATAAGTGTTATAAAGTATGTACTAGAAAAGCTTTTACTGATGTATTTTTCACCAGCTTTCTAGAAATTTTTTTATAGAAACCATTTTTAATAACTATTTTTTAGGATGAACCAACCAACAATTTGGACATTGAATCAATTGATGCTTTAGCCGACGCTATAAATGAATATAAAGGAGGTGTAATTATAGTTTCTCACGACGAACGGCTCATTCGAGAAACTGATTGTGTGCTTTGGGTTATTGAAGATCAGACTATTAGTGAAGTTGATGGTGACTTTGATGATTATAGAAAAGATTTGTTGGAAAGTCTGGGAGAGGTTATAAATAATCCCAGCATAGCTGCAGCTGCTGCAGTAGAACTTTGAAATATTGTGAAAATAAAAGCAATGAAGCATTGTCTAAAACTAAAACAATAAAAATAATTTTTTTTATTATCTTTTCCTAATTTTCCTCATTTACGTTATTTTTCTGAAAAAATTAGACAATTTTTCACTTTCATTTAATAAATGTGATATAAAAAACCTGCAAGAAATTATTTTAGTGTATAAAAAATTTTTAACAGATTTGAATGAAACTTATGATCAAGTAATAGAACAAGATGGTAGTATTATTTTATTATTTGTTTTTAAGAAACTACATTCTAGTTATTTAAAGATTTATATCTTAAGAATAGCCTTTTTTCCATTGTTCCAATAAGTAAGCTTTAAGGTAACCAGGACCAAATTTTTTCTTATCAAATTTTTCACCCTCTTCTAGTGATCCTTCCTGAACTTTTAATTTAGGTGAAATTACCAACTCTCCAGTGTCTCTCAAATGAGTTCCCATTCCATCAGCAGGCAATTCCCCAGTCCATCTGATAGGTTTTATTTCAATAAGGTGCTTCACTTTCCAGAGTAAAGCATTTGTTTCTGGTATATTTTTAACTATGCTAACGTTACCAGCTGTTTGTTTCTAAAATGAACACAACTTCTTTTAATTCAAGTAGATGTAAAAGAAGGTTGAATTTGTATTGAAATTGAATGACTAAATACTTACAGGTCCATCAATATTTAGTAACTGTAGAGATTTCCTTTCCACTGGATTTAGACCATACATGGGCCTTAATCGCTTAATAAGAAATAATTTTGATGGCTCATATGGAGGATCTTTGAAGTTTTCATGCCTGTGATGGATAATAACTCAGTTTTTAGACAAGAACTGTTAAAATTTTCAAATTAAGAGGTACGAATTTGAACTTACCTTGGATAATAGGTAAAGCCAAAGTACTCAACGGGTTTAAGGGTGCTTTTCGCATACGTACGAAAGGGGAGTTGAATAAGTCTAAGGGGAGTCTGAAGTAAAGTGTATTTTTTCATATCTGAAAAAGGAAAAACAATACCTTGAGCATGATTCTCAATAAAAAATTTTTAACAGCGAAACAAATAGATTAAGCTTTGATAATAACAAATTTTTGAAAATATGGTCACATAACAGAAAATAAATAAACCCAACCTTATGAACTATAATTAAAAGAAAACTAATCATCCGGCTCAAAAGCTCACTATTAACACTTAGAGTGAGTGCTCAATGGGAATGTTCGGTAATAAAAGTCTAGTGCCACGACTTTTTTGTCTGTGGTTTTTCCCGGTTCAAATCTCATTTTGTATCATTTCTGTTTATTTTTTTATCGTCTCATAGCTATTTAAATGAGTTCTTGAAAACTATTTTTAAGTTTACCATAAAATAGACTACTATTTAAGCTTGAGTTATGTTTAAATATTTTGCTTCCAAATCGAACAAAATTCCTAGTATCCTGCAATATTCGACTCGAAGCGTCAAACCTTTCAAATATCTGTCGGCACCTATCAAAGCTTCCATCGACCAATCAAAATTGCCCCCTCCAACGAAAATTAACCAAGCCACCTTTGAAACATTGTTAAAAGTGTCTTTGGTGTGGTTTGAAGCCGAGAAAGGAATCAAAATAGTTGAGGACGCTGTTAGATTTGCAGATCAAATTCTCGAAGTAGACACAGAGAACGTTAAACCTTTGATATCAGTTTTGGAAGACCGGTAAGTACTGGTGAACTGACTATTTTTTTTAAATGTGAAACCCTTTGGGCATATATTATGTTTTCTTAGTTGAACAAAAAAGTCAACGAAACCATTACAATATTAATTTTGTGATGTAATTTAGAATGAAAACAATCTAAACATTATTTGAAATATAACAGGAATTCATTTAAACGAAATTTTTTTTATTTTCTTACAGCAGTCTATATCTTAGGGAGGATACTGTAAAAAACGATGTAACCAGAGATGAATTAATGTCTCATTCTAAATTATCCATTGAAAATTATTTTGTCACTCCTAAAGGAAACATTGAGTATATTCCTGAAGAGAAAGTTGAAGAAATTACTATAAAACATCAAGTTGGCAACTGAAACTGCAAAATGTTTGGTACCCTGAAAGACTTTGTCAGAACCGCTCATACAATGAAGTCCATCAAAGCGCCAATAACATATTGAGAAACAATGATGAGAGAGTAGTCGAACAAATGAAAAAGATGTTGCAGCATTTTGAGACCTATAGCTTTTTAAGCCTGAATAACAACACTGTTCGCTTTGGTTTTAACACTGAAACTTTAAAAGAAGGAATTAAGAGTGAATGGCTTTTCAGCAACACAGTTCTTTGTGACCAGCCTTCATTTTTAAATTCATCATTAAATAAAGAAGAAAATTTTAAATTTGCCTTTCAGAGTGTGAAAAGTCTGGTTAATACACTACCTTTCAGTCTTGTTGAAATCGATTATAAACATTCAGATACAAAGATATCTCACTTGAATCCTGAGACAACAAATGTGTTCAACTTAGTAAAGGACCTTTTTAAAGTGTTTAATGGAGATGTTTTGAAAAATTATACCTTTTGCTCACCACAAACAGCTGTTGAATTTTTCCATAGGCAACAGAGGGAGAGAAAAATCTGGTGGAGAAAGGTATAACGATTATTTTATATATATACACATATATTTATTGATTTGATTTTAGAATAGTATTATTAAAACCTTTCTTTACATGATTCAGCAGCTTTCGTTAGTTAGTTTTAGATAGGTGTGACTTAAAATGAATCTTAACTCTTCAAAAAATTAAAGATCTCATTGCTGACCAAAAAAATTCATTATTCTCTTGTTAAAGTTTTCAGCACAACCAGGGAGATTCCACATAACTAAATTAAACAGTAAGGATGTGGAGAAATCACAATTTGTCGAAATACAAGCAGAATTCCCATGGGGTTTTGAAACAGTAGAGACTATATCATACTTACCAGAGATTCCATCAACAGATCCTAACTTTTTTGAGGTAAATGTCCTTTACTTTCTTTTTTTAAATAGCATCGTTATTAGCAGAGAATTGAAAACTTTTCATATTTCAGGTGAGGATGCAACGTAAAAAATGTATTCCTCATTTAGTTACCTGTGAAGCATCACTAGATCACATGGCGTTGACATATCTGTTTGACTCATATGAAGGTTTCACTGAGGAAAATGATAGCGAGGTATTAAGGTTCTGTAGAAAACTGGCGCCTTACAAGGTAGCATTTGTTGGTTTTGGAACTAGTAGTGAAATTACACAAAACTTGAATGGTTTGGCACAATTATTGGCAACGAAAATACGAAAGTGTGGTATTTCGGTTTTGTGTCTCCCTGATGTATGTGCACCTTCTGTTGAGCGCCAAATTGCAAGAAATGATGCTTTAGGCGTGCCTTTCACAGTAATATTAAATGAAAACACTCTTAGGGATGGAATTATAGCCATTCGAAGTCGTGACACAACCCTAAAGGTAGGCTATCAATCTCTGTCCCCTAAACTTTTAATAGTTTTATGAAGATGAAACAGTAATATTCTCGAGTCTGTTTTTTTATAGGAGCAATCACATGTGAGTTTGATTGTATCACATACAGAGAAACTTATGAAGAACTACTAGAAACATCATTTTCTACCTGTGTTGAACTGTTGATTGACAAGACAAGATTTTTTTTTAATGTTTAAGTTTTCTTTTTGTTTTAATTTGTTTTGATTCAGTTAATAAAAATTCTTTATTAGTACTCCAATTTCATGGATTTACTTCTTAATTAAAATCAAAATGAAATTTATCAACAAGTTTGAAATTTTCACGAGTAAGCTATTGCAATGGTGGGTGGTGTCACTTGGTAGCCAAGAGATGTTGTACAGTTAGAGTACCGAATCAGAAATTCTAGATCATCTAGACGTGAGGTATTTGGCTTATTTCAAACCCCATAGAGTTAAGAGGTGGATCTGTATCCTAATATCCTCACATCAACCACTTATCCAGTTCATACTACGGATAGGTGGGAGTTAACTGGGAGATATATTAAATTATAGATATACATAGTAAATTCTGAAGGATAAATTTATGTCTCAAATAATAGTGGAAATGAGCTGCAATAAAGAAAAATTTGTGCACTTAAGAAAGACACAAAAACTTAAGAACTCGTCCTAAGAGTTCCCCACCGATCCCAAGAATCATTTAACAATTTTCTTACTTTATTTTGATGAACTTGGTTAATATAAATAAATTTAATATTTTATTTTCCAAACAATTATAGTTGTATTGTTCATCTCGTTGTTTTTTTAAGGCACAATAATGCCGTGATGATGTTTCACACCCACACGGCAAATATCAAATTGATTATTTAAACTTAGGCAATATGTCACGACATTCAGTCATTATTACAATTAAGAGTGAATCTAAATTCCATCTAAAATATTGCTTTTTGAGTAGTAATTAATTAATTAATTAATTAATCACAAGAATTTTTATAAATCCAACTGCCTCTTGGAAATAAAACTTTGAACCTCTTTTAAATACAGTTTTAAGAGAGAGAGAGCAAGAATAAGCTTAAAACTAAGAAAACTCATCTGAACCGTGCCAATGAAAAGGATTTTACGGAATGTAACCGTTGATATTCAGTTCACTCCCAACATACGAATTCTAGGGTCAATAAGTCAACTGAAAGACCGCTCAAGAACAATTATTATAATAAACGGGGAGTTGATTAATCATTTCTTCATTGGATAAAATGAATCGATAAGACTTATCCCTACTTGTTGAGCTCATTTCAATTCGAGAAAATATTCTTCCATGTCCATTTTTAATACTGTTTTAAGGGTGCCTTAATTGAATAAAAGGAAATACACAATTTCGTTCGTCTCTAACAACGAGTTTAGTGCCTGTTCAATATTAACTCACAAAAGATCTAATACACAGAATCAACAATTACCAAATTTTGTGTAAAGCTTTGTAAAGAAATCAATTTTATTATGACAAAGAATTTTTTTTTTCAACGTACAAAAACCTTTTATTGAAATCTGTAATTATAAAAGAATATTTCTCTAAAGGCTTTAATAGATTGTTACTTGAGGTGGTCAAACTACAACTCCCTAAAGTCTATTTCTCCTCAATTTCATGCAAAACCCAACCAACAAACCAGGGACAGGATACTAATTAATCATTTATAAGATATTATTTTAATTTATACAAAAATCAAAATTTTAAACTTAGCTAGAAAAATTGAAATGATTGTACGTTTTCTTGGAGATCGTTTTCATTCAAATAGTAGGCTCAAGTGTATATACTCTGTAAGCTCAAAACACTCCAAATTCTTTCCTCCTCATTAACATCAATTTTCTGGACATTCCAAATATAAATTTATATTATTAATTAGATACCTCAAGAAACAAAAAACTAAATTCGATTTAAATAATTTTAATAATATAGTAAAAAAATTTTCTTACTTTAAGGGACAATTTTTCCAAAAGTAAAGAAATCCACATTATTTACATACCAGCGTTATAAAATTGCATTTACTATAACTTGTGTCATATTCCGGTTACTTCCAACGCCTGAAAAAATCAAATTCAAACGCCTCACTTAAAAAACTTTCTCTCTCTAACTCATGATGACATGACAAAGAAACCATGTCTGCTGTCGATTTTGTTTTTAAACCAACCTTCCATATCTCTTGGTTCAAAATGAACGCCCTCAACGTCTCTAACTTTTAAATACTTTAGCAACAGTAAATTTACAAAAATTTTTTTATTTTAGCCATATCAAAAGTTCGTCAAAGAAAATAACGCAAGCATCACGATATAAGTATTGATAAACCAAAAACAAAAGAATTCATTCGATTTGATAAGCTAATATTTGGAGATAAATTTATTTTTAAATTAATTTTAATTAACCTCTTAAATTGAAAACAATATTGAGAACACATTAATTAAGAAGACATGAGTTTAATGACCAATTAAATAAATGTTTACAGATATTTTTCATTTAAACACTCCAATCAGATTCTGTTTAAATAAGTCAAGAACATGTTGTAAAGAGCCAACCAGCATACCAACCGATCACTTGTGAAATTAAATCAGCAACCCTCCCCGAATGGAACTGATTGTATTGTTTCCTTAAACTAATCGAGAGTTTAGTTTAATGTGATTACTTACAATTTTACAAGACAACACTATGGTTGCTTAAATTTATTATTTGGCTAAATGGTTTGGTAATTTCAACTAAAATACATTGAAAAACATTCGCAAACTCTCTTTGTCCAATAAATATAAAACAAGAACTTGTACTCTAGGCTGGTAGTTGGAGCTTCTTTCCTTTCAGAACTGGAAAAAAAATTATGGAAACATTAATGACAAGTAAAATTTTTTCATTCTGGAGAAAAGTCCCAATTTATAAAAGGGATTATGTCCCAAAAAATTAAATACAAAGTTAATCTTCAAAATCTTTCCTTCACACCTAACTGATAGTAATAACAGTGCTAGGCTGCATTTGATGGCTAATCTTCTCTTTTTATTACAAAATAAATTTATTAGAAGTGACATTTAAAGATGCTGCCATTGCCTAAACAAGCAATCAAACCTAGTTTATGGACTATTATGCTGTGTCATTAATTTCAAAATGATACACCCTGGGTCAAATAATGCAGTTTATAAAGTTGGTGAAATGTTTTGAAACAATGAATTTTAGGCAGCATTTTCAATTTATGATAGAGCATAACAGCCCAGAAAACTGACATTTTCTAAATAAATTTTTTCAATTTAAATCTTACATCAATTTGCAGGAAAAATAATAGTGAAAAGTAAATCATGCGATAAATATTTCAATACTGGATTTGGTGACTTGAAGAGAATTTGACTCCCAGTTTTCGAATAATCAAGTCCACATCAACACACTTACCCTTTGTTATATAAAGGTAGAAGAAATCACAATACAAAACAGTTTGAACAATACCAGCAACAATAGCAATCAATTGATAATGATTTTCAACATAATATCTGTATATCCAATTCAATATATACAAGCCACGGTATGATCCAAGAGCAAATAAATAATGGGAAGTGATGCTTTCAGCCTCCCCAGTTTTAGACACCATGAACAACTGTGGCAAAATGGCCACAGATTCCAAGTAAATGCTGAATGACCATAATATCTAAAATTTGGTTATAAAATCATTAATTTCAAACATTTTACTTAAAATCCAAAATAAAAAGTAAGATTTAGAGAATGTTCTTCACCTCAACTACAGAAAAATCATAATTTACGAATAAAGCCAAAAGAACACTTGGTATTAGTAAAAACTCAATTCTAAAAGTATCATGATTATGATCATATGTTGCTTTGAATTTTATATACATCAAATATAATGTTCCATAAGATGCGAGAAGGAAAACTACTTTCATAATAGTATTATAGAAGGAAACAAATGTTGTGAACAAGTCTAAGTATCTAGCTGTGTAAGTTATTGCAAATAGTAGTTGTGATTTTCCTGATATGCCTGAAAAAGAAATTATAAAAAATCGTTATTAAATTATATCAAATCAATACAAATTATTAAAACTAATGAAATTCATTAACAGGGCTCATCCTTCTGTAAGAGTGAAACTTGGGATTGTGACTTCCCATTGTCAGTATCAATAATTAGTTTTATCCCCACTTTTTATGTATAGATTTTAAACTCCTCTTTTAATTCTAAACAATATGTAAATTTGAAGATTATGAAATAAAAATTATGTATTCTAATCTCTTTCCAATCCAATGAATGGATAAGTATTGTTTGGTTATAGATGTAATAGTCTTCAAATACTATGTACACCATTAGAACTGCCACATAGGAAGGCTGCATACATTCATCCTGGTATCCCAACCATGAGTTTGTAATGCTTTGTAAAATACTTTTTAACCTCTACACTCTTTACAAATAATTTTTACTGCTCATTGATAAATATGGGTATTCGCATTACTGAGAGTTATCAAACTTTGACACGGCAAAATAACACGTTCCACGGAAGGAAACAACCAAACCCAACCCGGTCATAAACAGAGCAAAAATATTTCAAACGCCGATACATATGGACTTTTAGCAACTTGTGCTCTCAAATCATTTAATAATTTAAGTAATTCATTCGCGAATAAAGAGGAAAAAGTTCACATTTTAAGCGTCATCGAAAAGCCAAGTGATAAACAAACACGATCCGCCGGTTGCTTTCGAAAGATTATTTTAAGTGAAACTCAACGTACCTGCACAAGACCGAGTTTTCCATATTTTCAAAAGCAATATAATAACAGCCAGAAGGTGAGATAAATCACCTACAAGTCGAAATACATTCATTATTGATATTTATTCCAAAAATTGAACCCGAAAGTGACGTGGCCGTAAGCATAGACAACAGATACGGTTTCATCCATAGAATAACATACGAAGAACCGTTCCAAGTTGCATTCCGTGCACATAGACTTACATTCTAAATAAGTGAAACGCCCAAAATTCGGTCCAGTTAACGTGTTCGAATATGACAAAATTTTACTCTTTGATTCTCTTCCTTTCTTTGTAAAATTTAAAATTTCTTAATTTAAACTAATTATTGTATAACCAATTTTAACATTTTACTTGTTTAATTTCAATATAAGGAAAATTTAGAAGTCTGAATTGAAATTATGTTATTAAAAAGAAAGAAAAAATTATAAGTTAATTGCCCCAATCACCCTAAAATATGATTAAAATTAGTTGTTCTTGAAATGTATGAGTCAAATTTTAATAAAGTTACTCAAATTATTTGCCGCCATGTTTCGAAAATACAAAAATCGGTTATTGAATCTTCAAATACTTCGGTCTTTTTCATCTAAGAAGTTATGAAAATTATAATTATTCTCATAAGAACTGCCTTAAAAGGAAGTATTTATTGAGTCATTCTGAAAGGCATACATATATTCAGTATTATGGGTTGAAGATCGAAAGCATATCCAAATCAGAAGTATACCCGAAAAATATCGAGGATCAACTATTCAACAAGTATTTTGAGTCTTCAAAAAATTCTAGAAATTAACAAATGCCAGGAGAAAAAATAAAATGTTAATTACATTTATAATACAAGGTATAAAAATTATATTAAAAGCCGTGGTTCGATCCGAATTAATCATATTCAAAGTTTGAAAGTTTGAAAATCCCTGCCTATGAGTATGAGTTGAGTCAAGAGTTTCTAAACTGGTTTGGAGTAAGGCATTACTCGCGGAGTTTCAAAACATTTTACGTCTTTCTTTATAGCGACTGTTTGGAAAATTTAACGTGAAGTTGTGGCCAGGCTGTAGCCATATTTCCCTCCCCGCCCATTAATACATGTTAAAGTATCATTGTGCCTTTGTAAAGTAAAAATGCAAGCAATCAAGTGTGTTGTGGTGGGAGATGGGTAAGGATATTAAGGGATAATTTACTTTAAATTTTAAGTGTTCCGCGTTGTGAATGATACTATTAAAATGATACGTACAATCAACAGGCCCTTATTTATTATTTCATCTAGTTTCATTTTGTTCCCCTCTCCCTTCTTCCGGATGTTACAGTATTTTTTAAACAATTAAATACATTTTTGGCAAAGTGACTCTACTCGTGTTTATAAATCTATTTGTATCATGTCACTTTACTTAAATTCAATTGTAAGATGCATCCTTTACGTTCGGTGGGATTTACTTTGGGTCAAGGCTGACATTGAATTAACCCACTCAAAATATTTAAATTTAGCATACTTGTTTGGAATATGGATTTTGATCTAAATTTGGTTTTGAAATTTATTCTTAAAACCTTTTGATCTCCAAATTTCTATTTTAGTTAAAGATCTCTATTATTAGAAAAGAAAAGGGCAATATTGATGAGTTTCGAATGAACTTTAAACACACAAGTCAAAATTACATCAACAAAGATGTAATGATAATTTAAAACAAAAACTTAATTTAAACTGTTGTTTTTTTATTTATAGGGCTGTAGGTAAAACCTGCTTGCTCATAAGTTACACAACAAATGCATTTCCAGGAGAATACATACCGACAGTATTTGACAATTATTCAGCAAATGTGATGGTAGATGGAAAACCAATAAATTTGGGGTTGTGGGACACAGCTGGTCAAGAGGACTATGATAGATTAAGACCATTGTCATATCCACAAACTGTAAGAAGTATTTTATTTGTAAATAATAGTAATAATACCTCAACCAAATCATTTAAACGAGTTTTGCTGTAGTACATTTATGTGAACAGTGTTACAAATTCTATTGAAGTCTTCTTTTTTTAATAAAAATGTTCATAACTTATTACACTGCTTAATGTGTAATCTTCTAATGGAGTTCTTCAATAAAATTTGGGTCAGTAAAATGTGATTCATATTATAAAAAAATAAAAATCTTTTTTTTCAGGATGTTTTTCTAATTTGTTTTTCATTGGTGAATCCAGCTTCGTTTGAAAATGTTAGAGCTAAATGGTACCCAGAAGTTAAGCATCATTGTCCGCCAACACCTATTATACTTGTTGGAACAAAATTAGATTTAAGAGAGGACAAAGACACTATTGAAAAGCTTAAGGAAAAGAAATTGGCTCCTATATCTTATCCACAGGTTTGCTAAGAATAAAATTTTTCCTTTTTTAGTGGTTTTTTAACTCTCTTGCCACATGTGACACTATAAATGAGATTGTAATCAATTACTGTAGTTATAAAAGAGTTGCAGTTGATTATATTACTTCTAACTAAAGTTAGATTTAGTGTGGCATGTTAAGAAGCACAAATGTTAGTGACTAAAAGATTATATCATGATTCAATGATTTCCTTCTTTTTTTTTAGGGGCTGTCAATGGCCAAAGAAATAGGATCGGTTAAATATTTAGAATGTAGCGCACTTACTCAAAAAGGATTAAAAACTGTTTTCGATGAGGCAATTAGGGCAGTTCTATGCCCAGTTCAGCAAGATAAACGTAAAACAAAATGTGTTTTAGTCTAACTAAGTTATTACCACAGTTATGTTCAAAAAAATATGGATGAAAATTGTATTCCTAGTGTAATTTGGTAAGTTTTATTGAAATTTGAGCCCTCTGTTATGCAGTTTACTATAAAATCCTAATAAAAAAAAAATTGTTGTAAAACTCACTTCTGTTGGAAAAATGTATAAAGATTTTAATTTTAAAAGTAATAACAATTACGAAATAAGTTAAATATAATTAAAGTATATAAAATATTTTGCAAGATGTAAATATTTGTCGAAAGTTAATTTTCTTCAGGAAATTAATTTTTAATATTTTTTTAAGCTTTCAAACTTTGTTTTGATACTGTTTGGTTTATATTTATTTTAAGTGGAAAATCATTTAGAAAGGAATTCAGTTTTATTTCAGTAAAATTCTCCCATTTTCAAATGGTACTTACAAAGGGTAAGACTTTGATACAATCAGCAATTAACTATAACCGATGTTGAGTGCTAAAGAACTTTTTTTTTTGTTTTTGTTTTTTACATGTCTACAAGGGATTGAAATAACTGTGAATATGGAAAAAAGGAAAACTTGATTAAGAATTAATTAAACTTCTTTTGTTAAACATAATTAAGCGTTGAAATTGTTTTTTTTTTGTGGCCACGTCATTTCGCTTATTAAAGATTAAGAAAATGTCGCAGGTTTCAGATACCAGTTGTTTTGAAAAAAAATTTAATTCCGTCTTGTTTTGAATTTGTGAAGAAAAACAATTTTTTTTTTTTCAATTAGTAGTAGAATAAGTGGCCGAACGTGCGTTTACAAGAATTCATATATTTGGAATAAAAATGTTTTGTATAATCCGTCCCAGATAAAAACAGAAAAGTTGGGTTATGGGAGATGACAACCGTCGATTGACTTGGGTGGTGCCCACTTTCCTGCTTTATCTCAGGGGCGGATTGCGGCCACCCACTACAATAACAATGTTGATTTACATCCAAATAATAACAACAAAAATGGTGAGTCATTAAAGCAAAATATTTATCAAATAGAACTGTTCATACGTACAATCAGTTAGCTTTATATTTTGACCTCCGGTGACTTTCACAAGTCCAATGAAAGTCTGCTAAACAATATTTTCCTTATAATCTTGTAATAAAGATATCTGTCATCTTCTGCATAAAGGCCGCCATTTTACTATAGATATGGGTTTTTCGACTCAAATTTCTTTAAATTTTTCTTTGTAATTATATGATATAATTAAATATCTTCGTGATTTAAATCGTGGGGGAAAAATAACACAAAATCAGTTTAGAAAATTTTTAAAGTATTCGGATGTTCGTATTAAAATAAAAAATTGTCTTTTTTAGTTTTTGTTATAGAAAATATAAATTTTTAATAAAACCAAAATTGAAAATTTGTGATTCAATTGCACCTTAAAAGCATGAAAAAAAAAATTATTATCCTCGATTTTTATTAAATTAAAATTAGACTTAAATTGTAAATTAAAACATTTCATTTTAAAAAATAAGTGTTGAAAAAAAAGGACCAACGTTCTCTGTACATAAAATGTTTCATTTAATTCCAATTTCTTCGCTAGCTTGCTCTCCAAGGGTGATTGTTTTGGACAGTGTCAATGAACAATGTTGATTTTCAATAATTTTTAATAATTTCAAATTAAAACACTCTCATTTCATTCGGATGAATTTTGAATACTATTTCCAGCTACTTATGCCGGTAAATATCGTGCGTATACCATGAATATTTTGAGATGCAATTGGTTGGATTCAATCAATTCGATTAGACAAAAACAAATGAGCCACGTGATGGATAATTTAAATTTAGAATTTTCGTCATCATTTATATGTGATAAGCTGTTATTAATAATAAGCCATTCATTCTATTTAATGTTAATGTTTTGTAGGTGAAACAATTTTAAAATTGTTTACATGTCACTCCAGTATAGTAGGGAAAATATGTTGTAATGAAACAAATTTAAGCTCACTTGCTCATAGTTCGGGCTTTAGACCTGTTCACTCTTTTTCCCAATAAAGTTTTTTATATTATAAAAAAAAATATGTTGAGTGTGAAGCTAATTTTGCTTGACTTTTCCTTTCCCCAAGAGTCAAGCCCCAGGGAGTGACAGTGGACTTGGAAACTGGTGTTTGGGAGTGATAATGTCAAGGTTTTTGATTTTATTAGAACAACATTCTTTTAAAGAAATGCAACGGTTTGTTGTAAATGCGTTGTGAATACAAAATATAACAATTAAGTGAAGGTACAGGAACCTATATTCTATATCATAGTAGGGTACTATTAATATAGCGTTTCAAAAAATCATTCTTTCTGTCCTTGGGACACTAATCAAATCAAACAAAGCCTTAACACTTACCACGGGCTATTTCTAACTGATACCTAAATCGCCCTTTGAGTAGATAGTTCACTGCCATTCCCTATGGACTGACGTCGCACTAAACATAATTTAAGGAAATAAATGCACAGCTGTTTAGTGAGATCAAACCAAATTACCATATCTAATAAATGTTGTAAAAGATCAGCTGGAGCACAAAGAGAAACATATAATTAATTCGACCGACAGGACCAAGTTACATTTATATAGCAATCGTATGAATGGTTATATTGAAAAATCGCACACTTAGTGTCAGGGATTGTCTTACCAAACATATTTTCCTTCTTTTTGTAATATGTATAAAAAATTCTTGTTTCGTTGAACTAAATCACCTAATTAAAACATTTATGGCTTAATTTAAAAATTAAGAAACCTAATTAAATATAATTGTAGATGTATATAGGTGTTATCGCACGAAAGATTGTTCTTTTGTTGGTGGTTGATTGATTAGGTTGTTTTGTAGTTTTTAATATTTGGATAGAAGCATTGTGAAAGTAATTCTCGTGCAATCCACAAATGGATTTAAAAGAAATTTTAAAAATTCTATTCATCTACAGGGTTACTTTTAAACTCTTTTTTTTTTGTACACTTTAAACTGAAATTTTGAGAACTATGGGCCAATAAAAAATCACCCTTATGTAAACTCTCATGTAACTGTAAACCAATTGAATTTATTAGCTTTTGTTTTGAATTGGGTTATTAAAGGAAAAAAAAAAGTTATTAATATTATTAAGATTAGTGACATTCCTTTTGGTGAGAAGTTTTTATTGTTACCCCTTTTGAAATTTGAACATTGCCAAATTGATTTTGCGCAGCATTTCACTCTTACTAAATTAATTTTCATGTATATGATAACAAAGCAAAACGTATGTAATAATTGTTAGGTGCGTTCTTTAATATATATTGTTTTAGTTTTTTAACCCCGAATTTGATGATTTTTGAAAAAGAAATTCTTATATCACCGATTGCGTAACTTTTCCAAAATGGTGTGAGGTCTTTTAAGAGACGCCTTTAATATAAATTTTAGAAACTTTGGTAACTGCAAAATTTTTTCATTGGGAAATCCGTTTCGTAACTTCTTTGTAGTTGCGTAAAAATATTCGAAAGTACTGACTCCAGCAAGGGTTTTTGATGAAATCTAAGAATCGCACCTTCATTTTGGTCTGGCTTGTGTTTAAATTTTTATTTTCTCTGTATAACTTGTAAAACTGCAGTTGAAGGAGGCGGAGAGTCTGTTCTATTAACATAGCCACTTATTTTCCTCTCGAATTGAGAACAGCTGCAGTTCATCAAATGCATTTAATTATATATGATTGTGAGCTTGATTCAATTAGGGAAAAGGCTAATTTAAATTTGTATTCCTTACTGAAATTTGTAGTCGTTTAAAAGAGGCGTTTACAAAATTCTCAAATTTAAGTGATGTCCCAGATTTTTAGTGACTATTGATTATTTAGAGTTGTAATGGAAGCTCTGCTTTGAATTTTAATAATATCATTGTTACTGTAAACATTTTTTTTGTTTTATCGCAGAATTAACTTCTTAGATGGCTTGTTTTCAGTACTAAGGAGATACCAAAACTATCAATGGATGGTATCACTCTTCCCAAACAAAGAAGTCATTTTCTAATCAATAAAATAGAATTTGATGGTATTTGACTTGTGAACTTTGTAAATGCCTCAAGCATTTTGAAGAAAAAAGCAGTGAATGTGATTTTACATAAGAAATTATATTTTTTTTATGTTAAATATGGCGTCGCCCGTTCAATAACTTATATCTTAATGTATCAAGCTTCAATTAAAAGTCTTCAAATTTGGTGGAAAAGAAGAATTTTTTTTGTGGAGCTTTCATCGGTTCATTTCCAAGTTTATTTTGAGTCAAGTGTTTTGTCATCTCGAGGAGGAGACCGGCATAAAAATTTGGGGTAAAAAAAGAAGAGATTCAGCCGTGATTAGATAAACTGTCTTTAATATCATTTCTTTGGAGGCATTGGACAGTAATCCCCGTAGATATTGTTTTTACCAATTTCACTCGGTCGTACCTTTATCACTTTTCTCTGATCAGATAGTGACTGAGATTTTTTAACGACTGGTTTGGCTACCGCTGAAGTGGAGTTGCATCGGGATTTCGAGGTCCTGAGTTTTGTTTTCGAACAACTGCAGACGGATTTCTTGCACTTACATTGATCGCTCATCGTTTTCGTTATGCATTCCTCCAGATCTTTGTCTTTGGCTTGTTTTACTTCGCTCGGCTCGGAATGAACTGAAATCACATCGGGAGCGTTCTTTGATTCCTTCCTATTTTCTGTGGGCGCGTGTGGATTTTTCCAACGGTATATCCCCCCATCTGCGGATACAGTAATTATATAATTCCCGTCGGGACTGAACTTAGCTGTTGTGATTATTCCTGCGTGACCTAAGCCAACGTGCGTCGTGACGCCCTCGTGATATTTCCAAAGCTGAAACATTTTCATGTAAATGATATATACACAATTGAAATTTAATTAAAATTTGTGTTTTTGGTTTTCAACTATAAACTTTACCTTCACCATTTGGTCATTGCCTCCACTGACTATATATTGGCCGTCTCCAGAAATGTCTATAGTGTTTACTCCTGCAGCTGTCGATCCTTCCATGTCTCTAATCAAAGAGCCGTCATAAGTTTCCCAGTAAGCAATTTTTCTGTTGGTTCCCGTTGTAAGAATTTGGCAGTCTGAAGGATGGTATCGCACTGCCATAAATAATGTGTTTGCGAATATTATGTTCTTTCGAACGCACCGTCTAAAGAGGATGAGGGGTTAGATTTAAGTACACTCATTCAACCAAGAGATGAAGAAAACTGAAGTTTCTGAAAATCTTACACAATATCCCATATTATACAAGAACCATCCATGCTGGCGCTAGCTGCTTCATCATTCGCATTATTAATATGTAAAGCGGAAACAGGTCCCTTGTGCTCCTGAAGAACTGCTCTGAGTTTTTGTACGTCGGGCTTAATATCCCAAACTCTGACCTAATTTTACATAAAAGAATAATTTATGGTCATTAAAATAATTAAAATCTATAATTAAAGGAAGGAAAAGTGAATTAGTGCTTACTTGACCTTCCCCTCCTCCGCTCACTATTTTCAATCCGTCTTTGGTTATGTTCAAAGCGCTGACGCCTTTATTGTGGGCATTGTGAATGATGTACATAAGCTTTCCAGTCTGTGGCGTGAACCCTCTTATGGTCCCGTCGTTCCAAGAACTCACTATCCCTTTACCGTTGTGATAGAAACAAACTCCAGAGCATGTGAAGTTTGGCACATTGATTCGAAGCATTTCTTGGGAAGTTTCCGTGTTCCAAATCCGTATGGTGTCTTTACTGCAGGTTGCGAAAACCGCTGAGAAGTCACTAATAACGAAAATTGTCATGTCAACTCAGACTCTTCTTTTTAATTCCGATATGAAGTTTTCAATTTCCTACCTTGGAAAACAGATATCATATATAGCTGATGTATGACATGTCGTTTTTAATTTTAACTCCCACGTTTTCATATCAATCGTGTATATTTCACATAGGACCGTTCCAACAAGCAGGTTGTCGTCCCAGAGTTTTAAAGAAGAAACGCCGGCGTCTACATTTTGAGAGCGCACCTTTTGAAAAGTCAATGGTCACAAATTTGTATATAAAATTAGTTTTATCAAATAAATATTATACAATTTTGAAAATTTTCTGGTTTTTGAATCACACTCCCTAAATCCTAAATAGTTTGATTTGAAATGAATCCTTTAAGAAGCTTTCCAAAAATTTTTTACAATTTCAAACTGAAATATAAGGATCTTACACTGAGTAGCATTGGAATTGTTGGATCTTTTACTCTTAAATTAGCATGATCGTTTAAATGAGATTCATCCCTCTCTTTGACTTGTTCCACTAGTCCGTCACCAGCCCCAACTATTAGCTCTCCTTTGGATAGTAATATCAGTGCTTTCACACCTACAAAATAGTAGGACAACTTTAGTTAGGATCAAGGATTAGTCTTCATAACTCTTTGGGTAATTGACCTAATTTTCATAAGAACAAACCTTGACTGTAGCATTCTGCTGTGGATCCTGTAGACGTTTTTGACTTCTTTCCTTTAAATTTTCCAAAACAACCGATAAAAGCAGGAGGTCTGGGTGGTTCCAGTATATTCTCGTCTTCGGGATATCCCATAAAAACTTTGGCTATGTCACCCGTAGACGTTCCACAATAGACATATTCATCTTTATCATCTATCTGTAAACATGAATGATATCTGTTAATTTTTATATTACAACAGCATCTATGCTGTAGAATTTGGAGGTTAGCAGGTAGGATTTTACTATGACTTACCACCATGCAATGAATGAGACGTTTGATTTTGTTGAAGTTTACTTCATTGGGAAAAGCTTTCCTACGTTTGCTGTCAATTCTCCAGTAACGCAGTGTCTTATCTCCAGCTGTTAGGAAGCAGGTCCCTCTCCGGTTGGTCCGACATATTGTTGATGCATTACCCGTGCTTGAACCGCTAGCATAACCGCCTTAAATAAATAAATAGTTATTTAAAATGTTTTCCCCCAAATTTTTGCTTGTCTTATGTAAAATCAAGACTACTCAACTGAATGATACTTAACCAAAAATCTGATCAAAATAATGTATTTTGACAAATACTAACCGAATTCATCGCTTAATGAGTTTAAATATGTTTCTTACCACAAAGTGGTTCGTCTTCTTTCACATCATAAACCACGAAGCAAGCATCATCTCTGCCGCCGAGGGAAATCAGGTAGGAATCATCGCATGTGAATGTAACGTATTCAACTCGAACTTTATGGATTTCATGCTTATTAATAAGCAATCTTCTTTCGAAATCCCATAATATAACCATTGATTTAAATCTATAAAATGGAACCTTTAAAATTTTAGCTCACAAAATCAAAACACAATGAGAAATGTGACTGGATACAATTTAGCCATCATACCCCATGTGATTGATTTGGCCTGATGCAATATATTTCCCAGAGTGAGAAAGACACACTGCTGTTATTGTGTTGGTATGACCATTCAAAAACTCCTGTTGCTTGGTCTTTGTATTTTGTATGGTCACTGAATTCCCAATTGGATATACTATGTGAATTCCATCTGGGTGGCAGTGAAGTCCATCAGGGATGTTTCCTACAATGAAATTTTTTATAAAAATTTGTTCCAGCCAAACACAAAACCAAATTTTTTTATAAATAACAAAGATTATACATAGCATTTTAACTAGACAGTGATGGTCAACAAAGACAATGGTGTTACTAATGTCACAACCACTTTCTTCTTTTAAAATTCACTAAACAATACTCACCATCAAAGCCGATGATTGATAAAACTTCCAAATCCTTAACCTCTTCTTCATCGGCCATTATAAAATTAGTTAATTATAAAAAATAGAGTTTATATATAAAATATTTGTAAACAATAACGTTATTCCCATTTTGAACACCCTACTTCACGGTTGTTTGGTTTCGTTCCTTGGCAACTCAATACCTTCACACTTTTTAATCCTCCATAAAGTCATGAATACATAAAATCCTTCTGGGATTGGCGGTGAAGTCAAAAACCTTATCAATATGTTCCCCCTACCTATCAATCCAAAAAAAATTATTACTACCCCCAACTTCAAGGCAACAAGCTGTTGGTATAGTAGTGAAGAGTTGAATCCATCATTATCCAAATTAACTATCTAATATTAACTGATTCCTACAGTTTAGAGGTAACATAAACAAAAGTATAGTAAATTATCTAAAAAAATAAAATACATGACCTTCGAAGAAGTATACTAAAGACCTAGAACAATTAAAATGATAATCGTCTTAACCATGTGCCATTAATCTAGAACTACAGTAACTGACCCCTGAAACGGTATCTCTTGTTGATACGTCAACCGGTATTAATGGGATTTAGTAATTATTTTATAGGAAATTATGTTATTTATTTATTTATTTTTTTACTGAATGGAGATTTCGGAAAGGAATCTATTGTTGAAACCAAATAGCAAAAAGAAAAACTTCTTACAAAAGGGTAAGCGTCTTCCTTAAGGATTATTATCAATTTTAAAAAAATTTACAATCAAAATATTTAATTAGGTCTGTGAATTCCGTTTTTATGATAACATTTTCTCAGTTGTGACATAATTTTTTTAAGCACAACTTATCTTTTCCCAAAGTTTTTGAATATTTTTCGAACTCTAATTCGGGCAAAAATTTCTTTTTTTTGGGCAAAGTATTTCTTGAAAATTCAGGTATTGGTGAACTGTTATTTACAAAAGGTACTTAGCAAGTTAAGCATGAGGCAGGAGTTAAATTATCCTAATTATAAGTTCTCATTCATTGTTTCATTCATTACTGTCACATTGGTGGCTCTTCTCAATTTTAAGGGGTTAGCAAATTGTGTAAATCTTCCTTCAGTAAATTTTTACCAAAGTTTTTGTGTTTTTGGCTCTTTAAAGCAATCATTTTAGAAAAATAATAATTTAATACTAAGTTTATGAAAGATTGATAGAGATGACTGAAGTATTAGATTAAAAGAAGTTCAATTTGACTCATACAAAAAGTTGATGTTTTGTATAAAAGACTAAAATCTATATAATCTATACTATATACCAAAAGGTGGGGAACCTTTTTACCATTAGAGGCCACATTTAAATTAGGCAGCAATAAGAGAGGCCGCATAAGCTGATTGACCTAAGAAAGTGACTTTTGTGAAACTATTATAGTTTTTCTATAGATTTAAAAATTTATTGCATTATATAGAAAAAAATACTACAATATGACTGTCTTTGGCGAGATTTTTCGCGCAACTGTCATGGCGTTGGTGTACAATAGTTGTTTGAAACGAACTCTACCATTTTGTAATAAAGGGCAAGAACCTCGCAGAGGCCTCAGGTTCCCCACCTATGCTATGTACATTAGAACTTCTCATAACGAGTTTAATTCGTTCCGGAGTTTTACCCGTAATGCAAAATACTCGTTATGTGAAACAATTTTTTTCATTTAAAACAGAATAATGCATTCCAGGCCGAAGAAAGAACTAAAAAAAAGTTATTTTCAGTATTTAGCAAAATAAAAGGAGTAGCTAAGAAGCTTAAGAATGTGAAAATGAAACAATTTTGGGTGGCGGTGAAGAAAATGAGACAGATACAGAAAGATTTATCTTTGAATCTGCTCCGATTTGGAGTTCGGAGCTTTTTCTCTGGGTATCGGGGGATTCCCCAGGTACATGCTGCCGAAAATTGTTATGAGGGGTTCCACTGTATCTAGACTATATAATCTTTTGAAAAACAGCTAAAACTGTAATGAGTCAAATTGACTCTACCCCAGAATTTATTGTTAATAATGAAAACATTTACAGAATCAAAATCATAACTTTATACGAATATCTTTGTTAAAAAAAAATTGCAACAATGAACACATTTTATCTATTATGGTTATAAACTGTAAGAAAAATGGCCCAGATAACAATTGCAGTTACATAGGCGCATCCTTTTCCAAACGAATTTCGACTGTTACCTTATTAGTCTACTTTCCCTAGAATCTCGTCATCTTCTCCTTCTAATCTCTTACCCAGTACTATGATGAGAATCCATTGTTATAGACTGTATATACGCTGACAATATTTTAGATTAAAGATTTTGAGGTCTTAGTATCAATTTTTATTCGTGACTAGGTAAAAAGGGTTTTTTGAGTAGCGGTTTTTGTGCTCTTTACTCAAATTGAGAAGCGAGAAATGTGATAATGTAAAGGATATCAAAAAGGTCGAATTTCATTTTGTAAATGAGTTTGATAAGATTTATCTGATTGTAAAATACACTTTAAAAAATTTAATTAATTTGTAAACAATTTCATTGCTTTTTAAAACACTCATCCTTCAGAAACGTTCCTCATAATTTTAATAATTTGGGAATATTGATTTTATTTATTAATAACTTTTCAATTTATAAGTTTATTTATTTATTTTAATTAGTTTGAGCTTTGAAAGAAATCAATAACCAGGTTAAATTTTTAATTTATAAAAGGATTTGGAAACTTGCTGAAAAAGGAAAAAACTATACAAATAGGCTTTATCCATGTTCTTTATACAATCCCATCCAATGAAGACATTTTTAAGTTTTTTGTCATAGTCTTGAGTTAATTATTTTAATAAAATTTGACTTTAGTAAATGAAGTCTGAGGAACACATTTTGGTAACTTGAATGACACACATCTCATCATGACCATGAAAAGTCCTAAAAGCATTTAAATTTTATTGAGTTAAAGATATTTTGATTTTGAAATAATACCTTTTGTTAGTTTATCTCAAAATCAGAGCAAAACACTTCACCTTAAACTGAACTCTTTAATGCCACCAGATAAGTTTTTTTTTTAATAAACTCCACTAAATTCCTAGAATTTAGAAAATTTTAAATCATTTGTTGTACACCCATACCTCGCTTTACGGCCTAGATACGTTCCACGAAAGTTGGCCGTAAAGCTAAAAGCCGTATAACGAATCAAGTATTCTATTACAAATTCAATGAGATTGGTTCCAAATTTGTTAAAAATGTAACATGGCTGGTCATTCAAAATGCATTTTATCTCGTTTAAATCAAAAATACATACATAACAAGTACATAGATTTGTACATAAAATAATAACAGACCCCAAAAACCGACAGTAATCTGTAAACAAAAATGAAACAACTTCATGTGAAAAAATATGTGTATGTATACATACATGATATTTAAAAATGGCTTTGATCAGAAGAAATCAACCTGCAGATCATTGTCGTCATCATTTTTTGCTGATAAATCCTTACCAGCCTGTCCTGACTTTAAAAAATTGTCCAACATTGTTGGTCTTGCCTTCTTGTCTATTTCATTCTTCAGTGGTTTCTAACAGCTAATGGCTGAGTTACTTTCTCGAGAAACTTTAGCGCTACGTTCGACATCAGGATCGGTTTCAAGGAGGATGTTTATTCCTTGTTCAAAATAGGAAAAATCTTTCGACAAATTTTTTATGTGAGCTGTTTGGATACCACAGGCTACATGACTATTCATGAAATTCCAGTTCTGCTTGCAACTGAATGAGTTTCTCATATGAAAGAGGCTTCCTATCAGCTTTAAGACCGTTAAGCCGAGATTATGTTCTGGGTTCAAAATTTTTTGCCTAATTTCGGGAAGGAAATTAACTTCTGTACCAGTACTTTGACACATTTTGGCCGTTATAACGAAACATTTTAGGCCGTTAATCGAAAACGTGCCATAATTGAAAAACGCCGTTATAGCTAAATGCCGTATAAAGAGCGGCCGTATAGCGAGGTATGAGTGTACTTATATAGAGTTGAGCCTTTTACAGAAAACCCTAATTCACTTTTTCATCTTGAAAGAGAAAAACTCTGATAATTACATCACAACTTTTATTGTTGAGGAATTATTTCCCCAATCAACAATAAATTTTGTCAGTAGGTTGACAGTTTCCTTAGGTACCATTTGCCTCTAAATAGAAGAAAACTCGAGAAATTAGTCAGTTATCTTGTAATTCTAATTAATTGTTGAATGTGTTGATTATGTTTAAAGTGTCAAATAGTGCCAAGTAATTGTCTGTTTTAAAGGAAACGGTGTTGTTTGTCGTTGTCGGATTCCCGGGAAAAAATAATATAACAACAATAAAAACATTTATTTATTTATTTGTCTTTTGAATATCATTTCTTAATGACTAGTTACTCCGTATTACGTCACGATTGATTGCTTTATTGTTTTGCTTCGATTTGAATTTTTTCACGAGGACTAATTTTTTAATGACTCCATGTTAATTTATCAATGAATGGTACATATTAGTGCGTCGCCCGTCAGTCTCGTTATTGGGGACCTCACTATTTTCAAGTTAGACTTTTCATAACCGTCAGCAAAGTTTTTTTTAAGGCTCAGGAAAAAGTCCTACTAAGTGATCACAATTCGTTAGATCGAAGATGTCGAACTGATACATTTAAACAATTACCTCTTTACACAGCCGCAAATTTATCTATTTACCGATAACAAATCAGTGAACCTGATCTACAATAACTTTATCACAAACTGTTTTAAATGTAAGAGTATTTTCTCAAGGTATTTAAAACACAAAAAACTTCTATTGTCATAGTTAGAATGAGGAAAAAAGGAAATTTTTGAAATAGAGCAAATTAGGATGTTGTATGTCTTCCTCTTAATTACGATCGGCCTTTAATACAGAACAAAAATGGCTGACATGACTTTTAGGAGCTTTTAACTGGGAAAGAGAGTAGTTCTTGGTTGATATAAGCTCATCACTTCATTTAAGGCTTTTGAACAGTACCCAAAACACTTACCTTTCGTCTAGTAGATGTCAGCAAAATTATGAAATTTGAAGAAAGCCCCCAAAGTGGGCTGTATCTGTTACAATTACACAGACTATCAGTTAATGATCGCAACACCTATTTTAAAGAAATAGATCAGCACTAATATGTTATTACAAACAATATTTTTTAAATCTAAAATCTAAAAACGGCTAAAACGGTCATTTTCTATAAAAATAAATTAATCACGACATGTACACTAAGGTTTTTAGTGAACTGACCTTTCCACAACGAAATTTAAATATGCCTAAGTTTCCCGTTTTCTGTAACTATATCAAATTTGTCACGCTAATTACAAAAACACGATCTAATCTAATTTTCTCTTCCTCAAATAAAAGTAATTAATTTCATTTATCCTGCATACCTTTGATGAGAAGTTTATGTTATTCATTAGACAAATAAATTTCCGAGTATTCTTATCAAATTAGGCTGACACTGATTGTTTTTATAATCGTCCAGTTGACGTGAAAACGGCTGTCAGTTACCACCGACCGTCACACTAAATGTAATTCCTTCATGTCTTTGTATTCTTTTGGTTTTTCCGTTTAACAAAAGGAAATGCGAAAAATTAAATAAATTTTTAAAGTTCTAACAGTTGACTTGATAAAAGTGGTTTTATTGAATAAATAATATTATAATAAACTTAGTGGACAATTAATTATTTTACAAAATGAAGGAAAGTGTGAGATTATTGTTACAAAAGTGTAAGTGGTTTTGAATTTTTTAAAATTTTCTTTTACACAAATTATTGAAGCGGCAAATTTTAAAGTTGATTAAAAAATGGCTCATCATGTCAGCGGCAAATTTGTTCCTTATTTTTTTATTTTTTATTTTATTTAAGAAACCAAAATTTGAGTATCTTTTAAGAGGAAGGTAAAATATATCTTAACCTTATAGTCAAAATTCTTCTTTTTTTCTGGAAAATTTAATGTTGAGGTTTAAATTTTTTAAAAGCAAGCTTAAACTTTTTAAAATTTAAAAATAATTTTTTTTCATTTGCTTTGTTTCTATAAGTACCTGAAAAATCATTTGAATGATTAAAGTTTTTATTTTTATAATTTTAACAAAAAAATTTTTTTAAGTAATTAACATAAATAAATTAATATTAAATTTGCTGAGTCTAGAAAATCTCAAAACTATCATAATTTTTTTTTCAATCAACTATTCAAGTTTATTGGTCAAATTGGGTTTAACTTTTTGTTTTGATAATAAAATGAAAATATCTAAAGTCTAAAAGAAAATTCTTTTAAAGTTTTGTTAATGATTGATCTGACCGTTGAAAGACAGTTTGGGTAGTTTTCAAAATCAGAATCTCTTCCTCAGTCAGCTCCTAGGACTGACAAATCTTTATATCATAACAACAGCTTATAGTCTCCTGGGGGACAGATAATCGTTTTTATTGGGAGTAGAAAAAAAATCTGAATAGCAGATTGGAGTGTGAGAACTTGGGGGTGTACTTCAAGAGTAGATTATATTAAATAGTATAAATATATGAGAGAAGAAATTTTGAGACTTTTATATGCGACGTTCAAAAGTTATAGCCATAAAATCTAGTATGGATGAATTCATTCGTCAGTTTTTAAATATTTGTTTAACTACCCCACATTAAAAATAAAACGGTTGGTCAGTAAATGATAAGTAAAAAAACGAATATAGACCAAAGTTCTTAAAAACTGAAATAAAGCGGTTGAGTGTTTTTACTTCTCCTGGCTTTTCTTTCCAACAGAGTTTGGTTGTTTTCACTTGGAACAATAATTTTCTTTTTTAGTCATCTCCCTTCATGTACATATTAAAATTTCATTGGAGTAGGGAAAATTGCACATATTCAAAACTTTCAAAAGTGACATTTGGAACCCAATTTTGTTTTTTGGTGTAATATCTCATGTCACCATCTCACAATCATAATCATCTCATCAACATCAAATATCTCAATTAATAACTTCAATAACTATTAAAACAGTGAAATGGACAGGTTGTTGAGCCAGGCCATGAATCCCTTTCTTACTGTTATTTTTGGTCTTCATATTTTTCCTCCTGACAACTTTGTTCAAAGTATTCTTGAACTACTCCAACATTTATTATCTTGCAGGGTTCAGTGACGAAGATACGAGAATCGTTTGACGGTTGCTATTACCTTATTTGTAGTTGTATAGTTTATGTACTTAAGTTTTAACACGTGTGAAATCTTAAGGTCAAGTGTGTACGCAGCGAATTATTATGTACGTTTGAAATCAAAACAACGGCAAAAGCGTAAGCTCTCATACTGTTAGTCAAAACCTTTTCGCTCCCTTAAAATTTAAACTTCAGGTCTTATATTCAGCTGTCTCGTGCTTCCTTTTTTTCCTGCTCTGATGAGTTCTAGCTAACCATTGTTTAGGTTTCGAACCAAACCTTTAGTCATTTCTTCAGTAATTTGAATCACCGAGATCATTTTAGTGGTTATGGAAATTTATTGACTTAATGATTAATTATGTACTTTTTTTTCAGTTTTTCTAATACCTCAAAGATATGTCTTATCTATTATGGGATTTTTGGCCATCTCTAATGCTTACCAGCTTAGGGTTTGCCTCAATATTGCCATTAATGAAATGGCACCAAAAAATGCTACAGAGCCACGCGTAAGTTGATTATTACACTTTAAAATTTTTCACCGGCACTTGTACAATTAACTGTTGTAAAAATTGATCGATTCAATGTATAAGTTTAAAATTTGCGTTTGTTTAATGATAGGATCCAAACACATTTGACTGGGACGAACCACTGCAAGGTACAATTTTAGGTGCTTTTTATTATGGCTATGTCCTCACACATATGCCAGGAGGACTTTTAGCTGATAAATTTGGAGGGAAATACACACTAGGATTGGGAATACTTTGTACATCAATTTTCACAATATTACTTCCTCTGGCAGCCAAGGCAGGTGTGGGATGGTTGATTGCATCTAGAGTAATTACTGGTTTTGGAGAAGTAAGTAAACATTTTTCAAATTCAGAATTTGAAATGATTCTTAAAAACTTTTTTGAAAGAATTTGACTTTGCAGAAGCCCCAAGTTCAATAGCCTCTACTTAGAATTGTTTATTATATAAATAATTATGTTGTGATTGAAATATTTTCTTTTATTTTAGTGGTTGTTAAGGGGATTAATCAGTGAAGACAGTTTAAAACAAGGTCACTAGTGTTTTAGGTTGGGGGAACTGGGATATGAACACAAGTTAGAGCTAAACGGTAACACGTTGCTGTTACTCTAAAACTTCTATCACTTGAAATCATTGATTAGTTGAAGAACAACTATTCTATTTGCAGGGTACCACATTTCCAGCTCTCAATGTCCTATTAGCCAGGTGGATTCCATTGGAAGAAAGAGGACTTTTAGGAAGTTTGGTTTTTGCTGGTATCTAGCATTCCTTTAAAATCAAAATAATAAATTTGAGCCAGTAGCCTTTTTCTAAATAAACAAATTCTTCTTATAGGATCACAAATTGGAGCCATTACAGGAATTCTACTGTCTGGGTTTCTCCTTCATAATTACAAAGGATATTGGGAAATTGTGTTTTATGTATTTGGAGGAATAGGAGTTATATGGTTTGTACTCTGGACGGTTCTTTGTTATTCAGATCCCGAAAGTCATCCATTCATTTCGGATAAAGAGAAAAACTTTTTGCATGAAACTTTGATTCGGTCGCATGATGTAAGACAGCCTTCCTTTTACACTATACATATCCTAGAATATTTCAGACAATATTTAATATTATTCACTTTTTTACAGAAAAGGCCATCGCCACCCTGGAAGAAGGTGTTCACTTCAGTTCCATTGTGGGCTTTGATTTTTGCCCAAATAGGACACGATTGGGGATTTTACACAATGGTTACGGATTTGCCGAAATATATGAAAAATGTTATGGGTTTCGAAATCGAAAAGGTAAGGACTTGTGTATTCAAAATCCTTTTTCTTGTGGTGCCGAAAACATTTCTTACGTCTTAATCTTATCAGTGTATAAGTTTTTATCAGTTCTTCAAGGTTTCCTATACATATGTTTCTAAAGTAATTTCATCTTTGACACCTTTAATCCCCTTTCATGAAAGGCTTTAGGAATTTTAGGATATTAACCCTGGTCAAAGATTTGAGAGGACACTCACCTAGTATCTACTACCCAACTTTGCTGCTGGCTTCTTAGTGGAAAATTATTAAAACTGAAAGAAAGCTGAATGGTTACAGAAATTACTTTAAGTTTAACGGTTTTAAAGTTACAAAAGCCCTTGAAGCCCTCAGTTTAAAATTTCAGTTTTTCCTTTGTTCAAATTGTATTTATTGGAACTTGAAAATCATTACTAGTGAGAGAAAAATGAGAAAAAAAGACTCACACAATTACCAAGATAAGCAATATTAACAAGTGAGTTTGTGTTTAGGGTTTTCAAATGAGTTTTGCGCTTGATTAGCTAAAAAATGTGGGTAATTGTGTGTAATGATTAGATAGGTAACATGAAATCTTAAGTTTAGTGCTTTGTGGTATTCAACTCTGTGGCTTCACTTGGGTTCTACATAAATTTTATACGACAGGAAATTGAATATTCAGTATTGAAAAAGCT
Organism: Columbicola columbae; assembly: GCA_016920875.1. Lineage (NCBI taxonomy): Eukaryota > Metazoa > Arthropoda > Insecta > Psocodea > Philopteridae > Columbicola > Columbicola columbae. The sequence continues at coordinate 9,739,561 of JADMLL010000001.1, read as the reverse complement.
CAGTTCAGTATCGAGCTTTTTGAAGCTCAAAAATAAAACCTTTAAAATGAACTGTTCATTTTACAATTAGAAATTAATACAAATAATAAAATGATTCTCACCTTTCAATTAAAATTGTTATTTTAAAGAATGGTATCGTGTCTTCCATACCCTACCTAGTCATGTGGACAATTTCCATGAGCTCTGGATGGCTTGCTGATTTCCTAATCAAAAGGAAATTGCTGTCGGTAACCAACACGAGGAAATTGTTTACAACCATTGCTCACGTTGGTCCATCTGCAACACTAATAGCTGCATCTTATGCAGGTATGTGCTAACAAAGTTTTGAACCAAATGCCATTGCAGAAAATTTGAAATTTGGGGGCTAAATTGAGATTTGTTTTCTTTTTAAGGAACTGACAAAGTTGCGGTTGTTACATTATTTGCACTGACCCTTGGTTTGATGGGAACTTTCTACCCAGGAATGAAAATAAACGCACTAGACTTGAGTCCCAATTACGCAGGAACGCTTATGGCCATCATCAACGGAATCGGTGGTATTACTGGAATATTATCTCCAGCAATCGTTGGTATTTTGGCACCAAACGTAAGTTTTGTTGTGCAATATTGGGCCTTTACGCAGTGTAAAGAGTTAATCAAAGTAATCACTCTAAACGTAAATTCTTCCAGCAAACTGGAGATGAATGGCGAATGGTATTTTGGATAACGCTAGGAATAAATGCAGTCACTGGATTGGTGTATATTTTCTACGGGTCTGGAGAATTACAACCTTGGAATGAGATAGGCTTTGAAAAAGACGAAGAAAAACAAGAAAAAGACGAAGAACAAAAGGAAGAAGAAAAATAAGTTTGACGCTCACTGTGATAGATACATTAATTTTTTATTGCAGAGGATGTAATTATACTGAAATTTTTGATAATCTAATTACTATAAATAGACACTGAAAGAAGTGTGTTAATAATTATTTGAATCAAGAGGAGATGTTTGTTTGATTTCTTCAAGTACTAAAAGTATTTTAAAATTTATTGGTACCTTTTCAAATATCTTTTAATTCTTGGTCAATTTTTCTATTTGCAAAAGGATTCTTCCAAGTTTCCACCATTTTTCGTTTCAACCCCACTTTCTTTTGTTCATAAATAACAAAAATCTCATTTCAGACAAAGTAATATAATACTTTCAGAATACAATCACTGGTACACTGGTAATTTTTTTTTTCAGTCGAACAAGTCTCTTTTGATTATCGCACACTTTACCCATCAGGTGTTTTTGTATTTAATGTATAATAATAATAATAATGTAATTTATATTTGCCTGAGTGCAATACTTAAAAATAAAATAATTTTTCATAAGTTGTGAGATTTTTAATATTTTTGACACTGAAATTTTTTTTTGCAAAGTGACAGCATTATTTTGTAATTTAATGCCATTAAAATTGAATTAATTGTGATTTTTAATTAAATTTAAATTCACTGTGACTCTATTTACTGCCATATTTACCCAATTTACATTTTGGACCGTTCTAATGTCCACTCACAAAACGCAGTGCTGAGCCCTCCACCCAAGGCACACTCCGGATTTCTCCTTTGACTGCGTAAAGCATTTTTCATCCTCTCTGCGGTTCTAGAAAGATTTTTAACTGCGTAAATACTGTCTTCGAAATCTCTTAGCAATGCATCTTTCGTCAGAAGACCAGATACTGCTTTTAACCGAGACAGTTCTTCTCGTAATGTGTCTCTTCTCTTTCTTGCTTTGGTAAGCTCTCCTCTCGTCTGTAAAATTTTTCAAAAATTTGTTTCTTATTAATACTCCAGACATTCTGTATATGAATTATCTCTTAGACTAGTGCACTGCTTCGTTTTTAAGGAATACATACTTCTTCAAACTTTTTTTCAACTTCGTAAACCTTTTCCTCCATTAGCTCGATGTCTTCTTCGATGGCAAACTCTTTTTCTTTCACGTTTGTCAGATTCTGCATAATATTTTGCGTTTTCATCTTGTATTTGCTTAATTCCTCCTCCTTTTCTTCTATCTTATCCGTGTAATTCTGATTGTCTATTTTAAGCTGTTCGTAGTCAGCAATATGTAATCCGTTTCCGAAATAATCCATAGCCTTGAGCTGATCCTCCTTTTCTTCGATTGTCTTTTTTATTTTTATGTAAGTCAGCCTTTTTTTGCCCTTTTCTTCACTTTTTTTAATTTTCCTTTTCAGTAAGGAGTCAACCAACTAATAAGAAGAAATTTCAAATAAGTTGACGGTTATCAAAGTCTTGTCTTCTTACTTAAAATGTGTTAGAGAAAGCCTTTTAGTTTCTAAACAAAAATTTGGTGTAGAACTGACAACGAATGTGCTGTCGAGATAAAAACGCGCAATTTTCTAATTGAGGGGTATAAACTATAAAAATTCACCTTCTCATTTAACCGTTTCCCTGTTTTAGATGATATTAGATTTAAAGAAACTTCCTTTGCCCTCATTATAAAATTTTTAAGCTTCTCTTCATACTCTTCTTCCAGAAGACTTGTATCAGTTTTATACTGTTCCATTTCAACGGTCATTTCTTCTATTTCACTCTCTTGTACTTTTTTGAATTCTTGAAATGCATATAAGCGTTTTAGATATTTACTTTCGAGGTCAAGTCCTACAAATACAGACCAGTATGTTACTTTTTTCTTAGATACTACAGTAAGAACTTCACATTCAAATATCTGTTTCTACACGGTTGATACATAGGAGTCTCGAAACGACGGCCCACCATCAATTCAGTCCTCCATAGTTTAGTTAACTAAACCAAAAAATGATAATGAGATGACCATTTTTAGTTAATGACTAATTAAGAAATATAGTAACTCACATAAACCATATAATTAATGATATGTATTTTTAAAACTCACAAAAAATGATGTGTGTGGGTAATTTTTTAAACATAATTAATAGTTATGAGATCCATGATATTGTAACTATCTATTGACAATGATTTTTAAATTTTCAATTAAGTTTACTAATAACAATTATCAACAGCAGCTTGAAGAACTCATTAGTTAATTTTGGTGAGTAAATATGTGGCAATTAATGAAGTTAGTGTTACTCTTAAAGAAAGAAAATGGTTACTGCTCCTATCACTATAGAAGAAACTCCTGATGTAAATTAATAAAACAAAATGAGGAAAAGTGCAACAATGGTAGTGCAAACTTTATTTTCAGCGATGTAAAATACGAGTGGAACATATCGATGAAGTAGAAAAATCAGCAATTGATTAAGCTTTTAAAACTACAACATGCGGGCTGTCGCTATGATATCCAACTTTTTCACGTAAATTTCTAATAGAACGCAATAAAATATTTTGAAAAGTATGGCGTCTAAGATATTAAATATCTCCAGCAATTTTATTTGCAGACTTAAATATATTATTTGTTGCAAAAGAATAAAATGAGATATTTCTTACCTTTTGGGTCTTCTTTGAAAACGTTATCCAATCTCCTTTTCTTAAAGTATTCAAGGATTTTTTTCTGCAAAAAAAGGTTTCTCCTTTTCAGTAGCATTCTATTCATTACTTTCTGCCTTATGTCCTCTATCAGAAGCTCTCGGTGTCTTTTCATTTCCTTTTCCTCCTCGGTTTCTTCCACTTCGCTTGCAGCAACAGACCCTGCTTCAGATTCTTCTCCAAAGGCAGGAGGATATTCACTGGCTTCACCTGCATATATAATAAATTGCCCTCCTTCGCCATACTCCCCTAAATCTGCCCATTTTTCCTGTGCCTCTCCTGGGAAAACCTCGGTACTTGATCCACCCCTTTCATCTTCAAGTGTTTTTCCCTCTCCATAATCATCCAGTTCATGTTCCGAACAATCACTTCTCTCAACTTCAGTGTCACCTTCTGAATCCGTGTTTTTCCCTTGTATGTCTCCGGTTGACATTTTTAAGGAAATACATAAATATTAATTTCAATTGCCAAACATTTTCGAAGTTAAGCGCCATAGATGAAACCATGGCAACTGTTCGGCATTTTTCGTTAATCTTCGTAAGAGTTGTATTTCCTACCGTATGGCGACGTCACAAATCGCGAACATGGATTTGTAAATATATACACAAAACATATTTTAAAGTTTCACTTTCGGTTTAAATGTATTTTATATTTTATTACTAAACTTTTGAAATGTGGTTTAACAAGTTTTATTTGCATGTAATTAATCATTTATTTAATATTCATTTTCATATACGACAAGTATCTAATCTACAACCTTGAGAGGAAGTATGGCTTAAGTAGGGAAATATTTAAAGGAACTAATGAAAGTTTGGATATCCACTTCACAACCAAAATGCTTATTGGGATCGCTTTAATATTTATGTTTTTAAACAGAGGTATAGCCAATACCTCTGAAAACACTGGTTTAATTAAAGATAATGAAAATCACTTATTGTTATTGTCCACTTTGGATGGATCTTTTATTTGCATCGAGAGGAAAACAGGTCAGGTTCGGTGGAAGCTGAAAGAAGAGCATATAATACGAGTACCATCAAATTCAGATAAAGCCATGATGCCATACTTTTTACCTGACCCCAAAGATGGATCATTGTATTTGCTTAATTCCAACGAGCGCGAAGTTCTCTCAAAACTTCCTTTTACAATTCCTCAGTTGGTTGCATCATCTCCATGCAGAAGCTCAGATGGTATAATATTCACTGGAAAGAAGCTAGATACTTGGTTTACAGTGAATCCTGAAAATGGAGTTAAAAAATCATTTTTGACTTCGAATTCAGTAGATCTGACATGTCCAAAAGGAGGTCCTGACATTTACATAGGAAGAACAGAATATAATATAGTTATGTTAGATCCTGTTAAGAAGCAGACATGGAATGTCACTTTTTTCGATTACTATTCATACCCAATGGATTCAGAGAGCATGAATAATTACAGTAAGTATCATTCATCATCGTGATTTTAGATTATTATTTTACGAAAAGGTTTGCTCATGTTTGTGTTACCAAACTCATTATTTACTAATATGAAAAGGCTCATTTTGTCAACAGTTCAAACAGTATAAATACCTTTGTATAAATGATAAATTTACAAAGGTTTGTTTTCATTTAAAAGCTCACAGATTTTTTTTTCTAACTTTCTTTTTTAGCCTTGTTACATTTTGCTGGAAGTTCTTCAGGAAGAGTTTTAACATTAGACAAAGAAACAGGTTCGTTAATTTGGCAGTTAAATTGTGAATCTCCAGTCATTGATATTTACATGTTGGAAGCAAAAGGACTGTTAAATGTACCTTTCACAAGTGTTGCTGAATCAACATTAAACCAACTGTTTGATCAAGAAAACTTGGGGAAGTACTCGAAATTACGTGTGGATATCAAATCGGATGGTTTTAAACTTTTGTAAGTCTTTCGTCTGAATATTACAATGTGTATGACTCATTTATTTGATATTTTGATTCAATCATTCAACTTGGTCTTTGTTTTGATTGAGGGATTTTTATTCCTTGTGAACACTGAGTTTTAACTCTTGAAGTCTTTTTTCCTTGACTTATGTATGAGTTATTTCATGGACCCTGTTTAAAATTTTTTTGTTACAACTTTTCTTAAATATCATTAAAACTGTGTAACATGAGAAAAATCTTATCTTGTGAACTTGGTCTGGTGATAAGAGTTTGATTAGAATTAAGTTACACTCAATTAGCAGGAATATGAACCAGATTTGTAAATTGCTTTTGTTAAGAGATATTTTTTTTGTAGATAATTACTTTTGAGTATTAGCTTTCTACTGATTTTAATCTTTGGTCTGCTGTACCATGCTGTGGGATTGAAAAATTTTTACAATAACCATGAAAACCCAAAGCAATCACAATGTTTTTGAATGCTTCAGTAATTTATTGTTTCATTAAAAAAGAGAATAAAAGTGGTGTGCTTAACTTTTTTTGGTCCCAACAGTAACAACTAGCTGTCCCTGAGGAAGGGACTATAAATCGTTGGTAAGACATATGGCTTGGGGTTTGCTGGGGAACAGACCAATGTTCAAAACCCAGGAGTTGACAGGAGAAATTAACATTTGAAAGTTAAAGATTTTAATCAGTTAAATATCATATGACTAATATATTGCCTGACATTTGTAACAATAGAAAAAAATTTTATTTTATCTTTTAGTCCAACACTTTATATTGGAGAGCACATGCATGGGCTTTATGCATTACCATCGTTGGTGGATGAAAACACTGCAACCATTGCTCTGTCTCAAAGAGGACCTCTTTTACTTGAAGGACCAACAGCTTCTACGAAAGAACCTGTTTTAGAAAGTGATGAAGAAAAAACGTCTGAATCAAAGAGGAATTTTGTCAACATGAAAGACTTTCGCCTTTTTTTATTGAACAACTCAGAAAAGGAATCAGAGAAGGAGTCAGCATCCTTTATTTTATTGGGTCATTATAAAATGCCTAAGGATTCAAAAGCAGTTCTACAGATAGAGGGGAAATCTGCTATTAAAAAAATTATTCAAAATAAAACTGGCGTTTTCATTGAAAAGACTTTGGGAGTTCAAACCGATGAGGATTTAGATGAGAAGTCATTGAAATATGAAACGCTACGTTTGTTTCAAGTCTTAACCGATGTGTCTGTAGGAAACATGTCACTTTCTCAGGCCAAAGATATTTTTGTACTGACTCTAAATGTAGTGAAGTTTTTTGTTATTGAACAAGAAAATCTTGGAATCAAAGTGGTCATGGTTTGCTTAATTGTTATGGTGCTATCAATGGCCTGGTATTTTAATAAGCAAATGAAGGATTTTCAACAGTTGTCACAATCATCAAAAAGTCGAGATTCAAACCTTCCTATGGGAGTGACTGCTGTAGCAGAAGAAATAGATGTTGGAGTGGTGAGAGTGGGGAAAATAGAATTTAATTCGGATGAGATTTTAGGCAAGGGCTGCGAAGGAACGTTCGTTTTTAAGGGGAAATTTGACAATCGATCTGTGGCCGTTAAAAGAGTTTTGCCGGAGTGTTTCACGTTTGCGAATAGAGAAGTAGAATTACTCAGGGAATCAGATCATCATCCCAACGTTGTCAGGTATTATTGCATGGAGCAGGATAAACAGTTCCGTTATATTGCTTTGGAGCTGTGTGCTGCCACAGTTCAAGATTATATCGAAGGAAAATTTAAGACTGAGAGTATAACTCCCATTCAAATATTATATCAAGCGACTTGCGGCCTTAGGCATCTTCATTCTCTGTCCATAGGTAAGAAATTTCAAATAAAAAGGTTTTTTAAACTTTGGGTAAAATCCCTAATACAGTAAAGTATTATAATTTGTTATTTTTATTTATTTATTGATTCTTCTATATTATTATTCAACGTTTGAGAAAATGCTTTTACGAAAGTTAATCGACTCAACTTTATTTTCCAGTTCATAGAGACATTAAACCCCACAACGTTTTGATATCGATGCCATCATCACAGAATAAAGTTCGCGTCATGATTTCTGACTTTGGACTTTGTAAAAAGCTTAAATTTGGTAGATCTTCATTTTCAAGGCGATCTGGTGTAACTGGCACCGAGGGTTGGATAGCGCCAGAAATGTTGAACGGTGAAACAAGAACGGTTGGTTAAAATCTTTTTAACCGGTTTTTAAGACAGATATCTCCGACTTAAATTAAGCATTCCTCCCAGGGTTCCTAATAATAATAATTAAGGCAGATTATGGAATGATTATATTCCTCCTCATTTCAGTTTGGAGAATATAAGAATTAACAATGTTGCTGGAACTAGGACAGTTATGTAGTCTAATGATATTTGTTACATACTGTCCTCTTTTCATTTTATTTCAACAAACAGTCACAAAATCATTAGTCACAAAAAATTACCCTGAGGTTCACATTTAGTTCACAGGCTTTCAGTTTATCATTTTTTCTTCACAATGATTGTCATTGTTTCTTGTGGTTCTGATTACTTAGCAAATTATTTACTTGTTACAGACGTGTTCGGTTGACATATTTTCTATGGGCTGCGTCTTTTATTATGTTCTCTCACAAGGAAAGCATCCTTTTGGTGATGCTCTACACCGGCAAGCCAACATTCTTTCTGGAGACTACAATCTAGAGGACTTTAATAATGAAAACCAACTTGCTGTTTTGCTAATCGAACGAATGATAAGTTTCGAAGCGGAGAATCGTCCATCTGCGAACGCCATTTTGCAGCATCCTATATTTTGGAAGGAGGCGAAAATCTTGTCCTTTTTCCAAGATGTTAGTGACAGGGTAGAGAAAGAACAAGCGGACAACGTCGTCGTTCAAAAATTGGAGGAAAACAGTCTGCCCGTCGTCAAAGGCGATTGGAGGTTTCAAATTGATTCTGAAGTGGCTCAAGATTTAAGGAAATTCCGAAATTATCGGGGAAACAGCGTCAGAGATTTACTTCGAGCTCTTAGAAACAAGAAGCATCACTACAGGGAACTATCGGAACAAGCCCAAAAAAATCTAGGGGACATACCTGAAAACTTTGTCGTTTACTGGACGAGTCGCTTTCCATTGTTGTTAATTCACACGTGGCTTGCAATGCAGTGCGTGAAAAATGAACCGATTTTCAGTTTTTATTACGACAATTATTACAATTTTCCTAATTTGCCAAAACAAGACTACCATGATTGTGAAATAAATTCTGAAAACTTATTAATAGACTCGAATAACATTTTTGTAAATGATCTATCGAACGACAATGCGAAACGGTTTAGACGAGATCTGCCGATTCTCGCTCCTAAATGGAGATTAAAAAGTAATGACAGAGTGGAAAATTGGCGCGCGCGGACAGATTGCCCGGGTTTAGAAAATACATCTTTAGACTGCGAGGATGTTTGGTTTCAAGTTTGGTTAAAAAGTGATTTTAGAGATGATGAGGCTTTTATAAAATGGCGCGAAAACGAATTTCACAAGGAGAATAAACAAAATGACGAGGGAGAGTCTTCGTTCGTGCCTGAAGCACCGTCTTGGGAACTGTGTGAGAGGTTTAGGTTGCGAACAAATGGTGATTCAAATATTTCCGCTCATTACTCTAGTCCCAGGAAAAAGAAAACGCGGAAATATGTTCCAAGAAAGTTTAATAAAAAACAGGGAGAGAAATCTGTCGTGTGGACCCTACCTTCTTGAGGGAAAATCGTCGACAAGTTTGAATGAGCTCTTAGTACAATTCTAGTCATGTCCTTAAATATTTAAAGGGTTCGCAAGAAAGTGTTTTGGTTGCTGAATGATAGAAATAGTTTTTTGAATTCCAAGTCAGTAAGTTGTGGGATGAGAAACAATTCAAGCAATCAGAAAATGAGATAAAAAGGTGAGAAGGAATTGATATTTTAGACCAAATCCTTCAAGAGAAGTTTATCTCCAATCAGTACCAGTGCTGTTACTTTATTTTTATTTATATGTTAGGGTATACGTGTATGAAACAGTTATTTGTATGTCACATGGTCGTTTTAAGGTTCCTATTCGATTCGATGAAGGGAAATGACAGTTAAAATAGAAAATATTTCACTTTAGATAGGTATATTTGATTTGTGTCAAAGTAATACGACATTAAAATAATTTTAGCCGAGAGATATAAATAAATTTTAATGGTATGTGTTTTACTTAAACAAAAGTTGGCTTTACTTTCAATATGGCGATAGGTTGAGCTTTTTTTTACCGTTGCTTTCCCCACATTTTAAATATCAATTGGAATGTTTGCCTAATTTGTTTTGTTATATTGATTTAATCATTGTGGGGTTTGATGTGCCTAATTTACTGTGACAGTTAGGGTGATTTGGTTACTATCAACTTAAAAAAAATTTTTTTTAAAACAGTAATTAATCCGCAGGGAATTGTTTTTATATAATTTTCCCTTTCTGCTTTTGTTCGTCTTTTTATATATTTTAATAGATGTTATCCACGAGGCTTTTTATAAGAAATGTTACCATAAAACAAGAAAAATTGTTTTTCTCTTTTTGTATGTGGCCCTTGGGTCAACAATCTTGTATAAGTCAGGATACTGTTTCTATTTTTACAAATTTTATTCGGGTATAAAAAATCTCGTTTCCGTTCACTTTACAAGGTATAAATTTCTTATTGATTTATAGAATCAAAATGCCAAATAAAATAAAAAGAATACAAAATATGATTTTAGAAATACCTTCTTTTTTGAAAGAAATGTTGTTTACATCTTTATTGTTAGATAATTGGTATCACACTTGTATCATACACATGCATACAATGTATATAGTTCAGTGTCACAAAAAATTCTTGAATATTTGGTGTAAAACAAAAAAACTTAAGGAATTTTAAGGAAAATTTTTTTAAAAAAATTAATAAAAGCTTTTAAGTTCCTTTGGTTTAAATGTATTTGAAAATGTTGATTTCAAAAAAATATATATTAATTAATTACTTAAAATTTTACAGATTTCATTAACATAATCCATTCTTATCATTAATAAAATAATTCTTCAAGTTATACAGAACCAGTATTTCAAGAAAGTTATAACTTATTATGCTATGTTTTTAAAAATAAGTTTATAGAAAGGCACTGACTCATGTTCTGCAAAACTATTTGCAACCTTAAATTAAATTTTTTTATACCTGACTTTGGACAAACTATATACAAGACTAATCATCACTAAAAGGCACCATTAAATCATTCATATATAAAAATAAAATCTTTTGAATACATTTATACAAAATTATCTGATTTCTTTATTTGATTATCAAAATTATTAAAACCTCGAGACTAATTAAAGAAAAAATATATTTTCAATTGATGACAACTAAATTTAGTACTGATAAGAACTTAATTAGTGATTAATTTTCATGTTAATCATATAATTAATAATATCAATCATATTATTTCTAATTATTTATTAATTTTTTCTTTCATTTGTTTAATTTTACCAAGTAATATAATTTCTAAGTCATATTTGCAGGTAATAAATGCTTTGTTCTTTGGTAAGAAAGCTGAAATTTCAGAGTAATGGGAATGTGAAAAGTAATTAAGAAAAGCTTAATTATTAATTAATAAATTAAATTGTTTCTTTGGCGAAAATGGGGGTGAGTAATGAAGTACTTTCAGCACAAAAGTATAGATTTTTGTTTGAAGAAGGAAACAAGCGAAAGAAGAGAAGTTTTTAATTAAAAACTTAAATTTCATGGGGCTCTCATTAATTAACCCAATTAATTTTGGGAGTTCAATTATTCCGGAAATAGTTACTTTCTAACAGTCTCCTGTCTGAAAGTTCTGGAAACCTTTGTATCTTGAACACAATCATAAGATAATATTGTTATCACTGTCATTGCCAATGATTAACAAGCTTTCAAACAACTTATATTTTTAAATTTATAAAAACTTATGACTTCTAATTTTTTTGTATTTTGAGAGCTGTATGTTCTAGAATTCTCCCAAATCAAAAGGCTTCCCTCCTTTTAGGGCCTGAATTATTCCAACAGATAATTTATCTCGGGCCTCTTGAAGTACAGTTTTATTTTCAATATTCCTCAAATTAACGTTGGGTTCATACTTAAGAAGGATTTCGACGAGTTTTGTGTTTCCAGTGTAACAGGCATAATGCAAAGCTGTGTTCAATTTGTAATCTTGCATATCTATTTTACAGCCGGAATTCAGTAACTCTTTGACAATATTTAGTTTTTGGTTCTGAACAGCTAACATTAAGGGAGTGACTAACTTACAAGTTTGAACGTTTAACTGAGCCCCATTTCTAATGAAACCCTTGACTAAATCTAAATGACCGTGTTTGGCAGCGATATGTAAGGGCGTATAACCCTCCGAATCACATATGTTTATATTGAGTCCTTTCTTTTTGTCAGGTTTAGTCCTGAATTCGACTGAACTATTTTCGCTGTCGGTATATTTACATTTGGTGCATAGGCAGAGCGGATGACATTTTTTTATTTCGTTATTGTTCTGTGTTGTTGTTTCCGGGGTGGCACTTGAATCTGTTCCAAAGTCTGACATGCCAATACCCATGTAATAGGAAACTAAATTTGTATCTCCATTTTCTACAGCGCGCAATACTTTTTCTACTTTTTTTATTGATTCCAATGAGTGAGGTTGGACGCCTTTAAAAATCCTATTTTTACTACTATCATTTGCTTGCTCCTCAAGATCAAATACCTGACTTTGGGGTTTGATTTTAATATAAGTTCTAATGCTCTGACAATTTTGTTTCAGTAATTCTGAAACTTTAACATTATGGGCATAGTCAATAGGAGAAAATTTTCTTTTATTTAAAATTGCTGGATCAGCACCATGTTCTAACAAAATCTTAACTATGCTTAAATAACCCCACTTAGCAGCATTATGAAGGGCAGTGTCACCTCTTATGTTCTGCTGGTTTATTTTCAACGCTACTTCTAAATGTTCAGAAAAATAAAGTAGGGCTTTAACACAACTCTCGTGACCATTATTGGCACATAAATGAAGTGGAGTGTTGACTGAGTTATCAATTGCATTAATATCTGCATTGTTATGAATGAGTAGAAGAAGTGCATTTTGATGTCCCCTTAATGCAGCATAGTGTGCAGGAGTCTTGCCATCACAGTCAGATGCATTAGGATCTGCTCCTAATGCCAAAAAATATTCAACTAAATTGGGAAAGCCATACATTGATGCTACATGAAGTGCGGTCAAACCTTGATCATCACAAGAGTTTACAGATGGGGTAGTATCACAAATATTCTTATATAATATGGAACAACATTTTTCACAAGTACAAAGAGGATGGCACAAATTCAAAGAACTATAATCATTAATTGTATTAGGCACAGTCTCTAAGATTTCCTTCACTTTTTCAAAATCACCAAGGGCAATTTTTTGGAAAAATTGACTTATACTTTTTTCCTTTGCAGAAGCCTTTTCATTTAGGTTTTTTAATGACTGAATCTCATAATTCTTTAAACCTTTCTCACACCTGACTTTGTCTACACCCTCTATTTGATCTTGATCATGAAAAATTCCTGCTTGAACATAAGCTATGGCAGCTTCTAAAGATGTTATAAAAAAATTATTTTCATCAAAATTAGAGGCATTCGAAAACTTAAATAATTTTAAAAACCTTAACTGAGCATTCCAATTGGCTATATTTGACTTGATAATTAAAAATGCTAAAACCTGTAACAAATCATCTGCATTCAAGACAGCCTTGTCTTTGTGAGGCTCAGACAAAGCACCAACTGTTCTTTTTAAACAGCCCAACTTACCTAAAGTTGTGCTATATCCCCCGATTTTTGAAAGTTCTATTCTTGCTTTTGGAATACTACAATAAAATTCTGCTTTAATGCTCAAGTCTTTAAAATGTAAATCAGAAAAGTTTCTTATTATTTTATTCAGATGAGCATCCTCATAGGCAGTACAAGCAGTAATCCCCTTCATAACTTTTTTATAAATGCCATGCTGCATATAAGTTTCTACAGCCAGTTTTAAATTATTTAAAATTTGCTTTTGACCTTTAATCTTTTTCTTGATATTTGTGTTTTTCATTAAAATTTGAGTACATTTTACATACAAAGATCCAACTGAATCATTTATTCTTTGTAAACTAGTGCCACTAATATCAGAGTTTTTGTTTAGAAATTCACTGATTTCTTTATCAATATTTGCTATTGTCTCGTGGCTTCCACTTTCAGTCCATAATAAGTATAAGCAATCCCTTAAAGTTTTTAACACCATGACACCACTATTGCACTCTAGCGATTTAATTCCTTCGTCAAAAGGTTGTTCCACACACAAAACTTTGTACTTCAGTCCTTCTTTGGTGTAAAATGTTTCTTGAAATAGAATGTGAATACTACTCTGACGTCCCACTTCATGATCCACAGTTATAATTCCGTTACTAACTTTTATTTCCGTGTCGCATAGATTTCTGAAATGACTCTCAGGCAATTCATCTGTAGGCACTAAAATATGCATGAGAAAATCTTCTAAATCTAGAAGATATGTGGATAACGAACCAATTCTAGGAACACATATAACGCAACCCTCCGAAATAATTTTTAAGAATAATTCGTTAAATTCTTTTTGTAAAGTTTTAAAAAATACATTGTCCATTAAATTTTCGTCATAACCTGAAGACGAATAACATGCCATTTTTAATTATAATTCTAAAAAAAATTCAGTCTTAATTACGTAACCAAAGAACTGATCATTTTGGCGTTTGTGTTGACAAAATGGGATAGACATGTCACGTGACTAATTCCGTGGCCGTCGAGATTCAGAATCGTATCCGAGAGCCACGAAACGTAACCATTTTGTTTGGCTTTATTATGCAGTGACAAAGCACTAAGTTTGAAAATTCTATTCCGAGATTTTTACAGTGAATAGCATTTTAATAATAACTAAAAGTAAGTTGTCTTGAATATCTCAAACTGATTTTAACTGGATTATTTATTCATATTTATGTAAACTGTGAAAATGTATTAAATAGCCGTAGTATAACCTCAACTGGTTGAAGTACTCATTAATGAAATTCAAAAAATAATTTATCATATTCTTAATATTTCAAATTTTTTAGTAAAAAAAAATTTACCCTATAAATTTAAATAATCAGGCAGTTATTTTTAGCTCTATATAAACAGCATAATATTTAGGTTAACTGCCGAAGTATTGTTGGATATAAAATTTATCTAATTTTTGCATAAATTTTCCTTTTAGGTTGAGAATTTAGTTTGATTTTGGTATTTTGTGAAGAAAACGTACAAACAACAAAAATGTCTGTTGACTACAGTGCAACTTGTGATGAAAAAATCCCTGAATGTCAAAAATTAGCTAAGGCAGGAAAAATTCATGATGCACTTGATAACTTGCTGGCATTTGAAAAGCAGACAAGAACTGGAGCTGACATGGTCTCAACTGGAAGAGTATTAGTTGCCATTGTTGAAATATGTTTTGAAGCAAAAAATTGGTCTATGTTAAATGAACATATCACATTGCTTGCTAAAAGAAGGAGTCAGCTGAAGCAAGCTGTGGCAAAAATGGTGCAAGAATGTTGTACTTATGTTGATCAGACTCCAAACAAAGAAATAAATTGAAATTAATTGAAACGTTAAGAAGTGTGACTGAAGGGAAGGTTAGTGCCCATAACATTAGTAATCTTATTAACAGCTAAAATGTTAATCACATAAAACAAAAATTCACATTGTTTATTCTCTTTTAGATGTATGTAGAAGTTGAGAGGGCAAGATTAACTCACAAACTGGCAAAAATGAAAGAGGAAGAAGGAAACATCAATGAAGCTGCCAGCATAATACAGGAATTGCAAGTTGAAACTTATGGTTCAATGGAAAGAACTGAGAAAGTTGAGCTTATATTGGAGCAAATGAGACTTTGTCTTGCCAAAAAAGATTACATTAGAACTCAAATTATATCAAAAAAAATTAACACAAAATTTTTCGATGATGAAAAAACTCAAGAATTGAAACTTAAATATTATCGGTAAGGATTATACCATAATTCTCTGAAATTTCTACTTTATATATGTAAAATTAATTTTAATGATTTTTTTTGTTCAAGCTTAATGATAGAATTAGACCAGCATGAAGGATCCTTTTTGGCAACTTGCAAACACTACAGAGCAGTTTTAAGTACTCCCTCTATTCAAGAAGATCCTCAACAACGCCACTTAGTCCTTCAAAATGTAATTCTTTATTTGATCTTAGCACCCTATGACAATGAGCAGTCTGATTTGACACACAGGGTTATGGAAGATAAACTAATTGATGAGTTGCCAGCTTATAAGTAAGAAAAAAATTTTTTTTACTACTCATTTATTTATATTTATGTATACTTAAATATTAGATTGGTGCATAATTATCATGTGTTTTTGGTGATGGTGTTTTGAATTATTTAAAATATTATTATTTTATTGAAATGGGGATAATCTTGTCATGTTAGACTTCAGCGCTTAAAAAGTTATAGAAAGCAGTGCAGTTGTCTAAGGAGTTGTCAGTAAAGTGTTGCTTGCAAAAAATGTTAATAATAAGCCATGAAAGGGTTCACCTTTTGAAAATCGAGGACCACTTTAGACAGCCATAGAAGATAACGACAGCTTGATAACCCAAAGTTTGTCAACATGGCAAAATGACTAGGCTGCTTTCTGTCCTTTTAGTAGTGGTTAAACAAAAGACAAACTTGAATATAATTATGAAAAAAGTTAGCAAAACAGCAGCGTTTATATACAAATGATTCATCAACAAAAACGCTTTATTATCATCAACATACCCAATAATCTGTTTTTACAAAGCCCAAAAAATTCTGAAACGTTTTTTTTTTAAACATGCATTAGAGGTTATAAATATAATTGTATTTACCTTCTAATAATTAATTTTAGGAACTACTAAAAATGTTTATAAATCCTGAATTGATTCAATGGTCAGGACTTGTAAGCGTTTATGAAGATGTCCTGAAGCATGGCACTCCAGAATTCCCAGCCACAGATGTTTTCAACCCAAATACTGAGGAGGGTCAATCACGTTGGAAAGAACTGAAAAATAAGGTTGTTGAACATGTAAGTATTTAATTAAAATTAAGAACCAACAACTGTTATAAAATTATAAATCAATAAATTATTAACTACATATCAAATTTTCATTCAAGAATATTCGTGTCATGGCAAAATATTATACAAGAATCACTCTAAAAAGAATGGCCCAGCTTCTGGATCTACCTGTGGAGGTAAGGTTTTGAATTTTTGCTTTCTAATTGGTTCAGTTTGAATGGTATTGAAATAAACCAAATTTTTGTGTTTAGGAAACTGAAGAATTTCTATCAAACCTAGTTGTGAAGAAAACAATAGAAGCTAAAACCGATCGTCCGGATGGCATCGTCTGCTTCAGTCGGAGCAAAGATCCCGATGATATTTTGAACGAGTGGTCAAATCACCTTAATTCTCTAATGCAACTCGTTAACAAAACTACTCATTTAATTAACAAAGAAGAAATGATTCATAAGCACTTGTTGTCTGTGAGGGAATAGCTTCATATCAGTGTATAGCTCTTACTATATATTTATAATGCAATACTTTTGAGAAGTTTAAAAATTATAATGGAAAATGTTCTTTTGCTTTAGCTTTTCTCTAAACAAAAACATTAGACCTTGACTAATTAATTCGGGCAAAGAATTTTATTTCTTTTTCCGTGTGTTTCAGTATGTTTTATAATTTTTTTCATTTTTGCCTGACAAAAAAATCATTTTGTTCATTTTAATCTTAGATAATTTAAATACAAATTAGGAAATTAAAAATTTTCGCTCAGTTTGTGATTCATATCGTTATTAATTTCTTTTTTTTTACTCAGTTATATTTATCTGTAAACATATACAGTGCTTCATGTAGTGAGCACAAAATATATAGATCGCAGTTAAATTAGTTCGATAATGGTTTTCACTGAATTTCTCCCTACTTTTTAAACGCTTTTAATTTACAATAAATTTGTGTGTTGAAGCCTCTGATGCTTTATCCTCATCTTGTTGTCAGGTTATTAAATAGTCTGACACACTTTTGTGTTCTCTTAGCAAGGAGAAGTGCAGTTTTCAACTATCCTTTCAGGGTTCCCAACAAACCCTTTCGCGGGAGGTCTGTGGTGTAGTTGTCAAAGCGCCCGACTATAGTAGTTATGGTTGTGAGTTCAAATCCTCTTCTGTATCTTCTTATATCCAAGAATGAAAAGCGGGATTAAAGCTCAAAAATCAGAAAGTGTTATCTACACCTAAATACATTCTAAAGATTTTGTACCTTAAAATTATACCTTCGGAAATTAGTTGATGTTTGAAAAACCCTGTGGACCAAACCTAAAACACCAAACCCTAACAAAGCCCTACAAAACCCCAACAAAGAATTTTCCAAATCAGGTTTTGTAGATTCTGGTCTGCTATGTGATATGTGTTATGTTAGGCCCCAGACTACAACAAACTAGGACTAGTAGTAAGCCATCTCTTTCCCAAGAAGTGGGCGTCATTGGTTAAGTCCCTTATTAGCACTAACTCTTGCAAAAATAAAAAATGCTGATGGGCCAACGAATAACAGTGATTCTATCACTACTAATTAATAAATTCGATAATTTCAGTATCATTTCGGTTTTCAGTCAGTACTATATGGTAGCAGCTAACAATATAGAAAGTCTTCAAAACCAGACTTCATAGATTAAAACTAGTTACTACCATCACAGAGTAAGAGGACACCAATTACGAATGAAGTCAGGGTTTCTGTTCAGTAATCAGGCTCGGAGCTGAAGATTGATCGGTGCTCAAAAAGAGGAGCCCTGCGAATCTTTAGATTTGAAGGGGTTCCTGAGTTTAGTATGAAAAACAACAAAAAATGATGCCAACATAATACACAAAGGGTAGAAGATTACATATAAAGGATATCTACCTAGAATATATTCATGAAGCCCGTCAAACTTGATGTTCGGATAAAAAAGGAGAAGACTAGATATCAAAAGCGTTGTCATCCAAAACAAAGAGGAAAATGGAGGACAAATCGAAACGAATGAAGAAGCTAATAGTGTGCAAGAACAGACTTGTGGCTATGAAAGCGTTAAAAAAAATGACGCCATTGCCTAAAGATCTTTCTATCACGTAGATATTTCAATTTTAATCGACTGGTGTCTGGGTCGGAGAAACTGACAAAACAAAAGTTTTGCTTTTTTATTTTAAGATGCGGCGAATAACCCGTAAGACAAGAAGTGAAAATCTCGAAACTTAAAAAATAAATCAAACAAAACGTAGTGAACGAATTCCCAGAATTAAATTGAAAAATAAAAAAAGCTTTGTGGAAAAAAACCGCCGAAACCGAGTTTGACTCCAGCAGAACCGACTTATTTCAACTTTACGCCCTATTCTTAGCTTATGACCTGATAAGTTTTATTATGTTACATTTCGGGGTACTTTTTAGAGCGTTTTTCTTGGAAAATGCAATTTTGCGACGACCTACAAGAAGAGACTTGAAGGTTTGAATTTTTTTTTCCTCCTCTAGGACAAGCCGGGTGGACTTATGAAAATACTTTTAGTAATTTGGAATATGTGAAGTTGGAAGGAAGTGTTTTTGTCGTTAACTTTTAACGGTTTTTGCGGTGAGTTTTATTTTACTTAAACAATGGCTGAGCAATCTAAGCTTATTAACTCGATTATTTGATTGTCGTAAATGAAATTTCCGTCTTAAAGTTAGGACAGTATTTTAAGTGTTATTTCGCCACTTTCATATAATAAGAGTCCTGACCACCATAAGGTACAGTTGCAATATCTGTTGTTATAAACGCCATTACATTCTGAATAAACACTAGGGAATCATATAAGACTTTCTAACTGAAAATGAAAATGTATCTCGTCAGCATACTGTATCCTATAAGACTGGCTTGTCGTTTGCTACGGACTGCTGAGTTGTAATTTTTACAGAAACCTAACGTAAATCTTGACATAAATATTCTAACAGACAGTATTATGTTGTGAGATGTGAATGTAAAAGTCTTTTTTGTTTGATCTTAGATTTGATATGATGCAGTCTATACAAATAAAAATTGTTCGAAATTTTTGGATAGGTCAGAGGGGGGAGCCAAAAAAATGCAATTAATGGTGGACCCATTAATGCGATTTATTTATTAATTTTCATCATAATTGGGGAATTATATTTTATAAATTATAAATTCTTGTATAGTTGCTTTTAATAATTTGTAATACAGTCATAAAATCCAGGATTACTTACTTTTTCTAATTTTTCTTCTTTTTCAACCCGAAGCTTGCCACCGCTTTCTTAGAACTGTTTTTCTGATATCCGGTTTTGATGGCTTACAACTATGTTCATTTGGACTACGTTTCTCTTACACTCTTAATCTGTATGCTGTTTTATTCAATTTCATATCCGACGTGAGTTGCTATGTCCTCCTAAAATGTTTTATGGACCAACCTCTTTAATATCCCGACGTGAATTTGAACTGATTTTAATTCTCAAATTTCCTCTTTTAAAAACTATAAATTAATTCTAGTTTGATGGAAGTGTTTTCAATTTCTTGCCTTTCCCTGGTTTGCAAAATCACATCTATCATTTTACTATAACGCTTCTTAACCGTCATTCTCTACAATCAACTTAATTTTGGATGCTGTTTAAAAGTTCTGGAATTCTTTTCATTTTGCAGATTAAGAATTGAGCTAAATTTACTGGAAAAAATGGTGGGAAATAAAACAAAGAAAGAAAGAACAATTTATAGCAACAAGTACGGGTAAGTAACGTTATAAATATGAAATATTGGATATCAATGATCAAAATAATTTAAGACTTAGTACATAACTCTAAGAAAAGCGTTTTTCATGTATCAAGAGGTAACGGGGATGCAAAATACTGAAGTCTTCGTCTTTCAAACACATGAATATATGAGTCATTCAAAAACCTTTCAAAAACTTGATAGAATTTTTTTTCTACTCTAAAGGAAGTTGACACTATGGTATGCAAAAAAAAGCTTCTAGAAAAGGTGTTAAAAATGAAGCCATTGGCAGAAATTTCAGGGGAAAAGCGATTGGCGTGGGGGCGACGATTGGCATTTGTTTTCTGTTTTTTTTACAATGAAGTTTATAGAGCGTAAAAAGAATTATTGTTTCATAGGTTAAACAAATAATAAAAGGTTCTTTTTAAAAATAACGTCTGGCAACTTTTTCAGAACCACAGGAAGACTAGGAATATTTGTTAATTTTCGGTACCTCTGGTTTGAGATTTTCAAAAATAACTTTTGTTCAACTTAAATTAGTTATTACTGCTGATTTGGTTGTTGTTATTATTATTATTCCAATACACCACCATAAAGACAATGAAGATCGTCTTGCGAGACGACTTTGTTTGGTGGGAGCATAAAAGAAATAAAATGCAAAATAGCCAATACTAGTTTAAATTAATATACTAATTATTCTAATAAATTATCATTATAATTATTACTTAATTAGGATAATGATTTTTGATACAACTTCCCGAAAATTTTTTCGTTTTAACAAAATACCCATTTTTCAAATGAAACAACCTGTTGTTGAGGCAGTAATGGCGTCGGTTAGATATGATGAAAACTCTGAGTTTCCGAGAAATGCTACACTCATTTATTAGGTATTAGTGACGAAATACGGCCTATCTGTTTTCCTGTAGTTTCTCTATTTATTCAAATGCAGTTTACAGCCTTTATTTTTTCTCTGTCTCTTTCAAAAGACCGTTTTCAAATTTCTAAGTGTTTCGTTTGAACTACTTATGGAAATAAACGTTTTCTCTTGCTGACATAATTGGAAAAAAATTAATTAAATAATAATGTACAGTTTGATCAAAAAAATCCTTTTTAAAACCTGAACAGTGATTTAGTTCATGATTACAATGAAATCCTATCTTTTTGAGTATTGATTTGAGTTCTTAAGTAATTTTTCTCAATCACAAAAAATGGCGTCCCTTCAAAAGTTCAATTATTGTAAAGATGGTAAGAGCATGATGAACCCAACAGAATGTCTGAACTGATAATTTATTCTAAGTACATGTTAGATTGAGGTAGGAAAATCTGTTTAGAATTAGCCTCCCCCAAATTCCTTTCAGCACTTTCAAATTCTTCCTGTTCAGAAGATATCAGCAAAATCTTTCAAAGAAAATGTTTTATTCTGGGACAAGAAAAATGGTTATGATGTTTTTTGATTAGTTAATTAATTAATTATCTTTGGCGTTATTATTTATTAACTTAACATTCTGATGATTGAAAAGATTGATTTTTGAAAGCTGTAGAAAAAATGAAAAACTTAAAAGCCAATGAAATCAATTTTTTTTATTGTATCATTTGGATCATGGAGTGGTCATTTTGCGTTTTTTTAAAATCCCTTCTCCACCTTATGGTGGGGGTAAAAAGCGAAACCATAAATACAACCAAAGGACGCTGTTTGAGTGTCTTTGTTTAAAAAAATTTTTGTGTTCAATTTAAATGATTTAAAGGGCTTACAATTTTGGCCAATTTTTTTTGAAGTGAATCTTGTTATACCTTTTTAAATTAAAAATGGGTTCACTCTTTCTTGAATTGAGTAAGCAGCGAAGCCTTCTCAAAATGATGGAAGAGCGAGGGTAATTGTTTTCTTTTTAAATTTTTTATTTATTCGAAAACAACCTGTTGGCTTGTTTGTTACAAGTCGTATTTGGTTGTTTGTGTTTGTGTAGGACGCCAACTCCGATTCTTTGTTCTTTAGTAATTATGAAAAGTTAAAAGCTTTAGGTTAATAAGAAATTTGGAGAGCTTTGAAGATGACTTATATAAAATAATGGGATTTGGTCGTATTTGAAAATTTAAATTCGAAATTTTTGTATTTTTTGTCATTGCCGGTAGCCATTTTTTTACCTACTTAAAATATAAGTAACAATTCGATTATGCTATTGAAACACTCTTAAAGGAGTAAATAATTCAGTTAAATAATTTTTATAACCTTTTAAAAGCCCTTTTTTAATTAAAAATTATCTTGTTCTATTCAAGACTTATTTTTCAAAACAGGTGTGGTATGTATAAATTAGATACAAATTATACTCCGTTTAGACTTTAAATAATTTTCGTATCGCTTATTATGTGTAATTGTGACTTTATTAAATAAATTTGTGCTTGGCAGCATTCAGATTTTTATTAAATTACGGTGACGGATGATACAGTATATTGTTTAGTTTATGTGAAGACTTATACTTATAATCAAAGACAGTGGCAATTAAAAAAAGATTGATTGAAGCGATTTATAGTTAGAAGCCAAATTTTGGTGAGACTTCCAGGAGTAGAATGATGCAAGCAAATGATAAAATTTATTTTTATTAATTAGTTAATTATTAAAATTAATTAATTTCTTCAAATTATATTAAAACTAGAAACCCAAACTGGGATAGATTATTATTATTATTTAATGGATGCTGGGAGGTCGTGGTGTACTGGTTCAAGTGCTAGACTCAAAAGCTGTAGTCACGAGTTCAAATCTCCTCCCGTATCCTGTTATAACCAAAAAAGAGTGAAAAACGGGATCAAAACTACTACAAAACATTATTTAATGAATACAGTTATAGTTTTAGAAACCAAATTTGTATTTTTAGGTTCACGTTGTACCAACAAAATGGTCAACGAACCTATGGAGGTCCGCCACCAAACTGGGGATCGCGACCTCCGCCCAGCAGAGATTGTGAAGTCTTCATTGGTCGTCTGCCTAGGATGTGTTTTGAAGATGAATTGATTCCTCTTTTTCTTACTGCGGGGGAGGTTAGTGTTATAATTTGTAAAACTAATTAGTTCAAACAAAATTTTAGTCTAAATTGAAAGAGGTTGTTTCATCTGATTTGAATGATAGCACTTTTGAAGAGTTAACATGAATCCCTGTTTTACAGTTGTATGAATTTAGGCTAATGCTCGATTTTTCTGGAACCAACCGTGGTTATGGATATGCTCATTATGCTACACCCGCTGGAGCAGCCAAAGCCATTAAAACTCTAAACAAGTTTGAAATCCGACCCGGTCATCAAATTGGAGTTTTAAAGAGTAAAAATAATTGCCGCCTGTTGTTTGGTAACATTGGATCGGCCTTGAATGTCGAAACTTTTAGTGAGGTAAGTTATTCTGTGAAAAGGTTTAAAAGAAAGCATTTTAGGTATTGCTCTCCCAGACTGAGACTTTCATTTTTTTTTATTTCAGTTTATTCGTACGGCTACAGATCAAGTATTGAACGTACTCATATTCAAGAGTTTTGAGCAGCTTAAGACGACTGATTTCAGTATCTCGGCAGAAGTTGAGGAAGCGTTTTTGGGTCGAGTTCTTCGTAATAACGGAAACAATCACTTTGCCATTGTTGAGTATGAGAACCATAAAGCAGCGGCAGTTGCTCGAAGGGTCCTCATCCCGAAATATGGACATATCTTAGCCATAGATTGGGCGGTTCCTCCAAGAGAGCGAAAACGTTTCGGTGGCGTAAGTGCTGATGTTAAAACTTGCTAGTTAAGCAGTAGATTAGTCAAAACAAAACATTTAAAACATTTTGAAAGCAATTGTTGTCGACTCTAAATGCAATAACAACATATATTTATGTATTCTAGGTAAATGATTCACAAATACCGAATATAGAACGACCGCTGCAGTGCACACAACCATCTTTGAAAGATTCGGGTGCTTTATCGCCGAAGAAGACAACCTCGAAAATTCGACCCGTTCCGGTCCTCCTCGTTCAACCCTCTCATTTAGACAATGTCTCGTTCATGCCCAAAACATTTAAAACGGTTGTTAAATATTTTAAATATCAGCTGAGCGTTTGTCTTTACAAAAGCGTTGATCAGTTGGAAATCCCTCTTTTTGTGTGCAAAGAAATTGAACGGAAAATCGTCGATCGCATTACCAATCTGGAAAACTGCGGTCAGGCTGTTCAACTTATATTTAATTACTTTTCGTGGTACAACGAAAAGAAAAGGTGCATAATCAATTTAGAAATCCAGAGACTTCTGCAAGAAGTCAAGACTTATGCAGATTCCTTTGTTCATTTTGTAAACAAAAGACTCAAATACGGTCCTTCGCCCGATTTGTCGGAAGACAATTACTATATAAATACGTTGCCGCTCCAATTGTCTATTCTCTTTTATATAATTTTACGCTGTGATGGGGAACATCAGGCAAAGCTTTCCTCAGGAATTACAAGAAGCTTGAATTGGCTTGTAGAAGTCATGCAAAAAGGTGACAAGGAATTTAAGAATTTTGTTGAAGATATTGTAAACATGATCGTCAACGAGAACTCTGCTTCTTTGGATAAGGCCAGTAATTTGGCAAAATCAACTTTTCTAAATGCAATAGCTTCAAACGCTCAATTTCAAAATTTATCCATGAATTCACTTCACAATTCCACCGTGGATTTATCACTGCAAAATAATGTGCTTTCGAAAAGTATGGAAACCAATTTTCGTGCCACTGATCCAATGATGAGTCTTGAAAATTTCAGTCGAATGAATGGCGAGCAAGAATCCGCACCCTCAAAAGACATCGCTCTTGATTTGCAGAAAATTTCGTTGGATGTTGATCAGGACCCTCTAAAGGTGAGTTGAACAAATTTTAACATTCTCAAGTGATTGGACTCAATCTTTAGCACTCATAAGTCAAATTTTATTCTAGGTTGACGACGGACATTATGTACCTATGCCTTTCTCACGATTCGGCAAATACGTGGGCGCTCCAGCTTTAGATTCAAACTACTACCCGTCAGTTCCGCTTTTGTTGGTTCAGCCGTCCATTTTGAATAACGTTCCTTTCATGCCGAAAATTTTCAACAACGTGCTCATATATTTTAATCATTTGATAAGGATTTGCGTGAATACAAACGCATGTCAGTGGAACTTACCTCAGCGAATCTGCAGCGAAATCGAAAGGAAGATAATCGACCGTATTTCTAATATGGAAAATTGTGGACAAGGGGTTCAGTTGATTCTCAATTATTTTTCTTGGTGGGCCGAGAGAAAACCGTCAGATGTTAATGTGGAAGTTCAAAAACTTCTTCAAGAAGTAAAAACTTATGCTGATTCATTCGTTCAGTTCACTTGGAATAAAACTCTGAGTGGATATCAGCCGAATCCAGCTGTTGAGCATTTCTTCTGCAACGTCCTACCGTTACGGCTGAACTTACTTTTTCAAATAATGTTGATATTCAACAGCGAAAACCCGGTGAGATTTTTTATTGGTATTTCCAAAGGTCTTAATTGGCTGGAAGAACTTTTTCAGAAAGGAGATAGCACGACGAAGGAATTTTTAAAAGAGCTCACACGCTTCGTTCTCGAATCGGATCCATCGTCGTATGAAAAAGCCAAAAATCTTGGCAAAATCGTCTGCGCGGAAATAATGGACTCGAATGGACATGCACTCAGTCAATCATCGGGTTCCTTTCCTTTGATGGGAGAGAACAAAAAGGTGGATAAAATCAACTCGATAGGAACAACATCAAACTGCTTGACTTCAATTTCGAACAATTTCTGCTCGCCAAAAGGAGAGAGTTCCATCAGCGAAGCATTTTCTGATTTCGATTGTTAAAACGGTTTCATCCCTTTACCGTAAATTTATATTTAATCAAAAAAAGGTGAATCAGAGAATTTCGTAAACCTTTTTGATAATGAAATGTTTTTTTAAAAATCTTTTATCATTTCGCATGTCAGACTTTTCAAAAAAAAATTTTTGACAATATTTAAGGGGAAAGGTTGACACTGGAATCTTAATCAGAGTCTTTGTTATTAATCAGGATTGATTGTCCACTCAACGATTCAATGATTGTTTATAAATTTTAACTTTTTTATACTTTTGGAGGATGTATGAAGATGCAAAACCAAAATTTCTTTTTCTGTTGTGAGCAAGAAAATCGCACGAATTGGGTTTTAGACGAGTAACTCACAATTTAGTCTCATTTTCACATTTAAATTAATTTGTCACTTGTTACTTTTTTTCGAAATGCATTTTTCATTATTTTTTAAATCTCAACTACATCACCGAAGATATCAAGAGAATAATAATAATAATAATCACAGGTTTAAAGAATTGTTATTTTTACATAGTATAAGGGAATTTTCAATTTCGAAACGTTTGTATTCCAGTTTCTAATCCGCCATTTTGTATGTTGTTTTTTTGGTTGAGTGAAATCTACTCAAAAAGAAATTATCAAAAGTTGAATAGTGAAAATGCATTTAATTTTCAGATTCTTAAATTTTTAATATTAATTTTTTTGATTATTTCAATTAGGGGTTGTTTTTTGTTTTCACCCTTAAATCATCTACAATGTGTTGATACCGTGTCAATCGTTTTCGAACACTCTTCCGATGAGTCTTTGTTGCAAAAATGAGCTTTCGTTTCATGATCAATGCTGTTTCAAATACCAATGATTTATGATTTCATTGAAATTTTTTAACGTTTTGTTTAATTTTTTTTGTAGTTTTGGGATGAATTTCTGTCTGTTTTGGTGTACCTGAGTCTGGTTTTTGTTTGAGAGAAAGGAATTCGTTTACCCCGGTCTTTGAATTTTTGTTTTTCGAACATTGGAGTTTTATTAATGAATTTAAATTTTAAAAATATTTTTTTGCCGTGACATTATGAGATAATTGGCTGTTAGATATTGAAAATTTTTGAACGTATTTCCAAATTATTGAAAAAAAATTTTTTGTTTCGTTGTAAGAAATTAATAAGATGAGGTTTCCCACGTTATTCTTTTGACTAACACATGTTTCTCGAAAGCAAACTTTCAACCATCATCTGAAATACCTGAAAGTTTGGATTTGACTTGATAAGGACAACAGCCAAAAGAGTACACCACAAAAATCTCATAACTCACATAACTTGGTACAAGGACCACACCAAAAATTTATAGTTTTTAATAATATTCAAAGGGAAAAATTGATTTTATATAGTTTTTGTAAAATTTGCTGTTCAAGCTGTTATGTTGGGTGGGTTTTCTATAGTTAACCTTCAGACTTGAATTAACATAACCTATAAAAGAGATTCAGGTTGTAGCTGTGAAACTAATCAAATCAGCTGGATTAATAATTTTGAAAACGCATCGTGTGATTTTATTCTCGTTTTGTTTTTTAACGGTTTTATCAGAGATTCACCGATTTGTAACCCCCCCGAGGGAAATTTTTCTTTTTTTAAAGAGGAATCAATATTTTTCGGACTTATATAATCCGAGAAAAAGAAATTTTTGTATACTTTCATCGTTTTTCTTTCAGCAGTTGAAGAAATTGGTTTTTAAAAGATGACACGAAATGAAATATTTAATTTACCAACTGAGAATCTAAAGTAAAAAAAAATCGATACCCAAATTTTATTTTAAATATTTTTCATACCTTTTGGGTAAATTTAAAAAATTTTTCTTTGTTTCATTTATAACCGAGTGATCAAAATTTTCAAGGGCAGAATTCGAATCCAAATTTAATTTATTATCGATTCCGTCAAAATTTCAGTTTCCTTTGACAATGAAATCAGTTTTAGGAAGTCAGTGGCGTATGCCCGAGTTTCTTTTTAGTCCTCACTTAAAATCACCAATCTTGGAAGGAATCAACGGGCGTGATTATTTTAAAAGCTAAACCTTTTATCAGATTGTTTTAAAAATTTGGATTTTTCATTTTATGATTTAGGTTACTGAAGCAGTTGATTTGATTTATTGAGATTATGATTGATTCACTTTTTATTAACTTTTTTGTTGTAGATTAAGTTTTCTATTGATAAGAAATAATGTTTTAGGTTTAATTTAATTTTAAGTGGAAAGTTCAGCTTTGCATTTTTATTCATTGTGTTGTGCTTATTTTTTCTAAATGTTTTAGAAGTAGAATTACTTTTTAGGATTTTTGAACTGTGGATGCCATAATCCGTTACAATGATAATAATAATTGTTAACATAAGTTTCGTAATTTTAAGCTCTTTTTTTAGATTGTTATTAAGTTTTGCTTGAAAGTTAATTTTATATTATGAATGATTATAATTTTTAAAATAAATTTGTAAAAGGTGTTCTAAGTGTTACCATTTTATTCTTAAGTTTTGAACAATTGTGAAATTTTTATGTTCTTTTGCAAAAAATTAATTAAATATACTGTTTGGTTTTGATTAATAGTTTTCCGTTTTTTGTCGTCTATTTGATGTGAAGTTTTGTGGTGAGTTCAATCGTTGTTTACTCTTTTTTGTTTGATGTGCCGACCGCGCTGCACGTGCACACTCATGGGCTGAATTGTTTTCTTCACTTGGTTTGTCTAAAGCAGTGGTGTGCAAACTTTTCTGACTGCGACCCCTTGAGGTAGATGTTCACAAATACGATGTACAGTTCGCACATTCCTTTCATTTTAGCTGTATAAAAACATCATCAAATGTGACAAATATTAATTTTATTTATAATTTTGAGAAAATACTTTTTATACAACATATAAATCAGTAGAATTCCCCTTTAATGAGATGTATGAGGCTGCAAGTTTCTACTTATCTCATCCATGAATTCGAAATTTAAGAAATCTGGCGACCCCCAGGTAGGCGGTACAGTTGAACATTCGACGCGAATTGGTGATGTCTTTGTGATCATAAGATTGGAATTGGTTAGTGTGGCGAGCAAGACAACACTCAGATTTGTAACAAACAAGTCATTAGACATACAGATACGTGCATCAGATTTGTAGGAGAGAGTCTTCACAAAGCATATAAACACAAAACCAACCATCAATCAGTGCAGTACAACGAATCTGAGAAGCAGCTCGAACGGCTATCTAAACCACCGCGCTATTTTTTTTCATTCGAAATTTGTGAACTTTATCTCATCAATACACCTAATTCCGAAGGTTAGATTGATGGTTAAACACAAGAATTTCCCTCAAGTTTCACTCAAATTTCCAACTGTTAGCATCCGGCGTGAGTGTTACCTCTCAAACTAACCATTGCTTAAGGGTAATAGACAGGCTAGGACCAGTGTTATTAAAAGCTGCAAAAAATTACACAGTCACCTAACCGACTTCCGGTTTAAAGAGATTTATTCCTGAATCCGAAGCCATTTTTAAAGACCCCACTTCTACGTTTATTATTTTGTTTCTCTTGAGCAGATATTGCGACGACCAAATAAAACACGTGCGACCCGGACGAAACAAGTCGCCGCAGGATTCGGAACCGGACAAGTTGAAACAGGATTCAAGTTGTTTCTGACAGACTGTGAGACGCGGAATCCTGCACGTGGTCAATCGAATTTTCGAGAAAGGGCGACAATATAAACAGAACTAGGAACCGATTAGGTCAATCAGTTCGGTATCAACACTTGCTAACAGTTCAAACAATAACGGAACTATCGCGCGATTTTGAGTTTTTCAATCACAAACCACCTAATTCCGACAGATATCAAAACTTATTCACGTTACAAACTCTCTTATTTTGTATCCATCAAAGTCCCGATCAGCACTAGAGCTTTCGATTCTTCCTATATTCCTCTCATATTTTCCTCTATTGCCTCTCTGGTTCTGCAGACAAATCCCCAAATCCCTAACCCCACTACCACCTTGTTTCTTGGAGATAGATGACCGTACAAAAGGCAATTAAAAAAAAATTAAAATACAAAAAAAAATTTTCATAGACTGAATATATTTTTAACAATAAATAACAATAATATTTCAACTAAATTAACAGTAAACTATGTAAAAATTTCGTGGAATTCTTTTAGAAGGCACTCGATTACAACATTTTGCTGCATTAGTTCCAAGGCCATATTTGCTGATTCTTGTTCAGGCCACATGAGAGTTGGCCCGAAAACAATTGCTAAATTGTTTATATTCATCCTGTTATATTTATGATACTCTTTTACTCTAAAACATAAACAAATTAATAATAAATTGATGTTCTAACATTTTTTGCTGTTGATTTTTTAGTTTTTATAACAACAGAAAAAAATTAAAAATGTAAAACACAAAAAACATTGACAACAGCACTCACCTTAACAAATGCTGAAGGAGAAACTTGAGAGTATCGTAATTAGGAGTGGGTAGGCTTTTAACTATTTTCTGAAAGTCTTTAATTCTTTCTTTCCTCACTTGTTTATCTGAAATTTAAAAAAATTTATTGTTAGTATAGTTTAAAAGAATTTAACAGATATAATGTTGATGGTTTAAAGCTACTCTAACTCTAAAGTTATACTAACTAATATTCATTCAAAGGGTTTGTTTTGACTGTAAGATTTACAGGGTAATCACTTCATTTACTTTGTCACCTACAGGCACTTTGAGTGTTTGGTCTCGACGGCTTGATAGCCAACACAATACTAACAATAATAGTGACACCCACGAAAATCTCAAAACTCACAAATGACTATTACAAGTAATCAAACCCAACAGTGATTACCGAAATTTGTCTTAAAAATCTACAGACAACTAAAACACAAAAGTAACTGTTCAGTTAAACTGACACACTACAGGAAAGATCAATAAGATTTATGTATCTGTAACTCTCCAACAACAATTTTAGGAGTCGTGGATGAAGTTTACTAGTAGAAATTATCAGGAGCGACTCTTAACCGTTATTGGGTGTGTCAGTGTGGTCTTTATAAGCTGAAATGTTGGAGATCCATGATGTACAGAAAAGAAAATCCTCAGTGACGTTTGACAAACTTTATAAAATCCATCACATACAAAAGAACATTGAAAATAATTATTACCAGTGGCTAAAAGGGCTGGCTCTAACTGTTTGGAGGGTATTAACGGTTCTTTGAGTTCACGAAAAAATAATTTCAAAGACCCCGTCAACACGTGAACATCTTCTTCATCTTTCATTATGCTGAGATTATTCTGGTCCACCTGTGCACAAAAAGAAGACAATAAACCATTAAAATCCTCTTCATTTTGTACTGTATCTTCTAATTTTGCTTGTGGGACATTCCTACCACATTTTTATCTAAATTTTTCTTTTAATTCTCAAGATTCTGTTGTCTATTTATTTCTAAACATTGATCATTATGCGATAAATAAAAGTACTAAATTGTTCAGACTAAGTTTTCTTACCTCCAGTCTTATTTTTTGTACTTGTGATAAGTTGCCCGATGCTCTATACAGTCCATCAGTCTTCATATTTTCCTCCTTACTTTCAATAAACTCTATACACTTTTCAACAAATATCGGTACTCGAGGATTTCTGTTTTTGGTTATTTGCTCCAAAGAACATCCAAAGACTGGTTCATCTGTAACAAAATTGTTTCAAATTATTTTCCGTTGAAGAGTTCCGTCAGTGGCCTGAATTAAGGCTTACTACAAGTGTGTGGTGTGCAATATTTGTACAGTTAAGATGTGCAAAATCTAAGACGATTAAACGAAATGTCGTATTTGTTTCATTTTGTGAGTATAAGAAGACATGACATTTCATCTCCTTTATATGGGTAAATGTGTCACTTTATAAAAATTCAAAAACCTTTACACAAAGCTTCTGTCTATCTTCTCTATCGAATAAAACGAGATATTATCTATTCTAGTTCCGGCAAATCAGATAAAACTGTACATTGATTAAGAAACATTCATGACAGTAAATAGATAAATCCTTAATACAAATTTAAAAATAAATAAATAAATAATACCTTTCCAAATTCCTTTTTTCTTGAGGGAATCAACGGTAGGTCTACGTATAAAAAATTTCTTAAGTCTCGCTTTAATTTTGTTCTGACGTTCTTCTGGTGTAGAACTAAGATCCTCCATGCTACCGGTATCTTTGCTCCTGACTGAAAAAAAAAAAAAGTGAATAATTATTGATATAATAAAACTTTGTACTGTAATAAACTATAAATTTCAAACTGTATATTGAGCCTCATATTGACAGAATCGTAGTGTCATTCCCATCTCTCTAAAATTCTTTTTTAGTTAGCTGTAAATTATTGTCTATGATAGATTTATAGCCTTGGTACTCAAACTGCGGCCACCAAGCTTTACTGAGTAGCCCAATGACCCTGTGGGAACCGATTGATTGGGTCGGTGGCTCACTGTTAATCCTGAATTCTGGAACATAGTGTCTGACCAGTACGAAAATGTTCTGGCCTGTGCCCAGAAACTGCTAACATTGTTTGCCTCAACACATATTTATGAGGCAATATACAGAAAATACATACAGAAACAGACTGACAGTTGTACATACAAATGATGCTCTGAGGGTGGACTGTATGGGGACTTGTAAAATCATTTTTTTTTTGGTAAGTCGTGTGGCCCAATCGCAATGGTCACAATGGAAATTTGGTCCGGGAGGGAAAAAGCTTGAGTACCAAGGGTTTATAGACTCAGGTTTGGTTTTATGCGAGTTTTGACTGAGGTCAGAAAACTTTTTTGAAAAGATCTTGTCATTTTATAAGCAACGTACAATTTTATGATGAACGCGTAAAAAAAATCCAAGAAAGAACCTTACAGTTATTTTTCCCCAAGTAAAGCACATCCTCGGAGGGTTTTAAACAGAGAGCATGAGGACGCAAATCCGCGATGGATCGCCTTCGCAATTCTTCGCCAAGATCATGAAGTAATAGATCATATTTGGCAACTTTTCGCATTCGTTCCGATCTCCTTTGACTACCGGGTATTTCGTTCCAGCACACATCGTACGAATTTTTTTTAAACATCCCGAACAATTAAATAAAATCGAAGACAACAATAACAACAACCGCACACGTTACGTTTCACTCGAAGACTAACGAAATAAAAAAAAAGAAACTGATGTCTTTCAGCCGATGATTCAACACAGACTAACTGTTAATTTTCAAACTGATAAAAAAAAAACTTGAAAAGTTAAGCAACAGAACGGTTATGTACCCAAGCGACCTAACCAACAACACACATACACAGTCAAGTATCAAAGCCACCCTTAACACAAGAAAAATGCCAGTCATTAACGGATGGCTGTTTTGGTGACAATTTTTTCGTTGACATGGATGAGTAATTCGACGAGAAATTTCGGAGTTCCAACACCTGAGTGCTGAGAAAACATTCAAGAAAAAAGTGATAAGATAAAAATCTCTAAAGATAGAATAATCGTTACGTAAAGTAAAATAACAAACTCGGCGACTACGTTCACATCAATCACTACCATTTAACCGAAAAACAAAATTCAATTTCAGGTGTTGGCGAAAATAACGTTGGATTAAACAACATCCAACGGTTCTAGTTAACAGGCTTCTGCTAATTAACAAGTGGAATAACTTCGATTGAAGCAACAGAGAACAACGACCATTAGATAACATTCCTCCTTTTTAGTTCTCTATTATTATTTTTGTTTTTTTCTCAACACTTAGCTGTAACGCTTGATCCATGTCGTGGATGTAACTTAAGTATTTCCTAACACGGCCTGGTGTATTTACCCGCGCTAACTAAAAACGCACTGCCGATATAAAACAATATCTCAAGTCACAACGAAATGCAGAAACTTGCACGAAGACGCGATGAGACTTGTAGGAAAGTCTAAACGAGATAGGCTGGCAGTAAGTCAGTGTGGTACAACTACCGGTGAAATGACTCGAACGGCTATCGGAATGATTTTTTGTAGGTATTATTGCACATTTCTTACTCAAATTAATTTATTTTACATTTGTCCCACCAATACACCAAATTCAGACAATTACTAACATATCTATAACCTTCTATTTAGGTCAGGTCGAGTTTGGAATACTCCAAATATGTCCTCCTACCTTCTTATAAAATCTAAGAGATCTTTATAACGTGATTCCTAGTTAATCAAACCATTTCTCCGTTCATAGCTTTCGCATAAAACAAGACCCGACTAAAAAACAGAATCAAATGAAGGGTGGAGTTTCAGGAAGGTAGAGAGGAGAGGAGAAAGTAACTCCCACTGGAATAAATAAAATAACTCAAATAAGCAGGTCAGGTCCTCAGACAAGAATGTGTTTGCAGACAACAAGGTTAACAACGATTTATGTCCCGGCAGTTCTAGGTCAAAGGCCCACAACAAGAGAGAAGTGGAGGAGTCTACACGGCGCTAGGATCTGGTGGCATTCGTATTTTTTTAATTAAGACATATCATTCTGTTGACACAAAAAATGTATCACATCCAGTTTCGTGAGTGAATTCTGACCCAAAGCAACACTACTTGCGATTAGTTTTTATGTAAACAGAGAGACAATCGCACCGATTATGTACATTCAATTAAAAACATTTCCTTCGGCGTTCTCAGTTTGATTTATGATTAAAATATAATTTCAGTCCAGCAATTATGTTGGTAGGGGTGGGTTTGAATCAATTTTTATCTTTAAATATCTTACCCTTTAACGATTTGGTTCGGCCGACTTTGGACGGAGAATTCAAATCTAAAAGCGGAGAATTTCCGGTTGCTTTCGATTCCTGAGGCTGGAAAAAAATTTTTTTTGAAAAATTCAATCTTAACAAAACATGAAATATCTGAGTAAACATTTTCCTTTCAGATAAAACTCCATCTTACCAGGTTTTGAATGACCGTACTAATTTCTTTGAACCATTCTTCAGCTTCTGCAGTTTTATCGGATTGAATTAAAACATCGGTATTTTCAGGACAACTAATTTTATAAACATTTTTTCTACTAGAAATTTTGTCTCCCTTTTCGATCACAGCTCCTTGTAGGGTAAGGCACATATGATTACCATTAGAACTAATAACATTTTTCTGCAATAAAAGAAACAATAGTGTGATGAAATTATAAACTATATGTTGGACGAGAAACAGCAAACTCTAAATTAAAATTATTGTAGGAGTGGGAGGCCTAGTTGAGAGTTCAAACCGTCTGAAAGATAAGTAGTGTGTGACAATTAGAGCCTTCTCTCACACACTGCTATATCCAAAGGTAAAACTTAACCAATATTACTACAGCGATAATTATTTTCGACAATTCAGTTCAGTGTAATTATCTTTCCCTTTAGTACATAATTGAAACATCATAAAATTTGTCAGCTCCTAGGACTTGGACACTGGTCTGCTCCCCAGGCCCTATTTCCTACCTACTACATCCTGCCAACAACTTATAGTCCCTCCCTCAGGGGACTGATAGTCGTTTTTATTGAGGATAGGAAAAAATTTACAAAATTAAATTTAACAATCGTTATCGAAAGAAAGTTTCAAAAATTAACTTTTGTGTAACATGTATGGCAACTCCATCTTCTACTACTAACAGGAATTCTATATCAAACAGTCTGCCAGATCAGAGCATTCAGCAATAATTTTTCATAATAAGTACAAAAGCCATTCGAATCTTAGTACAAGGAACTTTTTAAAATGTAGTTTTCATTCATCACGTTAACATTTGGGCTCGAATATTCAAATACTGTTTTTAAAGTTTTACAACAAATCATATTGGCCCGCTACCAAAAAACTTTTCCCGTCACTGCTTTGGACGAAACAATAAAGATTATTTTTTAATTATAGGTTTTTTCCCTTGACGACTTGCACGTAAAAGAAAACAGGAAACAAAAGCACTAATTTGGTAGCTAAATTAATGCTTAATTTCTGTTGAGAATTTTAACACCAACTCTATGTCCTGAGCCAATTTGACACTTTTAGGTTTGTTTATTCATGTTGTTATGTTTATTTTATGTTTGTTTTTACAAACAATTTACATGTAAAAAAAAATTAAACGTTTCAAAACATATTCATCCACCTTCGACACATCCTCGCCATTATTGTTTCCTGTTTTTTTAACCCAAAACTTTTGTAATAAAAATTTAACATTATTTTCAACTACTTGTCTTACAAAAACATACATTTCGTCAAGTGAAGTTTGGTTCATTTTAGTACAAATAAATTTATAACCAACATTCGTAAATTAAATGTTAAAAGTTCCAAAGACAATTCATAAAGAAAATCTAAATGATCATCGGTGTAACTAATTAAAAGGAATTTGATAACTGAAAGCTCTGCTTTTGGTGGTTTAGATTTCTGGACCAGTACATAAATAATTTTCCTCCTCTT
This sequence comes from Columbicola columbae, assembly GCA_016920875.1. NCBI lineage: Eukaryota > Metazoa > Arthropoda > Insecta > Psocodea > Philopteridae > Columbicola > Columbicola columbae. The sequence continues at coordinate 9,703,147 of JADMLL010000001.1, read as the reverse complement.
CTTACCCTCACTAATATATGAGGTTTGCATACACTTCAATTCTCTTTGTATGACTGGAAGCCCTCTAAGGCAAGCCTTTGGCATAAGTAAAAGCAAACAATCTAACCGCTTCAAATCATTGATGCAGCTTAGTAATTCAAGAAACTGAACAACTAACCGCTAGAGAATTTGTAACTTATTTACAGGACACGAATCTATATTTAAAAAAATCTTCACTGTCGTCGATACATGTTTTATACAAGAAACTTTCCAACTACTAATAAAAGAATGATAGTTACGCGATTATAGGCCTTCGCTATACGGATCATTCTTTTAGAGTCATATATTATTCATCTCCAACTTCCTCTCCGTGTGTACCACAAGACTGGTGAAAACTTTACTCACTATATTCTGAAAGGATTTAGCATCTTTAAAGAAGAATAAACAAGATTCCGTGAGAACAACAAACGCTGGAGTCCAATTCTTTCTCAGTTTCTTTCCGTTCTCGGAGATTTTCGTCTTGTTCAAAACTCCAAAACGAATTATTTCACCATAAATCTTTGACAGGTCTCTGGGCATTGAGTAAGTTTTGTTTCCATCTTTAGACGATAGATCGAACCTAAAAAGTTATTCAATGAACATTAATTTCAATTTACGAATTACCATAGAGTTTGATTAATTTAAACATTTATAAATTCGGCGATTGATTCAGAACATACTTGGGGTCAATAAGCATAGACTGGGCCTTTGACGACCTGGTAGAAGCAGAAGTTCGTCCGCCTTTACCCCCATCTTTATTAAGCCTTAATTTCGCCGATGACTCGTTATTAATAGCGCTTTCTGTAGCCGATCTTTGAATCGAGTAATTGAATTCAGCTTTGGATTCTTCGCTGGAATAATCTGGTAACGCCCACAAGGACTTCTTCGACGTTTCTTCAAAAAAGTAGGCTCTTTCCTCCGGATCAAATGAAAGTATCCACTACAATAAAAAAAAATCTCTCATTAACTATATAATCAAATAGAAGTGTGTAAATGAGTATGAATATAACAGGGCTGGAAGTTACACATAAAACTAACAGAAATTCCAATTCATTTGATTTTATGGAACTGATTTGGTATACAATTTGAAGAGGATGAATTCTGTGAGATTTTTAAATACTGTCAAATCTCATTTTGTGCAAAACTCTATACTAAACTGTTTTGTTAAAAGGTTTTGACTGACACACTCCACCAATATCGCATAAAACGAGACCCTGCAGTATTATGTTCTTTAATTCAATGTTAGAGATGGTTTTCGCCTGAATAAAATTTGTAACAAATTATTTAAAAATATGAATAGAATCATAAATTGTCTTTATGGAAGAAACAAATTTAAATTAGGTCAGCAAAACATTTTTGATTTATAAAACAGAATAAATTAGGTGACGGAAAGTGTTACTTCCAACCCTGAGGTAGTTCACTGAGGTAATACCTCCTCATCGTCAGAAAAAAGTCGATCCTCCGCAAAAGCAATGCCTCGGATCTTCGCCATCCATTCACACACGTCACTTGTTATGCTACTCGGCTTGTTTAAAGTAAAGCCCTGATTAAGTCTTCCATCGGTTTCGGAGTCCCGGAAAAAATCCAAAGATTTCGAATAATCTTCGTACAGTGAGAGGCCTTTACCGCGAGATTTGAACAAATCCGATTCGCTAGCACTTTTCCTTTGAATTTTCGAATTTTGCCCAAGCCCAAGGGAATTCCTTTTTTCTGTCGCTTTTTCGTCATCTTCAACGATGGTATCTAACCTTCCTTCAGAGGCGATCATTAATTTGTGATGGTTTGTTGTTGAGAGGTTTTGATCGGTCATTTCTTCGTTAGAATCCTCGTCGAAAGATTCTTCCGCGGTCTTCAAAATATCCTCGGATACGTCATAACTCGTCAAAGAAATATTTTCGTCAGAGGATCTTTCGTTACACCACATTTCGCCGGCTGCGATCGTCTCGTTAATATCGCTTTCAAAGTCTGAGTAACTATTGAATCCATCACTGATCGAACTCATTGATACCTTGTCACAGGTTTCCGTGTCTGATTTAGGATCGCATTCCTTTAATATTTTATTGTAACGTGCCACGATTTCGATGACTTTCGAACGAGGACATGATTTCACCAACTTATTTGAATCTACCGGACAATTCAGTTCGAAAAATATTTTCGGCTGATTCAATAGAGGACTGTCGTGAATTTGAGAGATAGCCTCGTCACCTGAAGTAGTTACCAAGTCTTTATCGTTAAAATCATCACTGTCCTCGACAATTGTAGAACTGTCATCATCCACGGAAGTTTCTGGCGCGCACGATGTTTCACAGCCATCATTGTCTTCGCTTTGGTCTTCTGCAACCCGTTTCAACTGTACGATATGCCGCAGGCGAACGCTGGGAAATCTTTTGAACGCGACAGATTTCCCTTCTAACACAACAGGTTCGTTCAGATTTTCGTAGTCGTTTTCCCAGTCGATGATCACATCCTCTCGAAGTTTCAACGGGACTTCTGGTTTCGCATCATATTTGACTTTATTAAACTTCGATTCTAAAAATTTTTTTACTTTGTTCCGACTTTCGACATCCACACTATCATCAGGCACATCACAAAAGATTTCGATTTTGTTCAAATTGGACATTTTTCTTTCAGTTGACTCGTCGTTAATTAAATTATTACTGACTGTTTGAGATGGTTGTGCGACGGGAATATCTTTAACGAAGTCTTGAATGTCATAAGAGTTCTCCGAAATAGGAGTTGCTTTCCGTTCTGCGGATATTCTTCTGCGTTCTTTCGATGAATCTGTTACTCGTTGCATCATCAATAATTCATTTAATTCGTATTCCAATTCTGAATTGTTTACAGGAAACGGAAGTGGTTTCGACGCCTCTAAATCCAAAACTTCGTTTTCACTCTTTACGACGCTCTTCGACACACTGCCAGGTGAGGAGTGGTTTTTAACATTTTCTGATTCTGTTTCCTTCGCTTTGCCACCGCTCAAATACGAGTTCTTTGTTCTCAGCTCAACGGTTGGCACAGGAATCACTTTGACTTTAGCTAAGTGCGATTTTCGCAGCCTTCGTCCTGGCGTCAATGGTTGGTGACGTTTTCCGTTCATTTTCCGTTTTTTCCACTTGGGAGGAGGAACAGGAGGTTTTTCTCTCACCAACTCGATATCGAAGATTTTGTTAAAATCAACCTCAGAAAAGGAAGACAAAGTCACAGGTAACGAATTCCGATGATAATTAGGTGTGGGCTCTATATCTTCGAAATTTTCGAAGGAATTTACTGCTTTATGACTGTCGCATACACTTTTTTCTTCACCGTAGATAAGACTCATACTTTTTTCGAAATCGATTAGGTCATTTTTAATGTTACTCAATATATCATTGAACAAATCATCTTTTTCTTTTCGTCCTGAATCTAAGCAAAAAGAAAAATTAAAATTCGGATTTTTAAAACTGAAACCGTTTTATCACTTGAATTGACTTTACCACTTGCGTAGTCAATTTATTTTAGGTTTGGCCTGTTCGGATGATAAATGTTTTGATAAACAAAATTAAAGGAACCGAACAAAATGACTTTTAAGAAATATAAAATTTAGTTCAAAGCGATTCAGAGCTTTGAAATTCACATTGCAAATGGAAAACTCGACAACTTTTACCTAACAATTGAGTTTACTTATTAAAAGCAAAATTTAAACAACTTCCCATCAGACATTTAATTAGATTAACGTCCTGAAACGAGGAATATTTCATAATTAATGCACACTTTTTCTTAAAAAGTAATTATCAAATCATCGCTATAATATAAACGTGATTATGCATAAAAATGTGCATTATTTATGAGACGAAATTTGTCGTTTAAGCTTCTTAATCAAAATGAATGCCAGATAAACACAGGAAGTTATTTATGAGTCAACCTAGTATAAATGTAACGTGATCCAGCTCACGTGAGACTTGTAAACGTATTATTGCAAATATTGGAAATAATCTAGATAACCAATAATTATTAAAATCATTCAAAGCTTTAAAATATTTATCTACAGTATCACAAGAATCACGTCCCAATCCAATCTCATATACCGTATGCTCATAATCATGTGATTCTGACAATACTAAAATACTCTAACTGAAGAAGTTCTTGAGAGCCGTTTAGCATGTTTTCAAAACACTTTTCACCCTGATAAATATTTCACTCCAAGTCGACTTCTTACTAAGTGTGCGTCGTTTATTTAAGAATTCAAAACATGAACGCAAGACATTTAAATAGTGTGTGCGATTTTAGGTCTACGATTCCAAATCGGATACTACTGCGAAATATCAAAACCGATTCGAGGTACAGTCGCAATCTGTGTCAAATATAATTCCGCAGTAATTAAACTAAGGCAATTACACCGAAACTAATTATTATTATTAGTCCCTCGCTACGATCAATGAATATTAAATAAATAACCGCCCAACATTTATTAGTATTATCTTTTATCAAAATTAATTCCAGATAATTTATTAACGGATATTTTTATTTTTTTAAATTAACTTTGGAAATATTTTCGTTATGTCTTCATCAAACTTCGCTCTAGAATAATGAATTTGGTTCGCGGATGATTTGCTGTAAGCGATTCACGAAATTATAAGAACAACCGCGAGTTTTTCACACACAATCCATACATGTATAAAGCCCCTCTTCGAACACCCAATAACTATAACCGATTTTTATTAGATAAAATCATTTTGTTAGTTCTTCGCTAATCACTCACTATATCAAAGAGCACCACCTTAAAAATAAACTTTGACTACGCAAAAGTAAAATCATATCAAACTCAAGTAAATTATCATTACCGTTTAACCAGGTCCACACACATTCTTGTGTATGTTTTTCTCGATAGCTCGCTAATAGATTACTCATCGAAGTGAACATATTAGGCTTCCCCCCTTCCTGCCTTTCAGATTCACCCAGGCCTCTTCCACAAATGATGTCACTTAAATTTAAAACCCGTTTCATCATTGTTAATTTACTGTCCGACCAATTAAAATGAATTATCCCATGTTTTTCATCCTTTGAGCGAAACCATGTTTTCACGTCGTCTTCCCACAGCAAGTATTCGACGACATCTTTAAGGGATCTCCATTCGGGTATTCTCGGGTATTTTCGTAGCGGCCATGTTGAACATAGGATTTTCTTAACGGATTCCCGTCCTTCTGGTTTTGGCACCTCGATTCCTTTTCCTCTTCCCGATTTATAATCACAGCCTCTTCGAACGAATCCCGTTCACTTGACTTTGATTTCTCACGTTCGACATTGTCGTAAATTGAATCATCCGACGAGTCCGATTCTGTTTTCGTTGTATTTAAAACTTCGTCGTACGGTTCCGGAGTTCGACGGATATGTTGAAGCCAAAGAGCCACGTTCGGTGAAATGATATTGAGTTTATGAGACCACATTTTAAAAATTCATCGAAACGTTTTTACGGAAAAAGAGAAAAACGTTGTCAGAGTTGAAAGCGCGCCTTCGTAATATGATTCGATGTCATTTCTTTTAAATAAAAAATTAAAGAGAACCAAAAAGGCTTTAATAATCCGATCTGAATTCAAGTCTTTGGCCCAGTCACATCAAAAGTTCCCACTAAATGACATTACGTGATCCATTTGCTGGGAGTAGTCTCGTAATACATGACAGAAAATTTGACTTGGAATAATTTTTATGCTTATATCTAAGACAGCTGATTTGAAACTGAAAAGTTACGCCTCTTCCGTTACATATTAAATCACATGAGTATGAGTTTAGGTCATGTGCATACATTTAAAAAAAAGATAGAATTTCAAAAACAAGTTTTTGATTTTAAGCCCCAACTAAAAAAATCCCAACAGTCCTTATAAATAAAGAGAGAAGCGACATTACGATATGAGCACAAAAAATTTCTACAACAGTTTTGCCCAAAACAAATTTTACTAAAAGACACCTGTTACTCGGTCAGGGACTAACTTCAACTGAATCACTCCTATGTGAAAACTTACATAGTTTATTATTGATGATCCAAAAATTATGGGAGATATTAATTCAAAACTGAATCATAATAACTCTACCTCGACTAACACTAACAAAGACCATAAAAATAGTCTCAAATTTATCTTCTTAAAATTATTATCTCCCTCTCTGAAACCACAACATCCTTTTCCCTCAAAACCAACATTTTAAAGAAATAACGCGGCGATGGACTCTGAGTAACATTTTAACACAAAACAAATCCCGAGTGTTTTTTGAAACACTAAAACTAAAATGGTAGTATCACCGTTTTCACTTGGTTTTTAAAAGCTCTGCGTTAAGAAATAAATTTCCTTCCTTCCAGAAAATTGTTTTTAAAACCCACGATCCATTTTCTCCGTAACTTAATTATTTACAACATGTCACGCGTCAAACAACCCGGAAAAAGTTTTCTGGCTCTTTGGTCCGTCGCGAAAACAAGCACAACACTAAATAAATACAAATACGAAGAGAATTCTCGCATAACTTTATTGTGAACGTAAATCGTTCATTGAGCTTTCTTCGAGCGCTCTCCGCCACAAGTAATCTATACAATTTAAGATCATTTGCTCTAAATGAATCTTTATGAATGTAACCTCTTTACTGCACCGCATGATTCATTCTTTTCACTAATTATTAAACAAAATTTTTAATTACAGCATATTTAACACAAAACTGTGGTGTGCGTTTGAAGGGAACCAGAGTTGAGTGATTATGATGATGGACCGTGGCGGCTGAGATTCGACTGTTGACAATGAATATTCTTGAATCATGATCAAGAACTGTTTTCTCAAAGGTAAGACAAACTGATGATTATAGCTTGTAAGCGATAAGAAGTTATTTTAGGTACTTAACACAAAGCAAAAACATTCCAAAAGATTTTTCATTGATAAGAAAAGTTTTCGGAAAAGTGCGCCTCAAAAGAACCATTGTTTAACATAACTCGAATTGTAAGCCATTTTTAAGGACCGTATCTTAAAGAGGTAAATCCTAATAAACTACGTGAGAGCTAAACTTTTAATTATTAAGGTGAAAAAGTTAAAATATCAACTGGTTCTCAAAAGGTTTACTTGTAAATAATTAGGCCTTTCATAATTACGAGTTTTTGAACCAACCAGTATTCGTCGACTTGATGCGACGAAACGTCTCCAAGTTTTCCTTTTGTTGTTTTCCTCAAAAAACTTTCCGCCCGCACAAAAACCCTCAAAACTTAAATAATGGTTTCCTATGTAATCAACAACGTACGAAAAGATATTCCAACAAATATATTTCGATGGCTCTTTTTGTTTTGGTGACTTTTCTATGGATTCTATTAACTCTACAGTACAAAAGATTCTTCACCCCAAATTCTTCGTGAGCGACAACACCGCAAGTTATAACTAAAATGAAAATGATCATCTCTTCCGAAAGAAATATTAGGTGGTCGATGAACACCGCCCCGACATAATGATTCACTTAGACATTAAGAGTGGAACTAATTCAAATGTCCAGAGGTTAACTGATTGAGTTCATGTGTCAACCAACGACATTCGACAACTTCCGAAAGTGAAGACACAAACTCGTGCAAAGTCTTTTTAATTTTTAATCCGAAACGGCATCTCTTTAAGGAGAAAATTTCGGTAACGTTTAATTGCTAACTTTCGTCTATGATTAACTCTTAATCTGTATGATAGATCTTGATTTTCGACTTACCTTTTCTTTTCTGTTTTTAAACATATAAAAGATTTGGTCTAAGTTTTCGTCATAAAATTCCTCCCATCCAGGTTTGATTCGAAACGTCGACGTATCGATACTTTCGGAACCTTTGCTTCTCCTTCTTTCCTCCTCCTCGACCCTCCCCTGCTCGATTTTCTTGTTTTTGGAAATATCATCTTGATAAACATGATCATAAAGTTCCAAACCCTCTTCTTCGGACGGAACGTTTTCGATGGGACTGAATCGATTCAGAGAGTCCCGGGATGATTTATTAAGAGAATACGTAGACGACTGACTGAGACCGGTGATCGGACTTGAATTATACGACGATCTGTTCAAGTCATCGGGACTATCTTCCTTCCATCGGGATACGGAACTAGACTTCGACATCTCGAAACTGGAATTATCAACCGATTTTGAGTGGAGCGAACCGTTTGAATTGAAAATTTGAAAATTTTCATTCGAAGGACTTGACGTATCCGAGCGATTGAAGTCTGAACAAACGCTTTCGTGACTCCCATCAAGACCTTTTTCCTAAAACAAATTTAAAAAATGTATTATTGCTTAGAACTGATTTATATACCCCCCAAAAAAGACGGACGAGTCATATAATAAGTAATTCAAAATAATTTTTCTCTATCTTAGCTTTTGATTTTTATCTTAATATAAACTATTAAGTGGTTGTGATGATCCATAATATCAAACAACCCGGAGAATTGAGTCTCGCGTAACAAAAAATCTTTTGTTTAGACAATAAATCCAAAGGCAACACACCCTTCATTCAAGTCAACTTTTCATGTGTTATCTTTTTGTTAGATAATTCAACACGAGAGCGACTTAATTAGTATAAAAGAGCCAAAGCTTTCTTTTCAACGCCACATTACTTGTACCAATTTAAAGCTTCAAAGTCCGGTGACTATGCGTTCAATAGGTTAACAGAACCCCAGAACATGCCATTACGACGCGTCTAATAGCCAAAAGCTGTATGCTAACACTAATAATAACAGTCGCGAAAATCTTAAAACTCATCTGAAGCTCCATAACTTTGATTTAAATCATTATAGCCCAAAAGGTTAAATTATCTCTCTTAATATGTAATTCAATAACAAAAACAAACCACTAATGAGTGAAAAATTATTAATTTGGTTATTAAAAAACCGAAAGGGTTATGTTCTAATAAACTATAACTTGGTCTTGCACTATATCAAATTAATCTGAATGAATCCGATGATGCCTTCCGCAGCATGACCTCTTCCTTATTAAGAGAGAAACTGTAAGACCGATATTAATTATATAATACTTATTCCTTATTTTTCCTCTTTGATGTTTGACTTACTTGGACGGCCACCTTCCTTCTTGGAGGTTTCCAGTTTTTTTCTCCTGTTTTCTCATTATAATAGTAACTTCTTCCACCTTTTGAGATATATGCACCCCATCCTTCGCCTAAGTCTTTCAAAGGCTTTTGATCGGGTGGTGGCGTAGGGGGGTGGTCTAGCAGTCACTTTTCGTACTTTGGTAGATTCCACCTGAAATAAGTGAATATGACTTCATATATACTGGATGAAATAAATTAGGTTGGGCCATTGTTTTCGTTGTGGTACAGCAGCGGTTCAATATTTTTTTTTTTCACAAGTGATTGCCTAATTTTTACATGTGTGGGGTATTACCCATAGTTATGAGTGTTATCAACGTGAGCTACTCACTCAATGGCCAGTGGTTGTGACACCCACGTTGGTCTGTTTCAGATAAGAACACTTCAACAAACCTACTTATTGTCCTACATTATAGATTTTGTTTTTATTCCCAATCCCTGAGTTATATGGTAACTAACTCTGATTTCGGGTCATAAACCAACCAACATCGAATAGAGGTTACAGATGAGAAGCAGGAAAATGGGAATAGCAAAAGAAAACAAATTAAATGAGAGAGAAACGGAAAAGAGAAGAAAAGAAAACAGTAATGGAGTAAGGCATTATGGGTAATTGGAAGAAAAAAAAATCTGAACATCCAAAATAATGAAAAAGAATCTCAGAGATAATGAGCACGATGTATGTACATATTTACCAGTCGCAAAATTTTCTTTTCAACTTTAAAACCTATTATGTTTAAGAAACAAAGATTTTCGGAACATTTATACCCGACTGCGTATTTTAGTGAGCCTACACGTCGGGTAAAAATTATTGAAATCAGAATATATTTGGAGTAGTTACGAATCCGTTTCACATCTTTCCCCAACTAACGGTGAAATATAACAGAAAAGAAATCCTATTTCTCATCCTTCTTGACAAAGAAACTGATAACTTTTCTGATTTATTATTTTAGAAAAATATCACACAACCATTTCAAGAGCTTTATGTTACATAGATTCGTTTGACAAGATATCGAGGGCAATTGAACTTGATTCGGTCCCTCGTCCCATTACTGACATCCTGCGTGAGGGAATCGCATTGTTTTCGCTTTCAAAATGATCTTATATCATTATTTATTTACCACACCACTACATTTACGCATGTTGATTTTATGTCTATTTTTACTAGAGTGAGTCAATTTGACACATGCAATAACACTGACGTTTTTTCTGCAAGAATGAAATAGTTTGAAATCAACTCAGTTGAAAGATCTACTGGAAAGGAATCACTATCAGCATGTTATTAATTATGTAACCGAAAATTTGATTGCTAATAAGTGCTTATTATATGAATTCTTCAGTGTGCATTATTTATGAAATATAGTATTCATGTAAATGTGCATCATTTTTATAACAGAAAACATAAAAGTGTGGGTTACGTTCAAATGAATTCTTCACCAAAGTGTGCTTTGTTTACGAAATATAGTCCGCATCTAAGTGTGCATTATTTATGAAATGAAAAGAAGAATAAATTTGGAAAGTAAATCAAAGGTATGTAAGGGTTCATTAGGGTCTAATTACTATTTGGGTAAATTTAAGAAATAAATGTTTCATAATACACCAATAAAATTTGAAATGAGTCAAAATGGCTCACTCCGTAAATCTACTTTAAGTAATTTTTTAGATTTCTTGACTTTTTATTTTTAACCGAAACTTATTAAATTTCCAAAACGTTTTTATGACATAAAATGTGAACTTCTTGACTACAATTGACTTTTGATATAGAAACGTGAGGTCGAAAGCTACTGAAACTCCTAACATTAACGGCGATAATTTTAAATTCGTCACTCCAAGCACAGCCATTAATTAAAAGAATAGTACAAACAATTAGGTGCCATTGTGATTAATAGATTTACTGAAAAATGTAAACAAAGCGCGCAGAGTAAGATTTGAGACACACAAAATGAGTAAAATAAACTTCTGACAAGAAAGGTTCAAGTATGTTCGGAAACCTCAATGTTATCCCAAATCTAGTTCAGCAATCAAAACAAAAAGATTTCAAATGTGGGTTTCGACTGAATTCAAACTCGAGTTATCAGATATTTATAAGTTTGACACATTATTAGCAAGCATAACACAAGGTTACAATCTCCCTTTTCAAGTTTGGCTAAATGATTAAAAACAAAAACAAAAATCCACGCAAAAGCAAATCAGACCTAAAACGCCATTCTTTACCTTTTGAGTAATATCTTTCTCATTCCACATAAGAAGAACTTATTCTGAAAACGATACAGAATTTATTTACCCATTTGATTTTACTTCATAACATAAATAAATAAATAAACAATACAACTCTACCAATTTCCAAAAAAATCGTGATTAGTTTGACCGGAGTATGATCTAAGGTCAGAGAGAAAACGATTTAAGTGTCAGAAACGTAGACTAATTGAAAGGAATGACAGCGAAAAAACCGTAACAGTTGTTCGAACCGTAAATTAAATTTAAAAGGTGTTCGCACAATATCTTCCGAGTTAGGTTGTCAGACACAAAAGAAAACAAAAGCAAAACGATGGCAAAAAAAGAAGCAAAACTAGTTCGAAATCGCAATCCTATCGGAGACTTCACCGCAACTAATTCTTTTTATTGATTAGTCGCAACATGGAACTTTAGTGGGGCAGTGGGGGGATCAGACTCAAAAGCTTTCAGTCTCCTTGTTTTTTATGACTCAATGAGCACTTGCATTGTTTCTTCTACCATTTTCTATAGACTACTAACAAATGAAATGAAAAAAGCACGTCTAGAAAACCTTTTCGAGGTGCAAGAATTAATATATACATAAACAAGTCATTTTTAAACAAAAATTAAAAAGCGTCCAATAGTAGTGATAGTAGAATTTGGATTACAGTAAACTGCATACGTTCATGAACTCAAGATTTGTTATCAAAAAAAATTCTGATAAAAAATTTAAGATACTGTGACCACCAGGTAATTAAACCTTGGAAAAGTCATCCGAAAGGTCCTTGTCGAAAGGAAAACTTGGCATTCCTTAAGTCCAACACGAAAGTATTCGGTGGACCGGAAAATAATATCGGTATCCGTCCTCACACCAAATATATATGTTACGGTAAAAGTGATAAATCAGGTGAATATACCTAATTCCTGACGATTACTCATAATCACCGCTTAACATGATAATTATATATATTTCCCTGATTTATCACTTTTACCGCAACGTGTATACGATATATTTCCGGTTTACATAGTACCTAGTGTTTAATATTTTTACATGATGAGAGGAGAAATTCGAATTTTTGACATGAAAGTTTGAAGAGAAGATTTATTTGGTACCTTCACTGGTAACACAGCACTTACCCTGCTACTCCTGACAAGCGAAGTTCGCCTTTTATTGGCCGGTTGTTCTGCTGACTGATTACCACGTCTTTCCACAACGAATTCCAGAGAATTATTTTCATCGCTTTCACTAGGCTCGGTTTCTTCGGAAACTGTCGTATTCGACTCGACAGAGCTTTGACTTCTTAATGATTTGTTGGCGATCAAAGCCAAACTTTTTTCCTCCAAATTATCATCAGATTCACTATTTGAGTAAGGTTCGGTATAAAGAGTCAAATTTTTGTGGCCAGTGGTTTGATTGCTCAAGTCACATTCCGGAGCCACAACCTTCTGATATTTTTTACTAACATTTTCATATCCGCTTCTTTTCCCAGGAAGCACTTTGGCTGATTTATTTTCTTCCGCGCTTAGCACTGGCTTCAACTCACTTTCTTCTTTTTTGTCTGCGGTAATTTCGTCTGAATTTTTATCTTTTACCTGTCCTAACAGATTGGTTTGCAATTTTTTACGTTCCAAAGGGTATTTGCTAATTGGTTCCTTTTCAACAGTTTTATTTACTAAATCGATAGGTGTGTGCGTCGTCATATCCAAGTTAAAAATCGGTTTGAATGTAGAAAGCGTCACTTTTTCTTCCGGCTTCCTTTGAGAATGATAAGCTGTATCTAATCTGTGTTTACCAGAAAAAATTTTGTTCGTTGGTCTCAAGCTTAATGGGGATCGTTCGACAATCATGAACGTACGACTTCTCTGCAACCCCAGAGGAGTTACTTGTTGTTTCTCTTCATTTTCTTTCTTCTCCTGTATTTTATCCAGACCCCCTTCCCAAGACAAAGAAAGTTCGCAGGCCTTCTTCGAGCTTTTACTCATCCTTTTGATGTTATTCGATTTAAAACTGCTGCTGTGATGTAGAGATCTTCTAAATCTAGAAAACACAGACCTGGATTGAGGTTGAGCTTTGGTTTCGTCCAAAACAATTGAAGCATCATTGGTTTTCCCTTTCTTCTCTGACTTCTTTTCCGAAATATCTTTCGGCATCTTAGCACACTTTCCTTTACTGATGTTGTCCGTCGATACTCCGGCTCCGGCACTCACTTTCTTAGGTTCGAATTGAATTTCTTCGGCTAGCTTTTCTAACGATTTCGAAAAATTTTGATTAAAACTCAGTTTGTCCTTTTTTAAAGAAGGCGGTTGTTGCGACTTAACTTCGTTCTTTATGGAAACACCTTGTTTTGGAACCTCCGTATTTTTTGTCGGTTTCGTCTTCAAATTGTACGAATTTTTCATACGATTCTTCCCAGCTTCGATATTTAGCCTATTTTGAACGTCACTAGGTTTCACATCTTGCTTCGCAATACAACTTTTATTCCCTCCCAACGGAACGTTACAATAAACTAAATTTTCAACAGCTCTCGGTGCACTTTTACCTCGATAATTTTTGTCTTCGTGAAAAGCACACGACGGATTCGATTCTTTTGGAATACTTAGAATGAAATCTTGACTTGTTTTATTGTTTATTTTCGACTTATCGCTCTTATCGTTATTATCAGACTCGGAGCTTTGCGAAAATGAATATTTAGGATCAGATGCGTTAGATCTAGTTAAGTCCGTGGTTCCATCTGTGCTTTTACCCGTAACTTTGGTTCGTGTTTTTGGTATAGGTTTTTGTTTAACGCCATCTTGAGACAATACAATCATGTCTTTCTTATCTCTACTTAATTTAGGTGCATTTATATCTGATTTACGAACGCTAGATAAACTAGGAAGATCCGCTTGCTGTTTTAGACTATCGAGGTTCTCATATAAAACAGAAGGATCGGAATCGTCTCTAGACGACGCTCCCGCGTGTCTCCCATCGGTTTTCTCTTTAACTATGACTTCAACATATTGTGCAGGTACAAAAAATGATTTTTTTTCCGTTGGCCGCACAACTTGCCACCAGTCTTTGTTGGTTTTCTCCAATAAAAGCAATTTCTCTCCTTTCTTCACGGATATCTCTCTATTGTCTTTCCACAAATACCGAAAATCGTATAGTACTAGAAGAATCGGAATGGAAATGTTGGTCTCTTTAGAAGTTTCCATACTTTCATTATTGATTATCTCTTTAGAATTTTAAGAGGATCTTTCTTTCACAAATTCATCTGAAAAATAAAAACGTCGCATTAGAAGAGTCACTTAATAACAAAAATTCCACGAAGTTGTAAGAAAGAAATTTGAATGAAGATGTTTAGAGAAACAATAATGATAAATAAGAAACGTAATATCAGTTGATTACTTCGCTCCACGTTGTTTGTATGAAAATTTAATTGTTGTGTAGGCCGTTAATCATTGGACTCACAACAATTTCAATTTTTAACTCGCAACTTAATGATAATTCGGAAAGACACACACACAAATATGCTCAAAAGCTCTGCAGTTAATTAATTCTTTTACACAATGCTTAATTGGGAAAAAAAAGAGAAATTTTTTGAACGTATGCAACACATTGTAAAAATCAAAGTGCGATTCCTTCGTCAGAAGTTGACAGCCTTGACCTTGAACAATCACTGAAATATGATTTGAAAGAGAAAAAAGGAAACAAAATCTTTTTAAAATATCACTAAATGTCTTATGTCATTTACTGTTTTATAAAATTACTAATCACTTAAATGATAGTTAGTTCTATGAATTTTAAGAAGCTAACACTTTCTCAATTTTAAAATATTTACAGCTAAACATTATATTCCCACATTAGGCTCTCCTCAAATTCTTCTTTCTTGATTTAATAAATTTAACAACCACTTTGGTTTTAAAAACTACTTAATTCGATACAAAATTTAGCAAAGTTTTAAAGCTTCAGTCGTAAAAATCTATGAATTTCAAGAATTATATCGATAAAATTATTTTTGACACAAGGCATAATGAACCACAATGAGTTTTGCATAACCCACATGAGATGTACTTTTATTTATTCACAATCACAAAGAGAATTCCTAGATTGAATTTAATAGATAAAAAAATTTTTGATCTTGCACAAGATAAATGTATTACCAAGAGTTGTAAATCAAAAATTGATAATTTAAAATCTCCTCACAATTATAAGCAAGGTACCATTACTTTGTTACAAACAATTCTACAGATTTTAGAAATATGAATTTCGGCTTAACCAGAAATTTTTATCCTGTTTTCTAATAGTTTATAGTAAAACAAAACTGAACCTCAAATTTTATTATAAAAAGTTTTAATGAATTCAAGCCTCATAAGAAATCAATGTTTACATGATCACAAAAAAATTCGATTGGTATATGAACAAGGAAAGTAGGGAATATTAAGATAACAAAGCAAATTATCTCCGAGTTGTTGAAATCAACATTAATTACCACTAAACAATATACTGTATAATAAATAAAAATTAAAATAAGCGAGAAACAAACTTTCTACTTTTGAGATTGATTCCTTACCTCTGAGTTAAGAGAAATCACTTTATTAAACCAATACTTGATTACATATTAAATGTAAACAATTCTACACCATGACAAGGAGTTATCAAAGCCCTGACAAAATTTAAATTACAAGCAGTTTCTAAAAATCTCTATCAAGTAAGTTAATCTCCTTTTGTTATGAGTCAAGACAAACAACCAAAGACTCAAAAAAATATTCAGTAATATGCCACAAGGAGTTGCTTTGTATGCTGATAAATTAAACTGAAACTGCTTCATTACGCTTCGTTTAAGAAAAAAAAACAAAACCAACATAATTCTTTTTAGACGGAAGTAAAATTTAAGTATTTATTTTGACCCCTCCCGACGTTCAACAAGTGGCTTATGCCTCGATAATTCAATTTCCTGATAAAATATTACTGAAATTATAATAAAAGTTGATTGATTCATTTTTCTTACAGGTTTAACATAAATAATAATATTTAGAAGGGAGATTTAGTGAAAAGCAAGAGATAAGAATAGGAAATAATGTAAAGTAGGGCGATATTTTCATCAACAGCAACCCAATCGAAATGTTATGATTTCGTTTCAACGTACTCACCTTACTTGCTCTGTTTAATTAACCATTGTTGGATAATAAATTTGTGTTAAATTTGTGCGTAAGCAAAGTCAATAACGAAAAAATAATAATGTTAACTTTTTAAAGAAAACGCCAGTTTCCAAAGTACCATGTTTTGCCTAGTGACATTTTACATTAACCACTTTGATTTGACAATCTTTACGTATTGCAATTGAGTAAAACTTTGCTTTCTAAGTTGTTGTCCTTTGACGCCATGTTCAAAGTTAGTTCCATAAAACGCCGCGATCTCCACTCATGTTTCAAAAAACTTCCGTAAATAGATTTTGGCGGTTAAACTCGCATAAATTTATCTTTTTTATCTTTTTTAAAGGATTCTCCAACAAGTGAATGTATGTGTCATCCAGAGAAGTGACTGTGGCACCCGTCGATAAGCTGTGACAATAATGGTAATGTGAATTATACAAAATTATTTTATTACATAAAAAAAATTCAAACTCTGTACAAACCCATTGATTCTTATGCACTTTATAGAAACATTTACCTTATTAAGTATAATATAAAAATAACCTCCACAAAATTATTTTTTAAGCGTCAGTACTTTAAATTCAATTTAGAGCTTTATCCAAATGACTTTTAAAATATACTCTGCTTAGAGATTGTAAGGGGCCTCCCTCTTCCTTTTTCTTCTTTTATTAAACAGACCCGACAACTTCCTCACAGTTCTTGTTCCTCTTTTTATTTTATTATTTGTTAATATAATTGGTTCACTTAATGTTCCCTACGTGTGAATCATACTGTGATCCAGTTTGTGGTGTAATTTTCATGTATTATTTAATTAAAAAAAACCTTTATCACTAAATTAAACTAACATCCTTTTAAGAAATTGTTTTGTTTTAATCTACAAATTTCCACAACAACAAGTAAACAAGAAAACAAGAAACAAATAAAACCTCTGTCTTTAGTTACAAAAACTTTACAAAGAAAAATATATTTATATTGACAATAAAAGTACAAAGATTAATAATAATTACTAGAAAATTTTTCTTTTAACTGAAAACTCTTCTCGAGCTTGTTTGTCACTTTCTCTTTTTGGCCCGTGGTCAGGAGGGGGACGAACGCAACCTTTAAGGTCGCCTCTTAATTTATATGTTGTCACGTGATAAATGATTCCTATTGGTATCATAATCATTATACAAGTAAATAAAAACCATCCTAAAGCTTGGGCCCAAACTTTTAATCCACCAGAGTGAAGATTAACTAACCCATAAATGAAGACAGTGAAAAGAATAAATGGAGTCACCATCCACAGGTAACGATAGTATCGATTGGGATAAAATCCCAGCATGAAAGCCAGATCCTCGCAAAATCGACCTAATCCATATATGAAAACGACGACAAACATTTCTAGACCGCAAATAGGAATCAGTGGAATTCCTCCAGCATATATATCGAAAGCGTTGTACACGTTTAAACCTCCTCTGCAGGTTATGGGAATGCCAATTAAAAAACATGACGCGAGCACACCCATGTTCACTAAGTACTTGTACCGTCTTGATTTTGTCCAAATATCGTAAACAGTTGATGAAACGGTTTCAATAATTCCAGTAACACTACTCATACCCAAATTAATAAGCATGATGTAGAAAAGAAGTGAAAAAAATTGAGCTCCAGGCAAAAGTTCAAGGGATTCCGGATATACAATGAAAACCAAGCCCGGGCCGCTTTCAACCACTTTCTCAAAAGGTTTGCCTGTCTTAATGGACAAAAAGCCAAGAACTGAGAAAACAACCAAAGAACAAAGAACAGAGGTCAGAAATATACAAAGACAAATTAAAGCGGCGTCGATATGAGAAGGGTTGTTAAATTTTGCATACGACCCAAAGGTAATCAAAGGACCCATGGCGACTCCCAGAGAATAAAAAGCTTGTTCGATGGCAGTCCTCCATACTGTGATGTCATAAAAAGATTCTGCTTTAGGTATAAAGAATTTTTTTAGTCCGAAGGTAGCTCCATCTTGCGGAATCACAATTCCAAACATGATGATTAAAATGACATAAGGTAATGGGACCATGATGTACATAAAAACACCTAAACTTTTGATTCCTTTATACAATACAATATATGCCAAAAACCATGAGAGAAAAGAGCAACCGAACAATGAATAATTTACCGGGCCGATATACCCATACATAGGATCGTCTTTACGATAAACCTTGTTCACTACATGATTCCAGAAATATTGAGAAGGATACTCTCTACTTCTTGACAACTCCTTAATGTCAAAATATTTTTTGCAAGCATCGCCGTCAACCCCTTTTAATGCACAGCAATCTTCTTGTTGTTTTTTAGCATAAGTACTATTCGTAGTAAAAAGTGTGCGATTAAAGGTAACAGTGCCGTTCCCACAGACTACAGAATCAAGCACTGGATTACGATATTTAGGATAAGACATGCATGTATAAGAGTCCTGAAATTCTGACGTCTCCGGACAAAAGCTCCACGGTAACCGAGCGGTGAAACAATGAAAGAGGTAGTAAAATGAATAACCAACCATATGGCTGTAGTAAGTGCAAAATAAATAAGAGTAGACAATCATAGACCAGCCAATACCTTGAAAAATGGGAACTTTATCGTAGACCTTTAGAGGATTTTTCGACGTATATTGCCCGTTACTCACTTCGAAAAAGAAAAGGGCATTTCCAATTGTAAAAATCATAACTCCATAAATAATAAGAAAAGCTCCACCGCCCATACTGTACGCTAGAGTGGGGAAGCGCCAAACTTGTCCAAGACCAACCGACATTCCTAGGGTAGTCATGAAGAATGTACATCGGTTTTTCCATGTTTCTCGGGCTGGTCCGGCGTCAGCATCGTCGACAACCTCGTCAGTGTTAGGTTTAAGGCATTCAATAAATTTGGCTCTACATGATTTCTTTGGGGCTTCTGGATCATTCGTTGCACACAGAAGACAATTAACAAATCTATTCCAGCAATTTTGAGTTCCTTGTTTTTCAGCCATCTGAAATATTTGTGCGTATACCACTTTACGTAAATGAACGGAAATTTCATAGTTCTATCACCAGGGTTGCAATCCTAGGCAAAAGTTGCTTACCTTTAGCTTTGTTACGGTTTTTGCCAACTTTAAGACCTGGTGGCGTCTTCAGTGGCCCGTATCTGGAGAATTTTTTTTTGTAAAGGTAAGCAACCCCACCAGACTCTGACGGTGCCCCATTAATTAAAATTATAAATAATATAAAACTACTTTACGTTTGTGTTGAAACTCTTCACACCATTTATTTGAAGTTAAAACCTTTTCTTTAACGTTCTAACAGAGGCGCCTTCAAGAGTTTTCGATTGAGCGTGATCCTTCAAAAAACACTTAGTAATTATACATTTTACCACTTACTAAAAGTCAAATCGTCAAATTATCTTTGTAGGTTTACAAACAAATTGTTTGTAATCAATTAAGCAGTTTTATTATATGATTCTGGAATGTTTCGGTTTCTGATTCGCCTCGAAAGTAACATACACTTGAAAAGAATGAAAGTTTCAAAATATAGCCTGACACTACAAACCTAAAGGAAAACATAAAAGTAAAATAAAAATATTATTTTTATAAAATCCTAATCAAAGTAGCCACAATGAAATTAACGTTGTAGTTACACTGTAAATGTGTGTTTTGGGTATGAAGTTTGAAATGTGACGAAAATCCTCTATTCACAAAATTAACCATCAGGAATAAAAAAAAGGGCCACATTATATTTTTAAATTTCACATTTATATTAAAAACTAAAATTTTATGTTTGTGGGAGAGGTTAGAATTGAAGGAAAAATAAAAGATAGTCAACACAAAAAAGATTATATAACCGCGAATGGTTGAAATAACTCGGTTTTCATGTGATTAAAGCAAAATAGAGGAAATTATATTGTATATCTGTGAGCCTATTTTAGCTCTATATCGGTGTTATAACGTAGGTTACTTGCTACAAGAATATTGAATTCGAGATAATTTTGGTTCATAACAGGATACTGGAAAAGCTCTCTTCCACCTGAATAAAATTTCGAAAATATTTTTTTATCTATCATACACTTGAACAATTCTAGAAAATCTTTAGACTGAATGAAAGCGAAAAATTATATTATTCTCTCTTAAAAAAAAAAGTCCCCAACACGAAGAAAATTTTTGATATTGAAAAACGATAGTTTAGTAAGAGTTTTGTAGATGTTGAGCTCTAGAGCCGTAAATGTGCTGCAAACCTATCCAATCTGCAGATTAAGTTAATGTGCTGAATTATGTCATCAGCATTTTATCTCTTAATGCATAATATACTATTAACGGCTTACATATCAAAAGTTTGTTTCTCTTATTTCCCAATAACCCGCTGATTTAAGTGCTCGATTTTTGTGTTATTCAAGTCATGGGTGGTTGATCTTAACAATTAATTTAGTGGTAGTTTGACTACATTTACTTGATTCCTTATATACATCAAAAGTTGTAATAATATCACATTACTACAAGGATACAGTGAGTTTGATGTTGTTCTGGGTAAGACCTCATTTCTACTTTAAATTTTTATCAAAAACTTTTTCCCCGTAAACTTGTCGCGGTTACAAATTGTTCGCAGAAAGAATGTACGAATAAAAACTGAATAAATTTTTCAAAGTATCTACAGTAATTTTAAAATGTTCGCGAAAATCCTTGATAAAATTATTTTTACGGTTTCATATTTTAATTTTCCCTTGAAGTCTAAAGAATAAAAGTAAATTAGAGTCTTGCAAAGTAAAACGGATTTCATATATTGAAATTTAGTGCGGGCTTTAAAATATTTTTAAAATGCAGGCATTGGTCTAGAGTAGAAGGAGGGAAGGCGGTGTCTTAATAACAAAGTGATTTATTATTTTATGTTAAAATGTATTATAATAAAATATTATGCTCCGATTAATGCTTAGTTGGTAGAGATTTTTATCTAAAACAAAATTTTAATTATTAGCTTTATACTACAGTCTAATTTAATTTAGGTCTTTAGGTAATTTAGGTCTTTCTCGTGCATCTCTACCATAAATGACCACGTGATTGCTTTTATTTAAACGTCTTCTATACATTTCACCTCTTGTATAATTTAAGTTCGTCTCTGAAAATAAATCTTTCGTTTTATTTGACACTATTTACCAGTATGTCTCACTGATATAATTCTCTTGGAACTATCTTGTTAACTATCTCCTGTCTCCAAGCATGAGGCACTATGAGGTCTTAATCCCAGGAACGGTTTGGATGAAGCCCAAAGAAAGCTAAAAAAGGTAGGAAAGAGAGCAGGGGAAAGCAGGAGAGGAATAAGGAGGTTTGACTAAGAACAGATATAAACAACACGCACTCCTATAAAGGATTTATTTTAGAAATATAACAGCAACAATTTCTGAAGACGTATTTACCCATCCAAAGGCAATCAAGTTACGAATACATAAAAATCAAAATCTCAATTGTTTCTCTGATGATGTTTTGCTCCGTTGATTAATGAGTTTACCCATTACTGCCGTACTTATTTAAATAAATACATAAAAGTCTTAACAATCAAGCAATGGATTTCCTGTTTCGAAATAATTTACTTGACGTTGTCGGAGTTTCGGACATTCTAAATACAGGACGGATTTTTGATAAAGCATACACGCCCAGGTATCATTTCACGGTTGATAGAACCCAAACCATCCTGTTTTGTTAACATCACCGAAGATGTTCTATATATTTTGTTATGTAGTTATACACCATGTTTCAAATACTTGATGGAAAAGAAAAAAATTGACACCAGAGAATGTGTCAACCGTAATAATGCTCACAACAAAAGCATTATTGCAGTTTAATATTTAAAGTTGTGGTTTGCCGTTAAACGAAGAATCTTTCCCAAAGTTACAAAAGTTATTTAGAGTGTCAAATGAAATTCCGAGAGAAAGCGACCAAGTCAAGTGGAACTTAATTCGTTCGGATTTTCAAAACATGTTTTGGTCACGGGAATGAAGGTCATCCGCCCTCTCTTCATTTTACTAATGAAAAAATCCAGAGCATCTTTTATTTCTCTCCCATTCAGTCGATCCTCTTTAGATTGGAAGGAAACCGCCATTAAATGTTTTTTACATGTAACAAAATTCTCCCTCCGCAGTCATTTGTTTATGCATCCTGCCAAGATTCCTTAAATTTATTCTCTACTTCAGTGAAGTAATTTATTTTCAATCGGACAAATTCTTATTTTAATCAACAGATCTTTAAAAGGGGATGCTGCGTCTCTGCGTCTGTACGTCTTCCCAAACAACACTCAAAAGAAAGAGTCTGGAAGGGATCTGGTAATTATTAAACGAGAATGCCTACAAGAGGTATTTAAAGGTCGGTCTGGTTCTCAAACTCCCTTGAAATTCATCCAAAAAGGAAACAGAGACAGGCATTCCAGCAATTGTTGTAGTAAGTTGTTGTTGAAATTTGTTTCTTTGAAAAGCAGCAAGATTCTCGCATTTCCAAGTTTTACCTTCATTTATTTGTTATTAAGAACTTATCTAAAAGAGATGGAAATTTGTTTGTTTCCAAATTTTGAAATATGGCACCCCTATTATAAAAAAAAATTTTTTTTGGCTGATTCAATGAAACTGTTTCTCTTTCAATTGGTGAAAATAAAAATGAGTGGAACATAATTGTATTATTAACTTCCTTGCCTTTCCTATGGATTAATCTATATCATTCGCTTAAAAATAATTTAAAGTTTTGGAAATTAACTCTTCCCCCGCCCTTCTCAAATATTTTGTTGTTTAATTTTTTAATTGGTGATAAACTTTAACGGCTGAGGGAAGAGACATACATTATAAGCATGAACGAGCAGAGTTTTGAGATTTTTCTGTCACTTTTAATGTTAGTGATTTTATTCTTTTGTCTGTTACTGTCAGATTTTTGGGAGTGATAGAGAAATATCTTCAGGAATCTCAACAGAGACAAACCTCTCTACCACATAGATGTTCCTAGCTTTCAAGACAAACGAAATGTTAGGATAGGTGAGTGTAAGTTTTCTTCTCTTTTCGGCTAACTATGGACCACGATGCTTTCAATTCATTTTCACTCTTATTTGTTGGAGCAAGTTATTACATGAGTTGAAGATTGCTTTGATTTTGAGTCAGCTACCTTTCGTTGAAGGCTTACTCGCTGACTGAATATTACTACCAAGGTTATGAGCCTTGGAGGGAAAGGATAGTGGATAAGTTGAAGGCTGGGAATTTCACACCCAGGTGGGGTTTGAACCACGGCCCTTGAAGTGAGTGCTCTAACCTTTCGCCCACCAGGCCCCCTGATGTTATTGAACTTCGATTTTGGTTAAAACAAGAAGACAACATTTGTTTTGAAAGTGAATAAAGGTTGCGGAATTGTCTTTGTATGTTATAAAGAAGATGAAGAGGAGAGAGAAAAAGAAAAAAAAGTATCAAAAGAGAAGTGGATGAGGAAACATAACACTCTCGTCAACGAGCCAAAAATTGAGAACAAAAATAACATTCTTGTTATTCGATCTGTTACCTTATTTCTCATAACGATGTAAATTTTTCAAAATAATCTTTCTTTTTTGTGAAGTCAATTAGTTAGAGCGAGAGAGAGAGGGTAGGTTTGGGTTGAGAAGTAATCATTTATTGAAAGGGTCGGCAACCTTTTGAGGGGATTGGTTCACGTTTAAAGGAAACGCTTTAAGACTAAACTCAGGATTTACCGAAAGAAATATATTTCCTTTTATAAAAATATACTGATAAAAATAAAAGTTTGGTAATAATTCAAAGAAAAACAAACAATGATAATTATTTAACCGTTTTTCAGATTGTTGAGTCGTGATTATGCGACAAACCACTGGTTGCTGATATACTGTATATAACCTGCTGCTTACTGTTCTGTTGGGTAGGTATTTCAAAAAGTTGATATTGTTCTGTTCCAAGTTATACATCTATAACTCTATATCTATATATATCACACATCCTCTATATTTTATATCTCTCACATCCCCACGTTATCTGATTCAAGTTACCAACTGATGGGTGAAATCTTTAATAAAAAAAAATCACCAAACCAATACCATGTATTCTCAACAGTTTCTAACCAGTCTTTATGTAACAATGTTAGAACTTTGATAGAAGCAGCTGCAAAAGGTATTAAAAGAGGTCTTAAAAGCTAGTTTGAAAGATCCCTTATTAGTTAATAATCCACTCTCTTCAACTTTGAAGTACTTTAAGCTCTTTAAGGTTCTAAAAAACGCAAAAATTTAAGTAGTCCCCCTGTTACAGGATATTAATAATCTAAATGGAGTTTTCATTGCAATCTTTTATATTGAGAAAATTGTTGTAAATACGTCTAAAGGCCATATTTAAGGCAAGTTGAGAAAGAGAGGAATTGAAGTTTAAAAACCCAATTTTTAAACTTTTCTATATGGTTTGCTAACTTTGCAATTTTGAGGTCAGAGGGAGAAGTAAAAGGAGAGAGAAAGAGAGCCATTACAGCCTTAAATCAAAGTGCATGCATTTTTAAATCCCATTTTAAGCCGAGAATTAGAGACCGTTAAAAATTCTTTCTATTCTCATTAAGACGCTCATTATCTCATTAATATCACACTCAAAAGAGCATATCCTCTGAATTTTTCATCATTCAAAATTTATTAAGCTGTATAAGAAGATAGGTGCTCGGAATTTCTTTCTGTTTTGTCAGAGAAATGTTTCTAAATTGTCTCGTTGGCTGTTGGTTTATTGTAATGATGAATAAATAAAATGGTAAAAGGATTTCTTTTCCCCTGTTTTACTTTCTTGGGAAAGTGACTGGTCCGTATTTTAAGGGAAAAGGAAAAAAATAAGAATTCTCTAAGTAGGACAACAGAATGAAGTCTTGCTCCAGATATGTTGTACATTTAGCTTGTTTGTCAACGCGTAAACAAACAAAACGCATTCATATCATTCTTTGTCATTTGTCGAAGACATGACGCAAAAGCCTTCATAAAGTTCACCTTTTCTTTTGTAAATTGCCTCCTAAGGAAGAAAAATTGTGGTTTTGTGGACACAAAATTGTTGACGGCTTGTCCACCGTTTTCCGGTTTGCTTTTTCCTTTGATAGCTGACAAAAGAATCAAAAAATGGACAATATTCTGGCTATTGTGTATATGGACCTTAAAAAAAATTTTTGAACTTTTCTAAAGAAAAAAATCGCTGCTTTTATTGTTCAAGAAGTACTTGAATTTCCGGTTTGACAGTCTTAGACTCGAGCTTGCATTCTTCTGGCGATTCTGGTGTATGTAGGGTCGTATAGTTATTCAATGTGCGATGTTTTGTATTGTGGTTCGCATTATTCGTTTCTTCAACTCGAGTTTCTCAGCAAGAGACTTTCCTTTGAGACAACATAGAAGTAGCGCCTCAGTTTGGTATTTGTGGTTAGAGCCCTAGAATAACGTTATATTTTTACCTATTTTCGGAATGCATCTTTCGAACAGATCTTTAAGTTTATGTTCGAGCTTAAAGCTCAAAACGTATTAAGAAAATCTGATAAACGTTTTCTCTCTATTTTTATTTCGACTTCACTCAATCATGACGGACGGGGTGCAAAGGCATTATGCAGATAGTCTTTTTTATTTGTTTGGATTCGGCGTTTTGCCAACTTAAGTGAAAATTTAGTTTATAATATTGTGCCACTAATTTTATGTCCTCGTAAAATTCTTTTATTTTAAATAAATTATTTTTTTTTTAATTTCCTTTAATGTTTCGAGTAATTTCTTTTTTTATGACTTCAAATCTTTCAATTTAATTTTTTTTTTGTGATTTCCCTTTCAAACACAAGCTGAGAAGTCTGAAGAAGGCTCGTATAAAAAAAATTTTTAATGGGATTTTCACGAAGATTCGTTTCCTTTAAAGAAATCTTTCTTTTAATTGAATTGGTGCCATCTTGCTTGAATCGCTGATCCATATCTGTTGACTTATGCTGATTTTCAGAATTCAAATTTTTTTTAAATAACCGAATTGCATCTCACCACAGTCAGGAATGAACGTATTTAACCCTTTCTCCAAAACATATTGCATGGGTTTGGAATTATTCCAGTCCCAACATAATGGTGCAAATAATGAAAAGCAATTTCCAATATCAGTTCGTTTTGCTTATTCTGCCTTTTATAAGAACTATTTGAGTTTGGAACCAAGTTTTGAGGAATTTTTAGACAAAGGAATTTCCAAAGACTGATAGAAAATTTGGGTAGCTTTAAATTTAAAATAAGGGATGTGGGGTGAATTTTCTTTTTTATGATACAGTTCTTTCTAATTTTAAATGTAAACGACTCTTCTCATTATTGTATCTTTATATTTCCACAAATGTTGGGAAGTGTTTCCTGATTTACATTTTACACCGTCTTATAATAAATATAATTATTTTTATAGTTTTAATCTCGTTTTTCACCCTTGGATAAAACAGGGTAGAGGATTCGAGCTCATGGCCATAACACCTAAAGTCGAGTACTTTAACCACTTCACCAGACCTCTTGCTATTAAAAATAATTTAATTTATTTATATTAATATTAGTGAAAGTTAAGATTAGAAACTTCTTGTAGTAATACTAATTCCTCTCATAACAGACATTCTTTCAATGATTTCATTTTATATACAAGGCACATTTTTGTAAACCATTTAGCAGCCTTCCCTTAACCTAAAGTAAACCTTTTAGCATGAAGCAGCCTTCCCTTCTATTTAAGTTATTAATAAATAAATACTCCGTCGTTTTGTTCTTTAAAAAAGGCATCCTAACTCGATTGCCGTATTTCTTTAAATAAAATATTTTCTTCGAAGGTAAACAAATCCCTCCAGAGTCTAGAAGATATACAGTAGTTTGCCTTTGAATAAGAGTATTACGTGAGATTTTTGGTGAAGTTTG
This sequence comes from Columbicola columbae, assembly GCA_016920875.1. Taxonomy (NCBI): domain Eukaryota; kingdom Metazoa; phylum Arthropoda; class Insecta; order Psocodea; family Philopteridae; genus Columbicola; species Columbicola columbae. Next base: position 9,675,826 of record JADMLL010000001.1, on the reverse strand, counting down.
TTTTAATGTGTAACTTGTTTCATCCTTTTCGAAAAGTCATAGTTGCAACCGAAATTTTTCAAAGGGAAACTTTCTCAGCCACTATTTACAGGGAAACATTTATTATGAAAGTTGAGAACTTTTGAAATCGGTGATGACTTTTAAAGTCAGCTTTTTGATTACATTTTCAAGGAAATTTTCTTAAACTTCTTATTCAGTATAACTGACAAAGTGTTCCTCTTTCGCTGATTTCGACTTAACGGATTAGTTGTAGAGTTTGGAAGCTTGAAACGAGAGAATCTTCTGTTAGGAGGTCTGTATGCACCAGTATGAAAAATAGTTTGAATCCATAGGGTATAACGAAGCTTATTTTTCGGAACAAAAATATATCAAATACATGATTCCTAACTAAACTGAAAGTTTTTCGAGCCACACGTAGTCCCCCAGGTAATTTATCGTGATCCATGGTGCTGTGAACTAAAATGAAAATACTAATAAAACAGCACTTAAGGGAGATCGGAGTAATATTGCACCCCATTAAACCGCCTGAATTTTCACCGAGTTAGGCTCCTGCCTAGATGAAATTCTTAAATTTTAAGGCATTTCCATGGCATAATTTAGAAAAAAAGAACATTAAGAATGGAAGCAATTATGTTTTACAGGAAACCAATATTTAAAGTTACTGTTGTATTCATCTCTTTGTGTTTGGGGAAAGATGTTAGAGAGGAAGAATGGGAAGAAGGAAGGAAATTCGACGATTATTTTCCAATAAAAAAAGAGGAGCTCTTAAAGCTGATTTTAATACCCTTTAAAGCAGGGGTCGGCAAACTGCGGACCTTTACAGCTTATTGTGCGGCCCACCAAAGCACTAATATAATTATATTTATATTAATACATAAGTAATTGGAATTATATTTTCCCTTTTAAGTCTTGTAAAATTTTTGTTCCCATTTTTGTTATAGCATGTCAATAAAAAATAAATTTTTCCTATATTTGTTTTTAATAATATTTATACAGTGGAACCTCTCATAACGAGTGCCTCTCATAGCGAGAAATTCGCACAATGAGCGACATGTATACAGGGACTTCCCACCTCAGGACAGATTCAAAGTTAAATCTTCCTTTACCTGTCTTATTTTTTTTATGAGCAACAAAACTCTTTCATTTCCACTTTCATTCTTTTCATATTTCTAAACTTCTTAGCTATTCCTTTTCTTTTCTCTTCCTTTCTTTCCAAAACCATGACTCCATGTCGGATTCTGTTCAAACTTTTGGACCTAGAACACATTTTTTGATATGAGGGAATAATTCACAAAGCAACAATCTTGCCAAATAAGAGAAATGCTGGAAGCAAAGTGGAAAGTGTTGCTGGTGCACATTGAGAAGCATCACCCTAAATAAGACAGTAGCTATATGCCACCAATGATAATGCGGTCTCACGTTTTTATCAAGTTTTGAAGCCTCGGCAAAGACAAATCACTCTAGACTGCTTTGCAGTAAAAACAAATTAGGTAGATAACTAAGAAAATATGATTAATCTTATATTTGAGACCAATTTCCATGTATTTTTGTCTTTAATAAATTCTAAACAAAAAAGTTCGGAGTTTTTGGTTTGGCTTGGAACGCATCATCCTATTCTACATTGAAAAAATTGTTTTGCATAACGAGGAAAACTCCGGAACGAATTAAACTCGTTATGAGAGGTTCCACTATACTTAGACTTCATATAATATATATAAAACACTGTGTAAGTTAAATTTGAATATGCAGCCCGCATAAAAAATTTTATTTCGAAAATGGCCCGCCGTTCGAAAAAGGTTGTCGACCACTGCTTTAAAGTGTTCTAAATGAAGAACATTGTTCGTGAATGAGAGCTCTTTCAATTGCTTCAAAGACGAGGATCGATATTTAAAGAGGAAAAGGAACGCGTCCGTTAGGTTCACCTCGGGGAAAATAATATAAGTTTAATAACGGTCGAGGGGTAAGAGCTACTTGTATATAGTATTTATAAAACAGAATAGGTTTGTTCGGAAAGGGCAAAGGATTGGTTACAAAGAGGATACTTGATCTCATTTAAAACATAAATAGACATCCTTATAATAATCTTTACGCTTATAACGAAAAATTAAATTTTATACCTCCACTCCAAGCCATTTTTCTTTTCCAAATTTATAAAATTAAGTCTCCTTTAATTGTTACTGTTTATAAATTTTCTAGCACCTATATTTGTTATTCTGGGTTTTATAAAAAGGAATTGCTGTTACAAAGCCTTAACTTGTCTTTGTTCCTGACTATTATTTGTTAAAGTCAGTTTGAAAAATCACGAATTTGCGTGTGAAAAATGCAGGGCCCCGGTTTTCCTTAGCATTTAATACTTGGGAGGATTTCCTTCGTCACGATTAACTTTGAAGTGAATTAAGATTTAGCAATCAAGCGAAAACCACTTTGGTAATATTTATGAAAATGGAGTGTGCATAATTCACTACATCCTAGGAAACAGTGGTCGAATTAATGGATTGCTTAAAGACGATCCGTGGTCTCTTGGGGTGCAACGAAACCCATTATAATTCCTAAAACCAAAATTTTCTCTAAGTTGTGTGCCCGTTTTGAGAAAACAATTCCTTCGAATGGAATAAAAACACGTCAAACCGTTCTTGAAATTTATTATGATGACGTGTTTTGCCTTTTCTGCTCCTGTTTTAATTATTCCCAGTTAAGAGTGGAGAGCTGTTGCGGATTGCAAGAACTTGATTAGACTGAGCGATATTTACGAAAACCAATTTTACGAGCTGCTGACCGAAATAAAAGTGAGGAATTCAAAGAAATTCTTGTGGTTACAGGGTGGAAATAAAAACCTATTTGAAAAGGGATCTTTGATGCGAAACAGCGGCCCACAAGTTGGAGCTGCGAACGTAGGAGAATAAATTTTATCACGGAGAACGAATGTAGTGGTAATGTATGTCCCTAGTAGAGCTTCCATTTAATTTTTTTTTCACACATAGAAGCATTTCTCTTACAGAAGATATTCCATTTTCAAAATACTTTAGGGAATTACACCAAACGTATGTGAGTTTTTTCTCTTTTTTATACCAATTTTAACTATTAATAACAGGTTATCTGAACACAAGAGTTTCTTTATGTTCTCGAAAGACTTTCTTTTCTCGGCTCTTAATATAAATAAAAAATTTTAAGTAGGATTAGGAAAAAACAATCCAATTTTCCACTTCCACTCCGTTATCTTCTCCATGCCGTTTAATAATAATCTGGAGAGTCGTTAAATCCAAATTTTATAAGATTCGTTGAGAGTTGCGACTAGATTCAAGAATCGTAAAGCTGGCTTTGAAGCTTTTGAAAAACAGATGATGTGTACAGAGATTATTCTTTGTATTAATAATACTGTGAGAAATAAAAGCTCTATTTTCACTAAAATACGTTTTTTGACAAATACTTATTGTTTACATGCGTTTAACTCAAAACTGAATACCCGGATGTGTGATTTGTTTTATATATCTTCGCCTAAGCTAAGAATAGTCTTGAAATTTTCAGAAACCCATACTCGAACTCTCTCGAATTTTACCGAAGTTTCTCTTCTCATAAGCTTAATATGAGAGAGAGTTCTTGCAGTTTCTCGGCGCTTCGAGACCATTCTAAGCCTTTTGTCCTGCCGCTGCCTGTGCCGCATTTCTTTTTGCTTTATTTTTATTTTATGCGAAATATTTTCGTTTAGCGGCTCAGGTCGCGACAAATACAAATAATATAGTCATAAAATCCGATAAAGTAGTCCGAACAGAGAACAAGATTGACAACAACAAACCGGACCTGTTTATTCAGGATCTACAAAGAAGGTGGAAGTGAAGAAGGATCAGATATACAAACCCCTAGCCTGGGAGCTGAGATGAACGGGTCCGAGGTCATCCAAATCCTTGTAGTCTTAACCTGAAACGGGCTAATAATAATTCGTAGGAAATATCTTAAGATGATGGGTCTGTCATCTGATACTTTGACCTGTACCACCAATCGACAATATTTCACCATGAAGAGGGCAGTGAGGATGTTAAGGACTCCATTGTCGTCTTCGGAGGGTACTAGAAAAATGGAAATAAAATGTAAAAACGCAAAGTAAATTAATGCAGCAGTGCGCAAACTTTTTCCGACTGCTACCCCTTTAGTAGGGAGAAAAATTTTGGCAACCTCTTGAGACAGATGTTCACAAATACGAGGTTCAGTTCGCTTTCATTTAACTGTGTTTGCGCCTATTTCAGTAACAGGCGCAGGAAGGAGGCGGAGTGAACTGAGTCCGCGAAAACGTTCGCCATGCGAGCGGAAGACGGACAGGTTCAGGCCTGTCAAAGGAGTCGAGTTTAAGTTTTTGCACAGTGCGGTCGAGTTTTAGCCTCGGTTTTTCTCGCATTCTCGCATTTTGGTTCAGTTCAATCTCGTTTTATTTTATTTATATCACGCGGATAAGTATCCCTACCTACAGAGTCTGGATAATGGTTAGCTGCTCAGGGAATCCTCTCTCCTTTCAGCAACCACACCAATAACAAGGACGAAGTAAGGTAAGAGTACTTATTCCATCATTCTCGTCTCTTTTATCTCCCACTGCTGGGATCGAGAACCACCGCACTGTTGCCCACGGCCGCATTGAATAAAAACTTCATCAAATCTGGTATAAATTAATTTTACTTATAATTTCAAGAAAATACTTTTTATACAACATAAAAATCAGTAAAATTGATGTATGAGGCTGCAAGTTCTAATTATCCCATCCATGTTCAGTCATAAATTCAAAATTTATAAAAATTTGGCGACCCCTAGTATGCACACCTCTGAATTAATGTACTAAATATTGCAACAAATTGTTTTCATACCAATAATAAAATTGTCGGAATTAAGTGTTCTGATGAGACAAAGCACACAAATTCCGAACGAAAATAAATTTAGTGAAATTAAAAGTATTTACGACAAATAGTCCGTCGTTCCAATATCCGTTCGAGTTACTTCGCCGAATCGTTGACCTGCACTGACTTACCCCAAGTTGGTCGCGTTTTCTACTAATATGCTTCGTGTAGACTCTTTCGTACAAGTCTCATCGTGTCTTCGTGCAAAGTTTCTGCATGAAACTTGTTTGCTACAATTAATTACAGAACCTCAGATGCAAGGACATCTGTCAGTTTGTATCATAAACTATGGCAAAAAATGTTTATAGCAGTAACCTACTTGCACCTCTACCCGCAACATATGCATTTCATTCGTGGCATTTTAATATATAATATAATATAATAAACGTCAGGAATTTCATAAGGGAACTTTTATCAAACATCAAAGTCGTCAATGGCTTTATTAAATCTCTCACAAGGTTTAGAATTTCTTTGAGTAAGGTAATACAAAAAGACTCATCATTCAAATGACATCAAACAGATCTGTGTATAGCTTTCATAGTTGACAAATTGAGAGAGAGAGAGAGAGAGAAGAAGGGTATGGGGATGGAAAAAAAGACCTTTTCATAACAATTTCTCAACCTTCTTTTTACTTTTATTTTTTGAATTTTCTTCTTTTTTTTTTCTATGAATTCCTTCATTAATTTTTAACAATCTTCATTGACTTCCACTGCCTCGATTCCAATTTTCTTTTATTCTGTGAGAGATTCCTTTCTCAACTTCACTTTTTACTTGTAAAGAAATTTTCCGGGAAGGAAAAAAAAGACCAAGAATGAGATTATTTTACAAGCAACTGTGTACCCTAATTAATTTTTGCCTAAAAACGCCAACATTTTTTCCCTTCGGGGTTTATGTCCTTAAATATTTTGAACTGGGAAAAATTTCTTCAGATAAAGTAAATTAATGAGCCGTGAAGAAAAACCGGGAGGAGGTTAAAAGTCTCATAAGTTTATGATTTAAATAATGAGTTGATTTTTATTTAGTACTTTCGATGAACGACCTCCCTTTTTTTTAGAAAACTCCAGCTTAATTCAGCACCCCCGGGCGTGAGAATTTTCTTTTCTTGTTTGCGAGAAAATCATTTCGAATTTAAAGGCTTCTGTGACGAAAGCTCTTTATGATTTCCTCAGCTGCGATTGACTATTGAAGACTAACGACATATTGTTTTCGAACTTCTTAAAAATTGGTCTTTTTCTCTTCAGAATTAAAAAACTTAAGATTTCGAGAGGAAGATTATTCTAAGTGATTACACTGTCAAACTTTAGGGTTTAAAGGAGAGCGACAGCAAAAGGAATAAAAAAAGAAAAATGAAATCAGTCTGTGGTAAACATTTAACATTGATTTTCTATAAAGCAGAGGTCTGAGTATAAATCTTTTGTTGGAAACAACTTTTCTTTTAAAAAGTTTAAACGACAGTGGAATCATCAGTCATCAGAATTTGAATATCCCAGCTCAATCGAGAGTGACTCGCGTGTGCTGACTGTAAAGAAAAAGTTTTTTATATTTTGAGTAGTTAGAGTTAAGGAGAAATGTCTTTGATAACAAAAATTTTTTTATTTTTGATCAAACCATCTTTGGACTATGTTCGTTTCAGCCATTTCTCTGGTGTGTTGCCAATATTCTCGCATTTTCTGGCCGGAGAATGTTGCGTTGAAGGTCGCTTTTTTGCAACAGGATTGGTCACCTCCTGGGGTAGTTTTTTCTTCATACTGTCGAGTTTTGGTTGAAAGAAAGCTTTTCTTGGGAGGTTGGTGACCATTCTCTTGTCTTTAGTTTCCTGAATTCACTGAAGTGAGACTGCCAAGGTTGATGAGCCTTTAAGCCAGGTTTTTTGGTTGGATAATGTTGGAAAAGTTGAAGGAAATTTGAAAGGTAAGCCAAAGCGCAGGCGAAACAGGCTGACCAAACCGATTTCTCATCTAGGTGAGGATCAAACCCACTACCTTTCGGCCACCAGACCTCCTCTAAGAAAGATTCTTATTTGATTTCTTTTTAAGAAGTTATTTGATGTCATACTTTGACGCAAACTACTATGACAGTGATCGAATATATATTTTCTGACGCAGCAAACACATTATAGCAGTGTTTCCCAACCTTTTTAGGCCATGCCCCACCTTAACATTTCTACAATTTTTGTCCCCCATACATACTTTTTATACCATTTTTTTAAATACAATACATATAATATATTTGTTAAATCAACGATTAACTGACGGACACTTATTTCAAATTGACACCAACTTAATGATGTGAAACTCTACAGAATTTGAGTTGGGCCAATTAGGTGCGAACAACGGTGTTGTTTATGAGCTTTAAAACGTCTGGATTCCCCACGACAGGGAATACCTAGTTGACATTTTGGCAACAGCAAACGAAATTATACCTAATAGTTATCTACAGCATTTTAAAAAGAATTTGCCTGTTTTGTTAAATTTGTCGCCGATATCTAGCATTGAATTTAAATAACCCAAAGCGAAAGGGTTAAAGTCGTGTCGAGTCCATTTTTAAATTGCCTCCCTATGGGTCCTGGGCCCCACGTTGGGAAACACTGCACTATAGTCACGCCATCCAATATCAACTGGTATATTATCACACCAACCAATAAAAAACGTACAAGTATAAAACCAATAGTTTGGAGAATCATCACAATACGAAACAACTTTGAGCGGAATCTCTACTTGACACTCAAAATGGAATTATTCCAACACTCCACTCGTTGACAGGTGACTGAACATCGGAGAGGAATCAATTAAGGTTAATGAAAGTAAATAAATTCTTTCTAACCGTTGATATTGATTTTCATCTTTAAAACATTTATATTTATCTCTCGAGGTTTTATAAAATTCACAAAAACTGTTAACAGTAGTGACTGAACTTAAATATTTAAAAATTTTGCATTTTTAGAAAAATACAAAACGTTCATTCGATCAAAACTGATTTCCTCTTGAACACTACCAATTACACCGAGTTATTTCCGACCAAGATTTTACCCACAAAGACACAATACAAAATTTACATGGACACAAATTTGGGACACCCTCGACCATATTTAATTACACAACAATTTTTTTTTTTCAATTTTTTCTAACCAATTTCAAGCTGGTTAAAAATTCTCGCTTATGAAAAAAAGAAAAAAAATTTCTTTCTGGTTGTGGAAGCACAAAAATTGGACGAAAACAAAATAACCGAGGAAAGTAAAAAATTAAAATTACAATCTCAAAACAGGGAAAATTTTTATAATTCGGGAAACTGATGGCACGTTTCAAAAAACCAAATTAAAATAATTTTTCCTTTGTCGTTCAACATGGGCCTTCACAACCAGGCGACAAACAACAAACTTTTAGGGAAGCGGTTTTGTGTTTCATTAATTTTATTTTTCAATATTTACAAAATCATAATGATAATGATAATAACAGTAAAAATATGCGCTCGCTTTGCACGTATCTCATAATTTGTTTATAACATTGTTTTTCGCGACGTAAAAGCTATAAATCTGAATTTTGATGCTTACAGCAATCACAACCTGCTTATTTCTTCGCGGGCAAGAAGATTTTTGAGGCTTTTTTGTATGATATGTTCTCTTTTCAAATTCTAATTCTGTCACTGCGGTTGAGTCTGTTCTTGATAGGTCTGCAAATAAACAGACAAAAAAATTTTTGTTTCTATTATTGTTTGCTTTGTGCAATGAATTAAAAAAAATGTGAAGTTTTGAAAGAGATGTCAAAATTAAAATAAAAACTGAATCTGTCTGTTTAGACATTTATTTTACCTCCAAGGAAGAGTGAAAAAAAATTTTTTGTTTTCAGGAAATTTTAGAGATAGACAAGAGGACGTTATGTTGACTGACCAAAGGAATAAAATACTTTTGAACAAAATGAAGAAAAAAAATTCAAAAAATCAGTGGAAGTGGTAAATTTGAAAAGACTGGAAAGAAGCCAACTTGAACTGACTGGTGTACAATATTTATGATTATTGTGATTTAAATATTTCTCAGATTTATAAACAAAGAACCTAACAAGAGAACCTTTTACTCATTTTATACTTAATAACCACTTTTTGGCCTAAGTTATAACAGGATGGGAGGAGTAGGCTCGAACTCAATCATTGTTTCTGTGGTCTGTCGCGCTGACCACTCATTTAACTGTTCACTATTTCTTGTGGACAAAACTTTCTGTCTCTTAATTTTCTATTTTTCTCAAAGAAATTTTGACCAGTATTTCTGAATTTAATGCCTCTCATAGTTTGGGCAAAAATTATAACCCATTAATGGGTTGTTTATGACCTAAAACAGGGGTGTCAAACTCGCCGAGATGAAGATTTGTCCAGCCCAGTCATTATATCCGACTCAAATTAAAAATAAACTTAAATGTGAATTAGAAACGAAACCAGTATATATAATTAAAATATACTTTATTTATAAACTATACGGATCATTCTAAACAATAAATTAAGACCATGACTGTGGGCCTCACTGTGGGCCATGAAATATTTCACAAACTCTGGCTGAGTGCCGGTGACGTCACATTTGGAAATTGTTGCGAATGCGTCGCTGGCGATCTTATACTTATGTGGACGATTACTATTAAAGTTCATGATTATAAAGTTCATATTTGTTGTGAATTTAAAACATTGGTGCTCAGGCAGCATGAGAGTCAGTTCCACCGACACCGACAGGATAAAATTTACATTAGACATCCGGACGTCATAATTAACATTATAAATGTTTATGTATATAATCTACTATTCAAAATAAAAATATACTTTCCTAACACTAATTTTTTGCTGCCAACTTAAAGTTAAACATTGTTTATTTGGCACAAGTTAGCTTATGAGCTTGACACCCCCGATCTAAAGGACACTATGAGAGAAACTCACTGACGCTTTTGACTATTAGAAATGACTCACTTCAGTTTTGAAAACAAACTATTATATTACTTAAATATATAAATTAAAAATATAAACAGTAAAGTTTGTGAAAAGATAAGTAATAGATGACAATAACGTTTGAGTTTGGATACTAACTAAACACAAAACTCGACAAAAATAAAATTTTGCCTAAGGGAAGTTGAGGAAAATCAAAGGAAACATATACAAATAGGAACGGATTCTACAGAAGTCCTGCGATGTTATAAATACTGCACTTTTGTATGAGCAATCCACTCCAATGAGGTTAGCTTTGTGTTCAAAGTTCAAAAGCATATTTTATTAACATCCACCATACAAACCATAAAAAGGTTTTCAGTATCTACTCTAAAACATAAAAACCGGCTCATTCCAACTAATATGAAAATTTCATTAAATTCCCTATAATATACAATAGAAACAGTATTAATGATGTTCATTATATTTAAAACACTAGAGAAATAACAGTCAGTTTAAGTTGGCCTATATTATAGAGAAAAGGATGGAGTGAGTGAGTTACTTATTAAATAAAACTAGAAAGAAAAGTATGTCAGAAAACTTATCATGACCAAAGTATATGTTCTGTATTGAGAGTATTTATGTAAATCCTGTTCCTTTTTCAGTTAAGATTCAGAGCTTTATATACAGTATCAAAGTTCAGTACATCGCAAAAACATGCTTGTAGTGGAGTTTGATTCCTTTTTTTTATTTCGTTCGTATAAAAGGTGAAAAGCGAGTCGAGACTTATGAGAATGAAATCCTATATATACTGCTCTAGTAAAATTGGCAAAGTATTTAAATACGAATTTAGAATTTTTAAATTGGGAGGTTTGCATTAAATATATAATTTTATCATTAATCAACATAGAAAATTCAATCTAAATACTTCAGTAGGTGGTTGTTAAGAAATTATTACGGTCAAAATAATAGAATTCTTATTTTTTATATAATTTTTTTGGTGGTGTGTTTGAAAAAAGTATAAAATAAAGAATTGGGGATGAGTTATTCATAATAAATCTCCGTTGATATTTGATGTTTTGGTCGTTACCGTGTGTTTTTCCTGTCCGTTGTGCTGCTTTACGGCTGTCGGATTTGCCACAGTAGTACGATCGTTAGTTTGTCCTGTGTAAATCACCTGGAAAAAAAGTAAATTGTAGTTTAATATATAAATATTTATAACAAAGGATTTTAGCATAACCGCAACAATTGTCGTATGGTTGCGTCAGAGTTTAGTTTCGAATGGCCAGTTTTAGATAGAAGCATTTAGTCAATGTCGCGTAAACAACTGCGGCGTTCACTCTGTAATTGTTAAACGTTAGGAAAGTGGAGATTTAAAAAAAAATATATTTTCTACAGTATAAATTGTAAATAAATATTTTTTATGTTTTTTTTGAATTGTTGTATTAGGTCTACCGAAGTTCTGACCGTTTTTCACTTCTAGGTATAACAGGATGTCTAAAAAGGCTCTAACTCTTGCTTCTCTAGCCAGGAAATTTTTCCAACCATCTGTTGCATATAGAAACAAAGCCTTCAGTAATCTCGTCCATTAAATTTCTACCTCTTCTGTACCCCAATCGTAAATTGATGGGGAGGGGTGTGTGTGTTTGATTAAAGAAGAATAAGGTAGCAGTAGACAGTTAGGAGTAGTGAGGTTGTTGGCTAAGTATTTTTTACCCACTGCACCCAACAAAGTCTAGTTATAGCACAGTAGGTGGAATGAAATTTATAAGTTAATATCAATATATGTATTTAATAATTAAAAGAGAGAGCCAAATATGCAAAAAGGTGTTTAAACTTGCTGTAATATTACCAGACAGAACTTTCTGGTAGACCTAATATGTCCTTCTTGTACAAAACTTAAAGCAATGTACAGACACAGACAAAAACAATGAACACTGATGTAGCGTGAAAAGCTCATCCTAGCTGACGTATAGATGTTCTCGGTGGAAATTCTGTATTGGGAAGCTTCCATTCGTCGGGCAAAGTAGCCAAACTATACGTGTTCAGGTACCCGCATTAAAGAAGCATTTTGCGAAAGGACTGCTAAACACCAGAATTTCACTAAAGCGATTCCACTCACAGGCAATTTGAGGCTTAGTAGATTTGAGTGACTAAATTGTTATGATATTTAATAGCCCGTTGACTGCCAACTACGAGTTATCTCGTAGTTAATTATTAAATTAAATTAAAATATCTGTTTAGACCAACATTCCGAAATATTCCGTGACAGACAGCGTGGGAATTAAAAACGTTTTATGTTGTTTATGTAGTTTATGTAGATTTCATAACAAACTTAGACTTATTTATTTATTTTCTTTCAAAATACACAATTATAATCATAGAACTGACGAATATTTTGGAAACACAGCTTCCCTATTAACAAATGTCATCGCACTCATCTGGATTGTGTCCTTTCTTGCTGTTGACCGTTTCTACGTTTTCACTCTACAATATAGCATTTGGTGGAGAGGAAATTACTACAATTCTAAAATGACAATAATTAAGAATATATATATTGGAAGGAAATGATGAGAAAGAGAAAGTCCGATAAAGACGAGCGTGGTTTGAGGGACTTCATCGAAAGCTTGGGAAATCAATAACCTTCTTTTAATATTTATGACTGGTAATATTTTTTCTGCCAACCTGACAGCATTGACTTCATGAATTCTGTGAGATTTTTTCTCTAGCAGTGCGAGCCTTAATAATGATTCCACTAAATCATTCTTTGTCAACTGGCTTCAGCAGTCGTTAAACCCATAAATAAAACCACAGGATCGCACAAACAATGAAAGCAATCACGGTAGCTGATTCGTACACGAGATGTTGTGTTTTCTAAAGAAAAGGTTTCATTTACTCGAAGAGAAAGATCAAGGATGAAAAGACAAATAATTGTAAGTGTCCATTAGGGTCATTACAAAGGACAAAAAGTCGTTATGTTTACAATCAAGTCTTCCAAATAATTAGGTCAAGTGAGTATCTTGAAATGGCGACCATTGAAATGAAACGAGCCGGAGGATGAGGACACACTGTGATAGCTGATGGGAAAGGGAAAAACAATTATTGAACGAGGAATTTTCTTTGGATATTTGGACCATCATTATCCTCAAGCTTGAGAGAAATTTTTACGATTTCCTATTCGGTGGGAAAACAATGGAAACGGTAAAGCCTTCTTCCTTTGGCTTCGCTTCGGTCTATTTATAACCACTCGACCATTTTCAGAAGCTTGTTACCAATAAGTATTAAAAAATTTTTAAAGTTTGTCTCGAATCAAGTTTAAAGACATTCCTAGCTTTGATGAAAGTTCTGAATTAGAAAGATTTGCCAAATGTTAGCTTTGGTTCTGGTCGTTTTGGTCTTGTCATAGAATTCTAGCGGTTAAAAAAGAAATTAAGTCTTTTCTCGAATTCATTTTAGGGTTTTACGGTTTGTGGGAAAGATGACCAGAACTTAATCCGTCATAGTTACCAAGGAAGATCAAATTGTTTTTATTTTAATAAAGTCTGGGGGGAGTAGTGTAGTGGTTAAGTTCCTGACTTGGACGCAAATGGTCATGAGTTCGAATCCTCCTCCCGCATCCTGTTATACCCAAAAATTAAGGGTCAAAAACGGGATTAAAGCCACCACGACCAAATTTTAATGAAGTCATTTTATAAAACTTAAATGAACTAAAATTTATACAAATATAAATATAATACCTTGTTTTAGGCAAAGAATGCGGAATAAAATCAGTAAATATAAAGACACCGAAAATCATATTAAAGGAAACAAAGTTAGGAGGAACATATATCTCAGTATCTGAACACAAGACAGCAAACCGCACAAAACGAGACCCAATTATAAAAGAATCTGAAGAATTTTATACAAATTATTCTTTAAAATGTTTGAAAAGAACGTCTCCTGAAGGCTTGTATTATTTATCAGAATATTTTTTCAGTAGAACTCTTCAAAACCAAATTTTTCATAAATATATACATCGCATTTGAAATAGGTAGGACTTTGTTGACATATTGTCCTTATCTTCAAAAACGCACAAAAAAAAAACTCGAACCTTTATGCGGATCAGATTCTTAGCTTAGGTTGGGAACATCTTAAACTGCGAATTCAGCGGTTGGCAAATACTTAAAAAGTTCCCGACCATTAATTTATGAAATAACATCGAATATTACAGTATAAAAGGTCTGAGGATAATTTTTAAATGTTGGTAATTAAGCTATAAAGATTGCAGGGAGTGATGTTGAGCTTTTGAAATATTTTTCATTAAAGTGTCTTCTACCTAAATAAAAACAAAAACCTTTTCACTGTTTTTGACGTGACCTCTAATATTTTTTTAATTATTCCCCTTTGTATGATATATATATATTATTTATCTATATTTTTTTCTCTTAATTTTATTTACGATCTCTCGCTTCTTTTTATCTACCCACTCTCTCTCTTATTCAGCTTGGTTTCTTGCCAATCTCTACGTTTTGTCGGCTTTCGGATTCAATAAAAGGATATCTGTCCGACAGTAACAGTTATTTATTTTATACATAATCCATATATTTATTATCTTTGCGCATTACGTCCTACTGTTATATTCGCCTGACGTAAGCATTTTAACTCAAAATAAATTAGTAAATAATTAAAGGCAAACTTTTACATCTCGCAAACGTTTAGGAGTGTAGGGTGGGCCGAATTCATTACCAAAATAGAAAATAATTTCATTCCCAAAAATTTAAATACAATAAATAAGTAAATCAGGGAAAAAAGTAATTTAGAGAAAGAAAATAATTCTTTGAAAGTGTTCAGATTAAGAGAAGTAAATGTACAAGTTTCATTTTCCCTCGTCATTCTCTTTTCCCCGCTTTCCCGACTTTTTTGCTCGTCATCCTGAGGCACCGGCTTACAAATTTCCCTAAAAGCTTTTTAACTTTAGTAAATTATTTACAGGAAAGAGATTCAATTTTGAAGAAATTGAGGTTTTCTTTTCCCTTTCTTTTTATTACGAAACGAACGAAAGAATTCGTTTTTGTCTTTAATATAAATGACAACTTTTTTAATATTCCGAAAAATTTATTTTTTATACATAATATTTCCTTTTGAATTTGTTTTCAACACGAATTCGATTTTGTCAGCTGTAGACGTGAGGTGGGGGAAAGTTGGTCTGTTTTAACAAATGGGTTACCTTTCTTCGGCTTGTTTATTGGATTTTTGGACGTTTTTTCCATCCGTTTCCGTGATGTTCTGCTGATACTCTCTCATTTTTTGGCTGTGTTCTTGGCTGAAGTCAAAAGACTATGAAAGAATGTTGGAGGTTTTTTTTTGGACCGCATGAGATTGGTTTTAGGATCGATTACCTCCTGAGGTCATCATCATGTGCCGTCTCCGCGTTGAAGGTTGGCAATCAACAGGGCTATGGCGACCTTGGATGCTGTCGCTCGGAATAGGGCGGCTGATGTCAGGCCGAACCATTCTCTTAGGTTTTTGACCCACAAAGTTTTCCGTCGTCCAGGGCATCGCTTTCCCTCTATTTTTCCCTGCATAATGAGCTGGAGTAATTTGTATTTGTTGTTTTGCAGTATGTATCCGAAGTATTGCAGTTTCCGCGCTTAACTTAGTACAGTAACTCCTCTTTGCTCATACGGGTTAGCACTTCCGCGTTTGTCATTCGTCTCGTCCAGGCTACTCTAAGCATGTGGCGTAAAGGCACACCTCAAAAGCTTCAGTTTTTCTTTCCAGAGTCTTCGTTAGCATCCATACTTTGCAACCATACAGAAGAAACCTTCTGGAGTAGTTTTCTTCTATGTTGTCGAGTGTTGATTGAAAGAAATCTTCTCCTTGGGGTCGGAGACCATCCAGTTGTTTTTGTTTCCTGGATTTACCAAATAGTTCCCTTCCAAGGTTCTGAGGATTTATTTATTATATTATAAGCAAACAGGACCTTCAGTTTATTTATAATAATATTATTCTGGCTAAAAACTACAAGATAACATTATTCGTTGAACAGACTGGAGGTAAATATTAGTACTCAGTCCCTAGAGCAAATTTAAATTACAGAATTTGTTCCACTAGAAAGATTGAGTCATCATTCTCTATGTCAAAACATGACTGAGAGAATTGACAAATCCACCATGAAGTAGATCTTTTTTTACTAATAATATATTTTCTAATTGTGTATCATTTCAAGTGTGACAATATTCTTTCAATAGAAAAAAATCACACCATTGCTAGCTATGTAACATATAACTAGATCAATAAGTATACACTATTTTATATTTTTTATTTTTATAATCACTCATCCATTTACTGAGCTGTTTTATACTGTACATCAAACCATGAAAGGATACTAAGAAGGAAAAACTAGACCTGAAAACATTTGAAAATAAATCAAAATGACAAAAGTAAGGATTTTAGTTCAGTGAGCTTAAGTTAGAAGGTTCTATAGAATTTTTATTGACGTTTAAGTTTCTTATAACTCACATAACAACTCGAATAACTACGTAACTACAATACTACAAAGTGGATTTTTGATTTGTTGACAACAAATGAATTGCACCAAGAATTTTCAATACGATTCTCTATATAAATAAATTGTATACATATTGTTAGTGTCAGATTTTCATTTTTTTTTTCTAACTGAAGTTGATTTTGGTTGAAAGTGACCCTTTTAAAATATTTCCGACCCCCGATTCGTACTATTAATCTCAAATTATCGTACAACATTGGGCCCAATCTTATTCAAACAATTAAATGAATTCAAATGAGTAATTTGGATTAGCCGGTTGTTTGTCAGAAAGCCCCCGATGTCTCGAGTTTTGTAGTCATTACGAAAGGAAACTTTCCACGAGGAAACAAGAGGAGAAATTAGAGAAAGCACCATCAAACTCTTGAAATATTAAGGATTTCCCAGCTGAGGCGTAATGAAGAATTAATTTAGTATAGGATGGTCAGAAAGCTCCGAATAAAGTGAAGTGTTGAGTTTTTTCCATGCTTTTATGTCAAATTTAAATATTCGTTTGTAGTCCTCCCTTTTTGTAAGGCCTCTAGTCCGGAGAGTATAATTCGGGGAAATTGCTTTTGTAAAATCGCAACACTTTACCCCTTCTGTATCTCTTTTTTGTTAGTGGTTGAAGACATGTTTCAGCCTGATTTAGAAGTTAGTTGTATTGGATTTTGCCAAGTTGAAAGGAAGCTAAACAAAGGGTTTCTTTGAAGAGAAGCCTTTTAAGCTAAATATTCTTGGCTAATCCCATATTAAGGGTTTCTCTGATCTCTGTTTGAAGGAATTACACCCTCCATCCTGTGAAGTTCTTGGAATTCTCTTCGGAAATTTTCCGTTTACAGAACGTTGTCTATAATTTTCTAGGTTTAATTAGAATTCGACTAACTTTTTAAAATTGTTTTCACTCAACAAACTCTTGTACAGTTGTTTTAAAATTAAATAATAAAATAAAAATTATGTCAACAAGTTTTTCGTCCCCGTCGAGAAGAGTTAATTTGAATTTCAAGCGTTAGCGAGACTTTATAAATTATTCCAAAAAGTGAGGTTAAGCAAAAAAAAAATTGAAAAGCGTTCAAAAGCCCTTTGATGAAAGGTAGAGGAAATAGAGTTAACTTTTCGTTAAATTGATTGACTTAATTTCTTGCGATGATCATGGAAAAAGCAGACTTTCTTCTTCTTCTTCTCCTTTTTTTTTGATTGGATTAAAATTCTGCTTTTTATCAGATGACTCTGCCATTAACTGTCAAGCAAGTATTTTGAGAGTTTGCATATGTTTGATTAAAGAAAAAAGTAATGATGTTATTAATAACGTGTGATGGTGCCAAAAGCTGAAACGCAAGACAGGAAATATACTTCGGTTTCAAAGTTATAAAAGTAATTTTTCAATAAAAAAAAAAATTTTTTTTTGTCATGACTTCCCTTAAAAAAACAAGTAGCGAGGCAAACGGTAAAAATAAATAAATAAACTCCGAAAAAACATTAAATAAACAAAAATCGGCAATAAACTTTTCCCTCGTTTTTAGTTTTGATTCAAAAATACAGGCAAAAATTAAATTTCATACGTTGACCAAAACACCATAAACCAAGTTTTACGTTTTCCATGCCATCAACGAAACTAAATTTTGAAACGAAACTGTCAGTCCGGAAGTAGTTTCCATACATTTTCATTATCAAGTTCATATTATCTGTTGTCAAAAAAATTAAAATCCCTGCCTTTAATGCCAAAATTTAATGGACTCTATGGGAGTGGGCTTAACCGCGACTTTCGATTATGTTTCATGCCTCGAAATTCTTTGTCATGTAAATAAAGAGTTGTTATCAAAAAACTGTGATCCCATCCTAGGACAAGGAAACCGTTTAAAAGTGAGGTTAGCGAGGAGTTGGGAATAAATGTATCCGAACGTTGATAAAAAAAACTGTTCGCCCTAAATTAAATTTTATCAGATCACTATTGCCCCCAACGACAGTTTCCGAATTTATAACAACTGCAAATTCATTTACATACAGGGTATAAATCAATAGTCTTGATCGTCTCCGCTCCTAATTTTTAATTTCGAATTGTCTCTAAGCAAAAAATAAAAGACTTTTTGGTAAATCAAGAAAATAACGGAAGTTGAGGCGGTTTTGGGTAAGAGTAGAGGCTTCAGTGAGTGTTGATACTGAAATTTTTAACGAATGAACGTCATGAAATCCACTACGAGTTTTGAATGTGTATAGAATAGAGATAGCTGATTAGAAGGAACCAACAAAAATTTTTTAAATTTCATGCAGGCAGGTGGTAAGGGATGTTTGGAAGTGTAGGGTGTTCCAAAATTAAGGCAAAACTTGAATTTGCCGCCATTTTCGCAGTAAATTGTTGGAAACCCTGGGAAAAGGACAATTTGACAGCTCAGTTTTGGGTTAGTTAAAATGGAGCGTTATACTATACAACAGGGATGGCGAACCTATGGCACGCTTGCCACAAGTGGCACGTTTGAAAATTTTGATGGCACGTCAAAAACAAAATTATATTTTTTAATAAGTCATCTTTTTTAATAGAAACTAATTAAAAATTATTTGTGGCACGTCACCTATTAAAAATTTTTATGAGTTTGTGGCATGGACATCAAAAAAGGTTCGCCATCCCTTCTATACAACAATGTGTTTTCGTCATGAAACAAAATTTCGAAAACAATGAAAATTTTTATCTAACAAAGAGCGAGTCTGTAGCCCTAACCTATGTATTCCTACTTTATGATTCACTGAAAATATAAGCAACTCTGAAGACGAAAAACTTTATTTTCTATTTAATTCTAATCTTGCGTCCGTTTTTACCAACCTTAAACTCTCAGCTGTCAAATTGTTCTTTTTCACGGTTGCCATGGCGGCAAATTAAAATCTTTCGATAAATTTGAGACACCCTATATAAACACGGGGTAGCAATAACCAAATAAATGAAGATAGTATTAAAGAACTGAAACTACAAGAATTTGAATGAAAAGTTTGACGTTGGCTAATGTGAACTAACTTTCTGCGACAGTTGTCCATCGAAGTGGAAGTCCAATTTCTTGCCTTGAGGCTATAACCCCGCGTCACAAATTTGAGAACAATATTGTGTCATAACCAGATGTTTCGCCAACTCAATAAGATGCTGGTTTCTTTAATGGTTGACGAAGAATTGAACCGTGAAAATGCCTGAAAGTTGGGAAATTGGCGAAACCGTTTGGTGGTGACTCAATTAATGTGACGGATCGGTCCAAATATGTGACTTAGAACCACAGCCATGAAACTGAACATAAAACTTCCCTGTTGGAACAGCCTTATTGATTTTTTTTTGGTTTTGGTTTATAAACGAACAGCTTTTCTGATTTAACACTTGGCAGTATATATAGTATAAATTCAAGACGACTTGCTTTGACAAAACGGACACGGGTATGTGAGTCGAAATTTCCTCCGAAATCTCCTTCGAAATTAAAATTACACGGTTAATTTAAATAGTGGTGTGTGTTCCAGAAGACATAAATTTAATAAAACTATTGTGTGTCTAAATAAATTATCCAAATCGATTTCCCTTTCATTTTGTTTTCTCGAATCGCCTTTTCCTCAGTCGGAAGCCTCTCTCACGCTGTCATATGCTCTGGAATTCTAGACTTTCAGCAGTAAACACAATTTTCGTGGAGCGAAATTCCACCTTAAATTCTATTAGTCCTTTTTAATTAAAAATAAAATTAGGCCAACATCCGCACCTGCTGATAAATTCCTTTTAATTAAATTTTTTCACTTCTTGTAAAAAAATTATTTCCAATGACTTTATCACACAGACAGAAACTGGATTCGAATAGTCGAAGGGGAAACCTAATTTGCTTCAGGTCAATACCTAATCCTAAGTTAATTCTAATAGAGAGGGAAAACAGATAAAGAAAAGTAGGAACTTCTTCGTGTTCATGCAATCAAAATGAAAATAACAAAAACCATAAAAAAGGGAAAACCCGGCTTGTGTACACAGAGACACGTAGTACGTCACGTGACATTTTTTTAAAAAATAAAAAGGAAACAAAAAAAGGTTTTATTTGCAACCATTATACTCACTAAAATTCGTTGAGCCTATTATTTGAAGAGATGGATCCACATTTACAGAAACCGTCATTTCTTCTGTTTTTGGGGATTTTGGTGAACCTCGAAGAAGCTTTAGGATTTGAAAATAAATAAAAACAAGTTTTAAAATTTTGAATTCAACTCCTTTTTGTTTGGCAAATTCGGTTAGTTACAATTTAATATTTAGTTAATAATTTTTGTTTATACATTTTTTTTTTGGCCTAGTCTACGGGATTAAGTGTGATAAATGGTACAATAAAAGTTTTGCGCAAATTAAAACGAAAATAAAATTATTTCGGAATATTGAAAAATGGATTTTATAACAAAGCTGACAAGTACGTTATTAATGAAAGGAATCTGTTTGTTAACTTCCCTTGTGTACAACCGTGACGCAAGAGTCGTTTATCTGCTCGGAATAACTCCAAGATTTCTTCGGGTTTTTATTAGCTTGCAAGTGTAGATTCTCTTGAAGTGTTAATAAGTTGTTTTGAGAAACTTGTTTCAGTAAATTAACGAGTTTGTTTGCAAAGTTTCGTGTATAACAATTAGAATTGTCTGGAAGTAAATGAAATGGTTCCGAAATAGGTGATAAGTGGTCCGCGGAAACTGTGAACGAATTTCTTTTTTGGAATTGAAAAGTAATTAATGACATTCCGAATGTATTCCAGTGAAACGGAGGAGTGCTGGAAGCCAATTCTGAGTCAAAGAGAGGAGAATGGGGAGTACAGAAGAAAACAAAACGATTATACAGGATCTCAGACGTCGTGAGAATGTCGGACATTTGAATAAACCCAGCAAGACTGGATCTTCCTGTATTTGCTGAAGAAAAAGATAAGACCGGCGTGGTTCCAGGAGACGAAGAAAGATCTTAAGGAACTGGGAATCACGCAACAAGACCTTAAACAGCGTGATGGGATAAAGAGCCACAGGGGTTCCTATCGAAAACCAGGCTGACAACAGGTAAAGTTTAGACGGAGGAGAGGAAAACAGCTTACAGCAATACGATGGGAGAGTAGTGGAGGAGACACGAAGAAGAAGGAAGAAGTAAAAAAGTGATGTGGTGGTCCGATACGGAAAATAAAGCCTGCAATTCCTTCAGTCTAAATTTATATATATTTCTTGTAAATTGCCATTTTGAAAAGATATAACAAAGAAGAGATGTATGATATGAAGAATTTTCGTAAGACGTTTACCGTATAATAACAAAAAGCAGACAGTCGTGGAGGGAAGACATAATTGCATCTTATCCATATTTGCATATTTTGGATGGAAGTTCTGAACTGTCACATATGTGATTCCATCTTTATAAAGCATTTAGAATATACATGTTCCTATGTGCATACAATTTAGAATTAACCCCTGAATACGGCTCACATTTATTTCTATCCACTCACATCCGTAATCATATTTTACAATTTTTATGTCAAATAGGTTTCTTAAGTATAAAAGTCACTTCACACCACTGCAAAAGTAAAATATTAGTATAAAAATAAGAAAGGGAAAATGATTTAACTTCATTATTTATTTTAAATGAGGGAAGTTAATCTTAACGTCTAATGGTGATATTTACCAGTGGCCTGCTAATTCGACTGTAATGAGGACCGAATTGAGGCTTAGATTTAATTAAGAATCTGAGAGGATTAAATTCGGTTAGCACCTTAATTTCAAAGGAAATAATCCTACTTGCGGAGGATTTGCTGAGCCAAGCCTAACGAAGAGGTTGAGAAGGAATTTAAAAAACAGGAAAGCGTCGAAACGCCAGAGCAGCTTGTGCTTTACCTTCTTCTCCCGAGCTTTTTAAAACATTGGCCATAAAAATATTTTTGGGAAAATTAATCGGAGGTAGTGCTCATTTATTTTTGAAAAAGTTAAAATCTTTGTGAAGAAGCGATAAAAGGTCCTAAATTAAAAACTATGGTTGTTTGTTTTTGATTAGTAAAACATATAATTTCGTTTATACATCGTCGTAGTGATTAATTAATAATAGTTAGTTTGTCTTATTTAACTTAATTATTGCTATTGTTTGTGTTTCGTCGTCAGCCTTTATAATTTATTAAGAAAACTGAGAGACTGTCTCATTTTACAAAATGCAGATGCCACCCAACACAAATGTACAATCACAGAAGTTATCCGAAATCACGCTTTTCTAGAATATTTGCAGTCGCCTGTTGTCATTACACGAGGGTTCCTCTTACAATACGGTTTCTTTCTAACATGAGCGAAAATTATTAAAATCTGACGGAAATAGCTGCTAAGAAGGCAGTTTTATGCGTACATTGGGTATGTCTACTCGTCAACCGCTATTCATTAATGTTACTGTGTGATTCGAGATTTTGAAGTTCTGACTGGAAACTGGAGAATACAGACATCAGAAGACGGTGTAGTGTGGCATTTTGTGTTGTGGAAAGAATTTATTTTTTACCCTTTTCTGCTTGTAAGAATTCGAAGTGTTTGTCAAAGTTTTTGCAAGCTGTTGTCAGAAAATTATATTTTAATCCTGATTTTATTGACAGAGCCAAAGTGACGTAATTAAAATCTTGTCTGCTTATTCAAAAATTTAAGTTGGTAACACGAAAATTTTAGTCTGGCTTTCGAAAACTGATTCTCTCATCTATCTCATATGTCCTGGGAAACGATTCCAACAATCAGATTAATTAGGTTTGACATTTATTATTCGATTTCATTCTTAAAATGTCTTCCAAACTTGTAAATTTAACTGTTTTTGTGGGGGATTGTTCTTAGACTGTGTCATCGCGAATTTATTTATGGCCAGCCCCCAGGTGTGCGCTGCGATAGAAAATTTTGGACTTAGTGTGCCGCATTTAGAAAAAGCCCGGCTTTTACAGATTTAGTCGATTTCAAACTAGTCCTCAGCAAAGAAATTTAATTTTTTTATTATCCAATTTCACTATAAATAGACACATAATCAACATTCCAGAATTAATCTCAAATTACGTGTGATAACAGTGAAATATCATATTGAAAAAGAAATGCTGAGTCTTATGGCCCTTTCATTATCCTACAGAACTTCCACAACAATCCCCAAGACACCCTGTACATAATTAACACTATGACGTCCACTGACCCCACTGTGGGGTCATAAAAAAACCAACCGTTGACCGCCAATGACCCTACAGTGGTGCCATGAAATATTCACAAACACCGGCTGAGCGCCGGTGACGTCACATTCAGAAATTATTGCGCATGCGTCGCTGGCGATCTTATAGTTATTTATACATGTGAAAGACTACCACTGAAGTTCATATGTTGTGAATTTAAAGTATTGGTGCTCAGGCAGCATGAGAGTCAGATCTACCGGCACCGGAACGAAAACATTTAAATGAGTCTTGGGGACGTCATAGTGTTAAGTACGATGTGAACTGAGAAGTAATATCGCGTATATATTACGGTAAAAGTGATAAATCAGGTAAATATATACAATTTCCAGCAGCTATTTATAATCACCATCCAAGCTTGAGAATTGAGTATTGAGTACATACACCGGTCAGTTTATAAAATATCCAACTCATAATGGGGACTATAACAAAAGTTTGCTCAGATTAAGGGTTAGATATTTTATAAACTTGCCGGTGAATGTGATAAATACCCGATAATTTGTCTCATTTACCAGTTGGAGATGACGAATAATCGGCGAAAATTATTCAACTAATTTATCACTCTTAACGTAACATATATATTATATATGGTTTAAGGGAGAGATCTAACATTATTTTCCGGTACACATAATATTTATCAAACTGAGGTTAAATTTTTTTTTCAAAATGTATATTCTTTTGTACGGAAACACGATTTCACAATACGCAATGTTTTCCAAAAATCAGTCTAGGTCAGGGATGGCGAACCTATGGCACGTTTGAAAATTTTGATGGCACGCAAAAACCAAAATTTTTTTAGAAAGCTATCTTTTTTGATAGAAATTAATTAAAAATTATTAATCTACACTTAATTTATAATTTATGATATAAATTTCTAGTACAGAATACCTATTTTAGTATATTAACTAGAACCGTCAAATTAAACGTTTTATTATTAAAATATTACATGGATTCTCTCGAAGTATAAAAAGATGTGCATTAGGTAAAATTGTTTAAAGAAGAATCCCTTTTATTTCTTTATTTATTTATACTTGCGTATAGTTTTCATCACGCTAACATTTCGAATGAAATTTTATTGTGGCACGTCACCTATTTAAAAAAGAATTTTTATGACTTTGTGGCACGGACATCAAAAAAGGTTCGCCATCCCTGGTATAGGTAGACACCTTTCCTGCAATTACTATCCACATAGTTCTTCACCTCATTATCTCTACTTTTCTTTGCTTATCAAATTGTCACAAAATAAAGCTTTTTAAGATTAAAAAAGATCTGACGATTATTTTCGACCAAATAAAATTTTTTTTTAATGACCATAATTAAAAAGATTATTAGCAGACATTAAATTCTGATTCAGTTTGAATGAAAGTTATTATAAATAAATAAATAAATAAAAAAAGGACTGATAATTATGAGTGGGAAAAACAAAAAAATTAAGGCAGTGAATTGGAAAATGATTTCGGGGAATTATCAGAAAAGTCTGAAGCTGCAATTTTTATTTAATCATTTCGAGGCAAAAAAAAATGTAAATAAATAACATACTATAAAATAAAATGTCAAAGGCAATCATTACGAAATATATTGATCGAGAAAGAAGAGAAAAAAATCTCGGGAACGCCATTTTGTATTGCTTTTACTATTAGACTCACGTGCACTTTTCCTTATTTGTCGTGAACGTGCTCAAAAGGCTCACATTTATTCCGGGGAAAAATTATTTTTTAATTTTGTTTCATATTTTTCCCATTTCCAAATATTTAATCAGCTTTGGATAATTTAACTCGTCGATTCGAAAAAGGGAAATTTAATTTACACAAAAGGGAAAATAGCGCTGTCGCCCCTTTCAAAGCCCTCTTATTTATTAATTTAATTTTTTTTTATTTTTATTAAAAACTCTTTTTTGAACTTTTTTATTATAATTTTATTTATAGTCATTTCAGTCTTTCTCAGCTCTATTTTGTAGTATCGTGATTGAATAATTTATTGCCTCGTTATCAAGACATTTTCGTAGTGAATTAATCCCTCTCGTAACGACAATAATAGGCTTAAGGAATTGTTTATGATTCCGAGAGACAGGAATAGTAGACTCAAACTAAGTCTCTTAGATCCATGTGTTCACGCATTATGTATTTAAAAACACCTTAAATAAATATCTATATATAGTATAAGAGAGAGTGGAGGAGTGGGAGAAGCAGGGAGGAAGAGGTTTGAGACTTCAGTAAGGATTCCTTTTCTTGCTTGTGCACTTTTCTGTATTTCTCATATGCGATGATATTGTAAACAGTTGTTTGCATAACCAGTCGTTATACTCTTATGATTTATAATAAATTTGGGTCATATAAAATGTGAAAATGAATTGGAGATGGAGATTCAAGAATTACTCGTATAAGACTAGTCCAGAAGTTCCTTTTTATAGATTTTAAATCAGTGATTCCCAAAGTGGTCTATATCGACCCCCAGGGGTCTATGACAACCTGCAAGGGGTCTACGTCAACCAAAAAAAAATTTGGGGCCACGATAATGGATTTCAACTAACACTGATGGCACCTATTTACTTACATTATACTATCTTATAATATAAAGACATATACATTATTTATAAAAGTAGTTAAGAAGTAAAAAATTTACTTCACTACAGTGAGAAATTTTTCTAAAATCAGTACCAGGTAAGTAGAGGGTCTACCAAAACCGAAAAACAAGGCAAAGGGTCTAGCACACAAAAAATTTGGGAACCCCTGTTTTAAATGATAGTTATAACGATCCCATAACCATTTAAATCATCTCGTTGATACTTTGGGAAGATAATTAATATCGAAAGAATAATAACAATTTTGCCGAGAGACCTGTGGTATAGTGGTTAAAGTGCCTGACTAGAAGTTGTGATAGTGGGTTCGAATCCTCTCCCATGATCAGGACTGAAAATTTGAATTAAAACTCAACAAATTTAAAATTTATAAAAAATTTGGCAGCTTTTACATATTTAATTTATCAATTACGATTGACTAATTAAGAAATTACTAACCTACCATGATGACCCATCTTAACCTCAACACAAAAAATATTAAAATTTGAGAAGTCTAACTCACTAACGGCCGCTTTATGGGTTAGAATTAAATTTATCCGATAATAGTGAGTTCTATCAAAACCACCAACACTTCCGGAACAAGTTAAGCCAAATAATATCAATAACACTAATGAAAGAGGAAAACTCCTTTTTGGCTTTAATATCTGCTGCCTATCTTGAGGGTTGAAATAATGAGTAGTTGGTCTAATATTTAATCTATGAAACAGTATCTCGTCGCCAAAAGCAGTTGAATTTGGATTAGGTTAAAGTGTCAGAAAGTTGTAGGGGTAATAAGAAAAACGAAAGAAAGGAGGTATCTTGTTAGACTTTAAGTTTAATAAATTGTGTTGGTAAAAGAAAATCTAGAAAGGAGTTTGTTGGTACTACTGAAAAAAAACCTCTCACAGAGTTTCGATTTTTTGAATTAATTATTTAAAAATCTAAAAAAAAATTTTTTTTTAAGTAAAAAGAAACAGGAGCTCAAACTTTTCATGAAGTCAACTTGAATCATATTAATAATTCTGACGTATTAAAACCATTAATGGAAAGTTAAGTTTCTTAATTTTTTATATATTAATAAATAAAAAATTAAAAACGTGAAGATTTTTAATAACGCTCCCGAGGAAAAGACGTGGTCTGTTCTCAAAACACTACCTCAAATTTTAACCCAAGATGGGGTTATTTTTTAACTCCAGAAGACAGGTCACAGTTAACTGGAGGTTATAAACATTTAAAATAAATTTGTAATAAAACTTGATAACATTTTCCAATTAATCTTGATACTTTTAATTTATACATCTCTCTCGATGATTAATAAGAATAAATAAGTTTTGATTAATTGAATTATTTTTTTTTATCGTCTACTCGAGTAACATTACAGAAACACGATTTGATTAAAATATAGAAGACGCCAACAGGAATGATTGCTTGAAAAACCAAAACAGCATCTACTAATTTCAAATTAAATTAGACTTTTTAAAAGCTCCTCAATTTAATTTGAAATGTAATTTAAATTTTCCGGATTTTGATTTTTTCAATGAAAGCTTAATAAAATTATGAACGACCATGTGATGTTCCTTAATCGCTGAATCCTTGAAAGACATAAAAGAAAACGTCAAATAAAAAGGAAAGATAAAAGGATAAAAATTAAAGTTGAAAGCCCGGATTTGTTTTGAGAAGGCGGTGTAACCCTAAACCTTCCGAATAATAGATGTTTATGATGATGATGATGATGTTTTTAAGGTCGAAATGATAATAAAAAAATTAGTTTTTCATTTATACCCTACACTAAAAAGTTAATTTTTTTCTTTTAATACTAAAGAGGCGCGAAAATGCGAACAAATTTTATACCTAGGCGCGTTTGTGTGTATAAAATAATAATAATAATTTATACAGCATCGTCATTATAGTTTGGTTGATGTGTTCGCATTTTTAAATGAAATTCAGTAAACCGAGAAGACGTAGGTTTAAATCCTTTGTACTCAAACTGGGCCACATGCGGGCCATCAAGCTCTACTGGGTGGCTCAGGGGCCCATTGGAAACGGGATTGAGTGAAAATTTGTGAAAGGTTGATTGCTTGTTGTTAAGTCTGAACTATAGTGCCTCACCAGTAAGAAAATGTTCGGGCCTGGCCTCAGAAACTGCTAACCTTCTTTGCCTCAACATATCTTTGTGAGGCAATATACAGAAAATACATACAGAAACAGACTGATAGATGTACATTCAGATGATGCCCTGAGGGTTGACTGTATGCGGACTTGTAAAATATTTTTTTTGTAAGTTGTGTGGCCCAGTCGCAATGGTCACCATACAAATTTGGCCCGGGAATGAAAAAGCTTGAGTACCAAGGATTTAAATGATCTCATTTACGCCTGTTAGATATAAATTTTAATATAAATTGCTTAAATATCTACAGTCATAGCTTAACTATATAGTTCGAACTGAGGAAAATGATAGGCTAGCCATTTGCTTCCATGAAGATTTCTCGGTCCGATTCTGTTGCTCTTAATAGTAATTCAAGATGGGTGGGGGGTGAAAAGAAGGAAGAAAGCTTCTCTCGTTCAATTAATTTAATGTTTTATGTTTTTTGGTTTATGGTTTCGTTTTTTATTGTTTAGCTCGTTACTCCCGTAATTTTTCGCTGTAGTCGGTGAGATTAAAAGGGCTGTCAAACTCAAAAATATGATTATAACTACAAAGTATAGTGTCTTCGTAGTTATGCTTGCAACTTTGATTCATTAACTATGCTTGGATCTATTATAAATTCATTAATTAGAAAAGTTTAGAAATCTCTTTTGTTTTCATCACATCCTTTTAAAAAGGTTATCAAATTAAGTTACAAATTGCTTAAAGTTATGAGAATACACCCAACAGCGCTTACATACGTTAGGTTGTTGATGCCTTATCGTCTGATCGCTGGGACGTAGTTTTATAGACGTCTAACTCTAAGAGAACTAATCCTAGTTCTTAGATATTTGGGATTGTGACCAAATTTTCGTTTGTATCAATATTCGTGAAATATTAATTTTAGTTTTAAGCTTTTGTATCAATGACTGGATTTTGTAACCCGCTTTTACGTCAATTGTTTTTAGAGTTATGCGGTTTTAGTGAAATTCCTTTTGAGATTTCATATTAGTCGACCAATTTCTTTGCTTCCTTTTCCTATAATGTTTCTTCATCTTTTTCATCCTTATCTACTTCCTGTCCTTTCTCCCGTCAGCTCCTTAGACTAGGACACTAATCCGTTTCCCAGCTAACCCAAAACCTATAACCTACCAACAACTTATAGTCCCTTCCTCGGAGACAGGTGGTCGTTTTAAAAATTCTTTCCTCCCATCCTATCGCGTAAAACGAAATCTGACTCCAAACACTGGTATCAGTGGAAGGTTTTTGAGGAGATAATATCAGTTAACACTCCTTTTCTGTTTTTTTAATTCGATATTTATTACAGAACAACGATATCGCCCAAAATGAATATATGCAAAACCGAAAGCAATCATATAGCCACCGGAACTGTACCAATTGCTAAAGGCAAAAGCTTCCTAAAGTTCTAACGTTACATAGAATTTATTTTTACCGTTGGGAAAGTCAATATGTTTATGTTTTCGTTACAAAACAAAATTCAAATTTAGTAATCAGATTTTGTTTTTAAGAAATACAAAAAAAAGGTGAATTTCAAATCTAACATGGGTCAGGAGTGTGTAGAAGAGAATGTCACTACACGTGGATTACGATAATAAAAAAGAAGGTCACGTTTAAATAATTATATAAGCGTGCAAAAGCTCAGCAAAAAAGTGATCTGTGAACCTGACACCAAATTAAACCATCAGTATTTCTTTTGATAAAAAAAGCTTTTCGTAATTAAATTAAAACGCCACCGTAAATAATATCTCAAAGAAAAAAAAAATGTTTCTGATATTTTTAGTATACAATATGAAATAAAA
The DNA here is from genome assembly GCA_016920875.1 of Columbicola columbae. Lineage (NCBI taxonomy): Eukaryota > Metazoa > Arthropoda > Insecta > Psocodea > Philopteridae > Columbicola > Columbicola columbae. The sequence goes on along the minus strand of JADMLL010000001.1, from coordinate 9,645,832 downwards.
ATAAACGACAAAAATTCTTTACTTACCTTTCTGAAAGCTTTTCGGAAATTATCAGATAGAAAAGCATACAAAACAGGATTGACGCAAGAATTCATGTATCCAAGTAAGTGACTTAAAATCTGGATGAGTACGGTCGTGTACGTAGTCTGATAATATTTTAGACTCTTTACTAATAATATTACCTGGAAGAAAGTATAAAATGAACCTGTGAGCAGCCATTTTTAATAAAACGTTACTGAAAAAAAAAGTGTTTCCTTGTAACTGGAACATCTTCCACCTTTTCTCGGGTCGAATAGGAAATTTTACCTTTTTTTGTGGAAAGGATAACGAAGGTTTATTAAATTTTCCCGAAATAATATGTATCAGGTTTATAAGGTTATTGGTGGCTTAACTTTTAGCACAGCAGCGTATTCTTTTATGGAGGAAGCGTGATAAATACAGAAAATATAAATTTCTCTTTTTTTTGTAATCGAGATATTGAGGCTTTGGAACACAGATGTACAGTATTCTAGAAACGTTTCATAAACATCTGATAAATGGGAATATCTTGGAGAGGACATCTTTGTAGAGGGTTAAGTAAATAACCCCTTTGAAGGATGATTTGTGTTAAAAGGAAATGGGCGTTCGAATCTCATTTTAAGCCAAAATTTATTTGTAAGGGCAAAGCTTTTATTCAAAAGAGATTTGTAATATTTGAACTGGTAAACCTAAAAATTGAACCTTCAACAAAGCTCTAGTTTATTTATTAAGTTCTGGGCCTGAGGTGGAAAACGAGAATGGTTTTCAAGTAGAAATCAACTCCATAATAATCACGTACTTTCGAAGAAGATTCTTTTTTTTGTCACGTTTAGAAAGGGGTTTTCAGCTAAAAACAGCTTTTTTCGAAACCGTATATCAGGCCTAAACTGAACTGTCAATCGTAAAAATTACTCTGTCATGATCCGACAAACGGGCTCAGTGACACGTTGTCAATGTTTAATATTGATATCATATCCTAACTGAAATTCGTAATTCATCCATTTAAGATGAATCCGTAATGGAACGGAGATGGACACACTACTGCCCGCAGCAAGTTTGAATTAATTGACTTTCAATTTAACAACCCCCTAAAGGAGTAATTGTAAGTGCTTCAAAATTAGGGTTTTACAAATTGTTGACAAAATAAATTACACAAATCTTATGTTCTAAGCTCAGAATATTAGCAAAATGTTTGGTTTAACTTATGTGAATGTAAACAAGTGTTATCCGTCATGAACCTCATCAAGAAGTCTGCTATGTATAGACTATCACTAGAAGATTCACTGTCCCACTTCTAAACACAAGAGCAATTCGAACGAGAATATAATATACCCTTAAAAATGGATTGTGGCAATTTCACTCATCACATTAATAATATAATTCTTGTACTATTTTAAAAATTTTATACTAAATTTTAGAGAGACACTCCCAAAAACTTGACCTTAAACGAGAGTGTGTCACAGGTTTATTGAGCGACTTAGAGACTAGGCAACATGTCGTATATAGCAGACGAAAATTCATTTGTTTAAAGCAGACGATAATAGTTATAAAGAGTGATGAAGTATAAAACTAGTTCTGTGTAAACATTCGTTGCACACGGACTGGAAATTATTGTTGCAGTATTTTTGCAATTAAAGTGTTAGTTATAAATTATTTTACAAAATTTATACTTTAGAATTCTAATATGTTATGTGGTGTGTGTTTAGGTGTTTTTCAAATGTAAGAAAAATGATTAAATTGTGGATATACATACTTGAATTGGACACCAACAGAATGCAAAAATGGCAACGACAACGACCACCATTCTAGTAGCTCTTTTTCGACCTCGCCTACCCTCAGCAGATACATGACCTCCAGGAACAGCTCCAGACCAAAGTCGTATTAACATTCGTAAGTACAATCCGCATATCAGGGCTAATGGTACAACGTAGGAAGTTGTAAAAAATGTTACCTGTAACATAAAAAGCGAAAAAAAACATTTAAATGAGAACTTTATTCCGGGAGGGGAGGGGGCCTTATCAATCGCGTCATTAGTGAGTTTTAAGGCTGACCATACCATCTGCTCATAAAACTGAAGAAGCGTTTCACGTGGTGAATTTTGAAATTCTCGTTTTATTATGGAGGGTCAAATTTATTAGAAAGATAAGGAAAATTTTCTTTTCAAACGTTTTGCCCGCTTTCCCAGCTGCAGGCATCTTTAAGGCTACCCTTATGATTTCAACTGATGAAGCCGTTCTTTTAGCTTATGGAAATGATGTTCAACAAAGAATGTGAACGACGGAAAATTGAGGCGGGGTTGAGAAGGCAAATACATGGATAAATGACAGTTTTGTAGAGGATAAGAAAAAGAAAATAAAGGGAAACTCTACTGTTAGTCAGTGACTGTATAAGCAGTTCATTCATTAAACTGTTTTAAGGCAAGAGAAAATTCTATTGTCATTCTACAAATTTGAGGCGGCGTGATAGCCAACAGAAATAACAATACTAACCTTTGAAACTGTTATGGTAAACACCCTACATCCTTGGTACTCAACCTTTTTCCTTTCCGGGCCACATTTCTATTGTAACCATAGCGACTGGGCTACACGACATACCAAAGAAAAAGATTTCACAAGTCCGCATACAGTCCACCCTCAGGCCATCATATATATGTATATCTGTCGGTCTATTTCTGTATGAATTTTCTGTATATTGTCTAATAAAGATATGTTGAGGCAGGCATTGTTAGCACTTTCTGAGCACAGGCCCGAAGATTTTAGTACTGGTCAGGCACTATAGTTCAGACTTAACAATAAGCAATCGACCTTTCACAAATTTTCACTCAATCGCTTTCCAATAGAGCTTGGTGGGCAGCAGTTTGAGTACCAAGGCCCTAAATCGTTTCAAAACCTGTAATGTTGGTGTAAAAGCCCAAAAAACAGAAATGGCTTTAGTCTTTGAATGTAACACATCTAAAGTTTGATCAAAATCCAGAAATAAAAATTTTTTTTTATAAGTCAAAGCTATCACATAATCTTTCTATTTAGGAAAATGTTTGAAGAACACGCCAAGAAACAAAATAATCAATTTCAAATTTTATATATTTTATTTGCAACTTTCAAGGACAATCCCTACCTCGTCTTATGATTAATAATTTAAAAACGTCATACAGCAGAATGGTTTTTATAAATACATACAAAAGTGAGAAAGAGAAAACAGAGGAAAAATCCCCGTTTCGGACATTTCAAAGGAAGACAAAGACAAAACAGGAGTTTTAACATTTTCAAAAAGGAATTACAAAGTTTGATGAATGGGAATTTTCTTCAAATAATTTTCTCTCAGCTTCTTTATACATAACAATTTTTTTTCGCTTCAAACATTCTTTTGTAACAGATCAAATAACTCGAAACTCAAATCACGTTTCCTTAAAAATCTTATTTAAAATTGCTTGCTTCTTATTTATTTTTTGACTGAGGATTTTTTTGGGGGGTGGGGGTTGTGGTTTCTTTTTTTGACGGAAATCAGAAAATTTATTCCCCGGATAGTTTTATTTTTATATATTTTAGAAACAAAATACGTGCCGGAAAAAGATGGAAGGAGACATTTTCAAATAATAAAATCTAGTCTTAAAGAATTACATAGAATGGGTAGAAAGGTTTTTCTAAAACTTGTTGCTTTAAAAAGTCATTGCGATTTCGGCGAAGAAATTTGTAGATCAGCCAACGTTTTCCGATTTTCCTTTTCCCTGGTCTTGAAGTTGGGGAATTTGAGTTTTGTCAGACTCGTTTTTTGTTTTGTTTGGCGTATCCAATTCTTAAAAAAAGAAAAACATGGTGGTTCTGGCTTATGTGATATAAATGAAAGATAGATAGATATAAGGCATATAAATGAAAGATTAAAATTGAAAAAGCAACTATATCGAAAGTCAAAGTCAATAAATTTTCACTTTTTCACGCCTCAACTCATTCGACACATCGGTTAGCGTATTTCCACATAAACTCAGGTGTGGCATTTATGAGTTTCCTCAATGTTTACAATCTTTATGTTTTACAGCTCTGTAAATTGTTCGCCGGACTTGATAATAGCAATAACACAAAACCGTTCGATGTTTAAAACGGGAGTTATGACTTGGGAAATATTCCAGGAGGAAGCGGGTGCTTTCTCTGTCGGGGAATCGAAAAGATGAACCTTTTATCTCTTACAACTGTAACTGATTTGGGCGTTTTCTAAGCTTTCTTCAAAGGTAACTTTATCGTTAATGAAAACTCTGATATTTCAGCAGTTTAGTTTATTTTTCGCCACATGTGAATTAAGCTTTTTAAGTTTAAGGTGGGGTGAATGGGGGTGCCGGATTATCACTCCGACAGCAGAAGACGTGAAGTAGTGTTCGCGACGCCAAAACTCTGCTTACCATTAGAGGAGAAATGTTAACTCAGATATGGAGTGACTGTTGTCACTAATTATAATTACTTTTGGGTGAAAAGTTGAAGTTTTGAGATGTAAAACAAAAATACCCACAAATTAGTTTTGATCCAAATTTTGCCTCAAAAATTGTCAAAAACTGATTTGTGGGTATTTGTGTTTTACATCTCAAAACTTCGTCAACTTTTAACAAATTAATTTATATGTCGGGGTAGCTTGTATGAAGTAGTTGGTTTAATCACTGTTAAACGGATGAGTTTCACTTATCGCTAAGATCAGCAAAAGTGATCAAAGGAAAAGAAAGAGCTCACAGGTCAGAATGAAACTAATCAAAGACAAAGACCGGTATTAAGAAGAGGCAGGATGCTTTTGGTCAGGAGGCCAAGATCGGAAAAGGCTGTCAAGGGTAACATTTGGGTTGTACGCACACAGAATTCGTAATTCTTGGGTATAAATAACTTTCTTTTCATTTCCTACAATCCTGCCACCCTTACAAAAAATATATATAGGCTGCTTCCGCAAAATCTTCAGATGTGATGAACCAGCTACTTACAGTTTTCGTACCTGGAAGTGATATCGTAATAGTATACTCACATGAAATATCATATTATCGTAATCGTTCTGTAAAAACACGCAGACTATCCTTGTTTCTGACTGATGATGGTACCGAAACTCTCCGTGAATCATTAAAACGGGTGAACTAAGGACTACAATAACGAGCCACGTGATGATAATGCTATAAATGGCGTTCTTCTCGGTTCGAACTGTAACAGAAAAATGAAATTGAAATAAAAGCAAAAAGTTCCGTCCTCAAATAAATGGAGCAGGAAAAAGTTGAAATTTTTATTATTTTCATAGGATGATTTTATAGAAAGACAGAAAAAATGAGAAAACTTTGAAGAGTTCTTCAAACTTTTCCAGTTCTCTCGAATCCCAATATCTAAGAATTATTATAAGCTTTCGGTTTAAAGAGCCAATATTTAAAAAGACGGATGAGTGAAGACATAATAATAATATTTGTATGGCTTTCTTGCTGAGTTATTACAAGGAAAAGAACAATAAGCAGGATGTTGATAGAAAGGATAAAGTGATAACTGTCATCCACCGGAATAGAAAAATGCGAAAGGAAGGAAACTGAAGGGCAATGTATAATAAATATTAATAAAAAAAAAGTTAGCAATGGATGAAATTGGTCTTTGTGTTTGAAAGCAATGCGAGAAAGGTTTCGTTGGCTCGTTAACTTTTATACTCTCAAGTGCTTGCATATTTAATGATTTAAAAACCGCCCTTAAATTTGAAAAAAAAATCCTCTTTTGTTTTCTTTCCTTTGACTAATCTCCGAATTTTTATTTAAATTTAGCTAAAGCGCGGACTTATGATTCCTTTGTCTTTTGCAGGACTGAAAACGAGTTTCAGTATGTTACAATGAATATTTTAAATTGGACGTCTTTAACCTTTTTTCGACCAAGAGTCAAAATGAAGCAAAATATAATTTGGGAACTTTGTTCTTATGCTTTCACATTTGGGGTACAATACCGCGTACTCAGTTTCAAACACCAGCACCAACACGAACAAAACGTGAGCACAACACTGTCTTGCTGTAAAACTCTATACGCCAAATTTTAAAAATTGTTTTTGTAGTTTCTTTATAACCGTTATTTAGAATTCTACTTTTGAAAAAGCTTTTAAAGTTACAATTGTTGATGAGACAAAGCTCACGAATTTGGTGTAGAAATGTCTACAAAAATTACGATAGCCGTTCGAGTTACTTCGCCGATTCGTCGTACTAAACTGACTGACTGTTGGTGGAGTGTTCTATTTATATGCTTCGTTTAAAAGTCTCATGGTGTCTTCATACAAGTTTCTGCATGTCTTTGTGACTTGTTTGTTACAATTCTTACACTTTTGCCATGGTCGCCACCATTAACATAACTGAAAGGACTTTATTAATGTGAGACACTCATGAAATGTATTTCCTCTGAAAGTGTGCATTATTTATGAAGTGAAATCTTCGTGAAAAAAGTATAAGTTCGAGTGCTTTCGTATTTCTAGACGTTATTTTCGATATTCCGCCAGAATCCTTCATGCTAGAAAAGTCATTTTAGTGAGGTTTCCCTTTTTTTCGTCGGTCACTTATATTTATTGGTTATACTTAAAATGAAAATTAATTATGCTAGTTACTTTTATGCTTTTCATATTCTGGAAATATTGATTATTATGTTATTTTATTAAGTCAAAGATTTAGTATTTGTTTGATTTTTTTAAAAATAATAAAGTTAGAATTGTTTTCGAAAGCTTCGAACCACTTTGAAAGTTTTTAATTTCCTTTCAGGAACCAACCTCTCATATAGAAAACTGTTATGTGTCAATATTTTTGACATTTTTATACTTTCTCAGTCCAACGTTTTGCAGAGATAGGAGGAAATGAATTTTTTTTTTTTAGTTGGTTGTCACTTGCCAATCGAAAGGTTCAGTGCTTTACTGTTTATTTAGTGGTTGGGCTCCTATGTGAGGCGATATGCTACCACTTTCCAACGGTATTTGTTCCTGGAGAAAAGTTCTACTAATTGCTTTGAACAGGCTGTACTGAGCTGGGAGATAAAAAGGATTTTAAATTCGAATTCATTTGAAATTATGTAAAAACTCAAAAAGAGAAAAGAGAAACCTAAATTGAAGGTAAAAAAAAATTTTCTGATTCCATGAAGATAAATTTAAGGGGAGCGTAGGAAATGAAGTAAGTGAAAATCACTTTAATAAGATCACAAACCGAAAAGAAGAAATCATTTCTCATAAGAAAATCAATAGACTTATATGAAATACTTACAAAACACCACCTTCTTAAGGCTACTGAAAGAATAACGAGTGGTTTTAGAAAAAAAGTGACAACCATTCGAAAATGAAATTTTAAAATTATTATTTTTCCCTTAATGTTTGCGTTAAATTAGGATGAGCGAGAAGGAACGGTTGCAGGGCATAATGGCGGAGAAGAAGTTTCTTTGAGCTGAACCACCTCAAAGCAAACAATAAATCAGAGTCGACTTCGATTATTTTAAACGTTGGTTAATAACACGAAGACGGGAAAGAAGTATAAATACGGATTCTTCTGGCTTACGTCACCTGGCTATTTGGCTTGTGTACGGATTTCATCAAAATCTGTATAACCTTTCTCCTCCACGTATCTCCTCCCTCCATCGGTGGAATACGACTTCTAGTCCTTTCCTCCTGAGGCCTTATAATTGAATGGACTTTGGTAATGGCGGTGGGCGGATAGGGAGAACGCTGATTTCGTATACCCTTGAAATCCAATTTTAAAGAATCAACACGAACTTTTTAGGAAATGGGAAACCATCAAGTTCCTAACTCGGTTTCATTTAGAATAATCACTAGAAAGCTGTTTCAGTCTTTTTTGTTTGGTTCACTCTCTCTCTCTGGTTCGTTTCTCTCTTTTATAATATTGTTTGGAATTTATAAGCAAAGTATAATCTTAGTATTTCTCGGAACCCTTAAAAAATTATTTTATCATCGACTTTTAAATAAAATCAATAAATAAAGTTTTGTTTTTGTTTTTCTTTGTAGGATCGTAAATAAGGATTCAAGGAAGAACCATTGGAATGATTTGTGAGTTTCTTCAGCAAAATAAAGAACCAAGAGTAATCTTCGTGTCCAATAAGGATTCAGATGGTATGCTTTCTTTTTTTCTTCTCTATAGCTAGGATAAAGATTTGAATGATCACGTTGATATTGATATACTAAAGCTATACGGAATACACAGAAGCTGTGTTAGGCGTACCCCCGGGTGATTTTAGCTTTTAGATTTTTGTCCCAGAGTACCCAGTTTCCAGCTGAAGAATGGGTTATGGAGAGATGGAGGAGAATTTTATTTTGCTCATCCGTGTCATGTTGAGTTTCACTAATAATAATATATTTCTGACTTGCTCTGTTGTCTCATCATACAATAACCATTCAAAAAGTTCATACAGCGCTTTAAATAGATGAAACTTAAATGATGAGCCGGTATACTGTTTTTATTCTTCAACATTGTACCACGTCGCCCTTATAGTTAAAACTTTCATATAAATATATTGTAAATTAAGTAGTACACAATAAAACTGGTGCGAAATAAAAATTAAAATAAATAAATAAGTGGAAGTAGTGGAATAAACAAATATACATCTGTTTGATTAAAAATTAGAAAATTAGAGTTAAACACGAAAAAAGATCTCGTTCAGTTCTAAAAATCGAGTAAATAATTAGAACAATACGAATAGATAAACAAAAATAAACAAATCTAACTCAATTAACAGATCGCAAATTTAAATTTACGTATACCAAAATATGAACATGTAGAATAGTGATTCCCAAAGTGGTCTATATCCACCCCCAGGGCTCTATAACAACCTGTAAGGGGTTTACGTTAGCGAAAAACTTTTGGGATCCATGAAATGAAAATGGAGGTCCACGATAGTGCATCTCAACAGTGCCTATTGACTTACAATATACTATCCTATAATGTAAAGACATAAATTATTAATAAAAGTACCTAAGAAGTAAAAAAATTTACATCACAACAGTGAGAAATTTACAAAAATCAATATCAGGTATTTAGGGGTTCATCCAAAACCGAAAAACATGGTCTACGACACAAAAAACTTTGGGAACCTTTGTGTAGAGGTATCGTTATGGTCAATGTATTAATAGATAGAGTATAAGTACTCTTACTTATTGACTTATTAGTATAAACTCGTCTGTTGTATTTACGATAGTTTTGAAATTTTCGCCTTAAAATATTAGTCACAGTCTGGTTTTGTACGGGGTTCAAGCACTTTACCCTCGCATTAGACTTTGAAAAATTGTGATTTGAATTAAATTTCTAAAAATAAGTCCCATTAACGCGAAATCTTTGATTGTTTGGATGGAAGCGAAAAGAATGTATTCGCAAAAAGTCTCATTACTCACACGATGTAATGGCTAGGTCCACTACTGTCTCCCACGAATGTTTGAAGAATGTTTAAAAGAGGCCGGCTAATGGAGAGCTCTATTGTGATGTGAATGGCAATACAAACAAGTCGTGATAAATTACTATTGTCTTGACAGGGACTTGCATTCTCAATGAGAATTATTTTCATTTCGAAAAATCGCATTATACTCGAAGCTGATAATTTTTTCGTAAAAGTCTTAACCACAGAGTTTCTTTAAGTTTTACTCTAAGATTTCCCTTTTTTTCTGTAATTTTTGTGTTCTGATTTTGACAGTTTGGAAAAACTCTAATTACCCTTTTTGGAGAAAGAATAATGATGAAGTTTTCTCCGGTACTGTTTCTGGAGGAATGAGTTTGCCGTCAGCACTTTCTTCTCATGAAACACTCCTTTCATTCGTTAAAGTAATTTTTTGAATTGGAAGCTCGCCGCAAATTTTAGATGGACTTTGTATAAACATAATAATACTAATCATAAAGATATTGACGAAAGTATAAAATTTAGATATATATCCAATTCGTTGCACTTTGCTATTTGGTGAGTGCGGAAGTCTCTCTGCTTCGACAATCCCGTAAACAAGTTTTGGGTTGTTAGGTTGTTTTCTTGTTGTTTAAGTTATTAAAGAGCTTTAACAAAGTCAATTCTGGGAAGTTCGTATGAGCTGATAGGTTGCGTTTCCTGAGAGAACTGTTTATAGAACAGGAAATGTGTTTAAAGTTTTGGGTAGGAGCAATTTCCCCATAATACTAACCTTTTATAGTTACAGTAGGAGTTCGTTATTACGATATTATTATAAACGAATTTTTAAAAGGTTTGTGTAAAACGAGACTCGATCGTAACTAACTTAAACAAGACCAAACTCGAAATGTCTCGAATGCATTTTGGATTTTAGAACTGAATCAAGTTGATGTTGTTGTCTCCCAACAAAGCGTATAACTCCGAGTTCTTGATGAGAAATTATAGACATAATTAGTTTGAATACTACCAGTTTAAGATATCTGTTGTAGAAATCACTGAATGATTTTAAAGTTTGATTGGGTAAACCGGAGGAAAAGGAAATAATAATAATAATAAGATAGGCACCGTAACTAATTAAAGTCAAAGTCAGCTTATAATTAAGACAACAGCTCTGAAGTCATGGTGATTGAATAATGAAAGTCCGCTACCCCCCTCAGTATGATAATTAGGAGTATTTAAATGGATTTAATTACTTCGCAGAGGATATTTTAATAAAAATGAAAAGAAGGAGGCGAGAACAAAAGTAAGCGAAATTGTAGAGAATTTTGCACGCTTTCCTGACGAAGATTGATTGCGGGGGTTTTGATTAAGCAGGCCGAAAGGAAGAATGGCGAGACGTGAACTAAATGACGTGATTCAACAGCGCAGAAGATAGACCAACATATGTTGTGGTGAAAATTTTTATTTTTTCTCTATTTTTCGGTTGCAACCGACAAAATTTATTTGTAAATGGGGAGATGAAATTCTGTATTTTAAAAGATGTTTTAAACCTCATATTTCACAGAAGATGGATTCGTTCCTCGAAATCTCGAACAGGACGGAATTCATAACGTGTCATAGGATATGAGATTAAAGTTCCCTTTTTGGTCGCGTGAGCTAAACCCTTTTCCTCATATACGAACCTCTCGTTTTACTCCTGCTGTTGGATTTCCTGCGTTATATTCGCATTAATCGCTTAACTGATAAGACTTTTTTTGTGTTTAAACTCATAACTAACTGTCTATCAAAACGTGGCAGGTTTATTTTTGCTGACTATCAACCTCCTCGATAATTGGTTTTTGACGGTCTGAAGAATAGGGGGCTTTCTTTTAACACTATTTGTCAGGTGAACTGGGAAATAAAATCGGTTTTGTGCGTTACACCGCTACTGCATATCCGTGCGTTACGGTAAAAGTGATAAACCAATGGCTATTCATAATCACCAGCTAGGGTTTATAAAAGTGACAAATTTCTTAGTATTTATCACATTCACCGGTTAGTTTATAAAATCTCTAACTAATAATAGGAAATTTAACCAAACATTGCTTAGATTCCTTGCCTTTTGTCAGAAAAGTGACATAAGCAAGCAAACTTATAATCATAGTTAGGCGTGGTTGGTGGTTATGAATATTCATCCAAAACAATAAACCTATTTATCACTTTTACCGTAACATGCTGTTTCCTCATTCACGTAAAAATTTTGTTTAAGTTGATACAAATCTGGTTGATGCTTCGCGAAGCAGTTTCGTATATATACTGTATATTTGTACAAGCATTTAATGTGTAAAACTCATTATCATTCATCAGAATGTGGAATTGTATTTTGTGACAAGAGCGATAAGCTTTGTGGATATTTCCAGAATCCAGGATAAATTCTGATGTTTTGGGGATTTTAAAAGGACTTATTTTTAGCTTTATCCCTGTATATGTGTATTAGCAGTCGAATAATTTGTCCGCAGTTTTTAAGCTTAGTAATCAGGAAATTAAATTTTAATCCCTGAGTAAGCCTAGAAAATATATTTTTAAAAAAATATATAAAGGACAAAATTATTTCTTTGAATATTAGAATACAAAGTTAAAAAGGATTTGTTTCATAAATAATGCACAGTTTTGCGAAGATGTTGTTTTATAACTAACCTGTAAATAAATCAAATTCGTCATAATTGTTATTCAAAGTTTGCTGTATTGGAGTCATCGAAAGAGATCGGTTTGGAAAGTGACCGAGAAATGATAGTAGTGTTTATACTTTCGCGATGGTTTTCCATAATTTATATACACAAATAAAATTTTTGGGTTTATTACAAACCGCGTCACTGTTCCAGCAAAAACGCACAGTACTCAAACTACTAAAAAACGCGCAGAGGACCTGTCTAAATCGAGAAAGAGAAAATTGTCCAACGTTTCGTTAACTTTAGGCTGTTAGCATCATCAGAGAGTTTAAGTAAGACAGTCTTACCTTTCTGAGTCTTACTGAGTTTCAGTCTTCCAGTCTTACTGAAACCCTGATGATGCTAACTAAGGTGTATATAAATTATGACCGATAACTCTTTAAAGCGAGGATTAAACGAGCGACAATATTATTAACATAAGTGACGTTAATTAGGTCAAATTTCAGGAGCTTTTTAGGCTTAAAAGGATGGATCATGTCCACCGGAAAGTAATGCCGTATATATGTTACGAGAAAAATGACGAATCAGGCAAATGTCGGCCATATAATTCGCGGCGATTACTTCTAATCACCAACTAAGCTTGGTAAATGTGACAAATCACTGAGTTTTTATCACATTTACCGGATAATTTGTACAACATCCAACTCGTAATCTGAGCAACTTTTATTAAACTCCCCTCGGGAGGTGTAGTGTAGTGGTTAAAGTTCCTGAGTTGGACGTTATGGTAGTGAGTTCGAATCCTCCTCCCGCATCCTGTTATACCCCAAAAATGGATTAAAACGGCCACCAAATTTTTAAATCCCCATCACAATTTGGAGATTTTATAAACAAATCAGTAAATGTGATAAATATTCAACAATTTATCACACTTACCAAGCTTTATTGGCGATTATAAATAATCACGGGGAATTGCATGTGCAGAGTGAACCATTTTAATCTGCCCAGTCGGATTTCTAGAAGATTATGTCAGTTATCGAAAAATTACTGAATATTTATCACTTTTATTGACTAGTTTATAAAATCTTAGAAATGTTCAGTAATTTAGAAATAAATATGTTGAAACTAACCGGTAAATGTGATAAATATCCACCAATCCGTCACATTTACCAAGTTCAGTTGATTATTGTTAATCATCGCCGGGAATTACATATATACTCGCCCGATTTATCACTTTTACCGTAACATATAATAGATATATCGCATGGAACCGACATTACTTTCGTCTCCATCTAATATGAAAATGGGTTGTAAGCCAGTGTATAATGCATGTTGTAAAAATTGAAGTTCTCGTATGGAATTTAGAGTTTTTAGATGATTCACTTTTTATTTCCCATCTCCATCTTTCTTTTATGTTTTCTAGTCACATAAAAAAAATTTTTTTTTTGTCCCTTAAAAAAAATGAAAACTTTTGCCTTTGTCTTTGAAGAATTTGAAACAGTGAATATATTTTATACGTGTAACATAATATCGTTATTATTATTATATTTCATTTATTCGAAGCAAGACAAATAAAAATTTTTTTTTTCCTCAACAATGGTCCGAATATTGAAAGCTTACAAGTGGAATTCACGTTTTTAGATCTGTTATATGTTTGGAAGGTTTCCCTGAAATCATAAAAATCCCCGTCGACAACTTTTTGGAAGAAAGGAAATGGCATCGAACCAACCCCTTCCGTTCTACATTTTTTTAGATTTCTTTTTTGTCCTCTTGACTTTGTCGAAGAATTATTTTGGAGTTTCGTTTTGTTTGTAAAATCAGATTTATTCTTAAAGTTTTTAAACTTTAAGAAAGCTAACTTGTGCTCTCCGGACAAATTCCCTAATTTCCTAAATCTACTTATTGTCTTTTTGGGGAGGCAAGGTACCGTTTTTAAGGGAATAAAAGAAAATGTTTTGGAGAGACTGCAATGTTAGTTTTAACCTTTTTCTATATCACTGTTAAACCTCAATTTTCGAGCATAAGTCGATGGGAAAACATGCTGTTTACCAAAAGCACTCGTATATTAAGGTAAATTTTCCCACGAGAAGCGATTTGAAGCCATATGCGGTCATTTCCGTTAATTCATGGCTGAAATATGACCCGCGTGTCCCCGCGTGACCCATTTGATAGTTTTAAATGACCCATTTGAGTGTATAATATGAACACCTTTGACAGGAACTAATTTCATACACCCTTTTAAAAGAATTCCTCTAGTAAGTGTTATGCATACCGAAGAGTAGTTTCATTACCAAAGTCTATTATTTAATTGTGTTTGTTTTTATAATTTCACTAATTAGCATATCCATTTTTTATCTTCATAGCATAATATAAGAGTATTTTAATAGCACTTAATTAAAGGGGCTTTGTTATCAAGGAAAAGTCTTTTGACTCAAAGTCACTTGGTTTTCATATCGAGTCAATAAAGGTGACCGACGCCTGCTGTGCATAATAAAAATAGTTAATGAAAGTAACTTCTTTCATCTTTATACTTTCGTTTTAATATTAATTAGTTATAAAGATAGCTTTCATATTTTATTTTATGCATTACTTTAATGCAAATATAATTGATGGTGTTCCTTTGCTTTGAGAATATACCGTTTTCATTTACTCAGGCTGTTCTCAATATTGTGTCTTATAAAATATGAGAGCTGCGGTACTATAGAGGTTAAAAACTCTGCATTTGTCCGGCCATTTGTTTAATTTATGTACTGTGCGTGATTATAAACGTTGTGATCTGTCTGGATTTGTATTTATGTATTTCGATTGCTCTTTGTATGGTTTGGTTCGTTGTTTATAGTTATTTATCGGTTACTTGCTTATTTGTATTGTTATGTATTTATTAATTATTAGTCAGTGCCATTAAGACAGTGTTTAATTGGAATGTCGCATGATTTTTGTCTTCCTTCTCCCTTCCCAAGATGTCTTCATTCTTCCATGTCGCTTTTCTCTTTTCTGTTCATATTTCCCCGTTGTCTTCCGTTCTTTTACTGCAAATTTTGTTTTTATATTTGTCCCTTTCATTTGTATTATCTCTACAGATTCCTCCTTGTTTTAAGTCTTCTTCTATTTCTTTAAACCAGCTGGTTTTGCTGATTGAGTTATTAACAGCATCAAAGATCGTCTTTGTAAGTCTGCCGTTGTTCAATGTGCCATAGAAAGCTAATCATCGCTTTTTGATCATATCTGTGGGCCGGTCTGTGTGTTTGCATAATTCTTGCGTTGGTCTCTTCATCCATACACCATTTTATTGATTTATATATTTATCTGTTGGGTCATCGGTTGGTTTATTGGTTTATTGTCGATCGCATATTATTTATTTATGAGGTGAATTTGTGTTATATCCTTATTATTATATAATTACTTGCTTATTTATTTACCGCTATATAATTACTTTAGTTTGTAAAAAAGAGGATATTGTAACACCCGACAAGGGCACTGTTTGTTATATTTTGCAGGTTGGGTAATTGTCTTTGAGTTGCTCAAATTGCTTACTCCTCTTTGGCAACATTTGCGAGCTGAGATTGGACTGTACAAAAACCAACCATCGACTATGGTAACTGAACAAACTCACAAGTTCGTGTAGAGACCTACAAAAAGTGGGACCAACTTCGTTTTTCTTTTATTGGGGAAAAGCAGGAAGCATAACCTAACAAGGATTTTACATTTAATTGAAAGTTTAGTCGGCTGTTCATAAACGGAGACACAAGAAACTTGAACATAATCACAAAAAACTGTTAAATTTTGACTTTGATGGGCTTAAAATAAGGGAGATGGGGTGGGGTGGAATAAATCTAAGTGAAAATTAAGTTTAAGTATAAATACAGCAAAATTGACAAAGAGTAAACAACTGCAAGGTTTTTCCCCTGGATATAACCTTATTCCGGGTGAGGAGAGGAGAGAAGAAGGTTTAAGGAATAAAAAACTGGGAAAGATAAACCACAACTGGTTTCCTAATTGAATTTCCGAAAGCTTGCCGCATATCTTAAATTTTAATATATTCTAAACACAACTCCGTAAAACTGTCCTCGCCTTTTTTTTTAATAACCCAAGTCGAAGTTTTAATTTCTATAGGCGTGAAGTTTTTATTAATTAGCATTAATTAATGATCGGTTTGGGAGGAAACGATAAAGGAATTATCGGAAATATGTGACATAAATTAACAAAAAATGAACTTACATGATATGGACGTAAAGGGATGAACGACTGCTAAGTATCGATCGAAGCTCATGAATACGAGCGTGTAGACGCTAGTGTACGCCGTGACCACAATCATGTATTGAACGATCTTGCACCAAGCATCACCGAAGGGCCACCATGACATGTAATCACAGGCCGTGAAGGGCACGCAGAAAATAGTGAAAAGAAGATCGGCTATCGCTAAATTTAGTATCAACAAGTTCGTAGTCGATCGCATCTGTTGGTTGGCTGCGACGACAATGACGACTAGCAGATTGCCCACTAATCCCACGATGAAAATCAGCCCGAAAAATATCTGTAAAATAAAAATTGAGATAAGATTCAGAATCTGTTGTGTGAAAAGAGTGGCAGATAGAGAGAGAGGAGGGTAGCATGAACATGACTTTCTTTTAAGAATTTTTTTTTGGAATTAATTTATTTTTCCCAAAAACAAGGGAAACTCAATCGAAACTACGTGAACATGTTTCCACCTCTCGTATTAATGTCTGCCTCGTGTTAATGTTAATAAAAAAAAAGTTTCCGAGCTCCGAGTTTAATTTATTTTCGAGAAAGTGCCCTTCAGCCTCTCTTCGCACGAGGCCGATTTAATTCAGGAGAAGATAAAACGTGAATTTACATTTTGCTCGTGGTTGTAAGGTTTTGTAATTGTAAACCTAACACAACATCCGACTATTTCCTTTGTCACTGTTTTAATAAACCAGAACCAATACTATATTCGAATGCTTTCATTACTTTATATACGCTCAAAGTAATTTTTGTTGTACCTTTACTAAGGTTTTTGAACTGCAAGTCTTATTCTATGTCTATTTTATATTTGAACCTATTAATAACACCCAGGTCACGTTTTGTGCGTATTATTATCGCATTTACTGTACTTCAACTTATGGCATTTCTAACTCATCAGCTTATAATTATAGTGAATTAGACAAAGTTGCAATGGTTCAACTCATAATCATCAACTCACCGCCTGGATTTTTCGAAAATTTTTCATTTCAAACAATATTCCGAACGATACAGTTCAGAGAATAGTAACAGTGAATAAAATTATCAATTTCATTCATTTTTGAATGGAAAAAATAAATTAAATTCGAATAAAAGTTTATTTTTAGCTTTAATTCGAATTTTTAGAAATGCTCAAGAGGCTTTCTTATTCATTTTGACTCGGGAGAGATTCTCAAGTTACGCAATTTTTCTGTGATCTCAAGACGTACACTTATGTTCCTTTTAGAATTAGGTGTACTGTTGAGTCAAAGCTCATGAATTGAGAACAATAATAAATTTACTGGAATAAAAAATTTGTACAGGGATAACCACAAAAATGGGACGGTTGCTCCGATAGCCATTTGAGTTACTTCGTCGATTCGTTGTAACAATTACTTGCTACCAGTTGTTCGCTTGTTCTATTTATATGTTTGCTGTAGACTGTTTTCTACAAGTCTCAGTGTCTTCATTCAAGTTTCTTCGTGCCTTTGTGTTTGGACTTCCGAACGGAGAGAACCCTAACGCTTCAGGACTGATTCTCCCTGAAGTGTGTGAGGAAGGATGTCAATGAAACAACTCCTCTGACGCTCTAAAATCACTCTTAGTGGTGATGAAGTGTGATAAGGTTGTTAAAAACAAACCCAGGGATTCCTGAATTTGGAATATTTTATTGAAAGATTTCAGTCAGTATTTACACCCCCCAAGGGTTTTGACAACTGTTATTCATCGAACGACCCATCCGGGCGGGCCATTGTATCAATGAAACATTTCCTTACCTAAGCCTTTGTCCGGATGGCTCATTCAACAATTAAAATAAAGGTTTCAGGTATATGAAGTGATTCATTCGGGCGGTCTTTTGTGTTATTTTTCCTTTTTCTTAAACCTCTTGGCCTTGAACCGAATGAATCACATTACAAGTCGAACGAGTCGCTTTGGTTCTGCAGGAGGCCTCTGTTTCCATCAAACCCCTTCCCCCAGTAGTGAAGTAATGTTTAGGAATACACCAGTACTACTCTCCAACGTACAAACTTCTGTTAGTCTAACTAGCAAAACGAGACCTGAGTTTAGCCAACAAACAAAAATAATTTTTCGTGTTTAACAATAGGAAAGTTTGTGACAGTTTCTTCACATTTTTTGGCCTGTTAAACATTTCCAAATGATAAAATATCAAAAAATAGGAAATAAAAAGAGACAAATCAAAGATGTAAAAAATTAATTGAGCGGAAAATGTTAAGCGAGAACCAATATTGGAGGAAAACGCGAACAAACACATTGAAAACAATAAAAAGAGTTTAATAAGTTGAAATGCAACTGAAATATAAGGAGATCGTAAGGAAAAGGCTTCCTCTCTTGGAACCGTGGTCCGATTTTATAGTAGTCGTAAAATCAATGAGCAGCCGACTTTATTGTTTTTTATAGAAAGTGCCCTAAATAAATTCCGGATTTTTCTTTTTTTTTATTATTTTTATTTTCACTTGTTTGTAAAAGGCTTTGTCAAAACTTTCACTTATTTTCCTCATATTCTCCGTTTGTTTGGGTTCTCTTTCGATTCTCATACAATACAATACAGTTGAGTGAGTGTGAATAACAGTCAAGTTTAGGGTGTCCCAGAATTAGTGCAGAATTTGAATTTTCTGACATTTCTGAAGTAAATTGTTGGCGATTTTGATGAAAACAGTAATATACAGACTAAAAATTTTGTTTTATATTTAATTCAAACCTCGCGTTCATTTTGACTAACCATAAACTGTCAAGCTGTCAATTTGTTATTTCAGGGTTACCAAAAATTTACTGCAAAAATGGCGACAAATTCAAGTTGTTCAGACCACCGAATGGAGAATACCTCTTGCTTCAGGACTGATTCTCCTTGAAATCACCTGTGGCGGTCGGTGAGGTGTTTGAGGATAGGTTGTTAATGAACAACTCCTCTGATGCTCTTGAATCACCTTTAATGGTGACGAAGAGTGGTAAGGTTGTTAGAAACAAACCCACTGATTTCGGAATGTTTTATTGATTAACTTGTGGGAGTATTTATACCCCCGAAAGGGTTTGACAACCGTTTTCTTTTGAATGACCCATCCGGGCGGCCCATTGTATCAATAAACCATTTCCCTAAAGTTCCTAAGCCTTTGTCCGGATGGATCACTTTACAATTAACATAGTTTCAGGTGCAGCATTTTTAATGATTCATCTGGCCGGGCTTTTGTGCTGTTTACCTTCTCTTAAAACCTCTTCGTCTTGAATCACCTTACAATGAATTAATGAAATTCGAGACATGATCGCAAGTCTGAACACAAATTAATTTTGGGACACCCATATTCTCTTAATACGGTTAGCAGCTTACATTAGAACTTGTGTTTTGCAGGTTGATAGTGGAGGAAAGAAAGACGTGAGGAAAGGTGCAAGGACAGAACGATGATCGATGGTGAAAATATGAAGGCGACTTGTGGATTCTGTTGTCCCTTAAAACGCGTCAGTAAGTTTTCTTGGCTGTGTATTGAAATATCCTTTTCGCGTTATTTAACTTAATTGAAAGCTTGGAGCTTTTCGGGGAGGTGTTTAAAATGTAAACAACGATTTAATTGTCTAGTGTTTAGAGTGAAATTTTCCTTGGGTCAAAATTTTGTGAAATCACAACTCATAATTACAAGAGAAAGGCGATTTTTAGCTAAACAACTGCCTCGCGAAAATATAGCGCTCTCACAAAAATATTTACATTTTGTTTTCAAAACAGTCTCATAAGAAATTTAAAAATACCAATCCAAGCACATGTTGTCTAATTTGAATGAGACCTTGACTTCACGTTAAACTTTCTTTGAAACCTAACGCCCATACACCTCTCTTGTGAAAGGTTCTTTTCCTCCGTTTTGGCCATCTCATAACCCTTTTTTGTGTTTCGTATTCTTTCCTCTTTCTTTTGAACCATCTGTCTTTACTGCACTACGATTTCCTTTCATGTTCTCCTGTTGGGAAAGGATATAAGTATCTAGTTTGATGGTTTGGGTTGTTAAGATCAATCTCACTCTCAAAAACCTAATTAAAGTATATCAAACTCTTGTAGTGACATGGCCGATTAGTTACTTTGCTGTAGTACTGTTTAGTCTCATAACGCCTTTTACACCCTTTTTACAACAGTTTCATGAATTTTTAATTTTTTAATTTTCAAACTTAGTTTTAATAAAATTTTATCAGACTTCTGGGAAGGATAGTATCCTTCTATCTTAGAAATAAATTTTCTGTATAAATATATTCAAACAGTTTATTGAATTAGTCGAAGGAGGAGGAAAACGTTTGGAAAACTCATCAGAGTTCTGGAAGTATTAAAGTAAAATGAGTTTTGTGCATTACACTTGAATATGGGTATTGGTAAAAGTGATAAATGGAGGGAATATATAAACACAATTCCCGGCGATTAGTCATATTAACCAAATAAGCTTGGTCGATGTGACAAATTGCTGAGTTTTTTATCACATTTACCGGATAGTTTGTACAACATCCAACCTGAGCAACATTTATTCGATCCCCCATCACGATTTGAAGATTTAGTAAACTAATCAGTAAATGTGATAAATATTCGACAATTTATCACACTTACCAAGCTTTATTGGTGATTATGAATAATCACCATGAAACATTTTAATCTTCTAATCAAAATTTTTGACACAGTTGCCAGAGGATGGTTTTGACCTTGAACGGTCCGTTCAAGGTCAACTCAAGATCATCACAAACCATCCCCTGGCAACCGAGCAACTGTGTCAAAAAATTTTTCTCGCCAACTGCCATAATCTCCGAGAAATTAGGCAGATTCCATTAGTCCACCGGGTATATCCGTCCGATTTATCACTTTTACCGTGAGCGAATAAAGATGGAGGCTCATATTAAATAAAAAATAATTAAAGGAAAGGATTTAATAATGGAGCGGGTTATAAAATCAACAGTTTCCTTTCTTAAAAGAGAAAAATCTTTGAGGAAATGATTATTTGAAAGGTAATATGACGCCGTTATTGAATTTTAAAAATTTTCGATTCAGCGAAGGCCTTCTTTGCCGATTCCATTGCTCAGTCTCACAATAAAAATTTCAAGTTTCATTTTGATAGAATTGAAAATTTATTTGAATTTGTTGGCTCTGCTTTTGATCAACGAATTCATGGCGGAGATATTGCTTAAAATTACTTTTTTTCAAAAGGTAGAAGGTCGGAGGAAGGAAATGAGTTACATGGCTTGGATTAGGTTCTTGTGATTAGAACTCTTTATCAAATTCTATTAGGCTAACCCGCTGGCTAGCTTTTTAGAACAATTACATCCACCCACTTCCTTGCAGTAAGTCCATCGTTTTTGTCGAATTACGTTCTCTTCAGATTTCTAGACGTTGTTTTTTGACTTCAAAGAAGTATTTTCCCCCCGACCTTAAAAGGAAATGAAGCCTAAATTTTTTTCTGTGGATCAATAAACGTAAAAATAGCCTACGGACCACCCTTTTGCGGAGCACTCAAGTGGAGTCTTTTACTAACAAAAGCTTGAGGGAAATAGGCGTCAGTTACAAAAGCTACGATATTCAGAAGCGGATGTCGAAGGAGAAAAGGTTACGAATGAAATGACAATGTTAGCACAAGACAAAAGAGAGGATTTGAAAGCCTAGATGAAGCTGATTTAATCTTATTATTTCAGCATTCGTCCTTCGAGCAAGTCCAAAATTTGGAAACGATATATATAGACTCTTAGCGTTCATGTCACCCTCACTGAACTTTTCAGGATCTTCTTTATTGGAAAGTCCTTGATTCTCGTAGAAATTGGTCGTACCGTTGGCTCAGGGGCAAACGAATAAAAAGGATCCCATTGGGATGTTCTATTTACACTAACCTCAAGTGAAAATTGGGATATTTTCACCGTCGAAAGGTTTTCCTTTTAATCTACGGAATATTTTCCACAATTTGAGTCACTTAACTCATGTCTGAAATTGACATAACGACCTAAGATTTATTACGTCGAATCGTTCAAGTCAATCAATATTTTGACGAGGGCAATTTGTTCGGATGACGTCAAAAAATTTTTAACACATTTGACATGACATCCTTTTTTCCTGAGGCAGGAAAGATGGAGACATTTCTCCCACCCCCACTCATCTCTCTCTGTTCTAATCCAATTCTAAAAGAATTAGAAAACGTTCTAACATTAAATATCGAATTACGATTATGATGAAGATTATCAGTCTGATTTAAGAGGGTGGAGTCGGTTTGACTTCAATTTTTTTTATTTCTCATCCTTCCGCAACTTAATACAACCTTGTGTCATGTTTGCCCAAAATTGCTGACCGTGTGACAGTTTTGGGATTTATTTCCCTTTTTCCACTGCCTTCCCGAACAGGGAAACAAGATTGATTCATTGTTTTTTTTTTAAATGAGCTTTTAACTGATTACAGTTTCAGGGCGGTTTTCTGACGGGAAAAAAAAGGAAAATTTATATAACAAGACAGAAATGAAAGTAATTGGAGATGACGGTGTCAGCCATGACCTTCCCTCCTCTAAAATTCTAATAAAAGCTAGTCGTGCTGAGAAAATAGAGAGAAAGAAAAATTGACTCGAACAAAGAGAGATGTGATCGCATCAAAGATGTGTAAAAGTGTACGAGGAGAAGTGAATGGTGAATTTCCATTCGTCCTTGAATGGTTGTTTGTCAGCGTGGAAAGACGAATGAGAAGTTTCGAATGGAGTTGGAAAATTTTTCTGAAAATGAAAAGACTCACCGGAACGACGACTCTAATGATGTTCTGTAATTTTTCTTCGTCAGCTGGGTCCAGAGGAGAGACTCCGTAGAAGTCATTCGGATCGATATAACTGCAATTTTCCTCCGTTAAGTTATCACAGTTTAGTATAGATAATCCGGGGTTTCGGAAAATCTGACTGAGATAATCTGAATCGTTTTCCCACATTTTTAATCTGTTTTCCTTTTTGTTTGCTCACACTGTTAATTTAATAACTTATCTGTTTTCTTTTATTAATTAAAGTTTCAATCTTTTATTAATTACATAATGGTTTTCCTTCATTCACACTGTCACTGATTTTCACCGCGTACTAAAGAACGCGAAACATTTTTGATGACAATTTTATTTAAACCGTTCCTGCTGTTAATTATTGTAAACACTTAACAGTTTTTTGAGTTTTTCAGTTTCACAGCTGAAGCGTTTAGTTTTCGATGTGTTTCACTGCATTTAAAATGATTTTCCGTTAATGTTGTGAACCTTTTTTTACGCCATTCGCCATAGAGTAAAAAACTGTTTACAAAAATTTCTATTTAATAATTTATTTTTGATAAGCCAATTTATTTAATTAATTACAGGCACTTGTTGAAGGGCAGTTCAAATGATTGCTATTAAATAATGATTAAACTAAAATTTGTTTTTTAAATAGTTCTTGTAACGTAACCATCTCTCATTTCAGGTGAGGGGTCAAAGTGTTTGAGGTCAAATCTGTAATTTGATACTTCTCTTGAGAGAAAAGGAAAACTTCTTTGACAAAAATTCACTGGAATTCGAAAGTGATTTTTCGAAAACAATTTTGAGTTGAAATTTTCACTCGACAACATCAAGATTCCGAAAAGTTTTTGGTTCCTCCCCTTTGGGGTATTTACCGTAATTTTATAAGAAAATTGCGTTTGGTTTTGAAAATTAAATTTTGATACTCAATTAAGTTCGCCGAAAGTTAGACAAAAATTAATTATGGAAAATCTTTTTAATTTTTTGTTTGGTAAACAAGCCTCCTCGATTTTAAATGAGGATGTGCGACAATCAAACTGTAAGCACAATAAGCTGTTACTGCTTATGTTGTGCTGCGGATAAGTCATTCCTGTATTGTGAATTGATTGTTTTTGTTGGATTGTATTTTTCTTTTTTTTAATAATGAAAGTTTAGTCTCTTACAATTTATTTATGTATGTGTAGAAAATAACACTCAAATAAATGATCGCCATTTTCTTGCTGACGGAAAAGGCCGCTCTAAAGCTTTTCCCATTACGACATTCAACTTATCATTCTCAAAATTCGTTATTTCTCCACCAGTGTTTGCCTTGGTCTTATAAACTGTTTCCCTTTTGTTCTTGGGAACCTATGGTTTTTAATAGCCTCCAAAAATAAAAATGTTGGGCCATTAAATTGCGGAAACGGGGAAACAAGCCAAATGAATCGGTCGCCAAAAAATATTCCATTGTCACCCCTGTGGGCTGTGATTTTGTCCTTTGTGGATGTGTGCAGACATTTCTCTACCTTCTAAGGAAATTTAACTCAAAATTTTAGTATATTTTGATAATTTGTAGGCTTATTTATTAATAAACCTGATACATAGAAATAATGAACCTTCATTTAATTCAAAATTTTTTTTCTCTCTTGTCGTAGGAATAGCTGGAAGCGTCATTAGCGTGACCTACTTCTTTAACCCTGGAATTCTTTTACCTGCTTATTTGAAATAAGGATTCTCCTACCAATCATGCCTGCAGCCTCGTCAAATCATCTGAACGAGGTAAGGGAAAATCCTTTTATAGGAAAAATAATTTTCAACCTTTCGGGTCAAATCCCGCCAGCAGTTTCACAGCACATACACAACCACCAACACCGGCATAGAAGTAGCAGAACATCTTTAGCAAACTGTCCACAGCGGTTGGTCACACCTTTCATTTAATTGTTTGTGGTGGTATTGGTAACTGTGTCTGTGCTGTATACGCAGTATTTAATCCCAACGTTTTTGCTGTGGCATGGGAGTCTAAGACTAAAAATTCGTCTTGAACGACGTAATATCCAAAAGAATCGCTTACGATTTTCCTCTCTTTCTTAAAAAGGATAATTAAGCTGTTCAAAAGCTAAAGATTTGAAAGGATCGTCATTTTGATTTCCGTCAGCCTCCAAATACCGTTCGACTTGAATTATCAAAAGAATAAAAAACAAAAGAGAAAAAGAAAGAAATCTGTCAATATGTGTTTGAATAAAAATCAAGACGAATAAATAAATGTTGGTTTGAGAAAAAGAAATCAGTGTTTTGAGTGTTCTCACAGAGAGAAACAAAAATTAAAAAATAAAAATAAAAAGTTTGATAAATCAAAAGGAAAAGGGTTGGCGAACGTCAAGAAGAATGGAATAAAACAATTCAAAAATTCTGTCGGAAATCGTTTTCCACTTTTACAGAGATTAGCAAAAGAAGAAGAAAAGTTAATTCGTGGCCGAATTCTTCCACTTTCGACACCGGGGTAGCGGGGTTAGGGGGAAAAAGTTCGAAACATTACTCCAACAGCACGTTTTCAATTATCAAAGAGAAATTTCAATGGAAATGTTCAAAGGTATTAATGAAAGACTTAGAAACGAGGTGACAATGGATTTAATGATTGAACTCGAGGGGGAAGAGCTTTTCATTGTGTTCCCTGACTCGGGATGAAATTTTTGCGGTCGGATTCGAAAGTCGGACCCAAATTTTTTACATCACATCGCCTCACTTACATTGAGTAATTTGTTCTGTTTTCAACATTCAAGTCCTCTTTCCCACATCAAATGAATAAATAGATGAAAATAAATTAAAATCACGGTCTCTATCGATTCGACTTTGACCACAGCATTTATCAACGGAAGTAAAAATCAGAATTCGTTTCCTCCGAAAATTAATCGCTGTCAAAATTAATGAATTTACGCACTACAATATTACAACAGACTACTGTTTTACGAAAAACATATTAATTTCAAGAGAAACTTGAAAGAAACGAAAAGAAAGCTGATTAAGGTTTGAAGTAACGAGAAGAGTTCATTTTTATACTCCCGATGGACTTGAAGAGAGAAAGTCTGAGTTCGAGGACCGTATTTGAAGTTGAAAATGGTTTGAAATTTGAAGAGTTTTCCCGGCTTCCGTTTCCTGAAACAAAAAGGGCTTGTTATTAACCAAACACAAAAAATGGGCTTTTATGTTGTGCTATCTAATTAGCAGTTTGAATTTGAAAAACTCTTTTTGGCCCTGCTTTCCCATCCTTCTCTTTCTTGTACATTCTTCGCGTTCTTTTTCTTGTTCATTAGCCGTGTTTTGTTGGCAGTATGATGTTCACTTATTCTTCCAAAATCTAAGCCTAAGGTTCCCGTACCTTTTTGTGTTGTAGACCCCTTGCCAGGTTTTTCGGTTTTGGATTGACCCCCACTTACCTGATACTGATTTTTGTAAATTTCTCAGTGTAGTCAAATAAATTTTTTACTTCGTAGGTACTTTTATAAGTAATGTATATGTCTTTATATTATAAGATTATAATATAATATTTAATAATCTTGTCGGTAAATGTGATAATTATTCAAAAATTTGTCAAATTTACCGAGCTTAGTTGGTGATTATGAATAATCGCCGAGAACAATAGTATATGTTCACCCTATTTATCGTTTTTATCGTAACATATATACGATATTACTTACTGGTCCACATTGTATAAACCAGGGGTTTCCAAACTTTTTAGTGTCGTAGACCATGTTTTTCGGTTTTGGGTAGACCCCCTACGCACCTGATTTTTGGAAAATTTCTCACTGTAGTGTAGTAAAGTTTTTAGTTCATAGCTACTTTTATAAATAATGTATATGTCTTTATATTATAAGATAGTATAATGTAAGTAAATAGGTACTATCAGTGTATGTTGAGATCCTCCATTTTCATTTCATGGACCCTAAATTTTTGCTGACGTAGACCCCCTGCAGGTTGTCATAGACCCCTGGGGGTCGGTATAGACCACTTTTCGAATCACTGTTCTAAGTCATCATCATCTATTACAGTTTCCAGCCAGTTTCCTGTTCTAAGTAATGGTCAGAAATTCAGAGAATTGACATTCGTGAGTTTTAATTTCTTCGCAACTGTTAATATTAATATCAGTATACATAACCTTTGGCTTCTACGTCGCATGATGATATATTTTACATACACATTTTTATTTCTCTCTCTAAGTATATTTTCGTTTCCTATAAATTATTTATGTATTGGTCTATATATTTATCAATCATAAATTACTTATTTATTTATAGATGGTGAATATGTGGCTTAACGTTTATTTATTCCTAAATTATTATTTTTTATTTGTCGGGTATTTGCCCACCTGACTTTTGATTTTTATATTAACAGATTTGTATGAAAAGTTTATTGTTTATTTATTTATCTATTAAATAATCGGTTGGTTTATTGGTTTATCTTTTATTGCGTGTTATTTATCTGTTTGGTGGATTAGTTTTAAATCGTTATTTTTTAAATTACTTATTTATTTACCTTTACATAAATAATTTAGGGTTCGTGAAAAAGAGGATGAGGTTAAACAGTTAATAATATATGATATCATAGCGTATAACTCCCACGTCAAAAAGGAAATAGAATTTTCTCTCACCATTCTCAGACGTATCGCCTTCTCTCACATCTTCAGTTCTTGAATACGTAGAAGATGTAAAAATACATAGGCCAATAAATAAATAATTTTACAAATAATACATACAAAAAGGAATAAAAGTATACAAATTAAGTATCATATAATCACGGGGAGTAGTAGCCGAAAGTTACATACCATCATCATTAATGAATTTGAGACAGGAGACGAATACGAAATAGACTTGTTATATGTCGTTCTGCGTGGCGAATTTTGGTTTTAATCACGGAACCGTGGCCACGGACTAGAATTCTCTTTAGAATGTTTAGAAATTTAGTACGTTGGATTCCTCCGCTCCAGGTAGAAGTTGGTGGTAAAGAGTGAAATCTTTTCCCTAGTTTTAGAGTTGGGAAGAGTGCATGAACCCATTTCGGATAAACTTTTGCACACACATTAATTTCAATTAGGGAAGAAAAGCTGTTTGTTCGTCTGGCACTTGAACGCCTTCTTCAATTGTTATTTTCTAATTAAACAAAAAACACTCCTTCATTCTAATTTAGTGCCACGTTTTTTACCACATAGTTGTGGCTTAATTAAAATTTCGGTCAAAATTTGGCTTTCGTGTTATGACCATTGTGGCGACCAAATAAAAGTGTCGCGACCTAAGCCGCCAAACGAAAATGTTACGAATAAAAATAAAAACAAAAACAAAATGCGGCGCAGGTTGCGACATGACAAAAGGAAAAGCTTAGAATGGTCTCGAATCATCGAGAACTCTTTCCCAAATTAAACTTATGGGAAGAGAAACTTCTAGAGTTCGAGTACGGGTTTCTGGGAACTCCGAGACTATTCTTAGCTTAAGTGAGGGTATAGAAACAGGTCACTCGTCGCCGGGTATTCAGTCATTCAGTCAATCAGTTTGAGTAGTAGTGGTTCAATTGTTCAGCTCGCAGTTATTCAGTGTCGGCGTGAAACACATTTATGTAAACATTCGGTATTTAGCCTATAAATAAACATATTTTAAGTGTAGATAGAGTTTTTAATCATCTCACAACCATTATTGGAACAGATAAACTTTTGATATAATAATCGTGTAACTAGATAAATATCAAACAACATTTGCTAATATAAAACAAAATATCTTTGAATAAAAATTGGAAGTTTTATAAGGATGTCAAAATGGACCTTACAGGTTACAACAACAAAAATTAATAGCAGCCTAAGAGCCTGCATGTTAGAGTTAGCCTGAGAAAGTTAGAAAGTCTAGTATAGGAAATTTAACAGGCTGCAAAGATGTGTTTCAAATACTCTAAGAATTAAAATGGAAATGAGTCAGATATATTGACAGGAAATTGATAAAAGATGAACTAAGATGCTTATACTCTGAACTCTCTATCTAGGACTTTGAACAGTGGTCATCAGAAGGTTGATCTAAAAAATTTTGCTGAACCTAAATGGTGGACTCTTGTTAACAACAGGAATTTACGGAAATAAATAAGAGAGGCTCTTGGGTGTTTCTTTACTAGATAATTTTTATTATATTATTATTTATTGTATGTATTCCAATCAATATAGCTTTATAATAATAGTCAAGGTATCAATACAATTTGCTGAAAACAAAATTCTGGTGGCTGATTCAGACTGTAGGATGTATCTTCGAAATGATAAGTCGGTCTTGCAAATATCTTCCTACATTTTCCAGAAGCTTGTATAATGAATAATAATCCCAAAACCAAAATGCTGTTGTATTTATACTAGCCAGATAGGAGCCGGAACGAAAGGGTGGCCAGCAGGAAAAAGAATTTTCGCGAAAGGAATCGAGAAATGGTTTAGGGAAAGAATGCGGGCGGTTATTGTTAAGGGAAAAGAACAAAGGATGCGGAGGTCTCTACCTGGTGACACTACAACACCCAAGGCGATTCCTCTCTGGGTTACACAAAATTTTTGGTGGTGAGAGACTGTCTATGAAGTAATCTTAAATTTAATATTTGGAGACGTCTGTGGTTTAGTTGTTCAAGCATTGGACTATGGTCATGAGTTCAAATCCTCTCCTGTTATACCCAAGGGTGAAGAACAGGATTAAAAACTAAAATAAATAAAAGATTGAGATTTGAACCATTATTCGTGGAAAATGGGCTTGGATAAGTTGCAAATACTACTGGGACTGAGAGTATGATGAAAATTATTTTTTGAAAACGAATTTGAAATTAAACTGGGGAAAATGAGGAGGGGGGAAATGCTCCTAAAAATTTGAAAATTCTGTTGCGATGTAATTTTCCAGAGCTCAACGACGATAAAATTATTTAACAATGGACTCTTGAAGATCTTAAAATCTTTTTATTGCTCAGACCTCTCGCCATTTATTTAATTTTATGAAAGCGAGTAAACAATATGGTTTTTTATTTTAAATAAAATCTTTTTCACGCAGGCCGGAGTGAAAATGAAAAAGAAATGTCGGACGCGAGTCATTTCGAGAGAAAGCGGGTGGAAAAATTAAGACAATAAGGTTTCCCTGATTTTTTATTAATAATATAATAATTATAAGTAAATTTTCGGACTCCGGGGGGAAAGCAAACAAGTGGAAATTTCAAAAATTCAAAATTGCTGAAAATCTCTTTTCAAAGTTTTTTATTTGTTTTTTTTTTCATTTTTGTTTGAATAAAAGAGTTTTGTTTGAAAAGTGCTGTCGGAAATTAAAAAATTTTGCAGCGATTACTTGCTTCAAATAAAAAATTCAAGAACCGGAAATTTTTTCACTTCAAAAAATTTGAAGTTTTCTTTTTATCATTTGTTTTATTTTTCATGTTTCTTTGGCGGATTTCAAGTGTTAAACATTCAAAACTGAGAAAGGCTTTATTTGAAGAGATCTCGGGCTCAGAAATTAGATTTCACAGACGAATTCTTTTGTTTCTATCTGGATTATATAGAAGAGTTTGTAGTGTGTCGGGAGTCAAAAAATAAGACTAAGATATATAAAACTTTATTTTAATTTTCCAACGCACTCGTCAGTGCCTAAAAACCAACTGTCTGCCTCATCCCAGGCGCCACAGCGTTGGACCATCGTCACCTCTCGCTGGTGACCATTTGTCTCAATGCCAAAACGGCATATCTACTACAAGGTTGGGAATAGACGGATCGTGTCATGCTGGTGTCGAAACACTGACTACCGGCTGGTGTTCTGTTGGATTGGCAAGAAAGTAATTTCGCACATGAACCAATGGATAGTCTTTGGTTTGTTTAGTTATTATTTTGCTGATGTTACAAGTTTTGGGGTTTGGTATTTCGGATCATCTTCGTTTTGGCGGTCTTATGGGGTCTTGTTTTTAGTTTCTTGAATTCACCGACCTCAAATACTGCTAAGGTTGTGAGCCTTGAAGCGAGATTTTTCGGTAGGATAATGTTGGAAAAGTTGAAAGAAATTTTATACCTAAGGTAGGGCACAGGAGAGACAGGCTGAATAATCTCTCACTTGGGTGAGGATCAAACCCACAACCTTTGGATTGGTAGTCCAGTGCACTAACTCTCACCAAGCCCCGGACTATTATTCCCAAGTTACGTAAGATCTGAACGGGTTAAGAGTAAATTTACCTATCCAACCTTTGACTGAAGGGTAATAGCAAAACTGCATCACAAGGGTGCTGCATCACTGACTAGCATGCTCAAGCATCACTGCAAGGGTAACAAACTGCATCACTAACCTGAACAATAACTAACAAAAAAATTTCACAAGTTATTAGTTTTGAACATTTCAGTCCGAGCTGACTAACTTCACATTTATTAGAAATGTTTGAAGATGTTAATTAAAGTTCACTTTTACATTTTATAACAACTGCAAAGTCAAAATTGGAGTACAACTAAAGCTTTTCAAGCGCGCAACATTTTCCATCCCAAATTGCACATTTTCGCAGAAGCTGATTTAACGCTTAAGTGCTCGAGCTTGAATGGTAATTATTATATAAATGAAAAATAAATTAAACGAGCTATTAAACTTTTGTGTAATTTCAAGAAAATTAAAAAGAAAGTTGTGGAACTGAAAAACGTAAACTGTGCTTAAATTTTAATATTTTCACTCAAGTGTAAACTAACAAAACCAACATAACAAAAAATAAGGAAGATTCATATATATGATAAAAAAATTAGCAATAAAAAGCTTGTAATTCTAGAGTTTTTATCTCTTTATTTGTTATTATTATTATTATTTTTTTTTAACCAAAAAGTTTCGCCCTCATAAAGAGAAGTTTAATGCCTGATAACTTTTCCTGTTCCCTTTTTTAAAATAGAATACAAAAAAATAAATAACAATTGTCACAACGTGTGTAGGAACACTTTTTAGAAAGATTATACAAAAAAATTGAAAATGTGAGGTGTCACGTGGTAGCTGAAAGGTTACCGATTAAAAGGTCAATGATTTGAACTAGACTTTTGGAGATCTGAATATGTTCACGCCATCCCACAATTCGTAAGTGTAAAATGTTAGTATGTCCCTCAATTAAAAAGCTCTTTTGGGTCACACCAACTGGCCACTATAAATCACTGGAATCTATCATTTACAACTATATACAGTCAACCTTCCTATAGTGTGCTACTCTCAGAATGCGGTTTTCTTACTACGCGGAGCTGAAATCGCGACAGCCCTCCTATAATGCAACACTCTTACAGCTCTGTTTCTATTCAACAACATTCAATAGTCCAATAATCCAATCATGAATGACTAGTAACTAGATATATGTTTATATAAATGTCGGGACCAGGTTGTGTCGTTGTAGATGGACGAATGATGGACAACACTAATCCCGAACGTATTTGTATATTGGTATATAAAATGTTATTATAACTAGAATTTAGAATTGAGAAGGAAAATGCAAGGATCCTGATTGTGCGGAGGTCTGGGACGGAATGAATTTGGCTTCGTTTTACTGTACCCATTCCGGAATTAGGAATGTGGAGAACGCCACAATAAACATGCCAGATTATCCCATAGCCGTCTACGAAATCGGTTTCTGTCGTCTCTGAGCTCTTTGTACATACAATTTGTTGGTGACCAAGTCACCGTCCGTCCGTTCAGCTTTTTGCTGCTTAATTTGTGGTCTATAATTAGACAAAATGAAGCAACGCAAAATTCAAAATAAAAGAAGACGAGTTAGATATCTGACAGCGAGGATAAGTGTTGAAAGATTACAAAATTTTACAAAAGTCTTTCTTGTTTTTGCTGGAAAACAGTTTTTTAGCTTAGTTTTTGTTTCATTTCCTTACATGAACTCTTCAATTCAATAAAAATAATTTATAATTTATCTTTTATATTTATTGGTCTCCGTATAACGCGGTACGAATGATGCGATCTGTACTGAATCCGAGTTTCTAAAAGCGTGGTTTCCATACAACGCAGTAGACGGTTTCCGTAGAACGCACTACTAATTAGCTTGGTTTGTAGGTTAAATTCGAGTTTCTTTTAGAGCGGTTTCCAGACAACGCGGTACGCACTCACCACGTACTAGGAGCGTTGACTGTATCAGGAATTGCTATTGATGACATTTTATTTAACAGAACGATTTGTTCTGCTCATGTTACAGCCCCATAAATTGACTCAGAAATGTTTTTACAATGTTCAGCATCATGTTTCAAGCAATGCGATTCATTAATGAATGATTTGAACATAACAAAATAAAATGATTTGGTTTTGTAACTATCTTAAAACTTCTTAAAATTCTTTAAAGTTTTTTTGTTGTCTTCAAGATAACTGTCACCTGTCTTCGAAATAGAGGCACTAAGTGGTTTATTCGTCGAATAATATTATTTGTGTATATTACGTTGGCATTCCTGACAAGACGAAGAGATTTCTGTATTTATATTTGTCTATTTTTGTATCCGAGTGCCTCACATAAGAAATATGGTATATTATCGAATGTACATTGTTGTACATTGGTACATCACAGAGAACACACTAAGTTAGCACGCCAGTTTGGTCTCTGTATACCATTCCTTAATCCTAGATCAGTGGTCGGCAAACTCATTATCCTAAGAGGCAATATATAAACTAAACAAAACTAAAATTTGTTCAAAGAACCATTTTCTTTGAACTAACTTAACTCGAGTTTTACTTTAGTATAAACATCTTTAACGGGATAATTAATTTTAAAGGTACACTCTCGAGCTTGCGTTTACCGAATACTCTATGCCCTACTATAACTAACAGTTCATTTTAATAAAACTTTGTGTATGATAGTTATATAGAAATAATATTTATTTAATAAATGGGCCCTAAACAAACATTTTATAGAAGAGCCACGACCAAGGAGTAAAAGCCGTACTTGTGTCCTAGACCAGGGATGGTGAACCTATGGCACGTTGAAAATTTTGATGGCACACCAAAACAAAATTATTATTTTTTAATAACTTATCTTTTTAATAGAAATTAATTAAAAATTATTAATCTATACTTACTTTATGATATAAATTTCTAGTACTGAATACCTATCTTAGTAGGTTAACTACAACCATCAAATTATAGATTTTAGTATTAAAATATTGCAAGGATTCTCTCGAAGTAGATAAAGATGCGTACTAGATAAAATTGTTTTAGGAAGAAATACTTATACTGTACTTGTTTATTTAATTATAGTTTTTACCCACTAACATTTGGAATGAAATTTTATTGTGACACAATTTTTATGGCTTAATGGTACGGACATCAAAAAAGGTTCGCCATCCTTGTCCTAGCCCCAGATAACTGCTTTTGTGTGGTAGTCGATTGGAAGATTTAAAAAAAATATTCTATACAGTCAGGAAGTAGATAGAAATCATGGTCATATCAGTATTATACTATCAGGTAACACTGATATATGGGCTGTAATTAAAGCTCATCATCAGGGAAATGTTTAAAAGAATTTACGCTTGCTTGATAAATAAAAGGTTCATTTAGGAAGTAGTGCAACCTTTTAATGGAGACAGGTGATAAGAAAAAATTGAAGCGGGTTGAGATAGCGGGTGATAAATGGTTTCAAGTCATCACTCATCAAATGAGAATAACACCTTGATGGCTAATATCGACTCGGGGAAGTAACTTCACACCATCAGATAGAAAAGTGTGAAAAGTTTGTGAAAGGAACGACAGTAATTAAACTTTGGTTAATTCATTACTCAGAGGTTAACGACCTTAAATTTCTTGTTTAATAATAAATCGCATTCCTATACCGTTCTACAGTATAATTATAATTTTTATTTAAATTTATGTTTTCGTAAAAAAAAATCTCAGGTTACCGGTGTTCTTTATTACTTTGTTTGGTTTTCAAAAACAACCGAAAGTCTTATGGAATAAATTTCGGAAGCTACTTTGGAAAGGTGACAAAATTAAGGTGCCAAAAAATTGTAGCCGACAACGACTGTGGTACTAAAAATCGTCGCAAATATTCTCCCGGATGCCAATTTTACGGTGTTTTTGGACCGAATTTGAATCCTCTCCCGGTAAAATTCAATTAAATTATGACGTGCGATCTTCCTTTCTTCTCGGAATTTAAATTATATTCCAACTCTTATAATAACTTTAATAAATCAGGTTAAATTACCCTCAATCTGAAAATGGTCGCTTCACGACCATAATCAGCGTCCAATTTCAAGTTCTGAGTAAAAATTTTTGATGAAAAACTTTTTAAGCATTTATTCAAATGTTACAATCAAAACCGCTGTGAATTCAAACCCAACCGCATCATTTCCATTTGGAGTCCGAAACTCTCAGTCCTGTGAAAATTTTCCACAGTTAAAAGCTTTTTTTTTAAAAATTCGCCGGGACGATTTTCCTTTTTTATTATTTGTTGCTTCCTCGAAACGGAAAACCGAAGACACCGAAGTGGGCAGCCATCTTTGAACCATGGAGTTTTAGAGGCGAAGCTTTTGTAAATATTGTTCTTTTTATAAGGAACATTTTCCCATAAATCTTTTTATTAAAAGAAGGAAGAGAAGAAGCGAATTCGGTTTTGCATGAAAAGAAACAGGCTACAATCGGGCCCCAGACCAAAGCGGGCGGGGGTACTGGGGAAAAGAAAAATCATTTTAAACTCAACATAAAAAATGATTTTTGAAAGTTTTGGAGTTGGTTGGAGTTTACGATTAAAGAAGCTTTCAAAACATTTTGAAGCTTTTACTCTTAAGGGATTTATACAATTTATAAGAACAGTGAACGCGAGGAAAACTTGAGTTTTCCTTTAATTTTTAATTTACATTAATAGCACTTTAGTAACTTCATTTTCCCTTTGATTCCCTTTATTTATTTTACATTTTTAATATTTCCTTTGATACGGAAACTAATTTCCTTGCGTGCACCTCTCCTGTCGGTCATTTTATTCAGGCTTTGTCGGTTGCGATAGTGAATTAACATTTTGATGGATTTTTTGTTGAGTTTTTTCTTTAAGGCGGAAAAGCGAGTCGTTGATTGACGTCTTCCTAATGCTGAGTTGTAACGACTATTTTCGTTACTGTTAACCCCACACTGTTATGAGTGAAGCATTGCTTAAAGCTCCGAATAAGGGATTTTGGAGATAACGTAAATTTATAGGGGAGAAAAGGAAAAGGTACAAGTAAAAAAAGACGTGATAGATATCAAACTGGATAAGGAAGATCTGAAGAACAAGACGGATTGCCAGGACTTAAAAATAAGACTTGTAACACGTAAAAGAAGTCAAATTTTCAACCACACTAGCCACAACCAATATTCCAACTGTCTCCTCAGTCCCAAGCGCCACAGACATGGTCACCTCTCGATGGTAACCATCGGTCTAAATGCCAAAACGGCATATCTACTACAAAGGAACAGGAGCTAAGTGGACCATAGGGAGGAAAGAAGAACAGAGTTTTGGTCTAAAAAGAAGGAAGGGAAATGGCTGTTCAATAATCTTGGTCCAAGTTAGGCCGACACAAAAAAAGGACAAAACTGGGTGTTGTAAGAGGTAGCAAGAAGTGTCAGGCAGGAAGTGAACGTAAAACTCAACAGAAGAATCGTTTCTTAGTAGCATTTAACTTGAATAGAGATTCAAACTATCACACAAGGTATTGAAACACTTACAAAATAAATAAAAACTGAAAAAGAATGTTTCGCAAAGACCAGCAATAAGTTGACATTACTCACCAAAACCTCAAAAAAATAAAAAACTAAAAATGGATGGGAATTGGAAGGAAGCAATGAAGAAGAAACGCAACTAGTGAATGAATGGATGTCTAAACTAAAACGAACATCCGAAATAGAGGTTGGAACTGAGAAAAAAAAGCTTTCAAATTCACTTAAACTCAAATCTCCAACAAAGCGGAAGGAAAAGAAGTGAAAATCATTTATATCTGGTCATCGCTTAAGATCAAAACCACATAAAACCAAAAAGAATCGAAAACTACAGCCCAAAACTAAGTAAAAAGTGAATCCCATCGGATTTCAGTTGAGATAAATTAAAAATAGTCACGTGATAGGTTCAAATGTTAAGAAAAATTGTCCAGCCTAACATTGCATGACAAACCTAGATCAGTTTAAAAGAAAAGATTTAATGGAATTACCAGCAGCAACAGGAGAAAGGGAACGAATGGAATTTTGTGTCTTCTCCTAATTCTGGAAGTAAGCTGTTCGCGTTTCAAATGGCACGAACGTGGAAACTTTCTGAAAGGCGACTAACTGATTGTGTACAATATAAACATGACACATTTCTATTCTGGTCACAGTTCAGGGGAAAGCCATTATCGGGGCCGTGTGTGTATTATGTATGATACCTCAGAA
Organism: Columbicola columbae; assembly: GCA_016920875.1. NCBI lineage: Eukaryota > Metazoa > Arthropoda > Insecta > Psocodea > Philopteridae > Columbicola > Columbicola columbae. The sequence goes on along the minus strand of JADMLL010000001.1, from coordinate 9,608,511 downwards.
TCACCCTCGACCATAAATTATCATACGGGATTTATCCTGGAAAAACCTTTCAACTCCTTTCACGAACATTCTGCTGGAGAATTTCAATTTTTACCTTTTGTACAAGAAACAATGGAAGTTTGTTGGAAGAAATTATTCTCTCCATTTTAATTTAATTATTAAAGCTCATTTGAATTATTAACATCCATTATTTTAATCAAAGTTGTAATTTATTACTCTTTTTAATACAATTCGTCAGAGAGCCGTGGTGTAGTGATCAAAACGCCTGACTATAAGAGCTATGGACGTGAGTTCAGACCCTCTTCCACGTCTTATTATAGCCAAGAGTGGAAAACGGGGTTAAAGTTCAAACTAAACCAGTGACAACCATTCGCGACGTCTGAACGATGTGGTACATTTCTATTGAAAAATTGTGATCTGACCTTTGTAACACATCCAGAAAACAGAGAAAATTGATTTCTGTACCCAACTACATAAAGATTAATCGATTTTCTTTTTGATCTTTTCCAGCATCCTCGCTCTTCCCAGTCGCCATGACGAAATGACTGCAAGAATCTGTATCAGCGAGAATAAGGAGACCTTAGTCGAAGAGCACAGAGACTTAGGCCTTAACGGAGTGCTTGAGGTAAGACAAGAAAAAGATTATAAATTAACTAAACTTTTTGTTACTATATTAATTCGAAATCGTTGTAATATTAGGTGAAGTGGATAATAATATCGGTTCTGTGCTTCACATCTAATATACTGAAATATGATAATTCCGTCGAATATATAATTCCCAGCGATTATTGATAATCACCAATTAAGCTTAATAAAAGTGACCAATTTCTGAATATTTATCAAATTTACCGGCTAGTGTATAGAATCTTAAACTATTAATCTGAGTATATTTTTATTAAGCTGCTCAGATTACGAGTTGGACATTTTATAATCTTGTCGGTAAATGTGATAAGTATTCAAAAATTTGTCAAATTTACCGAGCTTAGTTGGTGATTATGAATAATCGCGGAGAATAATAGTATATATTATAAATATGTTCACCCGATTTATCGGTTTTATCGTAACATATATACGATATTATTTACTGGTTCAAATAGTATAAACCAGGGGTTCCCAAACTTTTTTGTGTCGTAGACCATGTTTTTGGTTTGGATAGACCCCTGACTTTTGTAAATTTCTCACTGTAGTGAAGTAATTTTTACGTTATAGCTACTTAAATAATGTATATGTCTTTATATTATAAGATAGTATAATGTAAGTAAATAGGTACTATCAGTGTACTGTTGAGATCTACTATCGTGAACCCCCATTTTCATTTCATGGACTCCTAAATTTTTTAGCTGACGTAGACCCCTTGCAGGTTGTCATAGATCCCTGGGGGTGGATATAGACCACTTTGGGAATCACTGATATAAACCCTCAACATAGATCAAGAGATGGGTTCATCATTGACAGCAAATCGCGAGGAAGGACTACTCATGGTGAACGGCGAACGTTTTACTTATCTACTACCTTTATAACCATGATTTGACATATTTAAATATGTCGTCGGCATATATTAGCGTATAGCTTTGTCGTTTTATGATTGTAGAGTATTTATTAAGTATAAGATTTAAAATTATGAACAGTGTTTATAATTAACTTAGCGGCTTGAGTTAGTTGATTAATATCGTGAACAACTTTGAAGAAATGACGCCGCTCTTCTATTAAGTAAACGTTTACTCCGTAAACAAAAATTAATTTGTTTCTGATAATTAAAAATGAGATTCGTTCTTCTGATCACGACATAATCGATGATGACATAAAATCAATATGATTTCATTAAGAGATTATTAATATTTTAATAAATTTAAGACTTTGGCGGTCATTTATAACATGGGATTAAATGAGATTGGACTTTTTTGTGGTTTCCATTACATTAGTCGAATTCTTTACTTAGGTAAATGAAAATTTGGGATGTTCGTGTCCTGTCACGTGAGGAGAAGAACACGGGGTTGGTTAGAGAATAAACTGACTTAAGAAATTGTCTAGAAGTAAACAGCTTGCTTGAAAATGGCAATTTATAAGTTTTGTTTTGGGAGATGTTAAGTGGGGGACCGGGAAGAAGGAAAGTTTAAAAATGTTTTTCTTTACAGTGGTAAACTTTGAAGGAATTTTATGTGTCTCCAAGATCATATAAAAACTCGGAAGTTAGTGTTCCTGTCCCGAATTTTGGTAAGTTTCCTTAGAAACTTTCAAGACCCAGGCGAACCTTATAGAATTCAGTCAGGTCTTGTTTTAGCAACAGATGGCCGGCAACATGTTGAAAAGAACTGTTTTATGCACATTGAAAAGTTGGGAATTCGTGGCTTGATTCTCCACGAAACCGCATAACTGTAAAAAGAAACCCAACGATACAGACTGTATGTTAACGTAGAAAGAAAAGTTTTCGAGATTTTGTTCAAAGGTTGGTATGAATTATTGTTCGAACTTGATTGATTTTATTTATCGTGAATGTATAAAGTTTTACAGTTTCGCAATGATTTATAGAGACTTGTAGATACGCGAGGTTCTTAACCGAACTTAATTTTTAATTTTTTTGTGATAATGTTTTAATACATAACAGAGCTGACCGACATGTCGATAGCGGTCTACCGAAAAGGTTTGATAAATTGCCCACAAAGCTATACAGCTTGCCTTCGGTTAAATTAATATTTGAAAATCTCCTTTCGATAGTATATTCTTATAATCTCTGTGCAACGTACTCATTATATTTCTCGAAATGAACAATGCTAGTGAACGTTGGTTTTTAAATTAATTACAGTTTCAATGTATATAAATAGTCATATACTGTTTTTATTTTATTATATATTTTATTCTGCACCCTTCTTGGGTGTTATTTTGTTTAAGTATACATACATTTTTCATGAGGAAAACAAAGTAACTAAATCACAAGTGACTAAAAGTATAAACTTCGCTATAACTTAACGAGTAGATATATGCAGTAAGCGAAAGACAAACATGGCGACTTGAATTAATAAATTTCTTTTTTTATTTTACTTTTTTTCCTTCCCCTAATCGAGCGGGATAGGAAAGTTTATTTGCATATAGTATATATACAGTATATATAGCGGGAGGTGTAGTGTAGCGTGTTACCACTCGAATGTCACGTGAAGCGAAACCCGCCAAGTTATCCTAGCGGTCGGTTCAAATAATGGAAAGATCAACACCCCGTGGATTTACAAAATGATACCTGAACTTACAACAAAGAAATTGGAATAACGACAGTTGTCAAAAAACACAGACTTGTGCAAAAAACCAAAAATAATATAAAACGAATGTCGCCAACCATGTTGACACAAATCTAACAAAATAGAACTTTAGATAAGCTAAGAACTATTTCGACTTTTGTCTGGGCGGCCAGTGGGCCTTTCTCGGCAGAAGCTTTGTGTCTGGCCGCCGGTGTTCCTGGAATTGAGGCAAACAGCTTTTGTTCCAATAAGCCGAGCGAACAATAGTGCTTAAAGTTCCTGACTTGGACGTTACGAATAAATCCTCTTCTTGTTCTACTCCAAAAAAGGCTGAAAAATGGGATTAAACCCACGACTATATATATAATATAATAGTAATACTAATGATAAATAAAATAAAGAAAACAAAACATCAAATCATAATAATATATGATTTGAAAATAAATACGAAACCAAATTAATATAAACAAAACAAACACTCAGGGTAAAACTAAAACACAAAGTAATTATAAATATATATTATTATCTTCTGAAGGAAAATATAATTGTGTATTGTCTTTATTTACCAAAATATAATTTTTACATTGAAATTAGTTACATATTTAAATATATACTGTAATTTGAAAATTCTTATAAGTCTTTACTCACATTCATAATCGCCCACAGATTATGACGTCATTTTAAAGTATAAGTACACTCATACCTCGCTATAACGGCCTTCTTCAATTATGCCACGTTTTCGATTTACGGCCTAAAATGTTTCGATATAACGGCCAAATTGGGTTAAAGTGCTGGTACAGAAGTTAGGTAATCCCGAAATTAGGCAAAAAATTTTGGATCCAGAACATAATCTCGGCTTTGAAGGTTTATCATTAAACATCCTCCTTGAAGCCGATCCTGATGTCGAACGTAGCTATGACCAACAATGTTGGACAATTTTTTAAAGCCAGGCCCATCCTTACCAGCAAAAAATGATGACGACAGTGATCTGCAGGTTACCATTTCTTCATCGTCTCTGATCAAAGCCATTTTAAAATTATTTATACACATATACATATTTTTTCACATGAAGTTGTTTCATTTTTGTTTGTGGATTATTATTGGTTTTTGGAGTCTGTTATTATTTTATGTACAAATCTATGTAGGCTACTTGTTATGTATGTATTTTTGATTTAAACGAGATAAAATGCATTTTGAATGACACGCCATGTTACATTTTAACAAATTTGGAACCAATCTCACTGAATTCGTATGAATTTATACTAGAATACTTGATTCGTTATACGGCTTTTCACTTTACAGCCAAGTTTCGTGGAATGTATCTAGGCCGTAAAGCGAGGTATGGGTGTAGTCCCTAAAGGACAAGTTTGGCCACATTTGATTTATAGTATCATGACTTTACACTTGTAAAATGAGTCAATTGTAATGTGCACTGACCTGCCTTCTTCGAAAGCAACGTAATGTATTCGTAGGTGTTATTTGAAAAATCTGTTAATAGCGTAACTTTAAATATGAGCATAATCAGGTCTCAGTTTACCTTTTTTTGCCTTTTATTCCCTACCGAAATCGTTAATTCACTATATATTTCTATCACATCAATAGAATGGAATTGTAAAGTGCGAAACGGAATCTCATTATTGGTTATAAACACACACAAAGGCTTCATACTAAAAAAAAGCGTCATTTCACTACAAACGCCCAATTTTCCCAAAGTCAGCAATAATAGGACGTGCGTCATTAGCGTCGGGGGTAATAAAGATGTTTTTTTTTGTTATACTAACTTAGGGTTTATTGGGTTGACGGGAAATGTAAAAACCAAGCTTGTTAGCAATTAAAGTGATCCCGCTTCGGAATTGGTTAGCCGTTTCGTTTTAAATTCGATAATCGAAGTGTTATGTATGTAGCTTTTGGCTACTACGCCCGCGTCAAATTTTTTGGTTGAAAGGTCAAACGTCTGAAAAGGCAAGCGAAAATTTTCTTATTTTTTCAAAAATCTGACGCGGCCTAATAGCCAAAAGTTACATACTAAAATAGTGTCGGTTTTAATTGAGTATAACAGTGTAATGAATTGACTGGACTGCTTGCTTCTACTTCTGACACCAAAATTTTGTAATAACCGGGTGGTGCTGGTTCTTGATAATGCACAGGCTCTCTTCCTTTTTTATAATTTTTATTTCTCTCTAAGTTTATACAACCTCCGAACTCCTGGATATTCTTAACCCATTAACGCCCTGTGTCCTCAAATGAGGACATTAACTTTAGGATATTTTTTTAAAGTGTCTTAGACCTCTTTTTTTGGAGGAATTTTTTTAAACATCAAGACCCATCTTCTTTTTATAAATAAAAACAATTTTTTCCCTTTTCAATGAGTTTCTTCATGAGTTTCTCACGAGTTTCTCACATCAGGAGTTGCAGAATACTTCACAATAGAGCAACAAGATTTTCATTAAAATGCATCGGTCCAAAAATTTTTCTCATCCTGTTGGAGGTATCGCTGGGGGAAAAAATCAGAAGAAGTCGTGGAATAAAGTCACAAAACAATTATCATCGAGATTTGAACCAAATTAAAACGGGCCAGAGTCAAATTTTGATGTCCTCATTTGAGGACCGGGGGATTTAATGTATACAATTCACCAGCAATAAGAAAACCAGTAGTTTTGTTAAAATTTGCAGAAATGTGGGTAAAATGAGGACAGCAATTTCCCGGGAAATTTTTAAAATTTGTAGAAATCTAGCCAGACTTCAATAAATTTCTATAATTTGTATACCTGGGCGTTAATGGGTTAAACCCTTCTGTCTTACTGACTGACTAACCGACTATTCGACTCTGACTATAACCTTCTTACTCTGTTTTCTGAACACAACTGACTTCCTCAAGTGTCTAACTTCAACTGAACTTCTTGAGAGACTGACTACGACTTTACTGCTCGACTGTCTTTCTACGACTCACTGAAAACGACAGACTTACTATCGATGACCAACAAGGTGACACACCGATAGTCTATTTGTTTCTTTCACCCCTTGTGTCAAACATCTGTTGTGTCTAGAGTTGTCACTAGTCTTGGGTCAAAGATCCTTATTAGTAATCCTCTGATCATCCTCAATCATTATAAACATCCCAGGCCATTACAACAGGATGGAGGATTCGAACTCACGACCATAACCTCCAAGTCAGGATCTTTAACCACCATACTAAAATAATATTAACAGCCGCAGAAATCTTAAAACTCATCAAAAATCGAAGTGGTGGTAGATGAATGTGATACGATGAGATGGATATTAAACAATTCGGACGTGTTAGTTCCAAGACATTCTCATTCCTTCCACTTTTCCACATTTTCACGGTAATTACTTTCATTCGTTGAGGGTGAAAGACAGACAAGAGAAATTCTATTTGAATGAGGGTCGAACAGCTGACGCTGAAGCAAAATTTTCTGAAGTGTAATAACAATTAAAAAACAAAGAATAGGATGTTGGTGATGATAATAGTAAAAAAAAAGGTTCGCAATGGAAAAAAGTAAAAAAGAGATAAGGAAATGAAATTTAAAAGAGAGAATTAAGGCGAAAGTTTAATCACGTGATAACATGAACAGAGATACAAAATTGTTGCTGATGGTAGACTATATTCGGATGCGCCCCCCACCACGATGATAATTTTATAAATTTCCCTTCTATATTATTAGAGACTAATTGGTTTAGGGCCAAAAATCTATTTTTGTCTGTAAATCTATATTATAAATGTTGTTCCGAGGTATGAGTTTTAAAAATGAAGAAAATTTTCAGCGGGCTAGGTTAAAAGCTTGATTTTGAGGATATTGAAATCCGCAGGGCTTTTGTAAGAAGAAAATATACAACAGAAAGATGGTGTATTGGGGAGATAAACGATTTCCTTTCTAAATAAACAGTTTCATTATAAAAGAAATAAATACATACCGAGGCATTATTAATCATTTACATTTGGCATTTCTTTTGGGAAGGAGGAGGAGAGCTTTCTTGGAATTTAAATACTAATGAAATCATCATCAACCCTTAATTATATTCCAATCGTGGTGCATTATAAGGTGATATTCATTGATATTTTCACCCTTGGGTAACAGGATACAGGAGGTAGATTTGAACACACGATCATAACTGCCACAGTCGAGTACCTAAACCACTATACCAGGCCTCCCGCAGTATAAGGTGACCTAATCTTAGGAAGAACACACTGGGATTTAGTGCCGGTTTTAATCCCGTTTTTCATCCTTTTGGGGTATAACAGGATGCGGGAGGAGGATTCGAACTCACGACCATAAGGTCCAAGTCAGGAACGTTATCCATTACACACGCCTATAGAAGCATCTTTTCCAAAAATTCTCACACTTAGAAAACGATATGCTTGCAAAGTTTTAATGTTTTTTTATTATTTATTTATATTATGCCTATTTATAAAAAAATTAAATGAAAAAGACGCGTGGAATACTCAAAGTAAAATTATATATAAATGAGTTGTATATATAACAAATTTAAGTGATTAAAATTCACCGACATCTTAAAAATCTCAGTTTTTATATTATTATATCAGACTTATTTTATTTATCCCTCTGTTGACTAGTATATAAAATAAATAGTCCAGTTTTAAACTCGTTCTTCAGCCTTTTATAGATATAACAAAATATGGGAGAGAGATTTGAACTCCCGACTATAACTTCTTAGTCTGAGACTTGAACACTACACCACAGACTTCCTGGTCTATAACGAACATGTAATGAAATAGTGATGATGACGATGAACGGGTGGACGGCTCTTGGGATAGCCGAATTACGTAGACTTTCTTCTTCTTTTAAACTTTTTATTTCTGTATTATTATTTTACTTTATTCCCTTTTACAGCTCTATAGATGCCCTTAATTCTTTTATTCGCAATTCTTGCCCTTCTTTAGCTTATCCTCAGCTGACTCTTGATTCCGACCTCTTTCTTTGAGTCTGTCAGACTGACTCTCTTCTTTTTTCCTATGTTGGATCAAGGCGTGATTATGCCTTATTTTCTCACCCTTGATGCTTGATAGTATTATCTTATATTTTGCTTTCAAACAAAGGCTTGCATCTTGAAGGCTTATTATATCCTTCATCACCGGGTTATCCCTTATCCAGTCACATAAACAACCCTTATTTATGGTTGCCTCATGACTGATTCAACATCTTTGAACTGTTGAGGATAACCCAAACAAGTGGCTCAAACCTTTATCTATATTTATTTCAACACTAAAAACAAAAGGCACTTCGGGCACTGGTTGCCCAGACCATTACAAACAAATAACATATACTGACTTGTGCTTTGATGTTACTTTTACATATTATTGGAGAAATAAAAACTTTGCCCACTTTCTACTGATGTGGTCTTGATTTTTTTAAGGCTTCAAATAATTTAAATATTTTGTTCTTCTGTTTGCTTCCTGTAATACCAGAAACTTTTTTTAAAGCTTTTGGAACAGAGGAAGAAGTATCGGGTTCCTGAATTTATTTATTTAATACTTTTCCACTATATGTACCAGTGGTGTCGATTATTGAGTCTTCCTCACGCTTTTCAGAAGTTTTTAAATAAACAAATATACAGTAGGATTTTATATACAGTTCTCTTCCTAATTTTGTGGTAGGCCAGGATTTGAAGACAAAAAAATTTAAAAATATAAAACCAAATAACATAAAATTTATTTGGCACATTTAACCTTTCTTGTTCAGGCCTGCTGCCTTAGACAAAGGCTCTACCGTGTCTAGCCAGGATGACTCCTTACATCCTGACGAGAGTAACCAACTGTCTTAATACCAAAACGGCATATCTACTGCATTTGTTTTGTTATTTTTGGAGGCTAAAGGAAGAAGATAATATTTCTGTCACTGTTCGAGAAACCGGTTTTCGTGAATTTGACCCTAAAACCGACAAACCCTAGAATGGACGTATCATAAATGCATAGGTATATATGAACCTTTTCATCGTCATCATCGCTGTAACTGTTGTTACCAAAAAATGAAGTCGTTGTAATTATCAATCTTGGTTCGAGACGAGTAAAGTCTTCCAACAAAGACAAATTTCTTTTATTCTCGTCGACTTTTAAGGTCATCAATTTTAATTTATGCAGACTTTGTCAGAATCAAATGAACTGTAATTAACGAAAGGGAAAATTCAGACTTTGAAAAAAGATGAAGGAGAAAAATGAGAAGTGCAAGAAGGAATTAATTGGTTTTCCAATTTTGTTAAAAAAAAATAACGAGAGAAAAAACAAACCCCGGTTGAGGAGTCGAAAAAAGGAACACTAATTCCATTTCAAGTTGGTCCCCTTTAATTTGCCTCCTCTTGTCCTTTAAATTTAAACATCTTACGTAAAAACGATCCTTTTAATTTACTATAAATTTTCTTTTTATGACTCACGAATTTTCTCTTCTCTCCGGGAGAAAGATGGCTGCGATGAAAGGCAGTGAACGGAGGGGTTGATGAAAATGAACTTGTCTGCTGTTGCACTTTTTCAAGCCCGAACTTTAAATGCCCCACAGGAAGAATGAAGTGAATTTATTGCTTTGTGATGAAAATGGAAAAAGTTCATTATGGGAATGGAAACAAAAAAGGCGATGGGGCTTTTAAAAATTGGAAACCGAACGAGCCCAAATCGAGGCGTTCGCTTTCATGGGAACTGAGAAATTGACCTATATGCAAATCACATTTAATACCAAACGAATCGCCCAAAGAATCCGAATTTGAATTTGTCAACGCATTTTGATGGAAATAAATTTTCCGAGGTCGTCATCAAAATTCATTCCATTAAAACGTCGTCATTTAGTTTCTTCGGGAAAAATGAAAGTTCATCCCTTAAATTGGTTTATCTATGAAGACCAAAAGAGAGAGTAGAGGGTGGAAGCTTAATGGGGAGATGACAATTTTGTTAACTTGAGAATCTCCCAAAGCAGTTTACGTTGAATGATTGAAAATATTTGAGGGAGGAGAAGGAAACCTGCCTGAGGTTATAGGTGTTGAATTATGGAAAAGGCTTTTCCCTCCTCCTTTGATCAAGGTCACTGATACAAATAGAAAAAAAAATTCTTTCAACAGGTCCAAGCCAAAACTTTTGTAGGTGAATCTATTTGAAAGATGAGGTGAATTTGTTCAGTTAAGACTAGTATGTTGAGTGGTGATGTTAGTGACGTAGCTTTGAAAGGAATAGGAGGATGAGGAGGGTGAAGGTGACAGGGTGAAAGTAGTAATTAGAAGGTGAAGTGTAAAGAAGTAATTAAAGCAATAATTTTGAAACACGGGAAATTAGTTAAAAGACAAACTTGACAGATGAGTGTTAGGTAAATTTTTCTTCACACACTTCCATGAAGAGTTTATTTCTTAACTAATGCACACTTTCACCAATAATTTTCAGACACTCAACCAATGTTTCAGCGTTTCAAGAGTCATCAGTCAGCGATAATTGCTTTTGACATTAATTCTAATTTATGTATTATTATTAAATTGTTATTTCTTCCCCATGAGCTGTTGCCTTAATGTGGCTAGGAGGTTTACCCCACCCCCACATTGATCTGGCAGGAGCTGGTAAGGCCACTACAGGTCAAGAATAGAAGCCAGATAAAATAGGCCTACAGCCAACTGGTCCTCCAGGTTAGGGGTTTGGCGTAGAGCTAACGACGCTAAAAAAAAATTCCTGTTGCGAATTCCCAAGGGAAGACCCAAGCCCATAAAAGGTTATTATGATGAAGATGATGATAGTTAAATGGCTGTTAACTAACAAATTTGTTGGCGTTGCTCTTTTTTTATATGAATTCAGCCAGTTCTTGTTGTACGTTATTCAAACGTATAGTTAAAAATTTAGATAATTTAAAACCCAAATTTTCTTTTTTTTATGTGAAGGATTTATTGTTTACCCTTTTAGAAAAATAGCATGTAACCCAGCGAAAGAGCCAAACTCACTACCCAAAAGAGCCAAATGTAAATCTTACAAAATTAAAATTTGTTCACAGAGTCATTTTTAACAGGACGATTGGTTTTAAAAGTACCGTCTCGAGCTTGTTTTTGCTAAATACTGTATGTCTTGGCTTAGAGTATTTATGAAATTAATTCCTCCTGTAAGTGTACACTACTTATGAAAGAATTCTGCACTAACATTGTTTTTTATAAAAATTTTACATCAAAGTGTGCATTATTTTCGAAATGAATTACCCACCACAGTAAGCATCATTCACTCACACTCAGTGACAACAAATTTTCATAAATAATATACGTTTTTAGTTTCTATAAGTATATGACATAAAAGTATAATATAATAAATAGTGTACACTTCCACGAACGATCAAATCTCATAAATGTTGCTCAACAGCGTACAGCTTTAATGACCATTTGTTCTTAAATTTCGTAGACATACATTAAATAAAACTTTGTATCATATTTATATAAGGCAAATATTTAGTTAATATATAATAGTCCGGGCTTGCTTTTGGAGGAGCAACAGTCTAAGAGTAAAAGAGCCGCATGTGTCTCCGGAGCCGCACTTTGCCGACCTCTGATCTAACCCATAAATTTGTATTGCTTTAAAGTGAGATAAGGAAATTTAAGGTTTTAGTTTAGTTTAGTTTAGTTTCTTAATTTCAACTCCGTGTTTCAGCTTTGGATATAACAGGATACGGGAGGAGGATTTGAACTCATAACCATAACTTCTCTAATCGAGCATTTTAGCCATTACACCAGGCCTTCCGCTAAGGAAATTTAAATTGAACTTATTTCCCCTTGTGGGCTCATTAAAATCCGGGCTGCATTTTTGGACGATTGTTCCAACGAACAAGTCCAAATATTAAAACTTTTCGACATGTTTTTGAGAGGAAATGTTGAGTATCAAATATCCTTATTCACATAATCCTGTTTTAACGGCTCGATAACATTAATTTCCGTTTTAATAAAGTTAAAAATTTTTCTTTAGTTTAAAATAAAAGGAAACAACTTATGATTCAATTGAGTTCATCAGGAATATGAGGTGGTGAATATAAGTTTGATTCGTATGAAATTTACAAGCAAATTCTAAAGAACATGTTGCTTTCGGTTTTGTGGTTTCCCTCCTCTCAAGAATAGTGCTTCATGACAACAACTTCCTTTTCCGGTGAGGTGTTCCTGTTACATCTGACTAGTTACCAATAAGTGAGATACGCGACTCGTGTGAGATTGTTAAGACAGCTTCACATCCTGTTTTCAATGATATCAGAATGAAGCAACAAGACTTCTTAGCGTTCGTAATAGATAATTATCTACGAAACTGGAATACCGTAGTTTTAAGTGAGTGTAAAATGAAATTGACTGTATGTTCTGTGATCCCTTTGATTTTATAATTAAAAAAAAATGAAAATCTCTAAGATGTGAGAAGATGTCGGGAGGAGGAATATTTTGAGGGGAAAATAAATTATTTTGAAAACCGATCTTCAAGTTTTTGATTTTACGAAATTGAACTCTAGTCTGAACTCAGTCAAATTTGCTTTAAGTTTTCATTCACTACCCCTTCTCCGATTCAACTGAAACTAAATAGTAAAAGGAAAAGATTGAAGACGCCTCCGGAGTTTCGGAAGAGTCGGACGAAAAATGAAAGTCAAAACTTGTCAGAGATCTGCCAAAAATTTTGACACAGACCTATAATTCAGGAAATAAGGCTTTAGATTCTAATTTTCTCATCTCACGACGCCATTTATAAAAAAAGCAAAATTTAAGTTATCAAAAGATTTTGATGAAGTGAATTAAATTTTAAGACGATTTGTGGATTCTGTTAATTATTTCATAACTTCAATTAAATAATTATGTCAGTTTGATATTCTCCTTCTTTTATTTATTTATTAATAAGGCGGGCGTTGAAAATTCCGACGAGAGATTTAAAAAATTTTCCGTTTGGTTGAGTTTTCATATCCGTTTGATTGGCGCTCACTATTTCCAGTATTCTGTTGTGACTGTTAATTCTTTTGGTTAATAACAGAGTGAATGCTAATAAATCTGCCGCAGTTTTATTTACCGAAAGAAAATGGTTTTTGAGTTAAAGCAGGCGTCAGCAAAACTTTTTCGGTTGCGGTTTTGGATTTAACAAAAACTAATTACGTAGAACCCGTTTTGGGTCAGAGGTATTCTCAGTTTGGAAAACAGTCAGAAAACTGTCTTTTTGGGTTTATAAAATTTGTTCCTAGCTTATAAACATAGTTGTAAGGTTTAATTCCAATCAATATCACTTTGTGTGCGGAAAAGGTTGAATGAAATTTACTTCCAAGCTCTGTCTTAAATTTAGTGACATTTACGAAAATTATTTCTAATTAGTGTGGAAGAATTATGAAACGAGTTTCCGCTCAAAGTGTGCATTACTTATGAACTGAATTCATTATAAAGAGTGTAGTATTTAGCAAAAGAGTTAATCCTAAATCTACGCATTATTGTATGAAATGATTGATGGAACCTTGCTAAAAGTGTGTGATATCTATAGAACAAGCATAAACTCTGTTTGAATGTGTGGCTGATTTAACTGACAATCAGTTTTAATTACATTCCGCGTAAAAGAAGACCTGATTGTATGCGTAGTTATAACCCTGTCCCGTATAAATTCTATAAAAGATGGAAGCAGTCAACAATAACTAAAAGCTTATCGAACACTGATATAGTCAGCAGGCATGACTTTGAGACCGCATAAAATAAATTTTTTAAATCCTCGAATCAATTCCCAGTTATCTTCATATATAAGACAGTTTGTAGGTCTAGTACTATGGACTAATATCTACTGGAAAAAACAGTGTATTGATACAGGACGTAAGTGCAAAGTGCCTGAGTTCGCAGAGGTCAGCAAAGTGCGGGTGTGACCCTTCCGCAGGTCCACAGGCTCGGACTATTAACTTAATGTTATCTCTACATAACTATGATACCTAATTTTTAAAACGTACCATTAGTTAAGCAAAGACATACAGTATTAGGAATGGCAGGCTCGAAAATGTACTTTCAACCCCAATCACTTTGTTAAAAATGTTTCAGCAAAATTTGTCTCTACAGCTACTCAAATAAGTGAAATTTCTACTTTGCAAGGCTTATATTTGACTCCTTTGGATGACAAATTTGTTAGCCACTGGTATGGTGCATAAAAAATTAAAAAGAAAAATACAAAAATGGCGTGAGACAACAGTAAAAAGGAAAAATATTGCTGATATCATTATCACCCAAGACACACCTCTTCAGAAAATGAGAGAGAGAGAGTTTGGGTTCCAAATTGAGAATCTTTATTATTATAAAAAAAAAATTATTCAGCGAAGGGAACCGACAACCGGATTAATAAATGAATTTGAAAAAGAAAAGCAATTTATAAGGGAGAGAGAATCGGAAGGTTTTATCACGGCATCTATACAAGGGATGTAGAAGAAAAATCCTTCGTCATTTCCGATTAATTAACCTCGAAAAAAAAGAAGGAAAATAAATTTTCTGTGACGTAAAAAGTTTCAATGGGAGTAGGCGGGCAAGCTCGTCGAGGAGTCCTTAAGCAAGAGAAAAATGAAGGAGCCATTCCTTCCAACCACTTTACATACCTTCTTCCATTTATTCTCTAAAATTTTCTTCATTCCAACCCCGAATTATCGGCACATTATTATCCAAACCAAACATGTTATTGGATTTTTGGAAATGGAAACAATCTACAAAAACCTCAATACAAGTTGGCATTGTGCCCCCGGGAAAATGGCGCTTCAAAAGGATGTCTTTCCTCCCCCTACCAAAAGGAAGTCGTTCCGATTATTAAAGGTTAAATTTCAAAACGGAAACGGAACGAGATTTCTATTAGGAACATTTCAAAAACATTAAATTTGGTTCAAAGTCGAAGTTTAGTACTGCGGAAATTTGCTTACAAGAATATAATTATAAGGCTATAGGGGTTGGTTTCTAAATTAAGGGTTGATGTCAGTGAAAAAGAGAAAATATTGAGTAGTATACATTTCAGGGTTTTGTATATATAAGCTTTTGTTTTAACTTAGAGCAGCGCTGTTCAACTTATCATAGCCCGCGGACCATACTTCCTTCATCACACATTTTGGGGCCAATAAAGTGGGCCAACCATCATCAAACGTTAAACGGATTACTGCTATTTTCAGCCAGGTTAACTGAAGTTACACAAACTTAAGAGTCTAACTTAATAGTAATAGTCTAAGTAATAGTAGTATTATAGTAATAGTAATAGTAATATTCTAAGTAATAGTCAAACTTAATAAATTCATATTAAATTTAAATTTTGACTTAGTGAAATAATTTTAATCTTAATAACAATAATTTGGTCACATGAATTTATTCGCAGTAAAATTTACTCGCGGACCATAAAATAATTTGGTGGGCCGCCAGATGGACAGCCCTGACTTAGACTAAATTTTATCGTTCAGTTATTTTAGTCATAATCTACTTTTTAACATTTAATTCAGTGTTTCCCAACCTTTTTTAGGCCATGCCCCACCTTAACATTTTTATGCTCCCCCCATACATACTTTTTATACAATTTTTTATACAATACATATAAATATATTTGTTAAATCAACGATTAATTGACGGACACTTATTTCAAATCGACACCAACTTAACGATGTGAAACTCTACAGAAGTTGAGTTGGGCCAATTAGGTGCGAACAACGGTGCTGTTTAGCGAGTTTTAAAACGTCCGGATTTCCCCGACCTAGTTGACATTTTGGCAACAGCAAACGAAATTATACCTAATAGTTATCTACAGCATTTTTAAAAGAATTTGCCTGTTTTGTTAAATTTGTCACCGATATCTAGCATTGCATTTAAATAACCCAAAGCGAAAGGATTAAAATCGTGTCGAGACCATTTTTAAATTGTCTCCTATGGGGCGTGGGCCCCACGTTGGGAAACACTGATTTAATTAGTTATTTCAAGGGGGTGAATGCAGAGAGCAGAAGACGTTGAGTTTTAGAGAAAGAAAAATTATTTTTCGATCTTGCGGGGGAATATCTATATAAATAGCTAATGAATTCGTTAAATTTTATGAGTCCTTCTTGGAGGAAGAGCAACAGAATTTTGATTCCAAACTTTGGCTTTAAAAATTAACAAAAAGGAAAGTTGAGGAGAAAGAAATTTCCTTGGTTTGAGTTTTTAGAAAATGAATTTATGAATAATTCAACCCAAAAGTAGTGATGCAAGAGTTCGTTTTGTCAGTTGTGCACTTTCGTGCAAAAGCCATTGCACATTTTTGGTGGTGACTTGGTTCAAAGGAAAACTGTTTTCTACTTGGTATAAATTGTTTTTAAATTGACTTTTGCAGAAAACTTGAAATTTTTACCGTATAAATTGAAGTAAGATGCGATAATGCGTTTTATACTGAATAAAATACTCAAAATTTGAAATTTTCAAAAAAGTATACGTATAAATTTTTAATAAGTGTTTGGATAGCAAGAGGAAAGGGGAGGAAGAATGTGGACTGTGTAGTGTATATACGATAATGTAGTGGTTGATTAACCCTGGTTAAAGGGTATGTCAGTTTAATTTAATTTAATATATATTATAAGTGTTAATAAACACTAAGATACTAGCTTAACAAGATCTAAGCAAACTGATGTAGCAATAGCACGAAAAGTTCTATCGCACACTACCCTAACCACGTTACTTGTTAAGAGAAGTTCTACTGTATATAACGAAAATTTATTTTCCTGAATAACTTCTACATCCCCTCCGCCTCCCTCCACCTTACAAAATTTGTGTATATATATATAGATAGTATCAAAAGCAAATATTGTATCATTTGATTTAGCTGTTTCATCACAGTCTGGGTCTTGTATAATATGAGATTCACGAGACATGTTTTTAATCAACAGTTCAACCGCGTTAATTCAGAGACCAATGTTTAATTCTGCTCATTAGTGGCAATCGTGTCAACCATGTTGAAAGCTCTCTCTCTCTCTTTCAATTTTTCTGCTTGGAGGAATTTCGAAAGCTTTGAAATCCTGCCAGTCATCAAGTGGCTGACTTTTCCGACGTTTGAACATCTTGGGGTTTTACCTTAATTGGCCGTGCACTTCCTCTATCTTTTACGGTCCTTTAGTTTCCGCTGTTTTTGCATTACTTCTCTTATCTCAGACATTTTGTATTCAGTTATGTGCTGCGTAAGTTTTTCAGCATAAAAAAAGGAACCCGTAGACTTCCTCGGTTTTTTTTTCCTGCTTGAATGCTTTTTAATGGCTTTCTGTAAAATGGTTTTTCTTTTCCTTCATCTTCATCCTGTGTAAAATCTATTTCTGTTACCCTTTCTTGTAGAAGAGGATTCGGGGACCGAAATTATGATTTTGTTACTTGAATAAATTCATAAAAATGCGGACGGTTGTGTTGACATCAAAGCAGCGGGGCAAATGTTTTGAATAAATAACGAGTTCTCGGGGAAAGGATATGAATTTGAGTTTTTCCACTGCTTTCCCGGATAAGAACTTTTATCAGCATTCTTAATTAATATTATCGTTAGGCTATCTTAAAACCACTCTAATTAACAGAGCTTTCTGTATTTTTTCTAATGAAAGGTTTTGCAGTTGAAAACCCCTTTGAAGTTGGGTCGATTATGTTTTTCATTCAGCCAAGAACGTTCCGGGTTGGGTGCCCTGGAGGGATTTTAAGAAAGGTTACCGTTTATTTTAGAGAAGAAAGGTTCGCTGAGGTCGATAAGCGAGAATCGAACACTCGACCCTTTGAACGGATAGATGAGCTCTCTCCGACCTCTCCACAATCACAATCTCCCTTTCTCTTCCTCTTTCTTCCTACATGGCCTCTAGATAATTTTGAAAATTTTCTCAGAATTTGTTTAATTTTTTTTATTAATATTAGAGAATAATATTAAAGAGAGCTCTTATTGCCAATAATCAATAAATTCAAGCCTCGAGGGCTTTTACTGTGAAGATAGAGAATTGAAAAGGAATTTGAGCGAAGAAAGAAGACGAAAAGGAAGCGAGGAGTAGAAAGGAAAAATTTATTTGCCATTAGAATGCACGACACGGACTTAGATGATTTGTTATCTATCACTTTTTTTTATCTATTTTCCTTGTGACTGAATCTTACAACAATTTGAAGACCTGATTCTGTTGAAAATCATGTTTTGCCATTTCTCTCTTTTCTTTCCCTTATTGAGAAATATTTTTGTCTGCCGGTCTTCAGCATTAAAATAATTATGACTAGGTTGTGGAAACTGAATCAACCTTCCCTTGAATTTTCCTTCTTTTTCTTTTCGTTTGGAGCAATGTTGCAATGTTGGAGCAAGTTGTTGATTGTGAGTCAGCTACCTTTCGTTTAAGGCTTACTCGCTGACTGAACATTACTACAAAGGTTGGGAGCCGTAGAGGAATTTTGAGGTGAAAGGATAGTGGATAAGTTGGAGGAAAAGATTTAAGGTAAAGAAGAGCAGGAGAAAACAGGCACCCAGGTGGGATTTGAACCACGGCCCTTGGAGTGGTAGTCGAGTGCTTTAACCTCTCACCTACCAGACCCCCCACTGAATTTTCTCTTATAAAAATTTTTAAATGAATTTTAAAATTCCTGACGGTTGAAGTTTAACTTTAAAATAAACCAACAGGTTTTGAGATCTGACAAATCAACGGCTCAAGACCAAACAGCAACAAACTCAAGAAGTCTGAAACCAGAGGCGCCGCTCGTGTGTTTGCTTTCCATTTATTTATCGTCATCTGAACCGTAAAAAAAGGTTACGAGAAGGACTTATTAACAATCGGAATTAAAAGCCTCCTACCGATGTTGTATTTGTAATCAAACTACTCTTTAATACTTCGCTTTACGAAACTTAACGTGACTAAATTCTTTGCTTACAGCTAATTTCATTTTTACGGTGGTTGTAAATGAAAGCCTAATTGATAATGACCCAATGGAGTCGAGCCTTTCGACCGAGAGTGAACGCCTTGAGGGCACTAAAAACGGGAGAGAAAAGTCAACAAAAGCACCCGAGAACCTCAAAAAAGTCGTTAACGAACGTAAATATAAATTTTATTTTTAATTTCATAATGATTTTCAAGCCCACAACCACTTTTCCGTCGGATTTCTTTTCTTTTTTCGTGAGGATAAAAAAGGAGAGTGGAAGATGATGGTAAGGAAGTGAGAGCATGAAAAGAAAGTTGGAAAGTTCGGAAGGAGAGGTAGGTCGATGAACCGCTTAAAAGGGGACATAGACAAAGGCTGTCGAGTAAGATTACCGCATAAAACGGATTTCATTGTCCGCGTCTGATGTTTCATGGACTCGAACATGGAAGAATAAAGAAGAAAGAAGCAGAAGGAAAAGCAGTATAATCTCAATCAATTTCCCTTCCTCGCGTATAGTTTTCCAGGAAAATGGTGCCCGACAGTATTTTTCTTTGGATTAGAAGACCACAACATTTTAGAGCTTTGTTTTGTCAGATAACATTCTTCGAAATTCTCAAAACCATGCGCTTAACATTTTATTTAATGTTCCAGACATGGGGTTAATCTATTTGTTTTGGATAACCGATGTAGAATGTTGACGAGTGTAGGAATTTCGAATTTTTTTTTTTTTTTTTCCAAATGAAATAGTAGTCTCTGTAGTGTCTTATAATTTTATTATACCTCTGTGGAAAATAACTCCATTTAAATGGCCACCATTTTATCCCCGACAGAAATCGTCCCTTTTATCTAGGTTTATGCGGTCCAATACTAAAATTTATTTTCTTCAAATTCGTTTATTATTCACAAATGCTTGTTTTGAGCCTTGGAATTATTCCCTGTTTGCTCATGTGAGACTTCCATATTTCAACAGCTTCAATGGCAAGCGAGTGAAGGAGTCAATACCAAATTACGGATAACCAAAAAAACTTCTCAAAGAACCGTGCACTTTAGATATTTTTATCCTTCATAAAAGTGTGCATTAATTATGAAATGGATTTTTCCACGAATTTTGCATTAATTTTGAGATATAACAGTTTTCTTATTATTGTTGTTGAGTTGTTATTGTCGGTCTGAAACCTGATCGTTTTTTCCTCGTTTTTGAATCATATTTTAGAATAATTCTAAACTACAGAGAATTTTCTTGTCGTAATCCGGTAAGCTGTTGTGAATATTAATAATGGTTTAACATATACGAGTCAATGACCCCATTCCTATACGATAACAAAACTCAGCAGTTTAAAATTGTGCTTAAAGTGTATAGTCGTTTTGATGAAATCTAATTTCTATATAATGAATTATTTATTATTATTATTATTTATCTTTAACAATAAGCGATAGATAGGAATGTAGAGAATATCGCGCTAACCTGTCCTTAGGAAGGTGCTTCTGAAGCTTACATCACCGTCATGTTACCGAGGCTGCTGACTGCATTTTGAAAGGTTTGATATCAAGAAATGTGACTTATAGTCGTGAGATACACTTAATATTAATAATTCCCGTTGGAGCGTTGAGATTTGTACCCCAGAGGCTACAGCGATATCTGGAAAAGATGCCAGGCTAGCCCAAGGCTCACATCCTGAGGAAGGTGTTGAGTAATCAATAACATAGCATAATCTACTCGGAGGCATTTTGAAGCAGATTTCTGAATAATATAACCCACTAACCAATCACGACGTGGAAATAGCGGGATAATAATGATAATAATAATAACTAAAATGTACAAAAGCTAGAATATTTAATACGCCGTCGCCATATGTTGTTCCAAGACCTCTTTCTTTAAGGAAATGTTCAATGTATGACTCATCTAGGCATATGAACAAATCTCTGAGCTTTTTCATTGTTTCATCGGTAAAACATCAAATCATTTCCAGAGATTAATCTTTGAAAGGCATTTTGAACAAATTGCTCAAATTCAAAACGGCTCGAACCAGACACCACTTGATACCATTATTAGCGGAAATTTCTGCTGAGAAATATGAAAAGCTTCTTTCAGCAATTAAGTCGTTTCTGACTAAATCCCCTCTTTTCCGGGTTATTTTGCTTTCCGTATAATCTAAATCACCCGTAAGAATGGAATCGAATTTATCATCTGTCGGGAAACAAGTTCGTAAGAGAACCGATTTTGTTTTCACGTGTTTTCCCGGATACATTCAAAAATGGAAAAAGTTCGTGTGAGAGAACCAATTATGAAACCTCGAGAACGGAAATAAATCAAGTTTGAGGTTTCTCAATTTTTTTTCTCTCCCATCTCGCTCCTGTTACAATCATTTCCCTTTCTTATTCTCTTTCCTCCCAACCCAACACCTCCACATCCTCCTCTTCTGCTGTTTTCTCGCCCCCATACTTAAGGCCCTTAAAATTAAATTCGAAGAGGTGATTGCTTTTTACTTAAGATTTCATCGAAAAATAAATTAATTTTAATTGACAATTAATCCCTGGTAAAATCAAACTTAACTATTTTCCCGTTCTGTGTAAATTGAATTTCGCAAAGGTTGTAAAGACACTGTCGGCCCTGTCTTTCGAAAACGAAATCAGCTAATAGCAGTTTAATTAATAAATAGCAGTTTGTCTTGGAACTGCTCTCAAAGATTTTTATAATTCAAGTAACGTGGTCCAGATAATAAATTCTTTTTTCCCCGCGCTGACAGCATCCTTCCTTCTCTTCCGCCCACATCTCACCATCTATTTAAAATTTCGCCTCTCTTTTTTGACCTCCTTTTGTTTATTTTTTACTCTTTTCTCCCTGGCCATTTTTTTTTCTCAAATAGAAAGAAAACAAAAATTTCTCGGACGTGGTAAAATGACAGTCGGCGTAAATCTGACTCACGATCAAACAAAGAAATTTTCCGAACACGTTTGGGATTTTTCATCAAACGATAAGCTGTCGTTATTTCCCAAAGATTTGAGAGCCGGAGGCGATTGATGAGTAACTCGAAATAGAACGATAGATTTGGAGATTTCCCGGGAAAATATTTTTCCCTCCCTCCCTCCCTCCCACACTCTCTTTAACGGTTTTCATTCTTTGTTCTTCTAAAGCAGCACAGGTTCTTTAACGTCAATTCAAGAAACCTTTTCCAAAATGGGGGAAAAAATTGGGAAATCTGTTGAAGGGGGAAAAAAAAATAAAAACATAAAAGTAAAACGAATCGACCGGAAGGAGTTTTCGCCGATGGGAAATTTTTCCTTTTAATATTCTCACCGGGTTCAGCGGCACTTGTTCACCAAATCCGAAAAATTTGAATCGAGGAAACCGCTAGCAGGAACAGATGATCCTCAAAAGTGGGGGAAAAATTTGACTGGGATTGAATGGGCTAATAGTGGCTTGAAATATACACCTGCATGAAATGTTAAGCTTTTCCAGAACCTTTCCCGGTTAATTTTTAATTTAAAAAAAAGCTTTCATCTCTAAAACAGGGCCGTACGACCGTTTTTCTCTTTTTGACCTGACTTTTTTGTTTGGATTAAAAAAAAATACAAAAAGTCTTTCGTTCCGTCTTTTACGAGGTTAATTTTATGGAAAATTTTACAGCATACAGTCGAGTTTTGATGCCGTTTTTCACTCTTTTCGGCCATAACGGGATACGGGAGGAGAGTTTGAACTCGCAACTATAACTTCTTAGTCAGGCACTTAAACACTACACCACAGACCTCCCGCAAATGTACGGTTATAAAGTTTAGTTGCGGAATCCAAACTACTGTATATTGAAATATTAATAAGCGCTCTCTTTGATATTGTAGGAATAGAACGTTCAAGAAAGTGTGCATTATTTATGGAATTTGGTGGTGGTGGTTTTGATCCCGTTTTTACGCTTTTTTTGGGTAAAACAGGATGCGGGAGGAGGATTCGAACTCACGACCATTTGCGTCCAAGTCAGGAACTTAACCACTACACCACTCCTCCCATTATTTATGGAATGAATTCATCGAAAATGTGTGCAATACTTATGAAATAAGTGAATATATATAGTGAAATGGAAGGAAACATTTCCTCCCGCCCACTATTTATGAAATGAATTCATCGAAAATGTGTGCAATACTTATGAAATAAGTGGACCTCTAAACTTTCTTATGAAATGAATCCATCCACACATTCGATGAATTCATTTATAAATAATGCAATTCGAAATTTCATTCTTGAAATGTCCATTCTTTTGACATCTGTGTACATCATCTTCCAATTTTTGAACAGCATAAATTTTTACTTGAATATCCACTTATTTCATAAGTATTGCACACATTTTCGATTAATTCATTTCATAAATAACGCACACTTCAGCCAACATTTCATTCCTAACGTCCGAAAAAGTCCACCGCTTTTCGGGCTCATCCCCTGTGCTACATCACCTTCGCCAAAAGTTTGCCAGATTTTTGGCCAAAAATCAATTTCAGGGGTTAGTTGTGTTAGTTTTTGAGTGTCACCTCTACCACACATTTACCACATGTTAGCCTTCTGACGAAAGATACATGTACGAGTTTCCAGTTTTAGTCGGAACATGTGTAGCAGTAAAATTATTAAAGTTTTAAATGAGTCAAGCTGGCTCAATCTGTGAAAGCGGTGTTAATTGAAAGCCTTGAGCTGTCAGCAAAATCTAATTTTGAATGAAGAAACATTTGGAGATGTTATATTAGGCTGAATAAAAAATTCCTTTCATATTTGTCACCATTTCTCTTCTTTCTTTCCTTCCTCTATGGCATTTCTCCTTTCATCTCTTTTGTTGTGAGATTTTTTTTTCTGGAAATTCCAGAAGTTTGGAGGAAAACCAAAGTAATAAAAATGAAACATACTTAGTGGAAATTTTCCTCGAATAAATGGAGCAGTCATAAAACCGTAGGGAAATGGAAAAAAGAAAAATAGTCAAACATAAAAAGGAGAGAAAGAAAGTTGGAGGATTTGTCCAAAAGGGAATGACCACGAGTGGAGGAAGAAAGCAACAAAGGGAATGAAAACGACGTGTGAAAAAGCAATTTTAATAAATAGAGAAAAGACGCAAATTCCTTTCACTACCGGATGTTAGTTTTGAGCTGACACCTTGCCCGGTCACCTTTTTCCTGAGGAAAACTAATTTCTCTTAAAGCTATGTTATAATGCTCAATAAACAATAAATAAATGACTTCTGTTGCAATTGCTCTGAAGTGGCTGAACTTTGCTATCATTGTTTAGAGAGGATAGAAAGGGAAGTAGGTAGTAAATATTGAAATGAATAACCAGGAAAAAAGACGCCCGTGCAATCATTTTCAGATAAAGAACCTCGACGCCAGTAAATAAATAAGAAAATTTAAATAAGATGAACAAAAGTTCGTTCCGGCGGCGAGAAAATCGTCTTGATATTCGTTTTATTTTCTTCCCTTCGCCATTTCTCTCTCTCTCTCTATCGTGTGAGAGGATAAGAAAAGGAAATGACATAAGGAGAAGAACCATTATCATCTATCTAACTCTACAGTTTCATCGAATTTGGAAATTTGTAGAGTTTCAATTTAATTGTTTTCCAACTTCCTGAGACTATTTTGCCCTCCCTTTTCTTTACAATTTATCGTTCGTCATATTACACGATAACTGACAACAATCGGTGTCGCTGTGACGTGGCGGGAAATTCGTTCAAATCGTGGAATTGGGTGGCGTGAGTGATGTTTGAACCCACCGCCTTCCTTGTCATGCCAGTGTTACATTCTGTGATATTGAAAACTGGAGAACGCAGGTAGAAGATGGAATTGTTGTGGTTTTAAAATTTGAAAAAGTCAAGATTTTTGGGGGTTGATCCCGTTTTTCACCCTGGGGTGTAGCAGAATACGAGAAGAGGATTAGAACTCACGACCATTCTACACTCAGGCGCTTTAACCACTACACCTCCCACCAAAAGTAAAATATTGGTTCCAGTTTTAAACTAACCATTTATGAAGGTTTAATTTCATAAGTAATGCACACTTTTGCATAAAATTCATTTCATAAATACTGCACACAATTCCTTTTTCCTCTTCCATATTCCACTACATCCATTATGATCAACACGTATTGAAATAAAATTGTTTTTGGTGTTCATATGTTTTAGAACGTAACACTCTGACTCTAACTGTCATGTCACATAAGATTATCTAGGAATCGGTCAACCTTGTTTGAGAAGATTTAGTAAACCCTTAAAATGTGAACTTTTCTCCTGCCACGTCTTGTTTTCTATGTGACATGATTGTCTGATTGCATATCGTCAAAATTGTAGGTGTTATCCATCACGAACACCTCAACTATTAATAATACTTTCCTAACACTTCGAGTCAGCGATGTTTGAAATATTAACGGAAATTAAGCAATTTGTTTCTCTTGATTAGACTAATGTAACAAGACTATTAATTATATTAGGCTCTCTACGTATTTAATTTGATCAATTTCTTGTTTGACTATGATTAATATCCTCTAAAGCTCATTGGGTAATTTTTCATGTCTTTTATCAAAACAATAGTCTAAAGGATTCACAGAGATGGAGGAGGAGAGGGGAGAGGGAATAAATACATTTTTTTCTTCAACTGGCGACAAAATTACAAAAGACAGACAGACAGGAGAAGAGAGAGATGAAGACTCTTGTAAAATGAATGAAATCATTTTCTCTTCGGTGAACTTTTAACTTCAAAAGAGAATAGCCTGCTGCCTGCTGTCTGTTCTAGCTAAGTACATAGCTGACACATTTTCTTTTTCTGCCCTTTTTTTTGTACGAATGTGTATTTAACTGTCAGTCATCTCTTTATGTAAGACTCGAAATTTCCGGAAATAATAAAATATGAAGTGTATCTGTGTGTACGCGTTGTTAACTTTTTCCAAGTCTTTCTCCCATCTCATCTCTCTCTCTCTCTTTCTGCTCTTAGTTCTATGAAAAAGAATTCTGCCCCCTTCGCCCGGCCCCATTTCATTCTTTTGCCGTTTCTTCTTCTTCTTTGTGTTTTCATTCTCAATAAGAATTGATTCATGTAAATATCGTTTTGAAAACTATTCAATTTCAGCAACAGAAAAAATGTGATTCTCGTCAGATAAATATTTCGCATGACTTGAGGCTAAAGAGGAGACCCCAGGACGAAAATCATTTTTTGAGCTCATTTGACCGAATATATTTTGCCTTCAGAGCTTTAAAATTTCGTTTGATTGGTTTTGAAATCATTTTTAAATCCCGATGAAGGTTTTTCGTTCCATAACTCTGTCGGTTGTTTGCCAGAAAGGAAATGTTATGCGAAAACTGTCTCAGTTCAAAATGAAAGGTTGTGTCGCAAATAATTACAAATATTTTACAAGAAACAATATTTAATTTATGTACAGGCTGTCCTGGAAAATTTTTGTCAAATTTTTAGGAGATTATGAGAGATAGAGAAGGAAGGGCATAAGTTTGGATTATTTATGGAGTTAGATCTTTTTGCTTGATTAACAATCCCTTCAGATCTTAATCGATTTCTGTAGTCCGTTCGAGCAAGATAACTGTGGATTTGAACAATTATTTATTGTATTTCAGATGAATAACACTTCCCCTTGCCAAATGCAATTTTTTGAGAAGCCGGATTGTTGGGACATTATTTCAAAGATGTTCGCTGTCATTCACACTTGCGAGTGGGCACTGGGAACCCATCTAAACCCACAACCACCGTATTGTAAGTACAAATAAGATAAGACACTCAAAGAAGGACAACAAGAAATGGTTTTGACCACTTATACAAATTATTTTTATTATAAATTGAATATTCCCACTAATTAGTTATAAAGTACACCCAAAGCTTAAGAATATTGCCAATGAAAACGTTGATGAAAAGTTGAATTTGGATGTCTCGCAAAGGTCAGATTCCCAATTAGGCTCCTTGCAAAAGAAAAAAAGGGCAAGAGATTATGTTTAAATCCCCGGTTCATGGGATCCATGGGAAAAGTTCTTAACCACCAAATCATCTAATTCTCCTAATCTTTCTTCTGAAAACAACAACTCCTAACCGTCTAGATCCTCAATATTACATTTTCCCGAATAAAGTAGGACAGCGCCGGTCGAACGAATTTAGAGTTTCCTTTTAGGACAATAACTCAAAAAGGATTTCCTTATGTAGGCTGACAAAGAAAAGATTTTCCTTCCTACTGGAAAGGAATTTACGCAAAAACCTAGGATAGAAAGTTAGTATTGGTTATTACACCGCTCAAGTTGAAAATAAGTTGTATGTTACTTCGCCTACTTTGAAAGCTTCAGTGTGTTTAGTTGTATATCAAATATAAAACTTTATTATTAATAAAACTCTAAACAAAGGAGACAGGGTTCGTCTTGTTGTGTTACTTGATAAGAGCGCAGTTTTGTAAATTTTCAAGTAGTTATAAGCCTACATCCTTTATATATACTGTACATACACCAAAACGAGGGAAAGAAGATAAGAAAAGCTGTCAAGCTACTTAGTCAAACGCACGTTTCTTTATCTTATTTCCCGTATTTAATATTCCTCGACGTTCAAGAAGATATATAAATTATATCGGTAAGTCAGAAGCGTTGTGGTATCTTTCCAACTATCTTGATTCTGAAAGCAGTTAAATTCTGACGATTTTCAAATGCAAGAGTTTCTCTTCCACTAATACTTGAATTATGAATAGAGGAAGGAGAGTGAGGTGGGGGATGTGGGTGGGTAAGGCAACACCAGGAGATCACGAAATTCTTTTAACTAATCTAAATTGTCTAAGGGAAGGAAAAGTGTTAAGCACTTAAAAGATTTTCCAGCTTAGCTTTCACTGAATAACTTTAACTTTCGATCTTTCGATATTGAATTTTTTATTATATTCAAGCAAATTACTCGTCTCCTCCAATCTTCTCACTCCTCTCACCAGTCTCTCAACCTGAGGTTATAAAGTTTTGTTCCTCACCCCAACTTTTATTTTTAATGAATCCAGTGAGACAGCTTCTTTCCTTCCAATTTTTTTTTTATCTTCTTTTCTTCTCGTTCTTTTCCTGAATCAACACTCTCATCAGAGACCTTGTTAACGGTTTTTCCCTTTTTTTTTCTTATAAAAATAATTTTGTATTCGAAGCAGGGTCGAGTTCTTAAAATTAGAGGATTTTAACAGCCGTAACTTTTTCTTTTCATCGAGTTTTAAGAGTTAAAACTTTTTTTTTTCTGCTGCTGTTCTTTTATACAATTTGAAACTTTGATGGGTTAGGTTCAATCAATTAGTAATTCGTGCGGGAGTTAGATATCGCTCTGCTTAAACGGAAATCCGGAATTCAATTTAAAGCAGACAGTTATACATACAGTTTGATCTATCAACACATACAAACTCTACCATACCGAATAACCTACCACCCACCCAAGATTTAACTCGTCATTCGTCCTGCCATAATTAATTAGGTCGTTAACCAACCCATTGATAATGAACATTTAACTGTGCATTATATATGAAATAAATTCTCCGTTTTCGTAACAAAATAAACATCTGGCAAAAAACGGAAGGTTTTTACGACTCGACCTAATACAACAAATGGAGAGAGCTATTGTTGAAAATTTTTAATTGAGTCGAATTAATTCAAGCTGTCAAATTAAAATGATTACAATTTCGATTTTAATTAAAAAAAAAGCTTTCCGTCAACAGTTTGGTTGGATTTTAATTATAAAATATATTTATATTAATAATAAAATAACGTGACACACCCTAACAGTGTTTCATTTGCTAAAAGGATGTTGGAAAGTTTTAATATAAGCACAGTGAAAGCTAACACAATAATAATATTAACGCTAGTGACCATAGCCCCGTAAATTTCAAAAGTCATCATATACTGTTTTAATATAATTTTTGATAAGGTAAAAAAAATCGAAAGTTTTTATTATTTATATTATTATAGAGAGTTATTAATTAAGGATATAATTATTGAAGTTATTAGAAGTAAATAAATACCAGAGTAGAGCTGGAATCTTGTGGTATTGTATTTCAACAGACTACTAATTAAGTTGGAGTTTAAAAGGCCTGTTAGAGTTGGTAACCACAGTCTTCAAACTGAAACTTCAATTTCCATAGAAGCTGGAACATTTCAATAAGCTGGAGGTGAAATACTAAAAAATAATTTACAGAAATTGAGGTCGTCATAAACCGCTAATCTGACTGGGGTGTATTATCGCGAACGAATTTCTCTAAAACGGATGAGTATAAGCACATAATACTGGTGAAATGGTCACGGGGAAACCATTTCTATCTGATTATGTTTTTTAATTCATTAAAGAAATTAGATTCTCACTGAATTACCATTGATCAAGCTTTCAACCCTTGTCGAGGGAGGAAGGAAGGAAAAAAAGGAAACCCGTCGTGAGAGACACTGACGTTTTAACCTTCTCCATCCCTCACACCCCTTCCACTATATTCCTCAAAAGAAAAGTCTAAAAGGTTAGACCAGGACCGGTCTCTGAAATTCAAGTAGATGTAATCATTTGGATGTTTGTGTGTTTGCCTTTGACAATAAAATAATGGCGTCTCTTGAGTCTAGGCATGAGGAGGAGTTAAGATTTTTATGAGTTTCAACTGAGTTTCCCTTTTTTTTTGCTGACCATCAAACTAAGAAAACCTGCTGACAGAGAGGGAAAAAAAAGATGTGAAGAGTTTTTTTCTTGTGCCCAGAAAACATAAATTGCTGCATCCCATTGATCTCAATCTCCATTGTTATGTAAAACGACATTTTGAATTTCTATGTTTGCTTATCTTTAGAATCGTTTGAAGAAGAAGAGGAAGAAGAAAACTGAGCTTGAGTATCGAAACCACTGTCTAAAATTTAAGAAAATTAGGATTTATAGCTTGGGGTTTTGAGTTTTCTACTTTTGAAGAAAGAAAGAAGGAGGCGTTGGGAGGTGGTGGTGTGGAGGAGGAGTGTTAGGAAGAAAGAAAGAAGAAAAACTTAGGGCTTAGTAGCAGTGGCGTGCATTGACACATGCCGATAGGAAAACTCTTTTCGCGCACTATTTTTCTTCTTTGTATACAAATACTGAGACTAACAATATTAATAATATGAATATCGGTTTTGCGAAAAAATATATAATATATAGAACATATTAGTAACTTCTTTAACCTTTAGGGAGTTGAATTTAATCGAACTGATGAGGAATGTCTTGTCAGTGAAAGGGTTTTGTGATGTCGAAGGCTATTATTCTAAACCACATACTGGGGATATAGTCTGGCTACTGTACTCGAATAATGCGGATGAATGCTATCATAACTATAAAGTTTAGGTTTCAAGAGTAAATTCGCTGCACTCAAGTCTTCTCTCTGCGATATTATCATATACCGGGCATACTACATAAATATATTCACGAAAAGAATCGCAGAATATTTTTTATACACATTTCACAAGACAAAAGGGAAGACAAGCGGTCGTTTTGCAGCATTCACAGACTACACGCCACTGTTTTATTGAAAAGAGGATTCGTAAAATTAAAGAAAAGAGAAATTTTCGTTTTTGGAAGAGGGGCGGGTGGGGAGATGGAATGTTTGTCTTAACATGGATACACTCTCCGTTCTGTATCCTAAAGTTTCGTTAACTATGTGTAAAAATTGTTTTGAACGTCTACGACCTGCTAACACGAGGCAAACGATACATGCCATCACGTTATAAAGTTTTCAAAATATTTATAAAGAGCTGAGCTTTCTTTCTGTAGCTACCCCCACTGCCCTCTACCTACCTCCCATCCGCTTTCCTCCTCTCGAAAGCTGCCATTTTTATTAGACGGAGCATAATAATCCGTGAAATATGATGGATTCGGCTAATATCGGCCAACGGCTGGCGATATGTAATGTAGGCAAGAATGCAATCTTTCGAATTTGAGCTTGAGAAATCCTCGTCATGTTTTCCACGCGAGGAAACATGATTTTGTGGAAAATGCACAAACGGAAGCTTGTGAGGGAGGAGGTGGGTAGAACAGAGGAGTGGGAATTCAATCATTTTCGACCCGCATGACCCGTTTTTCTTTTCTCCTTTTTCACCAAACTTGAAGTAAAGGAGTAGCTCGACAAACGGAAACGAACACACTGCTTAAAGTAATTTATTATTGAATTGATTTCAACATAAGGGAAATAATTAACGTGCGACACAATTTATTTCTCGTTTTCAAAATAGAGAATGAAAAAAAAAAATTTGCAACATGGAGTTAATTACCAAATACACCCACATACTCTAAGTGGTGGCGGAATCATTGTTCACTTGATTAAAATGGTGACTGTAATCCTTCACCCAGGTATTATACAGTTCCTACAATTTTTCTAATTATTAGCTGTATTTTTGAACAACTGATAGAAATGACGACTCAGATAATCATACCAGTCGCTATCAATCGCTTATTTATGGTTTGGATGAGAGTTGTACCTTACACAGAACTACATTTTCTGGTTTGTTGTTAAAAGTTACTACGGTTACAATCATTTTTCTATTTTTTTCTTTTTGAAACACCTACCAAAGTAGGTCACTAGTGGGAGGAGTAGTGTAGTGGTTAAGTTTCTGACTTGGACGCAATTATCGTGAGTTGGATACCTCCTTCCGCATCCTGTTATACCCAAAAATTAAGGGTGTGAAACGGGATTAAACCACCACCATAATCAAGTAGGTCAGTTCAATTTAATGTATGTCAACGATACTTTCCAACTGACGCATTACATTGAAATTAGATGGAAATGCTGACCAAAAATATAAAAGAAATGTTGTTATGATGAGATGACGTCATTTAACTTTTCGCATTAACCGAGGTAAAAATATTTATTCGTATAAGCATGACCTTACACATGTAATTACAATAACATGACATCTCTTCTTATAATTCATAGGAAGTATTAAATATTATAAAATTAATAATCGACACATTTTTGATATAGGTTTAGACATAAGTCTGCGTTATTCATGAACTGAACCTCTCCAAGTGTGCAGTTATTATGGTATCACTCATTACAGTGTGCATTATTTTTGGAATGAGATCCTGGATAAAGTGTGCAAAATTTATGATGAGTAAATGATTTTAGGATTATAACAACAACAATATCGACCGGAGATATGCTAAACCTAAACATGCGATCAGGTAGAAAATATTTTTAAGCCTAAGAGAGAAGTTTGACTGAAACAGGTTTATGTGGATTTGGGTGCAGTGCTTACGAAATAAATTATATAAAAAGCGTGAATTATTTATAAAATGAGTTCGCGAAGCGTCTGAGTCTGTGAAACGAAATTCTTCCCCCAAACTAACAATAAACACACCGGCAATGCCCACGAGAAGTATAAATATTCACCCAAAATGAGAATCTCTACACCAGGAGTGTCAAACTCAAAAGCTAACTTGTGCCCAATAAACAATGCTTAACTACAAGTGGGCCGCCGCAAAAATCAATGTTTATAAAAACAAATATTTATATTTTCAATAGTACATTGTAACAAATTTATATAAAGTTAATTTATTGTTTGAAATGATCCGTGCAGTTTATAAACAAATGTTGATTATAATTTTATACGCTGGTTTCGTTTCTAATTCGCATTTCTTTTTATTTTTACTTTGCGTATTGACTGGGTCGCAAAAATGTTCATTTCGGGTTGTGAGATTGACACCCCTGCTCTGCAGGAATGTATAGCCGAGAGGTTCCAAAACCTTTTGGTGTGCTAGACCACTTGCCATGTTTTTGGTTTTGGATGGATTTTTGTAAATTTCTCACTGTAGTGAAGTAAATTTTTTACGTTATAGGTACTTAAATAATGTATATGTCTTTATATTATAAGATAGTATAATGTAAGTAAATAGATACTATCGATATACCGTTGAGATCACTATCGTGAACCCCGATTTTCGTTACATGGATCCCTAAAAAATTTTTTTTGGCTGACGTAGACCCCCTGCAGGTTGTCATAGACCCCTGGGGGTGGATATAGACCACTTTGGGAATCACTGACATAGGCTAATAAAAAAAGGAGGCAAAACATAAATTACGTTTATTGGAGTAGGTTACTTGTCGGAAATTAAATTAAAGAAACTTCAATTGTATAATATTGAGCCTGGGATTTATTTAATATAAATTATTGGATGGAGGAATACTAATTTTTAGAAAGAGGAAGAAAAAACTGGTTTGTCAAGTCAAATAATGTAAAAATAAAAAAAGGGAAAAAGGAAAAAGGAAAATAAAATGGAAAGAAGTCTGATGAAATTGAGAAAAGGGGGGTAAGGAGACAGAGAAGCGGAGGCTATATAGGAAATCTTAAAATTAAAAGATAAAAGAAAAATAAAGGAAGGAAAGCGGAAAATCGATGATTTTGACAAAATCTATGGAACCGGAAAATACGAGTGATGACAAAAAAAAGTTGGAAAATACGAGGGAAAAAAGGGAAATTTTTTTTTAAAAAACCTATTTAATTGGAGTAATTATTTTCAATGGATTGAAAATTAAAGGGTGAATTATCGCGGAAAGTTGTGCGCGTCTGGATGGTCTTCTTCTGTCTCCTTTCGAAATGTCACTTTTTTAGGAAAAATTTATTTTCAAAAAGATAAAATAAGGAAGAAAGGAAAAGAAAGAAGAAAATTTTCTCCAAGGGAAACCTTAGATATTCAGGAAGAACTGTCATCCCATTCTTCGTCAAGAATTTTCTTTTTGAAAAACTTTGAACGTCCTTTTTGAATGGATAATGAGACTTGAAAACATCAGCTGTCATCGAAAAAATATTCTGGGACTTGAAACTTCTTCAAGACTCGGGGGACTTGGGAAAACCGGAAACTCTCTTCATAATCTGCACTTGTATATATATATCCACAATCTCCTCCTATATATATTTACTTAATATTTACGAAAAATAATCCTGTTTATATAGTATTAATATGATGTGTATATGCGAATGTAAATATGTGGGTGGTTGTGTGTTGCACTAAAAGAATTCACACATGGATGAACCGATTCCAATCCGACTCCTACCCAATTAGGCCGCTGTTTATCTGTTTGTATATCTAGGTTTGTGTGATGTCTCCTGTCGGTAATTATGTTGTTGTTAACCCTACAACCATACACATCTCCTGGTTTGGTTTCCTTCTTATTTATCTCACCTTTTTGTAAAAAAATAATTATTCAAGACAGGAAATAAGTATTGTTTGGCTATGAATGCCTTTGATTAGTATAATTTTGACAAACTAACGTCACAAGCTTTGCAGTTATTGCTAGCACTACACACTATATATTGCCGCGTTTTGTAGTCTATTAGAGTCCTGAAATAGGACGCTGCGGTCAGACGAATATCGTATAGTAGCTGGAGAAGGAGACAGCGGAATTTCCACTGTAAAGAGGAATTTAGTATAAGTTTGCTCAGATGCTTGCCTTCTGTCACTACTAATTCATATTCAGAGGTTCATAAAGTATAGTAATATATAGGCGAACACGGTGTTTTATTAAATTTGTCAAACTTTGATTACATTCCCCATTAAGAGTTGGATATTTTATAAAATGGCCGGTAACCATAATTATACAGTAAATTGTCATATTGACCAAGTTTAATTGGTGATTACGAATAATCGCCGGGAATTATGAATATACTCTCCTGATTTATCTGTTTTACGGTAAAATATATTAATATATAAGATGTGATTTCCGGTTCACACTATATTTAATACTATAACATTCAAACCAACCAAACTTAACATAATAACACGTTTTAACAAAAAACAGGCGCCTTCATTAGATACAATTTTGGAGAATTTATTAATTAAAATCAGTCGAAATGTTAAGATAATTATAAATACATAAATCCGTCTTGATTAAAGTCGTTCGATTAAAACTTCTAGTGTGCAATATTTATGAAATGAATGGAGGGAAACGAACAAGAGATTTACAGCCTATTGTAAAGAATTGGACGTGGTTGAATTAAATTAGATGGAAATTCGATAGAGTGAAATTGAGATTCGATAGAATGATTAAATTAGATAGATGGAAGACAATACCCAGTACGAATAATTCTGTCTACTATTCGAGCTACTCTATTTAGTCGCTAATAATATACAATTGTGAATTTAATACAACAAAATATTATAATACTAATCGAATAGTAATAATCGCTGGGAATTATATACATTCGCCTGATTTATTAATTTTACCGTATGTATTAAGTATACCCCGTATAATATATAAATTACTAAGAATATGTAATAAATTTTATATTATTTATTTGTATTGTTTATAATATACGTAAAATTTCACTGCTGGATTTGTTAAAAACGAATCTTCTTGAGAGACGGGAGATGAGGATTACGGAGTTAGAATTAATGACGAACGGCGTTCGATTTGAATGAAAGAAACAGGAAGAAGTTGTTTAGTGACACAGCTGGGAGATGGAATGAGAAAATTGCGGGGAAACAAAGCAAAAGATTCCAGGGAGTGGTTTCGGATGACCACAAATGAGCTTTGTTGAGGACTTTCTCGAAATAATTAATTATCTTTCTGTTCTTCTGATAAAAATCTTTCAAAAGGGTTTATCACCGATGGGGAATTTTTTTGGTTCGTTTACTTTGAACCCGAATCAAATGAAAGGATAAAAGAGAATAAGTCGAGGATAATTATCTTAATTAAAACTTTTTTAAATAATAAAAATGTTACCTCGAAATTTAATTTTAATTCATTTCCGAACAGTTTCTCTCGTATTCATATTAACTTAATTTTAATTAACATCACCAAAACTGTTTTTCTTTTTACCGGGAAATGAAAGGAAATTATATTTAAAAAAGTTTAAAAACTTTTTCCCTTTTACATTATTGTACTTCTTGTGCGAACGACCGAGAAAATTCGTAAGCGAATGAGAAACAAAAATAAGAAAATGGAAAATCCACGTATCGTACGACGTAAAATGTTCGAAGAGCGCCGGCGAACGGACCGAGTATAGAACACGTTCTTGGAAACGTTAACTGCGAACTGAAAGAATGTCCCGAACGGATTATAGAGGAGTAGGATACTGTTATGGAAACCGATTGGAAACGACGCCGGCGCCAAATCCTGTTGAGGTTCGCCTTTCGTCTTTACACTTTTTTTCGTTCACCTTTTCTTCCATCTTCCTCCTCTCCCATATCGTCCTCATCCTCTTTTAAAAGATATCCTTTCCTGTTGTTTTTCCAACGGACTCCCTGGCATTTTTAGCCTGAACAGAAACTGTTACGGGAACCTCTTTAAAGATGAATTTTGTTTTAATAGATGTTATGAGATATTTAATGGGAGTCACGCCCGTTTTCTTTGTGTCCGTCTGTCCGTCCGCTCACTCTCCCGTCTGCCCATTTTCATCACGGAAGCCGGGTAATTGATTGCACAAAAATGTGATACATATCGTGCAAGTCTATAAAATTTTCTTGTCGTCTTTGGTGTCAACCTTGACACCATCTCCGTTCCATCGTCCATCCGGTTTTCATCGTTTTGTTTGTTTCCTTAGGGATGTGGTTTTCTTTCAAGCTTTACTTTGATGAAAAAAAAAGTGTTTAAATGGGAAATTGGAGTGTTTCCTTCTGAAAAATTTGTTTCCTGTTGGACGTAGAATTTGAGCGGAGCACTACTCAACAAATTGTTGTTAAAGCTACTCCCAAAAGATTATTATAAAGATTTAAGACAGAAGAGGCATACCAAAAGACAGATGGATTTGAGGTTAAATATCCTTCATAGTCATGGGCGTAGAGAAAGATTTTCTATTCAGCAAGACAGAAGAGGCAAGGAAGAAATATTGTGTCTATGTTAATAAGAAATTCAAAAAATTTTGTGGTTTTGCCCGGGATTTCAAAAGAAAACAGGAGGAAGGATAGGAAAAGAAAATGAAAATAAAACAGACTTAAGACAGATTCTTCGGTAAATTTGTTTCCTTAACCGAGAAACATTCAGAATGATATATGAGGCCGTACATACTCGAATAATTCAGCAGACAACACCAGTCACAAAGTCGAGTTCCTTTAATTTTTACGAAAATATTTTCATACAAGTTGAAAGCCCTCGTACGAAGATGGATGGGGAAAATATTCGGCGTGAATTATTTAATAGAAAAACTGGCGGATTTTCCAAAAAAATCATGGCAACAAACGAGGATGTACACTACAACAGCACCACGAGCTTGATTCTTGTCAAAATGTTAAAACGTTTTCCCTGTATATCCCTTACCCCCGTTACCCCCACCCCACCTCTCTTCCTCTTTTTAATTTTACACTCGAAAGGCGTTTCGCCTTTTGGAAAATTATATATTGATGATAAAATTATAATTTTATTTAGTCGGGAACTTCGGGGTCGCTGTTGGAAAGGATCGATACGGTAACATGGGTAGACGGAAAGGCACATGTGTAGCCCGGAAAACTTTTTCCAAAAATCCTGTTCAAATAACCGAGTCCATGTGGGAAACGAAAGGAATTCTTTTGTTACGTGAAATAGAAATTCTTTTGTCTTGCTGAAACGTAGGCATAATTTCATTTTTGTTTGTTTAATCTGCCACAAATTATTAAATCGTCTTATGTAATTAATCAATTTTTTTATAGATTCTTACAAATAATAAAGAAAAATAAGTAACGAAAACAGGAAACGGATTGTGAAATTTATTTCTTTGCAGACGTAATGGGAATTAAATTTTTATGAATTCCATAGCCAAAGACCATATGTGATTGCAACAGAACAAATTCAATTGGGAACATGCGTGCTAATGCTTGAGACGATTCGAACCATGCAAGTGTAACGTTATAATTGTTAACAGTTTCAAAAAATCTTTTTCTTTCACTTATATTTCGTTTTTATTATTAACTGGAAGCGATAATTTTCTCTTATCTGACTGTACACTGTCCCTGTTGATTCTATTTTATACAGACTTGATTCGCCATCCATTTTTTTTATCCACCACGTCATCTTTGAATCACTTTAGTTTCAACCATTTTTCTGGTTATCCGCTCTCATTTTACCGGATGGAGTTAGGTTGAAAGATCTGTTTGGAGGTCGCCATCGGTTTTATTTATGAATCGGTCTCACTTCTTTTGAAAACTGCCTCTAAACGATAATTTGGGATTAAAGAAACTCCCACAAATAAAAATGACCCAATCTTTAGCGGTATGTAAGCACTTAAATTTTTCCGGATGTATTACAAACCACACAAAGAAATTCTGTATCGGTGATGGTGCCAACAGCTGTACGTTGGTGTGGCGTTGGTTTCGGTTTTTGATGTGTTTACTGAAAATCGCAGTTAGTTGTTTTGGTTGTAGTTTTTATTTTTGACTAAAGTAACTGAACAACTTGTTCATCAGGCTTAAACATTTCACAATAAATAATTTTAATAACAGTAAATAGGGATTACATTTAGAGGAAAGGGAACTACTCTGCGGTTCTAATCCTCACTCGAGTAGAAGGTCTGAAAATCTTCAAGGTCTCCTTGCTGCTGGAGTTCGAGCTAAGTTTTATATTGTAGCTCACTATTTTGGTGAGAGAGTAGGTGCTCTAGGTCCCTGGTACTCCAGCTTTTTCCTTCCCGGGCCAAATTTCCATTGTTACCTTTGAGGCTGGGCCACACGACTTACCAAAAAAAGGGTTTTGCAAGTCCGCATACAGTCCACCCTCAGGGCATCATCTGTATGTATTCTCTGTATATTGTCTTGTTGAGGCAAGCAATGTTAACAGTTTCTGAGCACAGGCCCGACCATTTTCTTACTGGTCAGGTACTTTGATCCAGAATTCAGGCTTAACAGTGAGCAACCGATCCTTCACAAATTTTCACGCAATCGGTTTCCACCGGGCCTTTGGAGCACTCATTAGAGCTTGGTGGTTGTGATTAACCAAACAAACTGTCAGTACTAACAAGCAAAAGGTAGAATTGGATTGGGAGGAAAAGAAGTGAGAGTAGCAATTAGGAACAAAAAATGAGAATATAGGCTGAGGGAAGAAGATAGAAAGTGAGGAATGAAAGAAATGTGTTGTGAAATACGAATTAACAGGTTGAAACGAAAAAGAGCAGAAGGACAAAAAACACTACAGCAAACACAAATTGACATTTTTTAAAAGATCCCTCAAAGACATGCCCTGTCTGTCAGTTTTCTATATTTATTGGTGTTTATTTATGAACTAATGTTATTACTCAAAGCAATGTTTCTTGAAGCTATTGTAGTCGCCGAGTTTTCAAAGGAAAAGCCTCCAAGAACTTCTTAGAAAAATAGCTCCAAACAATAACATGACAGCAAAATCGTCAAATTTAATTTCAAATTTAATGAGGTGAAAATATAAAAATATTTTGGCTATTTTGACTTTGAATTTGAGCTTGAGTTGAGTTTGAGTTAAATTTTGGGTTTAACACAATGTCGAAGAGGACTTCCTCAATTATTAGTTTGTCAGTCGGGTGTTTTGATCACTCAAAGGCCTCCCACCATTTTACTTACTTAAGACAATATTTACTGAAATAATAACTTTATTTAGCTGTAAAAAAGAACTCCCAATTTAATTATTAATTCCCAGTTTTTAATTTCGTGATAATTGAAGTGGTATAAAGCACTTTTTATTAAATTGTTTGCGGATCCACGTGGGGTGCCCATTCATCCTGAGATTGACTTTAATTGACCGTAAACTCCCTCAAAGGTTACAGACACCCTTTCCACGGCTCCCGTAAGAACCACTTTGGCAAAAGACTTTATTAAAGCCTTTTAATTCTTCCTCTATAACTCCATCAAAGGACGACTGACCCGTGTCACACAAGTCTGGCTTTTATGTGATATTCTCTCGTCAGTGTTAATTAGTAACACAAAACCATTGTCCTGAATTAAAGGGAAACACGTCCTGGTGTCAGATGCGAGGAGTCTTTGCTCTGACCGAACTGCTAGTCTTAATTAAATTGAAATGTTGGAGAGGGAAGGAGTTCACTTGTTGTGATTATAATAACGTCAACAATAAAATGGTCAAAATACAGCCTTATTGTTAGTAGAAACTAACTTTTGTTACTTCTTCAAGCATAAAAAGATTTTTTAGGTGCACGCAAACAATAACGTAGCAGGTTGAAATGATTTCATGGGCTGAGCACTTTGAACACATACCTTCGAAGGTGATTTTGGCTCCATCTTGCTTCCAGGAAATTGATCAAAGTTTTAATTTGTGGTAGACGGAAAAGGCTGTGAACTTCACTACAACCACAAAGACTAACAGAGTTTTAAGTGTTTGCATAATTAATTATTAATTATAACAGACATTTTGAATTAGTCTTGTCACTATATACTCTCACTTGCAATAATCACAATCATGTCCTTTGCTGTTGGTTAGCTTTTATGATAATTGACAGAAGTGTTTTAGGTTTGCAGCGACTTCGCTTCCTAAACAATATTATTCCTATTCGTTCCAACAAACCTGGAATTAATAAATTAATTAATAGATTTCAAAATTTGTTCACGTTTAGAGACCTGATTCCATAAGTTATACATACATATTTTTGTATTTCGTGTATATTTCGATATTATCATATCTATTACATAAAAAATTACCTCATCGCTCTGTTATTTATTGATTATTAATTGAATTCAATTTATTTTAACTTTTCATCTCAGCTAAGATTTGTTTGATGTGAGTCTTGGTTTTTGGCGTCGGGTTTGGGTGTATTTCCGGTTGTTCGCGTAAAATAAGACAATGAATTTATTATTTATTTTATTTCTTCTGACTTTATTCCTTTGAGTTTTCTTTTGATTCATTATCTCTTCTTGTACCTTTCTTCGTTTCCTTCTTTTTCTCAATTTTGCTTTATTTTAATTTTCTCCCATCGCAAAATTTCGTTTTGAAAACGTTTCAACTTTTATATTCTTCCTGAGCGAATGGTAATTTTCGTAAAGATGAAGAAGAGAAAATTTAAATCGATTTTGTTTAATCAAAAAAGGTTCACAAAGAAAGGGGAAAAAGGCTTGAATCAAAGGAGAAGGCAGTCATTTTGAAAGAGAGCGCGCGGCCATTTTTACAGGTTCGCCAACGTTTCGAATAAAAACTACGTTTCAGACCGTGGTCGTGTGTTGAAGGAAAACAAATTGTGAATTGACAAGGAATATAAGAGAATATATATACACTGACCTAATTAATTGATGTCTCGAATCAGTCGCGTGTGGGCTTTCCCCCGGAGGCACTCCACGAGAATATGGAACAAAATTTAAATTTGATTCCAGCTTGTGATTTCCTCCAGGATTTGAATTAGGTCCTTGTTGACTGTCATCACTGCTTTCGTGACTACAACATCTTAATAATTCCATCACGGTTTTTGACCACTTTGACATTGCTACGACGCAAATATGAATTCGCTAAGGTTTTGCTTTTACGCAGGAGATGGAAGACCGTTTAAGAGATTGACGTAAGACATCACAAAGATGTAAAGATGCCTCTTAACGCTCAACTCTAAAAACTTGTAACGCGTAAAATGAGACCCGACTGAGGTAATAACGACAGAAAAACCGTTTTGTGAAAGTGTGCATTATTTATGAAACGAGTAATTCCTTGAAAGCATAAGCTACATATCAAATGAATTGCTCATTAGCGCGTATAACCAGTACTCTATAACAGTACGAAATGAAGTGTACATACAGACAAACACAAACACATACTTACAGCAATGGCGTCCTCGAGTGAGAAGAAAAGTAACGTAGATTTCACCTCCAAGGCCGATAGCGGTGGCCGAACGACCGACGAAATCAGGTTTCAGGTACTTTTTACGTCACACCGAGTTTGTGCACTCGAGTATCAAACCTAGCGAACTCAGGTACCCATGGTAAACCTGCCTATTCGACATCGGAATGCAGTTAGAGTAGTACACCTCGATAGTTTTCTGTTCGAAGTCACTCTCCGAATCGGGAATTTTGTTTTTCTTTTTACCATCTAACAGTTTAACAGTTTCAAAAAGTAACAATTTTACACGTGTGGCAGTTTAGTTAGTGATCATTTTGATTGGATACGGAATAAGCAAATAAAAATATGTGATACAAGCGGATGGAATCCTCGAGTTTTTGTGTGAGTTGTAAATAATAAATAAATAAATAAATGAGAGAGGTGGTGCCGCCATCATTGTTTTCCTCCGTTTTTGTGGTGAATATTTTGTGTTCTGCTCTTCTGTTTCTTAATCAATGTTCAGTTCTTTGAAGACAAGTTATTTGAGTCAGCAGTAAAGTTTTATTTTGAGTTGATAGGTGTTCGGCTCAAGGAGTCAAGGACTCATCGAAGAGAGAAGTTCGTACGAATGAGTCATTTCAGGTAAATGTCAATTGTAGGTTTCCGCGTTAACAATTTTCTGACTTGCCCAAGAGGTCATCTTGTGATGGTGTGTTTATAGCTTTTTTTATTCCTACATCGAAGATCCGTGTTGCCATCATAAGAAAAAAAAAAGAAGGAGAGTGTGTGGATGAAAAACCAAGATGGTCTTGCGAGTGAAATTAAAATGATGACGTGACGTTTTGCTTTTTTTCCTTGCTCCTTCGAAAGATTTCGCATAACTGCCAGTCGGAAATTCTCACATTATCGCAGAATAAATCAAAAATTTTGATATCGGAGGAACCTTACACGACTTTTTTCCTTCCTCCATGTTTCTCTTTTTATATTTGGTTATGGTGTGATAACCCAGGGTTGAGCGGCATTCCTCTTCCGATTTGATATCGGAAACGCTTCCCTTTCCACTCCTTCTGATGAAGTTTTGACTTTATCTTGATTAATCTGTTAGTTATTTGAACAATCATTTGGGAATACTGGTGAGAGGGATTAAAGATCATCGTTTTTGCATTTCTCGAAAAATTTATTTCTTTGCACGCGTAGGTAGACTCGCATTTGGTTAAAGAAATGTTTGACGCTGTCAAATTGGAATGACTTCGCCACGGCCATTGTGCCCATTCTCTGAACCGTTATTATCTAATTCTATTACCCGATTTATTGTCGAATCTGAAGAATAAAAGAAAAGAGAAAAAGGAAAACTTTGGTGTTTCGTATTTTACGACTTCTCGTCACGAACGTTGTTACATTCAGACAAGTGTGTGTTGCAGTGATGCTTTTCACCGCCTTAATGGCCAATAAGAAAAGAGCGTTCTTGCCGCTGTTGTTGCTACCAGATTACTCATGAATCCTGTAAAACTGCACGTAACTACCATGTGGATGTAAAAAAACAATATGTCAGTTATTGCCGACTTGGGATCGCAAAATAACTTTTTCTTTTACCGCTTCTGTCATTTCTTTCTTTTATTATTAAAGAAATTGTCACTTTACGCGAAATTGACACCCAAAGCCTCGGAATCGTCATCCGTGTAATTCAAAGACAAGTGAGAGAGGGATTTAAAAATAAAAATTTTGTTTCTACAACTTAGGAAAGTCGATTCTCGTGGTTTCCTTTAAAAGCTCAACTTTACACCGTGAACGAAGAGGATAACGAATATTCGCGCCATTTTGAGTGATGTTAGCAGGATTAGTTTTGGGATTATCATCAGAGGCGTGAGAATTTTCATTCAAACTCGGATTTCGTTTGCCGCGATTCATTTGGATGACAGAAATTCGCGTTAAAAAGAAACTTTGAATTTATAGAGACGCACTATGAGGTAGTTTTACTAAAATCTCATAACTTTTAAAAACAATTCCTCAGAATTAAGTTAACTATATTAAAAAGTTTCAATTGGAATTAAAACAACTTAATAACACAATTATATTAGTTATGTTACGGCAAAATTGTAACGTCTTAGTTGAGGTCTCTCAACATTTGGCTGAGTTAGGCTATCCGTTAACTGTCCTTAACACCAGTAATTCTTACATGTGAGTGGAAGGAATGAAGTTGGCTTGAAGGTTTTTAAAACTTGAAGATATGTGACTTCATAAACAAGAATTTTAAAACCAGCGTTTACGGCTGGACTGTAATAGACAGTCGTATTTACTGAAGTGAGTTGATTTGACTCACAATATTACAGTTTTTCCCAAATAAATGACTCAAAATTGTATCAAAACAAATTTAGCAAGTGTCATGTAGGCTTTGTATTTGTGTGTAGAATTGGGAACATTTTCCCTCAGACTCCTGTTTCTTTTATAGGTTATGCACACTTTTCTGAAGAACTAATTATTATTTTATAAAATAGAGTATATGTTAGATGAGTTTTAACATTTTCTCGGCTGTTATTATTAATGTCTGTAAATTGTCTTATGTTTTCGAAAATGTAGCCTAATAGCTAAGAGGGTACATACGTATTAACGCCACCGCAGCTACAGATCTGACATTTTTATTTTTAAATGATTTCCGTAAATCTTGATCAATTAAATTAAAGCTCGGTTTAACATTATATTGACTGATACACATTCAAAGAAATAAATTTTTGTTATTCGGTTCCAAAAATTCCGCCATGTTTTTAAAATACCATGGATCACATTAATTTTTAAATATGGTCACTCTCTTTGTCCAAAAAGTTAGAAATTCTAAATTATCCAGCTCCAAATTTAAGATTTGGATTTGTAATTAAAGATTTGATGACTTAATTCCAATTTATAAATTGTATGTAAAATATTTACAACTTCTGCTGCGGTGGCGTTAATACGTAAGCACCGCCAAAAGTTATGTACTAACATTAGAATCGGTGTTACGGCTAATACGCGAAATCTGTAAATCCGCATACTCTACAGGTATTGCGTATATCAT
Source organism: Columbicola columbae (assembly GCA_016920875.1). Taxonomy (NCBI): domain Eukaryota; kingdom Metazoa; phylum Arthropoda; class Insecta; order Psocodea; family Philopteridae; genus Columbicola; species Columbicola columbae. Next base: position 9,563,771 of record JADMLL010000001.1, on the reverse strand, counting down.
ATTGTGACGATAGTAACGTGGCAGTAGAAAATTTAAAGTGGTGGTAATATCCTTTCACGAAAATCTTTTTTTCGGTTTGTCTAAAGTTACGACTTTCTTTGGTATATTACGGATGAACAAGAATAGAGATAAAGGAACAAGTAAGAACGGTTACGTCTTGGGGGGAAGATGTCGACATCATCTTTAATAAAGTCGTTCTATTGATGTACATGTTCCTTTAGGATGTTGATTTGCAAAAGAATAAAAATTACCGAGTTTGAATGATTTTTCAGTTCTTTAGAAATGACAATCTTTTATTCCAGACGACATTCACTCGTCTCTTTGACGAAAATTCTATAAAAAAAGAATAAACATCGATTTTTTCAAGGGAGTCTGAAAACATTAATCAAAATTCTGTGAGAAGAAAAGGAGACAGGAGGTTAGTTGTATGAGCCAGCAAAAAAGCAAGACGATACACGTGTGTCGTGTTCTGTCGTTGTGCTGTCTTGAGTCTGGTTGAGACGATTTTTCTTGAAATGAGAATTCCAATTAGAGCCCCGAAGAATCGTCTTCGCTTCCCTTAATCTCTTTTACACGAGTCCTTCCATCCTGAGAAAATGTTCGATCACGTATTGAAGTCATAGTCAAACTGCCATTTTGTTCAATTATGAAATCAGTGTCAGGGCCACCTGTTACATTCTTCTACCTTTTACCAAATGTATTTTGCATTAATGATATGAGAACGACGATTCCCAAACCTGAAACTTTTGAACTTGGTCCAAATTTTGAGAGCGTCGAAGAGAGACTTTTAAAACTTTGCAATTAATTCGGAGGGAGTATCTGCCTTCCCGTCGTACCATCTTCATCAACTGTCTTTCTGTCTCCACTCCCTTTTGTGACCATCTAGGGATTATTTAGTCTCAACTGTCATTTCAAATTTTTTTGATCGAGTGTCTCTTCATCCACTTGCTCTACTCCTCCTTCCTGTTTTTCGATCAGGTTTAATTTCCTTAGAAAGTTTGTGTTTACCATATCCTCTGTTAGGTTATCTGAATTTCTTACGACTTGCAGTGAGACGTCCGGTTCTTTCAGGTCTTATTCATCTTCCGTGAACCTGTCTCCTCCAGTTGTCTTGCTTCCGATGTAATTGAATATCCAGTTCGACGGCCTGACTGGGTTTATTTTCTGCAGTTTTTCTTTTTCATATTATATCTACCCACAGGTTTGTCGTGTTTCGTGCTCGTTTTCTCTTACTCAACCCAGAATCTCATCATAGCTTATCTATAAAACTCCTCACTATCACAGCAACTATACAGGAATTAGGATGTGATGGACTGCTTCAGTTTGAATTGGTGTGGATGGAGTTATTATTAACATTATCGTTATTATCTTTTACTTTTAGTTCTATAAAAAGATTTTTAGTGTTATTATTACTCTCACCTTCTTTCCACCTTTCAGGAGATTAGGTAATTTATCTGTTTTGTTACATATTTCCGACAATTGCTTCTGGGTTTCTCTTTAGATTTGGCTTTTATTTGATGAATAGTGAGCACTGGGATGAGTTTTTATAATGAAATATTAATATAAAAGAAAAATTTGAGTGATAGACAAAAAACAGGACAGCTATCTAAGCATCTCATCCTTTACGCTCTGGGTGGGGATGTTTCTTCAAATTTTCTTTTTGGCTCAGTATAAAAGCCACGTCAGTTTTTTTGGTGCATCGTTTTTATTAACTCTTAAACTATCCACTTCCAACTAGAATTGAGTATCAAGTCTGATTCTACGTTTAGATTATGCTTTCCAAATTGTCTATAGCTTTTGTGTTCTAGTATGTCTCTCATAGATGAGTTTTAGGATTTTCGCGGTTGTTATTGTTAGTGAATAACTTTTGGATGTTACTCCGAGAGATTTATGAATAAATAAGAGAATTTTTATCTTCATCCATTCATTAGCTCTACAGCTCTGTGTGTGCCTTGGCCTACTCTGTTCTCATGATCCGCCCTATCCAACGCGCATCTACTCCAGTTTTGGATTCAAAGCGCTCGGACGTCCTCCCGAGCCTACTTGTCTACTTCCCTCGGGCTTCCCGTTAAAGATTTTAAGAATCAGCCTGTAATTGGCTCTTAAAACATGGCCTGCCCATTTCAACCTCCTGAGTTTGATGGAGGTGACAATATCCTTACCCTCGAAGAGCTCCGGGAGTCACCTTCTTGAGTGTCCAGGTCTCCGAAGCATACATGAAAACTGGCCTCACAGGGTCTTGGTTTTCCTGCACTGTAGTTTAGATCGTCTTTGTATTTCTGGAATCCCTTTGTTGCTGTTGTTAGTTTCGGAGTCCAGGTATGTGAAGCTCCTCACAACCTCGATCTTGAACGTGTCTATTTCGATTTGTGGAATTTTAGTCTTACCTTCGTCAAACTTTTCGCTTAGTCTCGCATCTGAAGGCATCTTTAGGGTTTGAAGGATTGGTTTCGACTGTAGTCGAAACCAATCCTTCAAACCCTAAAGATGCCTTCAGATGCGAGACTAAGCGAAAAGTTTGACGAAGGTAAGACTAAAATTGTCTTATTTATCATAAACAACATACTAACATGCCTCTCCTAATTTCCTGAACCAAAATACCAAAGTATAATCCCAATAAATAAATAAAACATTCCAAAAACTAGGTTGCTACGAAAATGACAACAACAAACAAAAACTTATTGCTAAAGAACAATGACCTGGGTTGACTTGAAAATCGGGCCAATTTGACCATGAGAACGTATAGCAACAACACCAAATATTCGACTCTGTAGAACTGTCCCGTAAGAACAATCCTCACCGATGGATTTAACATCTCCCCGAATAACCATATCCAAGTAGATAGATCCAAGTCGAAGGAGGAAGAAAACCTTTTAAGAGAAGAGACTCGTTTCTTATTTTCCTACGTTTTACTCTTAATACATAAGTTTTCTGCTTTATGAATATGTATTTCATGACACGTTTTAATGGTTTCTTTCTTGTTTCACGACTAAGATTCGCATTTGCTTAGAAGTGAAAGGGAAAGAAAAAAAAAATTTTTTTTGTTTAGTTTTTGTTTCTTAAAAACTTTTTTTCCCCGGCGTGTAAGAGGGAATGTTTACGTTTCGTTGATAAATAAAAAAGAAAAAACAGGTAAATATTTCCGAAAGAAAAACTTTTCAGATAGCTTTCAGGCACAACTCAAAAAGTTTTTTTTTTTTTTCCTTTTATTACTCGCCCCAGTGCTTCGTCGATTTCATTTTAACAAAATAAAAAAAGAAAAATAGAAAAGGAAAAGAGTCAGGAAAGAAGAAAATGTTTTGTCATCCGCTCCTCCTTCTAACGTCACTTAAAAGACATCCCTTAGCTGGTGTCGGTTTATTTTTTATATTTTTATACCTCTCGTAAGTATGAGTAGTTTTTCGAACTAGATTTGAGGAGTCTGGAGAGTAGACAAAAATAATAACCGCAGGATTAGGATGTTTCGACAGTCTAAAGGAGTACAGTGGTGCGTTGAGATACGAATGTCCTAACGTACGAATTTACACCTCGACATACGACTACAAATTTGAGATACGAATTTGGGATGTGCGATAATTGCATAGGTCATCCCTAAATGGCAAAACGTTCGCTTAGCTTTCCTCCCGCCATTTTGAGATACGATTAATTTGACATACGACGATGATCACAGAACGAATTAAATTCAACCTTCGGCTGTTACACCACCAAATTTCCAAAACATTCCACTAGAACAGCTAAAAATCTAGCTACACTAACAATAACTCAAACTTCATCCTTTAAACCCCCCCCCAAATAGGGGTTGTAAACGTTCTTATGTTCTCTGGTACTTACTCCTTGTCTCTTCTTCCTTTCTCATCGTTACACTAGCTGGTATTGATGCGAAATAATTCAACCGAAGAGATAACGATGCTTTGAGGACATGAATTGATTGGCGGGAGTCTGGGGCCGGGGGAGACCTTAAACGGTGAATCAGATATAGATTTTGAAGCGTTCAATCTAAAAGAACTTTGAGAAAAAATTTTTTTTATTAGAAAGAAAGTCGTAAAACCTTGGCGGAAGGTGGGCTCGACCGATTTTTGTTTCCTTTACTTTCTTCTCCAATTTTGATTTAAACAGAAATTGATTTGAGTGGAGGAGGAAGGGTGGGGCCTCTTTATAATTTTGTCGCCGTTGTAGTTACTGAAGCGTAAATTTTGTTCTCGTAACTCTTCGTATTCTCTTCCTTTCTGCTCTCACATTTCTATTTTTTTTTTTCTTCTCTCTCTCTGAAATTAAATTCATTGTAATTTAGCCAAACTTTAGAAAAATATTTCTGCTGTTTGCCAACTTTTTTTCGTTCCAGCTTTTCATCCCCGACCTCTCATTTTCCTTTTTTTTTGTGTCAAGTGTTGAATGTCATTAAATGAAATATCCGTTAAACTCTTCTCTCTACCTCTTCAGTTTTCTTCTTCGTCTGTCTTTCTCCTTCTCTTCGCATCCATCCATCCTCTCTCCCTTTTCATCTCGGAAACTAAACTTTTAGTTATTGACATCGTTAGAAACTTTTTAATTTCGAATTCCTGTGGGAAAGTAGCCACGCTTTCTTTTTGTAAATAATCTGAATTAACAAAAGAAGGAAAGTTATGTATATATACAGGGTGGTCCATTTTGGTACCCCCGGTCGAATTGGTCGGAAACTATGGCAGTTGGGGGAAAAAATTTTTACAGAGTTGTTCGGGGTCTCGGGGGGTGGTTTATGATGGCCTTGAGTGTGGCCTTCCAAGGCCACACTCAAACCATCCCGAGACCCCGAACAACTCTGTAAAAATTTTTTCCCCCAACTGCCATAGTTTCCGAGAACTTCAACTAGAAACATTCAAACAGTCCACCCTGTCCACATCACTAATACTCCAACCTAATATAACTCAACAGACCCTCAGTTTCCGGAAGTACAGCCGCAAAACTCACCGCCTACCAAAATTAAAAGTTTCGAAAATGAAATTGAAGGACGTAAGCGTAACGACCACAACCAGAATCTTATATTATGGTAGTATCAGTCGACCGATGTTAGAATCAAATTTGATCCTCGGCTCAACAATCCCTAATAACATCCACGGAGGAATTTATCTGGAGGTGCTCATATTAATCATCAAATTTATCTGGAGGTTAATTTAAATTGGTGAAAGGTGGATTTATTTAATAAAAATCTCTATGTCCTCGAGTCAAATTGCAGACTATAGCAAAAATCTATAAAAATTTATTAGAGCTAATTGATGATTAACGACCGGAGACTTAAGGCAGTCTGTCTGTCTGTCTGTCTGTCTACCCACCTCGATTCTTGCAACGTGAGACTTTCAAAATTCTCGAATATATCGATCGTTGATTTAGCAATGTATACTATAGATAATCTTGGTAACTTGTGCATCAGCTCTAAGACGAATCTCTAGACTTTGTAGTGAAAATGCCTTTATAATAAGCTGAAAAATCTGTAGAAATTCGACCTTTGACCCCTGAATTTGTTTTAAAAAACTAAAAATTTGGAGGAGGAGTGGTAGATTGGTTGAAATGGGTGAGGAGAGGCTTTAAAAGAGGAAAAGCGAGAGATTTAAGGACAAATTGGAATTTCCTTCTTATTAATTAAATTTTTTTTTATTTCCAGCTCCATAATTTTTGGGTTATCTTAATGAACATTCCTACAAGAGAATATCAAATTACAAAGCTAAAATTCTTTCTTCCCGCTCCCGCTTTTCCTTTTTTTTGTAAGCAAGAAAACCTCAAAAGTAAGAATTTTTAATTCGAGGAAATGGGTTTCGCCAGAACAAAAGATTTTCCAACCATATTCACACAAGGCCAAAGCTTTTCTCATCCTAAATGAAAATGAGGCTTTGTTACATCAATTTGCTTAACAACAGACGAGGAGGTGAAAAAGGGGACCGGAAATGAACAACCTTTGATTTAATTATCTACTACAGGAGATACTGACTGTATTCATTTTCGGTTTCCTATGTTTAGATTGAATAAATTTCTCCATTTTAATTTTATTTTATTCGTTTTGGTCATCTTTAAACGAAATTGTATCAATCCTTTTTGAATTTCCTGTTCTTTCTTCTGTTTGGGGTCGTTTGTATTGTGGTTGTGCATCTGATCGTCACATCTTCTTATTTGACATATGGGAGCCAGTTTCTAGTTACTTGATATATCCGGTTGGAAAGTCCAGCTGGGTTGGTCGGTTTTATTTGGTGAATGTTTGTACTGTTGGTAGTTGTGTCTTGCTCTGTACTTTTTATTTATTTATTTATTGGAATCGGCCATCTTTTAGAACCACGGTATTTTAACCTTTTTGGCTCTTCCAATACTCTTTCTTTCTCTCTTCCGTCCATTTCGTTCCTGTTTTTAGCTTCGGCTTTTCCTGTAAACTTGCTTCTTCTATTTTCTTCCTCAGGGTGTTCCTTAGGTGCAGGTCTTCAGCTGTGATTCCTGTCTCTTTCAACTCTTCCTCCGTTTCCAGGAGCCATACCAGCTTTCTTTTTCTCTTCAGGAAGTGTGTAAAGTTCTGGTTGGTCAGTCTCCCTCGCCATCCTTGCCCGTAGACAGCGATTCTTCTTTTTCTAACTTGCTCTATACTTATTATTATTGCTGACAACCCAGAAGCTTGTATTATCATCTTTGAAGTTTATTCATTCTGAACACCTCTCCTCTTGAGTGCTAAATTGTGTACTCGATCTGACGCTTCGAGTCTGATGACTGGTTAGTGTCCTATAAGTTCATTTTCCCTATTTTAAGCGAATCGCAACAGACTGAGAGACAACTGCTGAAATCACATTATGTCCTTCGAGGAAGTAAGCAAAGGAAACTCATGAAATTAATAAAATCGAGCGACACAAAATCAGCCTTCTCACCATGACCATCCTTAATCTTTTGTTATCTCTCATCCCGTTCACAAACGATCTATCAAATTTCGGCGCCGCCATTTTCCTTCTTTAGAAAACATTAAAAATCAATTTATACGAATAAAGAGCAGGTGAAAAGCTTTCAGTGTTCTTTTTATTTCAGTTAACAGCCAGTCATTTGGTCATGGGTTTACTATATAAACCTTTTTGACCTTTCAGCTTTTCTACTTGTAGAGAAAGGTGGGCAAGTGTGGGGGCAGAAGGCGGGGGGATAGAGGGAGGGACGTCACTCTCGGAGCGAGGAAATGAGAAGTCAGAAAAATTGAAAATCTTTGAAGTAATAAAGTCTAAACTGAGATATATTGGAGCTTTTAAACAGCATTTTGATCGATTTCATTTAGGCTTACTACGTTAGAAATACGTTAAAGCGCGCGAGTAGTTTAATGAAATTGATTCCGGGAGGAAATTGAAGGGAAAGTCTTTCGTTTTAGAAATGTCTTTTCGAAATGAAGGAAAGAAAATTTTCTTCTTTTTTTTCGATTTTTATTTCAAGGCCTTCTCGTATATTCGAGTCCAGATTTTTATAAGATTTGTATGTGTATGTAGTGTAACTTTATTTGGTTTTTGGGGCGATTATTAAACATTGATTTTGAAAAAAAAAAAAAAACGCGGGAAATGGAGAAGAATGTTTCTTTATTTACAATATTTATGTTTTGTCTAATTTCGTCAAAAGGATTCTTTAAATTTTTTTTTTTTTCTCCTTTTGCTGTTGCCATCGTCTTTTGAATTAAAAACTCATTCACTAAAAGTGTAGCTCTTATTTTCTTTTGAAATTCGAAATTCTTTTCTTTGCTTTGTTTTGTTCCGAATGTAAACAGAAAAACCTTTGAATTTTAATAATAATTTCAGTTTGTTTTTCAACTTTTCTGTTGTTACCTTAAGCTCACAACACAAGAAATGTTTTTTTTTGTTTTGTTCTCTTCCCATCCTCTCATACATGGCTAAAAATTCTAAAAAATGGGTTATACACTGCTAAATAAGTTGAGATTTGGTCCCAAAAATGGAACAGTTGAGCCAACAGTTAACTTAAAAGTGGTATCAGGGGATTGGTGCTGTTTTGTTGGTTTATAATTTTATGAGGAGGTTCCTAAAGGATGAAGTGTTATTTATAATATCGAACGAGTCCAATTTGAGGATTAAATAAAAAATTTGAAGACTAGATGAAAAATTTTCTTCAGTGGAAGTGTTTTAGAATTTCTAGCCTTAGACTTAGCGGAGGGATTTCGTAATTACACCTCATAGTTCTAAATAGGCTGTTCCTAAAGACCGGCCACATCAGGAGATTTGCTAAAAACATAAAATAAGTGAACTAGTATGTATTATTTATGAAACGAATAGGAAAGCAATGCTAGAAAACCAACATATAAATGTTTTAAGTATGGTTTCGTACACAGGAGTTTGTTACCAGCATGAGTTTCCTATACACCCTTGGTCCTTAAGCTTATTCTTCCCGGGCCAAATTTCTGACTGAGCCACACGGCTTACAAGTCCGGCGTTTGACGAGTACAGTCCACCTTCAGGGTATCATCTGGATGTACATCTGTCAGTCTGTTTCTGTATGTATTTTCTGTATATTGCCTCATAAAGATATGTTGAGGCAAACAATGTTAACAGTTTCTGAGCACAAGCCCGAACATTTTCGTACTAGTCTGGGACTATGTTCTAGAATTCAGACTTAACAATAAGCAATCGACCTTTCACAAATTTTCACTGAGCCACTCAGTAGAGCTTGGTGGCCGCAGTTTGAGTACCAAGGCTGTAGACTCTTCCACGCCCAAAAAACTAAAGTTTCAAAAGAATATCAGAAGAGAGTTAAAGATAAAAAAATTTTTTTAAAAGATTTCAACTTTGGTTTGTAATTAAAACAACCGTAAATAAAGCAGAAATCTTTTCAAGGTTTTCTAATTTCATTCAGACGAATGTGAGTGTTAAACAGAGTGTAACCGAGGAAATTATCATGGTTGGGATCCTGGACTTTATAAAATTCGAATTGTCCGCCTCAGACTGGTGTGTACACTCAGTGGTTGAACTTATTACGCAAATTATTTAAACGAAAACATGTCACTAAAATTAAAACCCCATTTCTTCTTCTTTTCCTTTTTTTTAAATAAAATGTTTCATTCCGCCAAGTTTTCTGTTATATTATTTTATAATACTAATTTATAACACTGGTTCCCAATCGCGTGACTTGGGTCCTACGAGCCGAGAATTATTCTGAGCATAGAGCACCAGATATCAGTTCCGTTGTAAAACCAGTTATTTAATGGCGTCATTTTCGTTGGACTTTTCTTTTTTTGGAATGTTTTTCATTCATTCACTCCTAATTGTATTGATGTATTAAGTTATGATCAAATGATCGTCTTGAAATGTTTTATAGTTTCATTCCAAAAGAACAAGACTTTACGTATAGTTCTTGTACCAAGATATGCGTCGTTTTCTCAGATCGACTTGGTGGTTTGTTAATTCATTTCATAAGTAATGCACACATTCGTAGGATCTTCATTTCAATAACGATCTATTTTTCAATATTTTCAAATTTGTGCAGAGATTTTATTTCATAAATAACAAATTTGTTCCACAGAGCGGTAAGAAGACTTCACAATTTATTAAAATAACGTAACCAAAGCCATCATCTTAAAAATTAGTTTATTTCACAACATAACCTATTTAATGAAATGCACGAAGCCATGTCATCTTTCACTATTATTTGTACTTAAGTGTTTTATGGGTTCAGTTCAATTTTACAGCTGATGATGCTAACAGATTCACACTGGCGAAACGTTTTTCGGTTCGTGAAAAATCCGTCGGAATTTTTTTACGCGGTTTTCATAAAGGTTACAAGTCATCCCATTGTAATAAAATCATTTCGCGTTTAATTAGGGAGTATTGGATAGTGAGAGAGGCTCCTGTGAAGACCACACTTCATAAATAATGCACAACTTCATTTCGTATATAATGCACACTGTTCTGTTCATTACTTGACCAGTTAAGGTTAGGTATTCATACGCTTTTTGTTTAAGTAGCACTAAATAATTCGCCCAAGCAACAAACCAAACCAAAGCTAATAAGTACTAAATTCAATTCCCAGTAAAGGCAAATCAAAACAAGATAAACAAAACTTTGGTGAGCAAAACAAAACGGATTCAAACAATAATCCGTTTCTATAACCATGACCACTGACATTCTGCCATCGGACTCCTATTAGGTTCGGACGCATCAGGTTTCATATCTATGGCTAGAGCGATACAAATCCAAAGGACGGCTAATTGTTTATTCGCTCAGAACAAACTTCAGAGACACAAAATGTAAAGCGGCGTTTGTTGAAAGTTTCGCGACTGTTACACTCTGACCTGGTGATTCCAACTTGTAAGAACCCATAAACCCACAGCAGTGTTCTAAAATGAGTCCGACCTACAGCTCCTTCTGCTAAATTTTCTTTCTCCAGGCTGGAGCCTCATCAAAGTCTAAGGAACTGGTCTGTTTCCTGTACCCGTAAACATGAAACGTGTATCAAAACATTAGACATAAAATTATATTTTCAAAACAGATTTTCCTAACAATTTTTGGTGAACCCCTCCACCCGTCTCTCCTTCCTTTTCACTCTCAATTTAATAAACGAATTAAAAAGAAAATAAAATCCAGCTTAGAAAATTAAAGTTATTCAAAGACTATTCTCCAAAATTACTTTTTTCCTCTCTGCCAACAGCTTATCTGAAAGTTTGTTTCTTTAGATGGGGGGTTGGGGAGTTAAAAAGTTTTTGAATAGAATATTGATGGGAATCTCAATAAAGAATTGTGTTCTACAAAAGACTGAACATGCTTCGATTAATTCGATTTTTTTTTTATTGCCAGTTATCGTTAAGAAAAGGGAGACAGCTGTTTTCAGCATTCTTTCATGTCTGAAATTCAAGAGGGAAACCCAAAGAATTGTAGAAAAGCAGTCGAGCAGGTGATTTTATTTTGAATTTTTCCCCGAATTTTCTTTGTTTTTGTTTTTCATTTCTCTCTTCCAGCTTTTAAGAACCGAGCTAGTAGCTCAAAAAGCAGAATCGTTTTAGCTCAACGTCTATCACACCTCGTTTTAAAATGTTGTTTGGGTCTTTGAAAGTCGAGATTCCCGTATTTCTGGTAAACGAAGAAATTAGAAATGTGAGAGAGATGTCTTAGAAAAATGAGTGGAGTCACCTCACTGTGTAAGATATTTGGCTAGAGCAAGAGCAAAAGAATGGAAGCTGTGTAAGAAAGGTGTCAATAATGAAAAATTTGAAATGGGAGAGAAATTGCTTTTAAAGAGCTTTCTCTCCTGTATCCTACCACCTCCCCGGCCCCGCCATTCTTTTGAACCCTTTGACTTCTCTCCTTTCTGAAAGGAATACTTTTGACTAAAATTATTGTTTAGAAATTCTCTGGAACATTCTCTGGAAAAATATTAATTAATGAGCAAATTAATTCACTTCATTATTTATGCTTTGTTTCTTTTCTTTGATCACTATAACAATACAAAAGCTTTCCCCGTAAAATATGCTTCATTTTTCGACGTTTCTGTATTTGTATATATACAGTATATATACTTAAGTGAAGTGCCATCCTGGGTTGTGGCTGAGGCCTCTTTTTAAAAGTCACCTGTTCTTGGTCTTCGGCCGCTTCAGGAATTTTTGTGTAGAGTTCGTGCAGTCAGGTCTGAGTCTTGCTTTTTGGGGAAAAAGAAATTAGGAAAAGAGAAAAATTGATTAATAACAAACTTGTAATTAAAAACACAAAAAATAAAGAAAATCAAGGAGCTAGACAAATTAGAAAAACAACAAGACTGAACCAAATCAGGTTATGCTTACGATCTGTTTCTAACGTATTCTCCCGACAGCGCCAACGAATTGAAAATAGGAGTAAAAACATAGTATCGATACACAGTCCCCGTTATTGATGAGTCACCATGATATTGTTTTTGAGTCCTCAAAAACTTATACTTAATAGTACATATGAATCTTATACTTAAGTGAAATTAATCTGAAGCGTGCAACAGAGAGCTGACGGAAAAAGTTGTCATAAAAGGGAATTAGTGTTGTCAGCACCTTCTTTCCGACTTTTTTATAGTCGGTTCTCATTTTACGCGATACTTTTTGAAAGTATGAACGAGTATTTTCTTATTTTAGAAGTAGTATAACCTTTTTTTTAAAGCTAATCTTAGTTTATTATGTAATATTTTGCGGTCGCCGTTATTCGTGGGAAACGAGATATCTTTGACTGTGATAGTTCATTTTACTAATGACCGGTTGCTGTCGGTTGTTTTGGTGTCACTTTAAATCACAAAGGAAATTTAGAATTGCTTATTTCAACTTGATAGCTTTTGCTGTCATCATAAATTTTAAAAAGATTTAGCTGTCGTCTTAACCAAAGCAATAGTTGAGAACCTAAAATGAGCGATTTTCATGTTGTTTTTGGAAAAAAATTTTTTTTCAAGACAAAACTTATGTTTTAAGAAATTAATACCCGCAACAAAGTGTAGATTAGTGGTAAATTGATAAAAAAAATTTTTTTTGTATAGTATTCCCGTACAAACAATTCTGCGTAAAACTAGGCCTGACAATGTGCTTACTCAGTTAGAGTCGCACTCAAGTTACTCAACACTTATGGCCGTTCAATTTTTGAAATAACGATTTTAGCTTTCATCAGTGGCTGTCAAAACGAAACTAGTCAGCATAAAACAATTCACAACTTGGTAGCTCACTAAAATCATTCCAGTTAATCTGTCAGCGAACTTGATATTATCCGCATAACTGATTCCTGTTCTTCGGGGGGGCAAATGAAATTAAAACGCTTCAAGAACATTGTGCAGGCCTACTCCATGTCAATGTTTTTCAATTTCCCTCTTTTCTAAGGCAGAACATGAAAAAAGGAAAAATTCTGAGAAAACTAATTTGATACATTTTTAAAGAACGAAAGTAAAAAATTCAGATATTAATATAAAAATTTTTTAAAAAATATATAATATATAAAATGAAAAACTAAAAGTTTTCTAGAAAAGTTGCTGTGTTTTGATACAAGAAACCCGTCAAAATTGTCAGTGTAACAAGAGGAAATTTTTGTTTTCGCTTCATTTATTCTATTTTTGTGTTCATTCTACGCTTGGAGAACTCACTTTCTTGAAACTATGGACAGACGCAGGAAACTTGTTTAACTAATTTTATTGGTATAAGATGGCGAACCTTTTTTGATGTCCGTGCCAAGTCATAAAAATTTTGTTTTTAAATAGGTGACGTGCCACAAATAATTTTTAATTCATTTCTATCAAAAAAGAACTTATTAAAAAATAATAATTTTGTTTTTGTGCGTGCCATCAAAATTTTCAAACGTGCCACTTGTGGCACGCCTGCCATAGGTTCGCCATCCCTGGTATAAGAAATTTGACAAATCTTGAAATTAGGCGACTGTTAAAATTTTCGCGTCTTTTGGTAATTTTAGTAGGAAAATTGGATTGGTCGTGGGAGTAGTAGTGTAGTGGTTAAAGCTCCTGATTTAGACGCAATGGTCTTGAATTCGAATCCTCCTTCCGCATCCTGATATACCCAGGATGACAAACAGGATTAAAACCACCATCAGCATCAATTGGATTGGTCATTGATGTTATTAGTTTGATGGAAGAATTTCTTCCTCCTAATTTCTCCCAAATGTTTCCAAAAGTTATACATTTCTAAGTTCTATAGAGAAAAATTATATAAATATAAACCAAATATATACAAGTTTTTTGGTTTTTCACAAGCCACGTAGTTTGTATTTTTAAAAACGGTCACTTCAACACTGCACAACAGCGAAGAAAGGCCCATAAAAAAACACCAAACGTTTCGACAACGTCCGAGCTGTTGTCATCATCAGTACTGAGTGTTTTTTGCAAGGCAATAGGAAACTGCGGGTTTGAAAAAGGAAAAAAAAATTGAAGAGACGGACAAAAATAAGGAATTTGAAAGAATTTGAAAAGGAGGAGCAATAAACACTCAGCGTGTGGCACTCAAAGTTTTATTATTTTCAAGGACTGGAACCTAGGAAAGAAAAAGTCTGTCGCCGGTTTTTTGGTAGAGACAGGAGTTTAGGACACAAAAATGAATGGAAAGGAAAAACCAAAAAACTTGTATATATTAAGTTAATAATGAACGGCCACGAAAGTCTTAATAATATTATATAAATATAAATAAATAAATTTTTTGAAAAGCTTTTTCAACTCCCTACAACCTTAGTAGTGATGAAAAGAGTTGTTGGTAAGAGTGTGCGATATTTATAAAATGGATTCTCCAGTAAAGTGTTTCATATGCGACTGGAGCCCAAACCAAACACCGATCCAGGTTGTACTTATCAGCTGACTGTGTAATAGTTCCAAACAATCCAACAATCGCACTAACATTATCTTAGCAAGGTGACTTCTAGATAATGGAACTACAGATACTATCAAAGTGAATTGACTAAAGAAGGAAGAATGATGATTTAAAGCTAGGAACCATAAGAGTGAAACTAAATTTCGAAAGTAGAGACCAGCGAGAGTGATATAACACTGAAATCAAGACCAATCTGAAAAGACGAATTATACCCAAAGGCGTTAAAGGAAAAGTAAGATTTGGAGTTTGACTGGAAGGAAACCGTAACTGTATACTCTTTTATAACCATTCCTTTTGAATGTAACTGTTTAACACTCCAACAGGAGTTTTCATAAAAGGGAGTTACAACAGAAACAAGTCCTTGGATGAAAATGGTTCATACCCTCAAGATATATTTGAAGCCGGAACCTTTAACGGACTTTAGAAAACACTATTAAAATAATTGCTGTCGTCATCAAACCACGCAAATGAAACGTAATGATTGAATTCAAGGACTGAAAAAATCTCCAATAAAAATAAATAAGAAAATCTGAAGAAATGTGGGCAAGAGTGTGAGAAATGGAAATGTGGAAAAGGTGGCCGGTTCCCCTGGGCAGAATTTTTTATTTTGTGTACGCTGTTGTTAAAGAATCGACTTTAGAAAGCACTGCATTAATAAACTGTCAATACTTTCTCTCTCTTTAATTATTCTCTTTTTATCTACAGTGGATTTATTGAGTAAATTTAATTGTAACAGAGGCGGTTTGTTAAATAAAACTACATCAGTCATTAGGAGAACAATGTGAAGAAATTTGGAAAAAAACCAAAAAATTGATAAATTTCAATGCCGCCTCAACATTTCAATGCCATTTGTAATGTTTCAGGCTTTTCGGAGAAACCCAAGTACAACTTTTTCCTTCCCTCGGCTGTTAAATTGGGACCACTCTTCTGATTAATAGTAGCAGTAAGTCGGGTCTAGACTTGGCTAGTTTGGTGCCTCAATCTCTAGCTATAGTGAACATGATAAGAGTGAATTATCAGTTGGTTCGCTCGCACAACTTTTGACATTTGAAATTTATTTCATTTGTATTACACCACAACTATTCTATACTATTATCAAATTCGTCTGCCTTCTCTCTCTCTCTCGATTTATTCATTTGTCAAATGTTTAACTTGAGATGTTAGACTATCCAATGATGACTCCCGCTTCACCGAACTCATGTAAAAAAAATTTTTGTCCGCCTCTACTCATCTACAATACAACGCCTTTCTTAGTTAATTTGAGTTTGTTTCTTTTCTTCTCTCATATTCATGTGTCCTGGTCCGCGTTATGATGTAATGTCTTTGTGAATGCTTACCTCAGAAATGTTACTATGCAGTTTTTCTTTTTCTTTCTAGGTTCCAAGAATAATTTGGCCGCCTGAGAAGATTCATAAAAAAAACTGACGAGAAGTTTATGAAATTGGTGAGTCTTTTATTTGAGAAAACTTTTTTTTTCTGGTTTTTCAATGAAGACAGATAAGTATGATAAATTGGGGTCACGTGAATCTCGTTTTTGAACGAAAGCGAACAAGTCGCCCGTCTTTTATGTACTCAAGGCGAAACTCATGACTCCATTTTCTTTTTTTGCTTTTACTCGTAATTCTGACACCGAAATCTGATATATTTTTGTTAAATTTGTGCGAATAACTGAGTTCTTAAGGTCTTTATGACTCATAAATAGGTGGGGTTTCAAAATCTTGGCTGCTTGCTAAAAAAATTTGTGGCTCTCTCACTCATAATGATCACACTCCCGTAGTCTCTTCTATTATTCGAATCTATGTTCTAAGAGACCGACAGTCCGACTCCTTTATATCTCCTTAGATAAAGAAAATTTTTCCTGATGAATAGACCATCTTCCTCTTTGTATTTTCTTTAATACTTTCCTTCCTCATCTCTCCTGGTGTTATCCTCTTATTCCTGATAAAAAGAATCCTACGGGCAACAGATTTTTGATCTAAGTTAATTTAAGTCTTATTAATTATTATTATCATCACCGTCTTAGGACTTGTATAAGTTATACTGATAATTGTATAAAAATTGGCCTTTTCTCTCTGAATATCTTTGGGTAATCACAATCGGATCATTTGCTGTTGTTTATTGTACTACTTGACTATGTTCACAGTTGAGCTATTTCGAATCCTAATCAGTCGACTGTTGCTGTAAAGCAAACTTTCTGAAGTAATCTGTTTTAACTTTTCCGCTTCGATTTGTTTTCATCTAATCTTGGCGAAATACCAGAAAACTGAAGGAGTATACAGTCTATCAGACTTCAACAGATTTATTAATCAAAAAGTAACTCTAAAGAAGTCTAAATATGCTTGCCTCACTGTTACCCTCTTGTAATATACCTCCCACAGCTGAATACTCATCATCATCAGGTACTACAGCCTTTTATGAACTTTGGTCTTCCCTCAGGACTTCACTACAAGAATTTTTTACAGACCTCGAAGACTAATTGCCTGTCTGAGGCACGCAAACCTTGGCGAGAGTCCATAGGGAAGGATTATTGACTACTGCTCTGACCAAATCCCACGTTACCAGAACATTTTTCTCAGATAAAACCGAAACCTGTAACAAGTGTACCAACCTTGTAATATAACTAAAATCTCATAACAAATCAAAAAATAATTAAGATCATAAAAAAATTAGGAGAAAAACCTTCCACAGTGTCCAAAACAAACTCGATAATTGGGTAACTGGATAAATTTGTTTTCTCTTAATGACAAAAAGCTTTAAAATAGTCTCTCGTGTATTTTTCGGCCAGTTTGGGTGTGGCTGGCGATAAAAACATTTCCAACAACCCGGGTCAATAAAATTCAGGTACTCACTGAACCACTATCCCAGGCTCGAGAAGGATTTTTATCACTCAAGTGATTCAATCCCAAAAAAATTTTTTTTTTTTATTTAAGTGAACGCCTAAATGTATGCGCGTCTTTGTATAACGGTTAATCCATTCGACGGCATAAAAATAAAGAAAAGAATTATTCAATTTCCGGTTTGTGTTCTCCATTAAAACTTGAAATGTTTTAAATCATTTATTAATGTCGATGTAAAATATTTTGGTCGGAATTAGTTATAAGTTATCAAAAGAAGGATGTGTAACAATTAGTGTCTAATTTATTTTTAAATAAGTTTGAAATTTCCGTCATTATTGGCATCCTTCTGTGAGTTCATTGTTGATTATGTTAGGGTAAGGTTTGAGATCAGGAATTTTATAAAGTGGCTAGGTATTGTATAAAGTGCTGAACTGTGTCTTAGGCAGTTTATCAAACTTTTTAAAACTTACAAAAAAACTCCAAGCTTCCTGTTTTCACTGTACTTATGGTTTGGCCCTCAGTTTCTTCTCTCTTGAAAATAACAAAAAAACATTTCAATAATCTCTAGGCGTTTTATAGAATGCCGGCTTTTTATACAAGAGAAGTAAGAAATTAACTTGGCAACTAAGTAACTGCTGAAGTCATCAATAATAGTTATTCAAAAATGCGCAACTACTTAGTTGCCAACCCAGAATACATGCTTAATGGTTTTTAAAAAATTTTAACAAACTTTGAAGTAATTGTGGGCAGCTTCAGCAACAGGCTGTTGTCTACAGCTTAGGTTTTTAATATAAAAATGGCATCTTTTTCCGCCTTTCCTAACTACCACCTGTCTCAAATCAAGATATAAGTAGTTGGTCTGGCATTAAAGGGAGCTTTGGTACAGACCAGTGTTCCAACCCCAGGAGGTTGGGTAAACGGTTGTGACAGAAGCTACAGTCCATGTGTTAGGAGCAAAAATGACATCTAACCGTGAGAACTTAAAAAAAAAGGTTCCATAAATTAATTTATGGATTTATTTGTTGAAAATTACAAGAATCCAGCCTCCCGTTATCTTGTAATCCTCTAAATGAGGTTTTAACACATCTGAACTAATGTCTCAAATAAATCTGTTACGGTATTTCAAGCTAAGCGAACAGGTGGCTATGTGGCGGGGGTGCAGAGAAGAAGGCAAAGCCCTGGATTCATCTCTCTGGTCCTGTTAATCCTGACCTCAATTTAACTTATAATATTTGTTCAGACTGGGTTCGAGGGAAAAGAAACGAGACTTTACTTTTACTCTTTTGTTTGTGCGCAGTTTAGAGTAAGAGAGCCTTGACATTTCTTTGTAAAACTTCTCCTTTCCTTCCCCCTTTCACAAGGTTTCGAAAGAAATGATTTCGTGTACTGGGTTTCAAAGACTATACAGAACAAAGTTGAGTTTTCATATATAGCGCCGTGCGATCGGATCTCAAAGAGGACTGATGTCATTACCTTTTCGGTGCAGACTCTCCTTTGGTGCAAAAATTGTAATCGATAAGGACGTTCAACACTCACCTGAATGAAACCGTATTGAAACCGCAAATGTATTAGCCTCTAAATCATTATTATTAATGCTGACAATGGATCTGAAAGCAGTTGTTCTCTCCTCTAAATCATTATTATTATTATTATGATTAATTGACTAGTGGTGAAGACGTGCACGGCTGTTAGGTGTTAGAAAAGTTCAAAGTTTTAAAAAGTTTTTAACCCAAATTTTTCTAAATTTGAAATTATCCTCTTCGATTAAGTCTAAGCTGAACAAAAGTTTATTTAGGTTTGGCAAAAGAGTGAAGAATTAGTGACCTTGAAAGAAGGGCTCAATGACATGTCAATAAATAAGTGGGCTAAAGTGGCGAGCCCACATTCTCTTGGAACTTAACGTTCATTCATTAACCACCAAACATATTTATTTATTTATTTATTGTATTGCTTGAATTCCGTGTTGTATTCTCTCTATTTCAATAAAATTTGTGTTTCCGAAGGGCCTAATTAACGGCACGAGAAACAGATTGTTACTTTAAACCAGGGTTAGCAGTCTTTTAGAAATTGCGAACCACTGACTTTGCAATGTCATGAAGTTTTGTTTCACGCGACTGGAGAATTAGAATCGCATCTAAACGAATTACTGTTTAGTAGAGTTCAACTCTATCATAAAATGGATAGAAATTTATTTCATAAATAGTGCACAGTTTTTTGGCCATCTATGGTCCACGACGTTTCAATACTATTTGGATTATTCTTCTTTTCAACTCCTAGCTGGAGGAAGGTTTTATTCCTGTGGTTTCTTTCTCCTTTTTTGGACCAAGATTTTGAACGTCAGAAATTCTTGTTCTAGTGCCCCTTTCATCCCGTCACGCTGTTTTAGGTCTTTTGTGATTCTTGGTTCCTTAAGATCCTTAAGAATGCGCCGGTTTTATCTTTTCCTTCAGGAAATGCTGGAAGATGCTGTTTGCTAGTCTTTCTGAGTCTATTCTGCAAAATTTCGTGGCAAAGATTCATTTCTATTTAGATATTAAAATTTTGTTTAAATCGGTTCTTAGTTCATTAGACAAATTGTTTGCGGCTTTAATCACTCGCCTTAAACGAGACCACAAAAATTGCATAACGCGTAAAAAAAGATCTCCAGAAATGAGAGTGCGTTTCTAATATTGATACGACGCAAATAAAAACCGTGACTGGTCAGCTTCCGGTGACATTTTCTGAACTAACATTAGAAAGGTTATCTTTTGTAGAGATTTTCATCGTAAAAGAGACAGGGTGTCAGCTTTTAATTAAAAATGTCGTTTATCACGGTACAACAGACTAAATCGGAATATTGTCCGAAAAAAATGACTTTTACTATTCTTCATTTTAATCAAGTGTACCGGAACAAAATATCGGTTCTGTATGTTACACCTAATTTGTACGCACTGGTAAAAGTGATAAATCCGGCTTTTATTCATTATTTACAAACTAAGCTAGGTTAATGTGACATATTACTGAATATTTATCACATTTACCGGTTAGCCTACAAACATCCAACTCTTAATCTGAGGCAATCTTTATTAAATTCCTCATTATGAGTTGCATAGTTTATAAATTAACCGGTGAAAGTGATAAATATTAAATAATTTGTCACATTTACGAAGCTTAGTTTGTAAATTATAAATAATCGCCGAATTTATCAATTTTACCGTACACACATATCTATGATATTACTTTCCGGTCTATACAGTATATATTAAATATTAATTTGCACTTTGCTACTGTGTTCTGTTCGTTTTAACCTCCTCACCCAACTCTTTCTCACTTTCCTATACTTTCTTACCGGATATCTGGTCTATTCTGGTCTTTTTTCTCCTGTCTAACTTAATCTCTCTTATCGACAGGCTTTGAGGATCATCTTTTATTTGTTCCTGAGGACGAGACTCTGTTCTGTCCCAACCTAATTTTTTATGGTAGTTCTTTGGGTAGTACGCCCCATTAGAGTGGAAACTTTGACATCTACCAAACGTTACTTCTACTTTTTAGCTGTAGCTGTATATGTTGATGAGAGACATTTTAAGTGTAAACAGTGTTTTTCTCGTATGGTAATCAATCTGTGCACAAAGTTTCGTTGAAATGGTTTCTAAAGTTGAACTAGCAGTCTTAGAAAGAATGCCGGAAGATAACTAACAAAGCCAACTTTATTCTGGAAGTGAAAAAAAAAATTTTTGAGTGTTAAAGCACCTTGTTGAAATGTTTGTCAGGTTTATAACCCGGTGCAACGCGATGCGAATGTGTTAACAAGAAGGGCCTACTTAAAGTGAGGACAGTAAGTATTCACAATGACCTTCAAAACAGAGTGTAAGCTCTTAGAACTTGAGGTTTTCAACTTCTCATTAGAACGTAACACCGAAACCAATTAAACGAATTAAAATAAATAAATAAATAAAAATCAAATTAAATCTAAAACCAGTCAAGAGTTACCAGTCCTTAGATAACTTCTCATATAATCACATCGAATATAAAAATAAACTATTTCCTAACACATAAAAGTTATACTATTTTCTAAATTAAAAAAACTTTGATATCTATGTAGATTCGTTTGAAAGTTTTCTTGTCGAACAAGGCTCCGACGTTCTCCTACTAATTGGCCAACTTGAGTGTGAAAAAGGGAATTCATTTTCCGACAAATAAAGCCTCAAAGGAAAATTTTCATTTTCCATCCCAAAAAAAGACAGAGAGGAGGAGAGGGGGGGAGGAACCGAGAATTTTTCGCGTATCCGTTCATAACAGAGCTTTTCTCTCTCTTTCCATCACATAAAAAACGCAATTTTTCCTGTTTCCTTTAAAAAGCTCGAGCCTAATTTGTGAGCTCAAAGAGTTTTCCTCTCGAAAACGACTTTTATTCCCCCCGCCCCTCGGAAAATAGAGGAGAGACCGGAAAATAATACAAATTTCTCTCTCTCTCTTTGATATACACTTCGGTTTCCGTTTTTGTTTTTGTTTCTAACCCAGTCGTCTCCTTCCCTCAAACAGAAGTCGTTTCTGTAATGATCGTCTGAAGGAGAGAGAGGAGAACGAAAGGAAAAAATATTTGTTTCGACTCAAACTAACCTAAATAAACTTTTATATTGTTTACAGTTAATAAAACTCAATTTTATTTATTATTATTATCATTATTGGTGTTGTCAGTATTTTAGATTTAGAAAAGTGAGCTTCGATTAGGAAACAAAACAAAAAGTATGTGAAACGTTTTTTTATATACACAAAATGAGGTCTCGCACACGAAAAATATGATTCCACGAAAGAGAGGTAACAGTGGAAGAGTTTAAATACTGAAACGTGGTCCAGGTACGACAACGTTGGAATGATAATACGGAGAAAGTACCTGCAGACCTGAGTAATGCGTTTGGTTGAGTAGCAGCCAAGGTATAAATTGTTCGGGAGGTCGTCGACCCTTCCGTATAAAAATTCGCGATGACTCGAGATATCTCCGTGCGTTTTTGTTATTATTTTTAATTTTTTTAAGTAGAATCCGTGGTTTTTCGTTAGGTATGTCCGTTCTCATTAAGAGCAATTTCTACTTTTTGTTTGAACTAAATGGACGAATCGGTAAAACGAAATAGTAATAAATTAAATGTTTTATAAGGTTCGGTTTTGTTTTGTTGTCGTGGTTCATGTGATTTAAGTCAACTGATCTGTCTTGAAACGGGTTTGTTAGATTTTAGACTTTGGTGGCGGCTACTACAACTTCTATTACATTCATACCTCGCTATACGGCATTTCGCTATAACGGCCTTCTTCAATTAATGCACGTTTTCGATATACGGCCTAAAATGTTTCTCTATAACGGCCAAAATGTGTCAAAGTACTGGTACAGAAGTTCATTTCCTTCCCGAAATTAGGCAAAATATTTTGGATCCAGAACATAATCTCGGCTTTGAAGGTTTATCATTAAACATCCTCCTTGAAACCGATCCTGATGTCGAACGTAGCTAAGACCAACAATGTTGGACAATTTTTGAAAGCCAGGCCCATCCTTACTAGCGAAAAATGATTACAACAGTGATCTGTAGGTCACCATTTCTTCATCGTCTTCTGATCAAAGCCATTTTAAAAATTATGTATGTATACATACACATATTTTTCTCCCATGAAGTTGTTTCATATTTGTTTATGGATTATTATGGGCTTTTGGAGTCTATTGTTATTTTATGTACAAATCTATGTACTTGTTATGTATGTATTTCTGATTTAAACGAGATAAAATGCATTTTGAATGACACGCCATGTTACATTTTAAACAAATTTGGAACTAATCTCACTGAATTTGTATTAGAATACTTAATTCGTTATACGGCTTTTCGCTTTACGGCCAAGTTTCGTGGAACGTATCTAGGCCGTAAATCGAGGTATGGGTGTATTATGTTGATCCATCCGCCAAGTTTCCCTAGTTTTTGGCTGAAATTAATTATTAGAATTTATTTAATTTGTCTAAATGATCAAGACATTGCCTGAAGTTACAAAATACATTACAGCATGACACTCACTTGTTTGTCAAGAAAACAAAACCGCGAACTCGTCTGTTGAACAACATTTGAAAACAAGTGTTCTCGAGGACTGTGTATACTGAATCAGCATTGAATCTGAGTCAGTTGGTAATAAGGAAATACTCGCCTTTAGACATGGAAGCGGAGTTTTTTGCTTATTACACCCCGTCAAATTTTGAATTCGATAATAGTGGAAACTCTTACGTCTAGTTTTCAAGCTGCACAAAGTATTTTCCATAATATATAGTCCTAATCATCCACATGATATTCTATATATATACACATTGCCTGTGGTTGAGTGATCAAAATATCGACTAGCAAAGTTATACTCGAGAGTTCGATCTCCTCCTACATCCTGTCACAGCCAAGGGTGAAAAACGGTACTAAAACTAAACTTTACTCTTCTCAAACATTGCTAGATATAGCATTATGCTGTTAAATTTAAATAAAGAAACACTAAATAATGCTATTGTTTAAAGAAACTGCTTTCACGAGGTAGATATCTCACGACGTTTGTTTTAAAGTTATCTACAAAGACGACTGAATATTTTAAACCCTTTCGTACAAGTGCAAAACCACGTAAAATAAATTTTTACTTCACCCATCTACCAGACAAAAAGGAGAGACTATTTTCTATTCATGAAAATTCTCTTATTTTCCACTTTTCCAAAATTTCCCACTCATTAAATATATAGTAACCTTGTCTAAATTGTCAAAAACCTTTTTATTTTCTACTGAGATCTTGTGAAATGTTTCAAAGGGAAAGACAACACGAAAGAAAGGTAGACAATGGTAACTCGGGAGTATAAGGGAAACCTGTCGGGAGTTGGAAGTGGGAGAAAAGCCATCCCAACACAAAAATCAGGAGCGGATCCGACCTTACCACTGAAGTAATTTCCGTTAGAATAATTTCTCCTCTCATATAATACCAGTCATTGAATTATTTCCCTTCCTTTGAACGGCCTCGGAGGCATTTTTAGACAAAGATGACGCCGTTGAGAATATAAAGGAGAAGAAAAAAAGCAACAAAACGTAATTTAAACCGCCTTCTAGGATTTATTTTCGCCTTCAAACATAAAACTATTTTTTTTTCTTCGTTAAACTTTCACTTTGCCATCGTTTAAAATTTAACATTTCCTCTGTAATTTAAATGTTAGTCCGTAACACGAGGTCAATTTGAAATTGCATTTAAAAAGAAAACTGAGTCTTTCAAAGCGTATTCGAAAGTATTCCACACTGCTACCCCCTCACCCCCGCTGGAGTATTCTCCAGTCTGTGAATCTTGCTTGAAGGAGATAGAGAGAGAAAAGGAAATCGGCAGAAGTGAGTGACGTTTGCCAGAAAAATTGTGTCCTTTATCTTGTCTTTCAAGCTTTCCGCTTCTTTTTTCGCGATATATCTCTCTATTTTCTCGAGTTTTTCTTACCCACCCCCGCCTCTCACCCCGCCGTTTTATTTATGGTAAAACTTTTTAAGTAAAAAAGCATCCCGAATTACTTTTCTTCTTTTTATTCTCCTCCTGAAGGCACTGCTCCCGGTGTTAAAAATCCAAAAATCCGAAGAAAAAAAAAACTTTGACTCCGTAAAGATTTGAACTTTTCGTGACAGGAGAGCCGGAAACAATGATTGGTGAGGAGAGAGCTTTGGTTCTTGTAAAAGATTCAAAATTTTTAAAACCGAGACCAACGTTGAGACTCACATCGTTTGAGGAACGATTTCATGACTTCGCTAGGTAATAAATTGACTGTCGCGTCTCCTTCTGTCATCCTTTCACTGAATCCAACTATTTTTTCGTCTTGTCCTGAATGGAGTCCTGAAAATGGGAATCGGTAGAACGTACCGCCCATATTTGAAGAAATCTACCTCGAGAAGGTGTTTTTAAATTTAAACCGAGGAGATAGCGAAATAATAGAGAAGAAAACAAAAGAACGTCAGAGAGCGTTATTTATTTCTTCTGAACATCTTTTGTGGTCGCCATGTTTATTGAGTCGCTCGTTAAAGCGAGAGATGATAAATGAAATGAAACGGAGATAAAGGTTTTGACATAGACTGTATTGAGTGCCAATACCTAATTAATTGTTGATCTTGTTAAATATTTTTTTCTCCTGCCCCATTGTCCTGATCCTAATTTTCAGATTTACGAACTCAACTAATTTGGCTCATTAAAAATTTTTATTTGCTTAAATATGCCCCAATTCACGATTTAGGATATACGTACAGTAAATCCACATTTGTAGTGTTATTATTTGTGTTCATAACGCTCACGCATCTTCATGGCTCACAAATTTTGCGATTAGCTCAAACCTTATTATTTCAATTATACGTAACATTTATCGATGTTCAGAACTGCTGACAGAGGACCTTAACTCATCATTCAAATGCTGAGACAGTTTGACTCATCATAAACTGTTGTTACAAAGCTTTCGCCGCAACACGATAATATTTGAACTAGTTTAATAACACTTTTAAGATAAATTTTTGAACTGAATTATATTCATATTTGGAGTTATGCGATTTTAATAAATCTACGCGACATGTCTCTCTACTTTCAAATTCAATCCTGCTGACATCATTATCAATGACCGCGATTGTCAGTTATCATCTTCGTTTAGAAGCTAAAGTTGAGCTTTTGAAGGAAATTACGAAAATGGACTTTTCGAAGTTGCGAAGTTAAAATTTGTCTTTAAATTTCATGTACAACCACTTACAGGCTTTGAGTCAATTAAATGTCTCACTTAACGTCAAATCGATTCACATCAATAAGAGATAGATGTATAATTAAGGTCCGTAAATCTAGTTACCTCTAGAAAATATTTTGCCAACGTCAACACCCAAAGGCATCTTCGATGGACTCAGGTCTCGATATTTCGGTCTTTTGACCACGTACTTGTTCCCGCCGCTTTTCTTCATCGCTGAAACACAGAAACTTGTTATTTGATCTTGAGGATCAAATTTAGCGTAGAAACGGAAAACCGCACAGCACTGCCTTGACTTCCTTGGTCGCCAGACTTCCCACAAACCAAACTCTTCTCCCTCCCACTTCGTATATTATGGTATCCACTGTCCTAATCTGGAAGAAAGTTATAGGCCTCTTGTTCGGGTCAGGGTCATTGACAAATCTTCTCACCTCCTCCCTAAATCGAACTGTCCACCGATTGTGCTGAGGTTATCGAAAAGCGACAACTTTAATTTTCGTTTGATAAATTTGATGCGAGTTTGTGGCCCAAGAGGAGATAACAATGCGAACAATGTACACAATGGCGGCGGAAATCATAAATCTATAATAAGAAAATAAGTTTGAAAAGGAAAGGCATTCACCGGTTTATGTCCATATTAGAAGAAATAGTTAATTGTAATTATGGCGATGACTGTATCGAACCTCGTTTGGAACCAAGTTCATTGTCCGGAATCTTTTTCTTTTCGCGCTACCACTTATACCATCATCATCTCTTTCCTTTATGCCAACTTTGAGGAAAGGTTCCTTTACCTACATGTCATGTTTCATTTTCAATTCATTTCCTTTCAATATACAGTTTTGCTGGAATCTAAATACTAGCGAATCACGACTCAAATTGAAAAGGTTATTCCTCCGAAATTTTTTTCATCTTCCTTTTGTCACAAGATTTTTGACCATTCGTCAAATTTGAAGTTAGTATTAGACAGTTCGATACCTTTTGCTGACGTAGTAGCAGAATTTACAGAATTCACGGGGACGGTGTGATGCATATAACACCACAGACCTTTCATTCGAAATATGCAAATATGAATCAGGTGTTATGATGACCTCTTCCCGTCGCGACTATTTGTCTCATGTTATCACGTAATGAACATCCCATATTATCTATAAACTTCTCTAAAGCTCTATTTACAGGAACAAAATAGATAAAGTCACAATTATGTATCTATAAATCAGAAAATAAAAGAGAAGCAGCCATCCCACAGCTTCCATGAACTGCGCTATTATCAAAACTCGCTAATTGAAATAAATCAAAATTTCAGTCTTTCCTTCATATTTCCGTCGTGCATCTGGTAACCATTTCCGGTGTTTAGTGACCATAAAAACGTGACTAAACTTTCAACTAACCCTCGACAAGTTTGGCGAAACCTAAAACTTTTCAACCCCTTAGGGCTTAGATAAGGTTAAACATTCTTATCATTTCATCTCTTAAATGAGTTATGTATACAGCCTAAATTAACACTAATTTTTTGTCATTTAATAAATTATTAAGATTGAAAGTTCAGTATAATAATATAAGAAACAGTTTTTTGAATTTTATCAACTTTCAGGCCTCTCAAAATCGATTAAAACGGTACGAGGCGGTAAAAAATTGCTGACTGGACTTGTCCGGGGTATTAATATCAGTTTTTAAGTAGGAAGAGAGTTAGAGGATGGTGGAAAATGTAAATTACACAAAGGAATGAAATGAAATGAAAGAAGTGAAAGAGAAGAAAAGAAGCAGGAGAAGTGTGAATTGAAAGAAACTTACTCTCGACAGCTCGGATTCATCAGAATAATAAAGTAGGATTTTGCTGAAAAATAGGCGTTGCTTCTTTGTCAGTATAAAAGGGAAATGGAGAGAAGAATGGCTTTCTGATAGACGAAACAGAGAGAATTAGATGAATAAAACCAGAGAAGAGAGAAAAGGATCTGAAATTCTTATTTATTAAGAAAAAGTCAGAAGGCCAGACGTCGTAAGCGAACTTCTAAGGTTTTAAAAGCTTATTTGTTTGCTGGAGTTTTGTTTTATGTTTTAGCTAAACATTAAACTGTAATGTTGTGAGTGTTATGTTGAACACCTTCCTCCCAGGCGATGGTTCTTGTGTGGTTCAAAAGAATTTGACCGATTCTTATTGATACTAAAAGCAGAATTTTGACTATATATACATATAAAATGTTCTTTATAGTTTCTTTATCGATTCACTTATACAACAAATGCCGGTGGAGTACACATCCGAGCTTCAGAGTAGATCTGCAGGACTGACAACGTGGGTTTCGAGATATTCGTTTTAACGAAACATGTAAGAAGTTGTCTGAGCTTACAAAAAGCTTTTCTTTTTCAACTTAGGGATTAGTCTTTGATTACAGCCAATTTCGATTTGCGTTGAGCAATAGCCAATACTTACGATAATAACATTAGTGTCTCATGATACACAAAAGTGAGGACCTACTGTTAGGCTCTAACACGTCAATGAAATTCTAAAACAAAACAAAACAAATTCAAAGAACAAAAAACACCATTGTTAGCGAAATTTGTTTGAACAAGGCAAAATTAAGCAAAATCAAAAGAGTAAATGAAAATTTTCAATTGTTTAAAACTGTTTTCACAACATTGAGGAATCAAAAATTCACGTCTACTGTTCACGGTAGATCAAGGCTGTAAGGGCTCTAAATCAGTGGCGTGGTGTTCATAAAAGCTGTAGAAAGCTCGATTTACCTCTATTTTTGAAAATATTTGAGGGAAGAATCAGATTTTAACTTGAATATTGTGAAAACAACTTTCAGGCCTATTATTCTAGAGAATAATGAGCTTGTAATTAATTGGTGTGAGTTGTTGATATGATTGATCTTTGATCTAAGACTCCCAACATTTTCCTCATCTTCTGTTAGATTATAACGTCTAGTTTAAAGGGAACTTTAAAGTTTGATAATTGTACAGTGGATGGTTTGATTAAACCTCTTCGAAACCTTTTAGTAGATGGTTATGCTATTGTCTTGCTCTTGTTCTAAATTAGATTTGGAAACATTTTTAAAATAAATTATTAAGTTCAATTTCATAGAGTAAATGAACTTTAAAAGCTTTTGAGGGTCTTTCTTACAGGTTTTCCGCTATAAAAGACCTTACAATACATTTTGATGCTGACAACATTAAAATTTATTTCGTCCGGGAACTTTTATAGAACTAGTTTTTCAAAATGTAGGTAATCAATACACAACTGAACGATTAGTCTTATGATCACGTAATTAAAATACAAAAAATGACGTGGTAATAGATATCGAGAAATGTGGCGACCAAATAAAAGTGTCGCGATCTAAGCCGCTAAACGAAAACATTTCGAATAAAAACAACAAAATGCGGCCCAGGCAGCGACAGGACAAAAGGAAAAGTTTAGAATGGTCTCGAATCACCGAGAACTCCTTCCCATATTAAGCTTATGGGAAGAGAAGCTTCTATAAAGTTCGAGAGAGTTCGAGTACGGGTTCCTGGGAAATTCGAGACTATTCTTAGCTTTGGTGAAGGTATATAAACAGGTCACTCATCGCCGGGTATTCAGTTTGAGTTTGAGTATTGAAATTTGCAGTTATTCAGTGTCGGAGTGAAACGCTTTTATGTAAACAATCAGTATTTATCAATAAACGTATTTCTAGTGAAGATAGAGTTTTTAATCATCTCATCTCACAAGAAATTTTACTGTACCATAGAATGAGACAGACTATCGGGCGCGGGAAGATCTCATCACATCCGATTCAAATCTTCATGCTGGTCGTTCCAGTTACTTTGCTGACTTCTTGCACTGACTGTTGGTCAGGTGTTTCCTTATGTATTTGCATCATGTAAATTCTATTCCACAAGTCTCGTCGCGTCTTCATGCATACTATTGCATGTCCTATGATTTGTTTGTTAAGTCTCGACTTGTTGTCTTGGTCTCGATAATAAATTCAAACGAAACACAGTTTGAGTGTCAACAAACATAACAGATCTAACCGAAGTAAAAAAAGGAGAAGTTCTTTAAAACAAGTGAGTGGAAAGGGATGGTGGAGTGGTTGTCAACAATGTAATTCAATTTAATTAAAAGTTATAAATAATAAAAGAGAAAAGTATGGCGTCGGAGAGAAAAAAAAAGTAATCAAAATTCTTCTCTGAAACTTTTCCAACCGTCTAAATTGAGACAGAAATTACGGATTAGCAAAAGACTAAGTGGAGGAGTAAAAGGATTTAACTTTTTTCGTTTAATTAACCAAATGTTTATTAGATTCCGGTGAATGGGAGATGAGCTTATGGTTTTGTGAAACACGCTGACGCACGGTCACTCGAACTTCACCGCTAATTTCCTGTTCCTTTGGAAACTTCTCTTTGAGTAAAGAAAAAAAGGTCGCGCTTTCCTTTTTCTGAGTAAAAATTTTATTTCTGGATATACTTTTGTCACCGAATAATGATATTATGTTTATCTTTTTTAATCATATTACATTACGTAGGAGGAATGAATGAAATGAGCTTTTTATGTAGGAATTTATGTTTTGTTTAAGAGGAAATTATCTTTTTTCGAGCGAAATTTATGACTTTTGAAAATTCGGGAGGGTTACCCACCCTGATTCTGCGTTGAACTTTTTTCCCTTTTTTGTTTGCCTCCCTGTTCAACTTTGTGTCGAGGCTTTTAGGATAATTAGTGGTGTTGGTAATTTATAATATCAAAATAATATAACCTAAGCCAAACGTCTATACGAAACCAGAGAAAAATGTTTTGAGTTGAGTGACGTAACAGGCAAAAGAGTAACATCATCAAAATCAATATTGATCACTCGAAAATGTCAAAACTCACCTCATGAGCCGATTGTTTCTAAAGAACTTGATTAGAGATCTAAGGAAATCCTGGATTCGAATTTATTTACCTTTGTCTGGCTGGCTGGTTCTCTTATGGTTGTTCATTTCGAAAGACAAACCTCAAGGTTGTTTACCTGTAACAATGCGAATAATGAAATGTGAAAGTAAATTCAATGCTTTAAGTGTGCCTGGTATTCAGGTGCAGGCAATTCATTAGTTCAAATTCTAATAATAATACCAAAATTTAAAGTTTTTTTTTTTACTTACTTACTAAATACAGTGTGGGCCAATCTAAAGTGATGGTTTTTAGAAATTTTTATTTTTATTTTGGAGGTTTAATAATTATTATTGTTAATCTCTTTGCCACGAGTTTCGTGAAGTTTTTAAAAATAAATTATTGCTCAGTTCAAGGGCAGGTTTAAATTATTGATTTTATATATTTTGTTAGAACAGGGGTCTTCAACGTTTTACTAAACAAGGGCCAAAAATTTTTCTACACAGCGGGCCGGACCATAGGTATTTTTATAAGAATTGTTTTATTCGCAATGGTCAGAATGATTAAACAATGAATTTGCAATTGGAATTTGAATAAATAAAATTTTATACACTCGCTTATAGGTATAGTTTGTTTGGCATCGACTTCATATAGTAATTTCATATTAATATTTCGTCGTTTAGTTGCGACTATTATAAATAATATAATTATTTTTTTTAGTGGTTTTTATTTGATTTTTGAGTTATTAATTAATTAATTAATTTTATATAAGTTAAAGTTTGCCCACTATGGCCATTTTTTGAAGTCGGTTTTTATTTTATTTTTTCTAAAAAGTATTTTTTTTGTAGTCATTATTGAGAGTGTTGTAGGCGAGCCGCGGGTTGAAGGCCCTTTTGTTAGAACGATTATGCTGTCGGTGAATATGTTCTAAAACGTGATGAAGACCACTGGGTCGTTCTACTGGAGTTTGAGTGTCCGGTGGGTTTGGCTTAATTTGTCTTCTTATTTCATAAGTAATGCACACGTGTTGAAGGAGCTTCTTTCATAAGTAATGCACACTTTAGTAGAGAATTCATTTCATAAAAGTACTGCACAGTTTCATAAAAGACGAGGCCACAATTCTCTGATGATATTGGTCTCGCGTATTCAAATTTTTTGACAACTTTTTGTAGATGTGGACGAGTGTACGTATATGTATATTGATATAAAATATTATTGTAACTAGAATTTGGATATAGGGGGAAAGTATAATAATGTGCACGATGCGGAGCTCTGGGACTGAAACATGAATTTTGCTTCAGTTGTTGGCTGCTTGTTCTACTGTACACATTCCCGAATGTGGTGAGCGCCATAATGGATATGTTACCGTAAGAAGCTGAGGAACTACAGCCTCTCAGTTCTTTAATTAGTGTAATAATGCATACACTCATTTCATAAACAATGCACACATTCATGAAACAAAGATTTTTAACTGAGGTTGCTGCAAACAATACAGAAGCTGAAGAGAAAATGCCTAACATGAAAGATCTTTCAGAAAAAGTCATTTTTAGTCAGAAAGAAAATGGCGTCGGCTATAGAACTGTCATCTTCTGCATATTGATCGAAAATTTTAACAGATTACAATCTCATAAAGAAGAAAAAAATCTCCTGTAAGCCGAAAATCGGTAGTCAGTCAGTCAGGTCATGTAACTTGAGTCCAATTTCGCTAATATTAAAATTTTTAGTCGAAGCTTTCAAATCCCGGAAAGTTAAAACTAAAATCCGGAAACTCAAAAGGGGTACTTTCCTTTGTGAGAGCAAACTTTTGACATCCTTTGTTTTATTAATCTGGAAAACCTCAACAGTCTTTGAAAGTCTCCTGCACCAATTTCATGTCGGCCGTTCCATTCCGGCGAATATTCTGTACCGAAATCCGCCATAATCTCATGACATGTTGTATATTGTATACATAGCTCTCCGTATTAATACGGGGAAAGAGAATTGCTTAACCCCGAAACCCATCATGCGTGGCTTATAACTTCGGGAGGAAATTCTCGGATTTTGAACACAGATTTCCTTCGTTGTCATTACACTGAATCAGTGAAAATTTCAAAAATGATTTTTAGCCAACTCCCCCCCGTCCGTCCGCCCTTCCGCTCTCCCTCTTCCCTGGCCCTTTTAAAGGAATTGAGAATTGAGGCGTGAAACTTTACTGGATTTGTCTCGTTTTATGATGGAAACTCGATTTATACTGTATACCCTAAATATGTTTGTTTAACTGAGAACGTTTGTGAGACGTAGACGGGGAAATATGATCTCGCTATGTATTTCGCATCAACTTTAATTAAACTTTGTGTTAAATGTTTTATTTATTTGAAAAGTTAAGGGAACTTTAAAAGTTAATAATTTTCAACAGGTTTTTTATAGGTTTCATCCAGTGCGTGCTCGTGTTATCGTTATTATTTTGTTGTGATAAATGAGAAATATCCGTTATATATATACATCTAAAATTGTTGGGTTTATCACGAACCGCGTCACTGTCCCAGTAAAAAGGCACAGCACTCAAAACACTAAAAAACGCGCAGTGCGCTGCGCGTTTTTTAGTGTTTTGAGTGCTGTGCCTTTTTGCTGGGACAGTGACGCGGTTCGTGATAAACCCAACAATTTTATATTCGTATATAAATTACCGCAAACCATCGCCATACAAGATTATACACTAGTATCAATATCCGTTTGTGTATTCCTTCGCTATCATGAATGGAATTGTGATGAGTTTTACAATTTCCGCGCCAAATTTTTGTAAAAAAGAAACAAGACAACTCTGAGGAAAGAAGTCACAATATGAACATCAAATCAAGAACTGGTAAGCAAAAAGTGAGGAGTAAGGATGACCTCATTGCTTTTGCTGGTGGTTTATGTGCAGATACAAAGGATACTCGAAAAGTGCGGGAGAAGCTCTTGCTCAGTCTCTTAAACCTGATACCTGAAAAATGGGATGGGAGGAAGAAGAAGAGTATAATTAAGAAGACATAGAAGATAAGAAAAATAAATAAACAAATTCATATATACCTTTAAAAATGTTATTCAATATATAGCTTATAATAATAATGTATACCCAGATCTTCACACACTTCCTGAAGAGAAAAAGAAAGCTGGTATGGCTCCTGGAAACGGGGGAAGAGTTGAAACAGACAGGAATACAGCCGAAGACCTGCAGCTAAGGATACCCTGGGGAAGAAAATAGAAGAAGCAAGTTTACAGGAAAAGCCGAAGCTAAAAAGAGAAACGAAATGAACGGAAGAGAGAAAGAAAGAGTGTCGGAAGAAGTAAAAAAGAGAAAAAGGTTAAAAAAATGGCCGAATCAAAAAAAAAATGGTTCCGGAAGTGCAAAGTACTAATAGAAAAGCTAGAAAAGTTAGGATGTTAGAGAAGCAGGTGAACCCAGAAGTAAAATGTGCGAATACAGTCAAATAGAGAATCATGCAGAGAAGAGGGGAGAGAATCGTGAAGTGTGATTGACAAAAAGACAAAAAAGGTGAGAGAAAGGTCACGTGACCCAAAAAGAAAAGATTTGGCATCACCTGCGTTAATTATTATTGTTCATCGCCTTTTATTAATGAGAAGAAGCCTCGCAATAGCAGTTAAGATGAATGAGAAGAGGAGAGTGAAAATTTTTTTAATTAATAGCAGGTATTGAAATTAGCGTTGATGGAAACTTGCGCAACATTTTCATCTTATATCTGCCTTCATACGAATGCGTGTGTGTGTCATAAAAACTCAAAACCCCGAAATTTGTTTAACCGAATTTTATATAAGATACGTATACTAAGAATACAGACGCACTTAACATTTCTGGTACAGTCGTATTAGTTAATCGTTTGTGCCTCTTCTTTCTTTTTTAACAAACAATCCCATTTCAATTCTTTTACCTTTATGACTTCATTCCGATTCGAAACCTCAACTTTGGTAAAAAGTTCTCTCGAATTTCATCCGTGATTCTTATTCGATGTTCCCGATTCCAGTTCCTTTATCAAGTTTCTCTTTCACACAATCCCTTTTCTTTTACCAGAATATGCTTTTTTCCTATCCTTCTCTTCACAAATTGGATATTTTCTAAACGCATTTCTTCTCAATCTTCCTTGCTATTTTCAACCCCTCGACCGAAATCATCCCATTTCTCTTCTCTCCTTTTTCTTTTGCGAAATTCTTAGGTACATCGTCTGAATTTCTTGTAATTTTGCTGCCGTTTCATTTCTTTGCCGTATTTTTTATTTATCCCTGCTTGTCTTTCATTTTGACATCTCTTTTGCGTTTTAAAACCGTTAGGAAATGCAGGCATATGTTTCTAAGCGTACATCTATCTTCCTCTTCAAGTTTAACTAAAGTTGTGCCTCCTCGTACAATTTCTACAGGATTTTTGGATCCTCGGGTGATAGATTCTTTAGACCTTGCTGTACTTTCCCTATCACTTAGCTAGTGGTATTCTTCTACAGGGCACTGTCAGCAGGTTGAGAGCCATCCTCTTCCCGCCGATATTGTTTCAACATAAAAATATTCGGGTACACCATAAATATTATGTAGTTAATGGCTGTAATTTGACCCCGTATTTACCAAAGTGTACACGCCATTCAACGTGTGTTTATCGCACATGAGTAGACAGACTTTCAATAGAATATCCTTTGAGAATCGATGGACTCTTCTCCAGTGTTCTGGAAACTTCTTTAATCCTGTAAAATCCTCCTCGAAATTTTTCTTTCAGACACAGTACAAAGGCCAAGTAAATAGTGTAGAAGTGTAACAGTGGCGTATTCATCAACAAATGACTAAATTCATTTTCGTGTACTAAATAACTTTAAGGAAGTCTTTTGTCTGAATTTCTGCATTTTGCCATCGACAGACTTTTGAATTTATGTGACATATAAAGGGAAGTTGGTGGAGGATAAAAACCTTGGGCCGGTGTCGCTCTGTTGATAGGTTATTCACTCCCATAACCAATTTTCCTCTTTTCCGTTTCTCCTATAACTTTCGAATAAAAATTCAAGAGGTCTCCTCGGCTGAAATAAGCTCTAATTCTATTTATGGAAAAACACTTTTTCCATAGAATTCCCTTTCGGGGAAATGCGTTTTAGACTTACGCAAACTCCAATCCTCGGCAACAGGTCTGAAAAATAATGTTTTAGGGCTTTTACCCCTTTGGCGCTTTTACTTTATCTCGGGTTAAATGTTAACTCTTTTGGAACATGTTCCCAGATTAAAGAAAAATTCATTTTTTCAATAATAAAACCGGTCACATTGCCCCAAAAACAAAAATATTTGATATTCGGTTGAGGACTTAAAAATTTAAATAAAAAATTTGGGTGCTTACGTATTAACGCCACCGCAGCTACAGATTTGGCGATATTTTATCTCTAAATGATTTCAGTGAATCTTGATCGAATAAATTAAAGCTCAATTCACATTACGGAAGCATTATTTTGATTGATACCCATTTAAAGGAAGAAATTTTCGTTATTCGATTTCAACAATTCCGCCATGTTTTTCAAAGACCATGGAGTAAATTTTTAAACAAAGCCCCTTTTTTATTCAATAAGTTAAAATACTAAATAATACAGCTCCAAATTTAAGATTTGGATTTGAATTTACAGATTTGATGACTTAGTTCTAATTTAATAATAACAATAATAATAATATTAATATATTTATTGACATTTCTTACAATATAAGAACAATCAGCCCAGTAATTTTTCCCTTGTAAGTAGAACTTCTTCTGGTTTCATTAACCAGGTTTCCCATTTGATTCCGATCTCTGTAGAACTCTGTGATTCCGTCCGTTAGGCTCCATTTCCTTCTTCGAAAGTTCTCTTCACAGGAGAGCCAATGCAGAGGTCCTTCCACTCCGCCGCAGAGTACACAGGTTCCGTTCCCTTCCTGGTTGGTTGGGACTTTCCACATGTCTGTACCCAACCTGTATGCTGCTATCGCTCTTCTTTCACCACGTTTTAATGTTTTGGTGTATCTTTGCTCTTGGCCGTCTCTGCCTAATTTCTAATTTCTTTTATTGTCTCTTCTTGCCTGTTTAATCTTATCTTCTCTTTAATTTGATTCTTTATCTTTTTCATACTGATATGATTTAGGTCTAGGTCTTTAGTTCTAACTTATATATTTATAGCTCACTAGCGCAACTTCTGCTGCGGTGGCGTTAATACGTAAGTCCCAAAATATGTTACATAGACTGTTTAGGAATATTCCTTCCTTCCGGCTAATCCGGCTCGAAGGACCATGTGATATATAAAAAAAAGGTTATTCACCTACCTTTGTTGAGTCTCTTTATCCCCAAAAATCAATATTCCCAAATGATCCAGGAATATAGGAACAAGGTAAAGGATACAAGGACTAGGACTCCTTACCCAAATATTCAAAAACTCCACAGCGAAACTAAATAAGCGAATTATAACTAACTGTGCCACGAATCCTCAATTTTCCTTGGGATCTTTGGACTGTGAAAACTTTCTTCTTTTTTCGATTCCCACAACTTATGTAAAATAAATATTTATTTTATTAACCAACAAATCCACCCCTGTTTGTCTAAAAGAAACCGACAAAATCATATCGATAACTCGATTCTTGCTTATGCGAATAACATTTCGAGGAGATTCGCCCGAAATTCAACTTTCAATTAAAAATTAGAATAGAAAGTGTCGGAACCAGGTTGTGTCGTTGTAGATGAACGAATGATGGACAACACTAATTCCGAACGTATATGTATATTGATATATAAAATGTTATTATAACTATAATTTAGAATTGAAAAGGAAAATGCAAAGATCCTGACGGTGCGGAGCTCCGGGACTGAATGAATTTAGCTTCGGTTGTCGGCTGCTTCATTTCACTGTACCCATTCCGGAATGTGGAGAACACCACAGAAAGAAATCGAGCTGTATATATATATAAAAAACTGTGTTGAAAAGGAGATTAAAAATGAATGAACACAAAAAAGAAAGAACAATCCATCAAACAAAATGAGGCACACCCTCGCACAAAAAAAAGCAATCACAAGGATACTGAAAAACTCTAGAAACTTTACTCGTTGTGTAATTTACTGCTTATTTATTTATTTAATTTATTTTTCTTTTAAATCCACAAGATCATTGTCGGACATGTGAGAATGTCAGTGGCAGAACGCAATGAACAGTGCAGTGTACTAAAAAATGACCCCCTGGCTTTCCGCTTCAATTAATTTCTTTTTTGCAACGACTTTTCCCAATTTTTATGCCGAGGATTTTGTTTTTAATTTCCACCACCCGTTCTTTTCCTTTCCCTTCCTTATTCCTCCCCTGCCCCGCCCTTTTATTTCGGGAAAATCTAATATAAATAATGAGAGTAAAGAAAAAAAGAAATTTTTTTTTAATTTTGGCGGCATGCTAACAAATTCCTCACTAAAACTTTAAATGTTGTTATTCTTTTAACTTTGTTAATTTAATTTTTTTCCTTCTCTTTTTAATTTTCATGAAAATAGTGAAAAGTTTCCTCCCCGTGTCCACCCCCTTCTGCTTACTACCCCCATTCTCCTCTTCGTCTCGAAACTTCTACCGAAAGTTTACGGAAATTTTTTTTTTTGTTTTGGTGCGATTATACGAATTAGAAAGGGCTCACAGAAAAACAAAACGAATTTATTAGTTGGAACAGTCTGGGTGAATGACCTCTTTGCCA
This sequence comes from Columbicola columbae, assembly GCA_016920875.1. NCBI lineage: Eukaryota > Metazoa > Arthropoda > Insecta > Psocodea > Philopteridae > Columbicola > Columbicola columbae. The sequence goes on along the minus strand of JADMLL010000001.1, from coordinate 9,525,381 downwards.
TAATTTATTTTTCTACTCATAATTTGAAAAAGCTCGTCGAGTATGCCAAATCAAATTTCTTTTGTCTCTCGTTTTTATTAATATTTAATGTGTATGAAGAGTTGTCTGACTGAATTATCAAATTAGTTGTGTTTATATAATATAATATTTAAATAATATTTAGGTCGGTTGTCCCGGATTTAAAATCATCGCGGTTTTGTCATGTCATTTGTCTGAGGGGCTTTGTGGTAAATCGAAAATGAATTTCTATTTTAATAAAAATTTTTTCTGCCCCTCGACAAGTCAACTGCCATGTGTTTTCTAATAGTTCTTAGGTTTGACTTTATGGGTTAGTATCTGGGAAACGATTTTTGTAACCTTTTTGTTGCGACAATAAGACCAAATAAATCACCTCACAATTTTTTTCGTGACAAAACACGAACTTCATGGACTTGTTATACACCGCGTAAAAAAAATCTGAAAGATTTTAACTGTGTTCTCTCGTGGAGTTTAACAGTTTAGTGTTGTGTTTATGTTGGGGGTTGATACTTGTGTTTATGGGTGTATTGTGTCTGTGATGTGAAACTATCTCCGCGGTATTTGAGCCCAAGGTTTTTAAATAGTTTTTAGGGAGGGTTTTAGGGAAAGTAGCATCCTCCCTGGCATACTCTTTTATAATAATAATAATAATAATAATAGCTCATATCAGTAGAATTACATTTACATTTTTTTAAAACATAAATTAGAGTCATAATTATCCACTAGGCCCATTTCGGGCAAAAGCCTATCCCTCTACTCTCCACAGTGTTTTGTTCTTTGCTCTTCTATGCCACTGGGAGCCAGCAAAGGTAACTAGGTCGTCCTCCCATCTCCTTCTCTGTTGGCCCTTTTTTCTGTGCCCCTCGACAAGTCAACTGCCACTTGTTTTCAAGTAGTTCTTAGGTTTGACTTTATGGGTTAGTATCCGGAAAACGATTTTTGTCACACGATGTAACCTTTTTGTTGCGACCAGAGTTGGAAAACAGAGCGTGGTCTCTTTGGTCCATCTTCCGTCGCATACTCTTTTATGAGGTCTCTGATGTAGAAGTTAAAGTGCTCGGGTATAAAGTTATGTGATGAGTTCAAATCCTCTCCATCTTCTTATAAACAATGGTGAAAAATTGGACTCAGACTGAAATAAATAAAATATTTCATAAGTATTGCACACTTTAATGAAAAATTCATTTTATAAATATTAACTTCTGTATGGTTTCTTTTCCTAGAGGTAAGGATTATTTTAATGCGAAGAAATTAATTTGTGCGAGTTGGTATACGCCAGAACCTGGTTGAATTTATGTTTTATTATGTTGAAGGCGCCACATCCACTGAGAACAGGTCTTTAAAAAAAATTTTTTTTCTCTCTTTAAATTAATAATTACAATTTCTAATAAATTTATGTGGTTACGTAAATATTTCACTTAATCCTAAAGAAACGTGTGTCATAATAACTCATAAACTCAGTTTACTGTGAGAGTTAAATCGTAATTGCTAACTTACGATTCAGTTAAACTTAGGCCCGGCCAAACCTTGAAGTTCACTTTCAATTATACTGTACACATTCAAAGGGAGTTGCAAATCAATCGTTCACACCAAGTCGAAGCTTCTGTTCGTTCACTTCCTTCACCTTTTGTCAACTCCTTCTGCACTCCAACGCCTCACCTTGATTCTGTTATCGAATTCTAGTCGCGAAGGAAAACCGTTTTCATCCTAAATCAAGGCGCCAAGTGGAACAACAATTGGCGATTCCTGGTCGCGGCTTCTTTTTCAACCGAAACTTGTTATATTCTTTCAAATTATACTAACCGCTAATTAAATATGCAGAAAAGTATTTTTTTGCCTCGAGGAGTGATTCCAATACTAAGGTGGATTTTAGGTATTTAAACCAAACTGAGGCGAACACACCTTATCGAGCACTATTTTGCCCTACTTCCTCATTGCTGGAAGAGGTGATCGCTGCTTTTATGCTTAAAAATATGAAAGAGGCAGAGGATTGGTCTTTCTTCAGGTGACAGCTCAGTGAACAGTACAATGACTAGGTGCTCTTACACCTTGTGATTAGCTGTCTTTAAACCGAATACAAAAAATACAGGAAAGCTATCCGAAGCCAGTATACCCTTCTGTATCTTCTAGAAAGTAAATTCAAGAAGATGGAGTCTCAAAATATAAAGTCAATTTATGTGGCGAATTCTAAAAATGGTATTAAAGTAACAAAAACAGGAAAGAAAAGAGAAAGTTTACAAAATTTTGATGAGCAAATTGACAAAAAAAGGGAATCGAATCATGTACTACAAAACTATTTATTTATTTGAAGACTTGCTTGTCAAACTATGTGGCTTCTTCTGCCAGAAAATAAAGAAAAGGTTTCAATAATTACAAATCCCTCTGCTTCCAAGCAACTTTATCTCGTTAGAGTGAGTGGTATTTCAATTTTCTTTAACCGGATTTCCTTCGTTGACTTGTTTCCCAGGAAACAGATCAGTCTCTTCGTGGTAGTAATGTTAAAAGGTGTCTAAGTGAGTAGAGAAATAAAATGTCTTTGCTGGACAAAATAATTATTACAGAGGAGAGTGAGAAAGAAAAGATGAAATAATAAGTTGGTACACTTAAAAATAAAATAAAATAAATAGACAAAGTAATAAAATAAGGCGCGGCTAGCGAAAGCGTGGTAAAAAGTCGAAAAAGTTTGTGTGATTTGAGTGGTCATGTCAATCGAGATGCTGTAGAGAAATTGCCAATCATGAGTGGTACTTGAAAGACAATCTAACGATTTTCTCCTTCAACTTGTAAGTAGACAGATCCTTTCAAGAACAAAATAGAGAAACAAACCAGAACAACATTGACCGAGATGAGTTTTGGATTGAAAACATTAAAGGATTTCTATTTCGGAATTGGCGGAAGAGCTCCAAAATCGAATCCCATAGCTTTGGGTTTAAAGATGGCTTTGTTGACCGGAAAATATTTATCACATTCACCGGCTAGTTTATATAATATGAAACTCTGAATCAGGACAACTTTTTTTTGAATTCCTCATCGTGAGTTGGAGATTCTATAAATTAGCCGGTAAATGTGATAAATATTCAGTAATTTCTTACATTTATACAGCTGAATTTGTGAATTACGAATAATCGCCGGGAATTATATTAATATATAATCCACCTTTCAGTAACATATACACTCATACCTCGCAATACGGCCGCTCTTTATACGGCATTTCGCTATAACGGCCTTCTTCAATTATGGCACTTTTTCGATTTACGGCCTAAAATGTTTCGATATAACGGCCAAAATGTGACAAAGTACTGGTACAGAAGTTAATTTCCTTCCCGAAATTAGGCAAAAATTTTGGATCCAGAACATAATCTCGGCTTTGAAGGTTTAAACGAACGTCATGTGTTTCATCTACTTAAAGCTGATAGGAAACCTCTTTCATATGAGGAACTCATTCAGTTGCAAGCAGAACTGGGATTTGATGAAGAGACAGAGCCTGTTGTATCCAAACAGCTCACATCAAAAAATTTGTCGAAAGATTTTGCTGTTTCGAACAAGGAATAAACATCCTCCTTGAAACCGATCCTGAAGTCGAACGTAGCGCTAAAGTTTCTATAGGAAGTAACTCAGCCATTAGCTGTTTGAAACCACTGAAGAATGAAATAGACAAGAAGGCAAGACCAACAACGCTGTACAAGTTTTTTAAGCCAGAGCCATCCTTGGCAGCGAAAAGTGGTGACGACAGTGATCTGTAGGTTACCATTTCTTCATCGTCTTCTGATCAAAGCCATTTTTAAAAATTATGTATGTATACATATACATATTTTTTCACATGAAGTTGTTTCAGTTTTGTTTGTGGATTATTATTGGTTTTCGGAGTCTGTTATTATTTTATGTACAAATCTATGTACTTGTTATGTATGTATTTCTCATTTAAACAAGATAAAATGCATTTTGAATGACACGCCATATTACATTTTTAACAAATTTGGAACCAATCCCATTGAATTTGTATGAATTTGTGTTAGAATACTTGATTCGTTATACGGCTTTTAACTTTACGGCCAAGTTTCGTGGAACGTGTCTAGGCCGTAAAGCGAGGTATAGGTGTATACGATATTAATTTCCGGTTCATATAATATTTAGCCAGGAATAAAATCTTTTAATCTAGTCAACGTGCTCTCCGTTAATTGAAAAAGTGAAAACAAAAATTCGATTGATGAATTGGTGTGAAAGGGAAATAAACAAATTTTAGCGGAAGAGTGAATTCCATAATACTGCCCTACTCCGAATTAGGCGAATTCAGTTTCTGAGGAAATTTAACTCGTTTCAAAATTGAAAGTACATCACACGGCGTTAATTCGTGAAAGCTCTTCCATTAAAATGTCAAGTCTGACTTTGGGTTTTTTTCCCTTTTAAATTACACTGGAAATGCGTGGCTCATTCAATTATCTAAATTGATAATCCAATGACATTAATAGTAAAAATTTTTCTGTACTTCGTTATAATTTTTTTTCATGCAATAAGAGTCGGAAATATAAATACTTAGAGAGATTCTTTTCCTTCGCCATTTTTTTCACAACCTTGTTTCTCTGGATGATGGGATCCTCCCAACCTGAGCTCATTGTTGATTACGTTACCGATTCCTTTTGCGCGTTCATACTCCAATAATTTACCATCAAAGCTGATGAGAATTGTGCTTTGTGTTGAATATTAAACAAAAACTCAGGGCCGACATAAAGGAGGCGGTGGGCGGGGAGAAAAGTCTCCGTAGTTTGAAAAATATTTGTTATCACGTAGGATGCATGCACACCAAGCTCGCAATTTACATGTTATCGCGGGAAGAGCTCTTTAATCCGTGAAACTACACTTTTTCATTTTTCCCTTGGATTCCATCTTAAAAATTTTTCATGATTTCCCCGCTTTTTCATTTTATTTGTTAGATTTTCTCCGGAGCTGTCCTACAACTTCGTTATAAAGCCACCCCTGACCTCATTCCTCCCTTCCATCCTTTTCATCTCTTTTACATTCCAGAGCGATACGTTTTCTTTATACTACCTTTTCGCCTTTTTCTCTCCCCAGGGAGACACGTGGCTGAGGAATAATCACGCAAAAAAGTGAAAAGCCTGAAATGAAGTGTCGCCCTCCCGGTTTTCATTTCCTTTGTCAAATTTGATTTTTGTTGTTGTTGTTGTGAGTCACTCCAGAAATAATTCTCTCCAGATTTCATTCCAATTAGTTTTGATTTAAATTAGTTTTAATTCGGTTAAATCTGATTTAGAGATTAATTATGTCGGGTAGCAATAATAAATTTTTAATTAGAAAAATTATTTACATATTAATATTCATTAAGGTTTTGTCTGATGTTTAATTACGCCCTGAGATAATAGAATAATTTATTTTTTGGGCGCTGATAATCGAAGTTTCCTTTTGTCCTTAAAATGATTATTTATTTTTGGTGTGGTCTTCTAGGTTTTTGAATAGCGGATAGCTCGAAGAGTCGTCTGACTCCGTACCAGACTGTCTCTGTTAGCCCTTAGGATGTGCACTCAGGGGGTTTAGTCGGTGCGAGTCGGACATACTTCCTCCCTCCTCCTCCTCAAAGGAAGGACGGATAAGAGTTTCCCTGGATAAGAAAAAGGTTTTTGAATAGCTCTTATATACATATACATATAGAAGCAAAATAATAGATAAGTTCGAGAATTCTTAATACAGTACACTACCAACTGTCCATGAGTTGGCTCGTATTATCATAAGAATAGTACTCGGTGATATAGCTTCTGAACAAAGTTGTTGGTTGATTGTGTTAAGATGAAAGACAGAAGACTGTTAGGACTTCCGAACAGAGAAAATCCTGCAGATAGGTTGATTCTCCTAAGCGGTGATGAAGGTGAGGGAAGGTTGGAAGTAAACACTTCCTCTGATTCCCGAATTCGGAATGTTTTATTGAATCAGACAGAAAAGTATATACTCTGAGAAAGGTTCACAAACCGTTATTCTTTGAATGACTCATCTGGCCAGCCTGTTGAACGATTTTATCCTTTTTTCTAGAAACTTCTTGACGTTTGTCCGAATGGGTCACATTACAGATATCACAAAATGAATGAATTCGCATGGCTGGTTTGAACACTGATGTTGGGGAAAAGAAAATTGGAATAGTGACAATAAGAAGAAAGAATAGATACAGAGTCAGAAAAAAAGGATAAAAACCGAAGAAGACACCCGAAACAACTGGGGTTTAAATTGTCAAAAACAATGCCAGAGTTGGAGGAACCAAATCCTGCCACGTCCTGAAAAATTTTCTAAAAGGAAAGCGGGAACCGAAACGAGATTATATGCACTGAAAGGCTCAGAGTAACAAAAAGGATGGAAAGAGATGAGTTTAGGGCATATCCAATTTACGAAGAGCAGGATAAAGAAGAACGCATCCTGATAAAAAAGAAGACAGTGTGAGGATAGAAAAGCAAAATCGGGAAAGAATTAAGACTGAAAAAAATTGTTTTCAGAGAAAAACAAAAAAAATTGTATGGAAGGTGGGGACTTGCAGAAATGAAGCCATTCGGCTGGAAGTTGGAAAGTGTCGAAATGAATTTTCCGACGTGAAAGGAAGAGGAAAGAGGGAAACAGATGGACTACAAGGGATAAACGTTCCGTTGTAAAGAGAGAGAGAATATTAATTAAAAATTTTAGATTTTCGAAAAAAGGTTGATGGAATCAATCAAAAGAGATTTTCGATGGAAAAAAAAATTCCAAAAGAGAATTCAATTTCCCATGTGTTACTCTCCGCTCAATCCAGTTGAGTAACATCTCCTCGAGTTAGGCCCTGTTACTTTATTCAATCGTTAAGTTGAAAATCCGGTTTTCTTTTGTGTTTCAAATTTTGTACAAATATTTCTGATACAATTATTTTTACGGCAATCTTAACATTTATTACTCGAATGTTACCAAGTCGTTTGTAAGCGTCATTCTCATGCTACAGTTATTCAACTGCTTCCCAAAAATAATTTTATTTAAGGCTTATCGCTGACACCGTGAAATCCATTCATATTTCAATTCATTCATTTCATAAAAAAAATTTTTTTTATTCATCCCCAAGTCAACTACCACCTGTCTTCAAAGAGGAGACAATGAGAAGTTGCTCTGACATCGATATTGGAATTATTCGTCATCCGTCATCGATTCCTATTGAAATTTGATTGGGATTGTTCGAAAAATGACAAAAAATTGAATTCGTGTCAGTCAAACCTTCTTATTCCTCTCCTGCTCTCTTCTAATTGTTTTTATTTCATAAATAATGCACAATGGAAGGTGTTTAATGGAACAGTCGTTGTAGAGATCTCCAATCCTATTGACATCAACTCATTCGAGTGGCTATTCTGAGGTTGATTGACATCATTCAAAATGTCTGCCCTAGCAGATGTCAGCATTGTTTCTCTCTTCTGTCTTCTTTTTGATAAAATATATCTCAGTGACTTCTTCTTTTAGAAAATTCTACTCTTTTCCTGTATAAAAGTCAAATTTGTGTATAGTCCGAACTGTATCAGTCACTTTTATGAATTTTTATTCTGAAAGCTTTGGTAAGAGTGTCATTGTATCCATTTAATTCCCAACTCCAGCTTTTCATAAATTTTGTAATTATGGGTTTAATAGTGATTATGGAAATCAAAGCTCCAAACACCGATTTTAAACGATTTGAAGAAAGATTTATTTATTTATTTATTTATTGTGTGTTGTGTGTGTAGGATGGGGAGGGGGGGGTTGAAGTGTTCAATCCGATTTTCGCATTTGAACGCGTTTAAAAATGTCAAAGTTATTGAGAACATTTGATTTATATCTATATTCTGAAAGAGGACATTTCAAAGCTTCTTTTCGAGAGAGAGAAAAAATTATTCGAAGTCATTAATTCGCGTCAGTTTTACATCCTTCTGAAAAATGGAGGAGAAAAGTGCATTTTTCACACTTTATTCACTTTTTATTCGCAAGAAAGGCAACAACGAGTCTCAACCTTTTTAAACAGAAATTACACCAACAGGCCCTGTATTAAAATTTAAAAATTTCTAAGACGAGAAAGTTATGACGACCTATTTTTTTGTATAAATCTTAGCCTTTAAGTCATTTATTTTTGGATTGACCCATTTTAAAGGAATAATAATAATATAGACATCGCTGTCCCAAATGACCACAACATAACATCAAAGGAAGCGGAGAAGAGCCTGAAATATAAGAACCTGGAGATAGAGGTACAATGGATGTGGAGATTAAAGACGGAGATTATCCCGGTTGTAGTTGGCGCACTAGGCCTTGTACCCCTCAGTATAATTTCCCGATAACCAGAAAAACCAGATTAAGAAATTGCAATAATGGACACAGCGCACATCTTCCGGAAGGTGTTGTGAAAGACTCACATTAATCGGTACGTTCCTGAGGATTCTGGTTGCATCCTGGAACATACCGGTAACTAGGTTCCGACAAATACAATCTGGTACCGTGAGATTGAAGAAGAAATAATAATAATAATATATTTCAAGTAGAAGATTTATATAATTTGCCTTTAAATTTTAGACATTCAATATAAACTCAAAGTATTAATAACATAGTTGAATGGGAATTAATGAAGAATCACTTTTTCAAGAATATTGTGCTTTATTTATGGCGTAAACTCTTGCTGAAAGTGTGCAGAACTTATGAAAGAGTACATTTATTGTAATATACTTTTATTTCTAAACATTTTTCATACCTTGGGACGCCTTTCCGTTAGAGTTAGTATTCAAACCGAGCATTATTCTGAACGGAGAATACCCTCTTGCTTCAGGACTGATTCCCCTTGAAATCACCTGTGGCGGTCGCTGAGATGTCTATGAGGATAGGTTGTCAATGAACAACTCCTCTGATGCTCTTGAATCACCTTTAATGGTGACGAAGTCTGGTAAGGTTGTAAGAAACAAACCCCAATTCCTGATTTCGGGATGTTTTATTGATTCAGTTGTGGGAGTATTTATACCCCGAAAGGGTTTGACAACCGTTTTCTTTTGAATGACCCATCCGGGCGGCCTATTGTATCAATGAACCATTTCCCTAAAGTTCCTAAGCCTTTGTCCGGATGGATCACTTTACAATTAACATAGTTTCAGGTACAGCATTTTTAATGGTTCATCTGGCCGGGCTTTTGTGCCATTTTACCTTTTCTTAAAACCCCTTGGCCTCGAACCGGAAGAATCACCTTAAAATAAACTAATTGAATTCCTCCGACATGGTCGCAAGTCTGAACAAAAATATATTGGAATAAAAATATCAGTACAAAAACTAGAATTTAGACTAAAATTTGGAAAGAGTAAAAGATGTGGAGCTCCGACACTGACTATCGGAATTTGGTTTTTGTTTTCGGCTGTTTTTTCACTTTGCACATTCTCGAATAAAGAATATGGCAAGTCGCCACAATTATTATTATTATTATTATTTATCATGTTTCTTTTTCAAAAGCCTATACCTACGGTTGTTTACAGATCCAATTATTTATATTCCAATTGTTGGCACAATTCAATTTTTACGTGATTTTATACAATACCGATGTTCTTTTTCTTACATCCTCATCCATTTTTATTTGATTAAATATAAATAATTTCCTTATACCATAAATCATTAAAAATCTAAAGTCGGCTAAGAAGATCCATGGGCCATTGACTACAGATCTCTAACCTAAATCAAGACAACGGTCGAGAATAATTCTCCATTAAACGACGCCAGAGTTAAGAGAGACTCTAAAAATATCAAAAACCGTGAAATATATAGGTTCCGGACAATAACGGCCCAGTAAGTAACCATTAAGACTGACGTCATGTACGGTAAGATCAATTCCAAAGTCCGGAATCACCCTCGGAGACACAGTTAAAATAAATTTATTGGAAATTTTGGAAATTTGTACTCAGTCCCATTCCGTTTTGCCAACATAGTAAATTTAGGAAACCTTTATTGTGGTTTCTAAAGAGAAATTATAAATAACAACAAATCAATAAATAAAAAAACTTTGCTTTTGTTAGTCTCGTAAAAATAATAAAAAAAAGTTTTGGGGTAGAGCAAAAAACGAGAGGAAGCCACACTGTGGCCAACTAACATCCATCTCATAAATGTGAGATTTTTGTAAAAATATAAATTTATCGATGGATAATATAATATAACTCATAACACAAAGCGGAAGAGAGAGAATGGGAGAGAGGAACGGGAGAAAGAAGAGGCGATTTTCAAAATGAAAAGTTTCCTTTCCGTTCTTAAAATTTTTGTATTTGAATCATGTTTCATCTGATTTCCCATTTTCATTTTCATTCAAATTAAAAATTTCCCAAAAACAGTCCAAAGATTATTAATTGCTTTATCTTTTCCGCCGGAAAGGTCTTCAAAAAATTTCTTTAAAACAGGGAATCGAGTTTCCTTTCCTACTTTCCCACTTTTTTTGTTGAAAGCTTTCCCCGAAGCCTTTCGTGCAGTCAAAATTTAAGTAACCCACCTAGCGTCAAGCTTTTCTGACATATTAATTTATTTTTTGATTAATCTAACCGACTCTTCTCTCTGAATTTCGATTTGAATCGGTTTTCATTATCGTCGTCTTTTCCTCGTCATTACTGTTTCATTCATTCATAACCCCCACCCACCCCCATCCCCGGGCCTCAAACTACTGTTGTAATTAGGGTCGATTTCTAGTTAATTACCGCAGGAAAACGGATTCATGAACTTGTCATGCACTTCCTTTCGTTTCGCTGTCATTTATCGTGTTTACAGAGGATGGGCTAAATGTGGTTAAGTAGTGGAGGTGATGGTTCACGAGGTTGGGATTCACCAATTCTGGTACTAATGTGTCACGGATTAGCTCGAATTTAACTTTTAAATGTTCTTATCGGTTTTGCATGTGTTAAGCCTTGTTTTATGCGAATGATGGAAATTACAGAACTGAGAATTGTTTTTAAAAAATTTAAAGGAGTTTGTAAATTGTTCTGATTTTGTTTAATTTTTTTGTCAAATTTGAAAACACAAAATCTACAATACAGGAAGTCTTCTGGTAGATAGAAAAATTAAGGAAGTGTGGCTTAGATTTTTTTTGTAAACCAATGAGTTTGTACAAATAGTTTCCTTGATTTCTAAACGCACTGTAGTGTTCTTAATGTTAAATTTTTGGCTATTTCGCGGCGTCACACTTCTTGAAAAATTACAGGATTTCCCTTATTTGGTTCAAACCTCCTCCGGAAATGAGTATCAGAAAGTCGAGAAAATCTCAAAAATCTAATTATAGCTTAGAGTTAGCTATTTACTACAGAAATTTAAAGGAAGCTTAAATAAAAACATATCTATCGTTCCCCAGTCCAAGACAAATTCAGCTATCCAAAATTAGAACATGGATTCAAAGAAACGTGTCGGAATTCAGGCACATCAGCAAATCGGCTACGACAGGTTTCGAAATAGAAACGGGAGTAAAAATACGTTCGGATAAAAACCAAAAACGTATAAGGGAGGTTAGAAAAGGAAGGAAAATCCTCAAGAGATAAAAAGACATAACAGTAAATTTTTGAAAATGGTTTTTAGAACGAGAAACGTGAGGTGGGAAATTCAAGTCTCACCATCCTCATCCCGGCGACCGCCTTTCAAACGAATGCCTCCCAAAACATTTAAATTATTGATGCGTTTGCATGGAAGGAAGTTATGCGGCACACGCATCCTTCTCACCCGAACAAATAATTCAAATGAGCAGAGAGCTAACGCTAACATTATCGCAAACATGCTAATTACGACTTGCAAAACGGTGGTCAATCGAAATGAGACTCGTCCCCGCGTGTGTTCCTTCCCACGTTCCCGCTATGTCATCACGTAAAACCGACAGGAAAACAAAATGCTGACCGGGTCAGAATACAAAAAAAAAAAAAAATTTTCCGGATGGTGAGTCATGAATGACCGTTTTAGAATTAATTCTTCTAGGTTTTTTCCGGAATTGTGTCTGAGTGTGACGAAGCCTTAACCCCCAAACTTACCTTCCCTCGCCTCTTTATCATTTTTATTCAGGATCACCGTTTTCTTTTGCTTTTGCTCTATGTACATATATATTTTATAATAAAAATACGTCAAAGCACTGTCGTTTAGAAAAAAATCTCACGTATTCTATGCAAAACCTTGATCGAATCGTCCGACTAAAGCCTCCAATTAGAATTCTATTGACGTTTCAACCAAATTTTTCTCGTTGAAATAAGTTTTACTGGAATTTTTATACGGAACTACTTTTTTCTCATTCTGGCGTTGGAATTTAATTGAAAATGACAAATTGGAGGAAGAGACGTTCAGACGTAATTGCAGTTTCAGGTCGTCGCCATCATTACCAGGTTTTCGTTTTGTTTGCAAGTCTCTTCTGTCCTATTGGTTGCAAGCGCGTCACGTCAAACATCCTAGTTTTCAAGATTCCATAGTTACGTGACCCTTTGACAATTACGTTTGGCTCCGGTTTCCCTTTTTTTCTCTTTTTAGAGACACACCTATTGTTAATTTATTCCGTTGGGACTTTATATTTAATTTTAACATTCTGTAACCTCATGCGAAAAGTGTGTGACTGCTAATAATGGTGTCACATATTGCTGTTCCTAGAAGAAAATTACACGTTACACTACCAAAACACGGTTCAGTGGTTACTGCAAAGCGTCGTGTTAAGTGAAATCATGTTGTACTGGACCTAGATTTAGTATAAAAAGGACAAATTATGACTTATTAAAGCCACACATAACTTTGTTTAGTGTAAGCTATGTATGTGATGCTATTAAAACTCTTGAGAAGTAGTGAATGGGACAATCGATCGATTTCTTTTTCTTACTGTCTTCTGTATTCTATATCAAAGTTTGAGATTAATGCCAAATTTGGCTATGTAAGTTTTTGTAAGTTAAGAGGGCTAAACTAATTCTTACAAAAAATGGTTTAAAATATTTTAAATAAATTTATATTCAAATCTGTATTACTTATGAAATGAGCGGATAACTATCGAAATAACCAGAAAAGTATTCACTACAGCAAATGTCATACAAACTTTAACAGTCAGCTTCTTCGCAAGAAGCAATACCAAACTTCGAAGGCAGTACTACCTACAGAAAAAGCTCTTTTGTTTGTTATACTTTTCATTAAACGATAGAATCTATGTCGTAGTTGGTATTGCAAATAAATTTAACACTAAAGCAGATTTGAGCCAATTTGACTCGCATCGATGTGTTGAATTGATTGCTATCTTTTTAACGTATTGATATAAATTTTGTTTTTAAAAAACATGGTTCAACATGGAAATAAAAACTTGCAATGGAGTCAAACTGACTCACTATCGCCAAAGTTGTGTTAGTATACCTACAAGCTGATAACCTAGCGCACAATGGCCTGTTTTCAAAAGGCAAAACACTACAACTCTTTCTGTTGTGTCATATTCGGATTCTCAAACCCTAAATCACATATTCTTACCATGGTTAATGACTGGTTGTAAGCACTCACATTATATGTATTTCAAACAGCTTTGTAAAGAACCGCTCGAGTTAATCTAATCGTGATAGAGGAGAGTCACCTGTTCCCAAATATCTCGCACCCAAACTCTTTACCTCACCTTCGAACCAAAGGTCAAAAAATGCGAACGACATTATCTAGCTCAGATAAAAAGAATTTCCTAAAGTTTTAATAAATTATCCATAAATTATCCATTGTAGTAATAAGGACATAATAAGGGGGAATTATTGTAGTTATGCCTAAAATGACTTAATCTAGATTAGGAAATATTGTATTGAGCACACACCATGGGTGGGGACCGCTAAACCCAATTGTTTGCCTCACTAGGCGAACACGCGTTTCTTTAAAATAACAGTACAACAATAAAATAAAGGTATTCGACCTTGTTTAAAACACATTCCAGACTGTGTGTGTGTCTCTTTCATACCTACCTACCTTCCTACCAACCGACCAATCAACCACCGTTGCTCAACTACACATTTTTGGAGACAACTACCTTTTCTCTGGGAAAACTTCCACAAATCCATTCCTCACCGAAAGGCGGTCGTCAGTTTTCTTTTTATTATAAATTATGCTAATTCATTGCATATTTCTAGCCTTGAATCTGACGAATCACTGGTTAATTATCTAAAAGCCATTATTAGCTATTTGTGGGAATGGTCTATTATGAAGAGAGAAAAAAAATTTTTTTTCTTTTTATTTGTTAAAACCATCTGCATTACTCTCAACTTAATTGAACACAAAATGGTCATTCGAATTTATGTATTTATTTATTGAAATGTTTTTATGGAATTAATGGATTCTTTTTTGAATTCTTATTTATTAAAAGAATCTGGAAGTTTAATAGAAAAATTTTGAAAGGTTCTAATAAAGTTTTAGAAAAGATGTTTTGGGTGTAGTTGATATGGAATGCATTGCTGTTTCTTTCAGATGTCTATGATAAAGGTGTCACAGTTTATTTAATATATAAAACCACAGATATTAATATATTAAAAATTATAATTGGTGTTTGATAACAATGATTTGGGAATTGGAATTTTGACTAACTCGATTTATGAAACGACCTGTAATACAATGTGCGCTATTTATGAAATGAACTCTTCCTAAAAGTGTGGATTACTTATGAATTAAATTATATTCGAAAGTGGCCATAATTTATGAAGTTACTATGGAAAGTTACAGTTATTATGGAATACTATTTGCCAGTTATAAAGTGTTATTATGTATAAAAGAGCTGTCAAAAATTGTGCATCACTTATGAAGTGGATTCTGCATGGAAGCGTGGATTCTCTTTAAAATGAATTCAAGTGTCGATACAACTGATTACAGATAATGTGATTTGTCATAAATAATGCACATGTTCATATCAGATGGGACTGGAGATTTTCGAAGCTGTTAGTATGAGTGTTAGTATAACTATACTTCTGGTACTCAAGCCCTTTCCCGGGCCAAATTTTCATTGTGATTATTGCGACTGGACCATACGAATTATAAGTTTGGCTTTCGACGCGTATAGTCCACCCTCGGGGCATCATCTGTATGTACATCTGTCAGTCTGTTTCTGTATATTGCCTTATAAAGATATATGGAGGCTAACAATGTTAGCAGTTTCTGAGCACAGGCCCGAACATTTTCCTACTGGTCAGGCACTATAGTTCAGACTTAACAATGAGCAATCGACTCAGTTGGTTTCCACTGGACCACTCAATAGAGCTTGGTGGGCCGCAGTTTGTGTACCATGGCTTTTGGCTATCGCCCCAATTTATATAATCTTATTTTCCCGAAAATTTAAATTTAGGTAGCGTGACAGGCAAAAGTCTAACTATACTTACACTCCAATCTCACTCAAAATCAATTCAACTTGAATATGTGCATTATTTATGAATTATTTATGGCGAATCACATTATTTACGATCATATGTATGAAATGGTTTTTGTTTTAATTGACTTTGACATCTCTGTTCTACGTCAACGCACTGTATGTCTTCCGTTAGTTCCTTATAAATCCAAACACAAAAGAGAAATATGAGTGTAAACATGCGTTTATTAATGGCACGTTAATAAAGGTTATTAAACTTTTTTGAAATTTAAATTTAACACTTTTAATTAGGTTTGTTCTTTTTTTATAATTTTTTTCTAAAAGAGATTTTAATTGGTGAGAAAACACGAAAACAATCAAGTTTTAGGTGAAATTTTTTGATAGGTACCAGGTATCTGTATCAGTATTCTTGTTGACGAGGGCAAATTGACTATCATGACAATTAGAAAACGGGTTCAGGAATCCTGGAAAAGTGAATTCGCGGCCGAATATTAAAGAGAGCATTGCGCATAGCCTCATTATATATATATAATTTACGTTATTATTTTATATTATCATTATATCTCCTAAAAATATTCCCCGGTCGAGCACTTCTTGTGACAATAAAGTTATTTGAAGTCGTTTCTTCCTAAACAATGAAAACTTTTGAATGAAAATGTCCTCCTCCTCCTCCTCTTCCTACTTCTTCTTTTCTCACTTAACATTCCTCGTGCCCACAAGTTTTCTTTTCTCTTACTTCTTTCATCCTCCTGCCTGCCTTATTCACTTTAAGTTCCTCGAAAGAAAAACTTTTCTCTATTTTCATTTCCTCTTACAAAAGGAAAGACTCCTCCGTCCGTCCGTCTCAAGTTATACTTTTCTACAATTACGTAACAAATCATGACAACTTTTTTTGTTTCCAAGTCTTTTCATCTTTTTAATTAATTAAACTTTTAAGTAGTATCATTCCTCATTCGATTACTGGCATGATTGACTTTTGTTATTGTCATACTCACGGGGAGAAGGTTTTAAGAGGTGATGAAAGGGAATGACGAGCAAGTTCGATTCAATTAACTTCGTCGCCTTGGTGATGATGTTGGTGAGAAGTCTGAAGTTTTATTTGGTGTCAACACTTCAGTGATATGTAATAGCCTCGCTTAACGCGGGGGTTAGTCATTCTTCATCCATTCTTATCAATCTCAAATAGTAGAGAAATTAAATTTCAAAATAAATGGAGTTAAAACTAAAATTCAATTTTCTTATAATTTTATAACTTGTCCCAAGTTTTCACGTATCATTTCATGTCCCTTTTGAGAATGAAATTAATTATCAGATAGATTATCTGAATAGAAAGTTCTGTTTCTTCGTTTAGTCATTCTCAATCCATTGTAGTTAGGCTGGGTTACAGTACCAGTTCTCTGTCACTGAGGTGTAGTTAATTAAATTTAAGCAGTAGAAATGAAATTCACTCTCCTCAAATTCGTATAACTTATTATATACCAATGAAAGTGTTATACTGTTTTATCTTGAATAATTACCAAATCAACCGATGATGAAAGTGAGAAGTTAGAGTTATGGACTTATGAGAGAATAGAGGTCAATTTTCATTAAAATTTTTTCTTGTGTTAGTATGAAAGTGTTTTGTATATATTTTACAATAAAAGTGATAAATTGGGCGAATATATATTGTAAGTCCCGGCGATTGTTCATAATCACCAATTAAGCTTGGCTAATGTGACAATTTCCTGAATATTTATCACATTTACCGGTTAGTTTATAAAATATCCAACTCTTAATCTGAGTAAACATTTATAAAGTTTTAGAATATAAGTTAAAGATTTTATCAACTAGCCAGTACATCTGATAAATGTATGTTACGGTAAAAGTGATAAATCGGGCGAATATAAATTGCAACTCCTGGCTATTATTCATTATCACCAATTAAGCTTGGCTAATGTGACAATTTCCTGAATATTTATCACATTTACCGGCTAATTTATAAAATATACAACTTGTAATCTGAGTAAAATTTTATTAAATTCCTCAGTATGAGTTGAATATTTAAATTTGATAAATATTCTGGGAATTTGTCTCATTAGCCAAGCTTAATTGGTGATAATGAATAATAGCCAGGAGTTGCAATTTATATTCGCCCGATTTATCACTTTTACCTTAACATAAATTTATCAGATGTACTGGCTAGTCGATAAAATCTTTAACTTGTATTGTGGAACTCTATAAAATTGTGTTGCATATTTTATAAACTAACCGGTAAATGTGAAAAATATAATCGCCGGGATTTATATATATTCACTTAATTTTCCCCAGCCCATTTTCTGTATATTAGCGTCTTTACGGCGTTGCCTAAAGTTATTTCGTTGTCACTTCTAATTTCAAAGATGGCACCGTCATTAAAGGACAGTCCAAAATGAATTTCAAAAATAGATTCCCGGCTAAGGACATACTGTTTGAACTCTCTTATACGTTTTTCTTGAAACTGAACCATTCTTCCGGTAATATTTTCACCATTACATCCATGGCTTCTTATAATATTGTGTTATAACTTTGAATGAGTAATAACTAGCCTGGCTACTATATACTAATAACAGTTTTTTCCGTTGTGGAAACCTCCCACAAAAAGTGTTAAGTGTATGGAGTAGATAAATTCTATAAAAATTCGAAGAACTCCAAAAAACTAAACCTAACAATCCTAAACCAGCACTAAGCAGGACTTAATATACTGTATATATAGACTATCAATTATTATATTTATAACCTTAAATTTAAATAAAAATTGTTTGGTTATACCAGAGATTCCCAAAGTGGTCTATATCGACCCCAAGGGGTCTATAACAACCTGTAAGGGGTCTACGTCAGCGAACAAAATTTGGGGGTCCACGATCGTGGATCTCAACAGTACACTGATAGTACCTATTTACTTACATTATACTATCTTATAATATAAAGATGTATACATTATTTATAAAGGTACGTACGAAGTAAAAAATTGACTTCACTACAGTGAGAAATCTGCAAAATCAATATCAGTAGAGGGCCTACCCAAAACCAACAAACACAAAACAGTTTGGGAACCTCTGTGTTATACAAACGGATCTAATCTCAAGACAAACAATTTGCATACATTAAAAATTGCAGGTCACTTTACAACTAAAAATAATTTTTACAGATCATGACTCGAAGGAAGACGATTTAATTCCAAAGGAAGAAAAATGTTGAGCGGCGAACTAGAAAAGGTAATTTCTAAGAAATTAAATTTAAAAAAGTATTAAAATGCAAATGACATAATTATCAAAGTAGAGATTTCCTTTTGGGAAAATTACGAGGGAAAAAAAGTTTCGGTCTGGCTTTTCCGACTGAATGTCGTCGAACACCATTAGTCTTTGAATTTTGTCATTTTCTCCTTTAATGAAAGGAATTTTTTAAAACTGACGCAAGCACTCATGGCACACAAATCAAAGGAGTTCAATGGAAAATGGCAGGTGCGACCCGAATCTTCTCACTAGACACCTTTCACCTTATATATATTACATAATGTTGAGTATGAAAAGAACCAGACTTACTTAGGTGGGTCTTCTTCGGTTTATTAGGTCTTTAAAACCTCTTCACTTTGCCCGATTGCGAAAACTTATATATTTACTTAATGGAAACCTGATATTTTGAAGGAATCCATACAACTCGAAGAATATTGGTCGTCAGACAAGGAAAACCTCCCGTTTAGACTGATTGAGATTTTCAACGAAGCGCTCGCCGTTTTTGACGTCAGCTTCTTTCTTTTTGCAATATCCCTTTAGAGCAGGTAATAAAAAAATGCCGAGAGTCTTTCATTCAAGGCTCAACCATAATCTCCATCATCTTCTTTTGACCTCTGACTGTTTTCATGAAAGAATTTTTTTTTCTCATTTCCTTGCACCTAATTTTGTTTTTATTTATTCATAATTAATTCTAGCAAGAGCCAGAGGGAGTGACATCATTAGACGTAATATTGTCGGCATTCATTTCGATTTATGTCAGACTAAGTGGGAGGAATAGTGGAGTGGTTAAAGTTCGAACGCAATGATTGTGAGTTCGAATCCTCCTCCCTCATCCTGTTATACTCCCAAAAAATGGCGAAAACCATCAGATTTATGTCAAACTATATTTGCATGAAAGAGTTGGTGGCGTTCGACATTGGTGACCCTGACTTGATATGCAGCCGTCATCTACAACCGATGTGATCCCAATGTCAGAACCAGGTTGTGTCGTTGTAGATGAACGAATGATGGACAACACTAATTCCGATATATGTTTATTGATATAAGAATATAAGTATAACTAGAATTTGGATTGTGAATATAAAATATAAAGATGCGTACTATGCGGAGCTTCGGGACTGAATCATGAATTTGGCTTCGGTTGTCGGCTGCTTTCTTTCACTTTTTGTGCACATTCCGGAATGAGGAATGTGGCGAAAGCCACAAGTTTTTAAAACTAACCATCAGAAAGGTAGGAGGATGATCTAAAAAATTCCGCAGGACCGATGCAAACAACAGGAATTTAAGGAAATAAATGAGAGAGGCTTTTGCCCTCTATTCGACCCTGTTTAGGTGTTTCTATTATATTTTATTATATTATTAGTGTATATATATCCTAATCATTGTAGCTTTATAATACAGTGGAACCTCTCATAACGAGTGCCTCTCGTAGGCATACCTCGCATAATGAGTAATATGAATGGGGAATGGCTCTCTCACAACGAGCAATTATTAGCATAATGAGCGACACGTTCATGAGGAATCCCCGACAGTCTGCCTGAAACGCATTATCCCATTTTACATTAATTTGTATGGAAAAAAATTGTTTCGTATAACGAGTAACACTCCGGAACGAATTAAACACATTATGAGAGGTTTCACTGTATTAAAAAAAATTGAGGAAACAAGGATGCGTCTTGTAATTCCAACAAATCGCAGTTTCCGAAGTGATCTTTCATCATCATCATCATCATCGAGTTTTAATTTTAAACAAATTCCAACATCCCTTTCAGAAAAAAAAAGGGTTTGTATTCGACCCGCATCAAATAAAACCTCACTGTTGCTATGGATTTGTCTAACGCACATGTTTCGAGGAAAATTTTTATTTATTTGGGAGAGGTCTGTGGTATAGTGGTCAATACGCCTGACTAGAGAAGTTATGGTCGTGAATTGGACTTTTCGCCAACATCCATGTTAAACCCGGGGATGAAAAACGGAATTAAAATTCAATTTTTACTTATTTGGGAAAAAAATTTTGTTACCAGATGATGGGATAATCATTCGTTTGTTACATTTTGCTTCAAATTTAAAGCCGGAAAATTTTGAATACTAACCCAAATAAACACGCGCGAAATAAGATTTGAAATTTTTGTCTCTTTTTCTATGAATGTTAGCTTTGTTATTCTTTTGGCTACAGTACTACACTCATACCTCGCTATACGGCCATACATATCCCGGGATATAGCGTTATCCTGACACAAGTCAACAAATTTGGACAATTTTTTAAAGCCAGGACCATCCTTACCAGCGAAAAATGATGAGGATGGTGATCTGTAGGTTACCATTTCTTTATCCTTTTCAGATTAAAGTCATTTTTTTAAAATTATGTATGTATACATACACATAGTTTATGTAACATGAAGTTGTTTCATTTTTGTTTGTAGATTATTGTCGGTTTTTGGAATCTGTTATTATTTTAAATACAAATTTATGTATTTGTTATGTATGTATTTTTGATTTAAATGAGATAAAATGTAATTTGAATGACAAACCATGTTACATTTTTAACAAATTTGGAACCAATCCCATTGAATTTGTATTAGAATAATTGATTCAATATGGCTTTTCGCTTTACGGCCAAGTTTCATTGAACGTATCTAGGCCGTAAAGCGAGGTATGGGTGTATTCCTCCCAAGTCCAATTCCTCAAAGAATAGAAGGAAATTCTCCTGCCACGACAAATAACTCAGTCCAATAACCAAAAGAATAACAATACAAACACCAAGGCGCTTTACGATTATACCACTTTACAGATTAAAAGGTGAAGTTATCCAGGTGCGCCGCTTTCAGATAATTACAAGAATAAAATTATTAATCAACTCGCTAATTAAAATAAATTATTTAATATAACGAAATACACTTATTGAAAAGCTCGGAACCTTGGCTTAGTTTTTCAAATCCGAGAGACAGGAGGCAGGAACTCAAAGACCGCGTTTCTTAGCCGGCATCCATGCAGATTCGGGGCGGAACCACGCAGAAACGAGATCGTATTAAAGGAGTTGATTAATTGGATTCGTTCAGTTTCCCTAAAGAAAAAAAAATTATCCAGCTAACCAGAGTGAGAGAGTATTTATCTTAAAATAATTAAAAACGAAACAAACAAACAAAAAAATTCCCTGGAGGGCCGTAAGGTCTTTAAACAAATTAACTAGGAACCATTTCTTAAATTTTTTAAATGCTAAATTTAATTATGTTGAGTAACAACAAAACCGTTGATCATTTCGTGTATAAAAAAACTTGTTGAATAATTTTTATTTTTGTTACTTAATAACAGCAAACAAAATTTTACGCATTCCATACATTCTTGCACCAAACTAATACCAGAAAATTTTTTTTTTATCAGTTCAATCCTCGAATTTATGTTCTGTATGGTTCTAGAATTTGAGCCATAAATAGTAGCGAGAGATGATGGTTTGTGATAGGGAAACCGAGCTTCCATAAAAATTTTAAACAAATATTTGAAATTAGTAAATAGAATATCTTTCAAGGGAGGTATATAATATAAAATACTATTTATCTGTCAAATCATGGATAGGTAGATAGAATCAATGAAAGTATTTTGGTATGGAGCGTTCACTTGGGAGGTCAGTGCTCTAAAGCGAATTTGTATTATCTAGCTATCAGATTGATAAATAAATTTATTTAAAGGTTGATAAGTAATTCAAGCATTCACAAGTTGTAAATATTGCACATTGTGATGGAGAATTTGTTTCATAAATAATGCACACCTGAATAATAAAACAGAAGGTTTTGAAAGTTATCGCGGTAGATAAACACTATCACTGCTTACTGTGGGTTGGTTTATTAAATTTTGATAAATTAGTGTGTGGTATTTATGAAACAAGGTATTAATTAAGACAGAATGAATTTATACCTGAAAACGAAAGTGATTCTATGACTAGACCTAGGTTATGACTAGGCAGGAAGCTATGACGTATGTAGCAATATGGAACTGTCATTCAGGATATTCACATTTGAAGGAGTCGTGATGAGTTCCTCCCGGCGTCTGTGATGAACATCCTACTCAAATATCTTTCAGAGAGCAACATGAGCTTAAGAGCAGAAATTAATTATTATAATATAATAAATAAAACAGGGAAGTGGCTAGTCGACACACGGCACTGATGCTTGCCAGCTCGCGGGTCACTAATCGTTTGACAGTGATAAGTGTTACGAGGTTTAATCACTGCCGACTTGTAGAAGTCAGCATCGCCATTCTCTTCCAGCCTCTCATCCTTCCTTCTTTCCGTTTTTCACTCTTTCTGCATTCTATTAAACAAAAAAACTCATTTTACATTTCCTCTTTTCCATTTCAAATGATTTTCTTTAAAGTGTGCGCTTGAAGCATTTCACCTTTCATCCTTTCGTTTCCATTTTTAAAATCTGTTTCAAACGCGACAAGTAACAAAAACAAAGTTCGCCTCCTTTTCCTCGCTCGTGACCAGATTCTAGATAAATTTAAAAGAGGAAAAAAATGAGTGTTCATTGTTTCGAAAATGAAGGAGCTAATTTTGGCTTCTGAAATTGGAAAATGATGTTTTCCCTCCGGTTTTCGCTTGTCTCGACAGAAACTGACAAAAAGGTTGATGTATAGTTGTTTTGAAAACTAAGTCAAAGGTTTTTCTTGCTTTTTTGAAAACTTCTGACTTTGGAAAATTGTTTGAAAAGCTCGTTAGTATCCTCTGACTACTTCCTTTTGTTTATTTCGAAATCAGCCAAGTGTGATTTTTGAAAGGTTTATCTCTAACTTTCATCCCACAGTTTCTGAGTGTTTGGTGGAAGGCGTTTTTGAATAAAAGCGATCGCTGAATCGAAAAGAGATTAATTTCGTCTGAAGGACAGTCACTCTTTCCCCGTTTCCGTGTTAATTCACACCGGGCTATGACAACTGAAACACATCTTCTTGTGTGAGCAAAAAGCTTCCGAATGTATGAGTGGTCGCGTTAATCTGATTAGGTCTTCGCCCCCGTGAACCCTTGTTTTGTGTTTCAGAGATTTACACTTTGATAGAGTTTCTGAGGAGGAATTTAGTTCTCATTGTGCTATAAATAATATTTGACAGTCGTCGAATAATTTTTTTTTTTCAGGGGGACCTGGTATGGTTCGACCCGAGTGTTGGCTATACTCTCCCTGGGGAAGTGGTGGAGTATCACAGAGCAGCTCAGGTGCTCACCGTTCAAGCAGTCATCGGTGGAAAGGTAAAATTTTTAATTTTTACATCAAACTCGCCAAAGGTTGACAACCATTCAGACACTGAATCAATAAATTTGTGATTTTATTGTTTCATTGACCGCTGAAATGGTTCTTAAATAAGTGAATTCATGTTATGTATAAACATACATAGTCACGTCTTGTTTTACGGATTTGGAATATTGGAAATATATTTGAATGGGCTTCCCTTTATTACTAAACCATATCTCCAATTGGTTCTTCACTATTTCTCTTTTATTAACTTCGTAATTATTTATTTATTTAAATTTACTGCATATTCTTGGCTTTATCTTCCTTTGGATTGTTTAAATCATTCAGGTCTCTTTTTACGCGATGTAGTTTTTGTACTTTTAGAAAATTACAACGATATTCTAACAAACCTTTTATTCTTTATCTAAATTATTTACACTTTGATGATGTGTTCGTTTCAAAAGTAGTGCACACTTTAAGTAAAATTTTGGTTGAACACGAGTAATGAACACTTTATTAGCCTTTTTAAACTTCCTGGTGTTGCTCACTTATAGCCACGTCTTACAGGTGTGTGGCTTTTGTGAGGTTTAAAATGGCGCACTTGTGTGCTGTTTCGGCTAACTATGGACCACGTTGTACTCACTCCTATTTGTTGGAGGAAGTTGAAAATATGTCTGATTATGAGTCAGCTACCTTTCGTTGAAGGCTTACTCGCTGACTGAACATTACTACCAAGGTTGTGGGCCTTGGAGGGATTTTGGGGTGAACGGATAGTGGATAAGTTGAAGGGAAACAGTTTAGGTTTAGAAAACAGGCACCCAGGTGGGATTTGAACCACGGCCCTTGGAGTGATAGTCGAGTGCTCTAACCTCTCGCCGCCTACCTGACCAGTATCCCTGTTGATTTAATGTTGACAAAAACCTTGTTTAACTCTAACCTCTTCTTGTATTATTTGATTTGGCTCTGACTTTGAAATCGTTAAAACAACTTCACAAACCACCCCTGAATCGTCTGAAAGGGAGAAATTGTCGCGAACCGTCTATCATTTCGTTGAAAAAAATCAAGCAAAAGCGAGAAGCAGGACATTCTGAAAACCAGTTCCCTAAGAGCTGTTATCCTATTATACAAAGGAGACACGTACTTTCCATCCACACGTCCCTGAAACTCCATTAACATCAGATTAACTTATGCATTAACCGCAACATTTTGGAAGCGAAATATCTCCGACACGGGTCAGATTTTCGAATTCAGTTTAAATTCAAAGCCTTGGAAACGGGTTCGGGGGACTCTTTTTTCGTGTGTCAAAATAAATAGTACATAACCAGAAAGAGAGAGAGAGAGAGAAGTAGTGTAAGAGGGTAAAGAAAGGAGTCCGAAGGAGCTTTAAAAGCTTTTGTATTCGCAGACAGCGGTTTCACACATCAACTTGGGTTTCTCCACTTTCCTCCGCGAATGAATAATGTATTTGTCTTTCTTAGAAACTTCCGCTGTCAACTCTGTGCCCGATTAATTTTTCACCTCGTACAAATTCTAAGGAGGGGTTTCCTAAGTTTCCACCGAACCTCTTTCTTCCACTTATTCTTACTTCAACGAATTTAAACTCAAATTATGAACATTTCGGTTTTTTTAATTAATAACTGAAATCTGTATTCTCAGGCCATCAATTCAATTTATTTGTTTTGCTGTTGATCTGATAGAAAGGGTAGAGATGGATATATGAAAACGGTTTGAAGGACGAAACCCATCCGCCTTTGACAGAAGAATGGAGGGAATTCAAAAAGAGTAAAACAAAGATGTCAGTTTCTTCCTTTCATGTCAAAGGCACTTTGACAAATTTATTGTAGATAATATAGCTGAGGGGCAACTTTCTAAAAGTGAGCTTTTTCCATTTCCTTCATCCCTTTTCAATAAATTATTGAAATGTTTTAAACTCGACATCGTTCACATGTGAACTTCAACAACTTATTGCTGTGAGTAAAGTTCTGTGATTTTCATTGTCCACAATACATCCACCGATGTTGGTTATCTCTATCGAATTGAGTCAGTTTGACCCTGCCAAACAAAAAAAACAAAACAAAGGTTTTTTTCGTGCTCAAAACAGCCCTTCAAAAATTGGTTCAATTATTTCCATTGTTATGAAAAAAGCTCGGCCTCAAAACAAATCATTAAAATGTAAGTTAGGGTTCCCTGTACATCGTTAAATGCCACCTGTGAGCGGAACGTATGAAGTTAGATGAACCCATTAATGCCCAGGTGTAGAAATTGTGGACATTTTTTGAAGTCTGGCGAAATAAAAATCGAAAATGACATTTCTGTAGATTTTTTTCCAAAATTTTTGCACGGTTTTCCGTGAAATTGCTGACTTCCAGGATCTAATGAGGAGGACACCAAAATTTGACTGTGGCTCGTTTTGTTCTGGTTGAAATGTCAATAAGTGTTTTATGGCTTTGTTCTACAACATCTTGAGTGTCTGCTAATTTTTTTCCTCAGCGATACCTCCAACAGGATGTGAGAAAAATATTTTTTTATGGACCGATGCATTTTAGTGAAAATCATGCTGCTGTATCAAGAGCTATTCTACAACTTCTGATTACGAAAAACTGACAAAATTTCACCTACTTATAAAGAAAAGATGGCTGTTGATGTTTTAAAAGAAAATCCCTCCTAAAAAAGAACCTGAGGAGCTTAAAAAAAATCCTAAAGTTAGTGTCTTCATTTGAGGACGCAGGGCGTTAATGGGTTTAAAAACCTGCTGAGCCCTAAAACGATTTTTTGAACATCTTCATTAACAAGAATTTTGACAGGGGATTTGAGGATGTTTTTATCAGCGTGGTCGAAAGAAAGGAAGAAGAAACTGTACAAAAAGGAATGAGCATTGGAAAAGACGGAAAGAAGAAACCGAGAGTAAGTGCTGACAGGATGGTCCAAGAAAAAATGGCCGGAACAGCGGGGGGTAATTATAATAAAAATTAATTTCTAAGGAAAACTTTTGATTCCGCTCTTCAGCAGAGAAAATGAGTTAACCTGCAGATCGGTCACATTTTGATGTAAATTCATATTCGAAGCTTTCTCAACAACTTATTTCATAAATATTGCACACTAAAATAGAACTCATTTCAAAAGTATTGCACACTTGTACGAAAACAATCCTAAGATGAACTGACCTAAAGGTTTCACAGGAATCATTTTATAAGTATGACTAAGCTTTTTCAAAATAAGTGCAAATTTTTATAATAAATAGGTCATTTCAAAAATAATGCACACTTTCATGAAGACTCAATTTCAAAAAGTAATACACACTAGCGCTGGTATATACAATCAGTTCAACATCAACAAAGTTCTCATAGTATTATAAAAATCATCCAATCCAAAAAGTGTTAAGGTGTCAAACTGACTCATCTTAGAATAAATTGACTCAATAATTTCGACAGGAAGATGCTAAGATAAGAATCTAGGATTTATAAGTCGTAAAAGGTAATTTTCGACGTCAGAATGTATTAATAAAAAGACACCGAAATTTTCTCAACCGAAATCAGGGCCAAATATTTTGGTGACCTCTAACCTCACATCAAGTTTCTTTGGTTAATTGATTAGGGTGGTGTCTTGCTTCTTTTTAAATTCAAATTTAATAATCATGCATGTTGAACCGCCGCTCAATCATGTGTCCACTTGTTTGCATCAGTCTTTGTGTCCTAATCCGAATTCCCACAACTGGTTTAATAATTCATAGGTAAACGTTATGTAACCAAATAATAATAATAATAATGGCTGTGCGTGTGATTTGGGAGTTTATTTTATGGCTATCCTAAATATAGTTATTCATCTGTTTGTTTTGGACACTGTTTTCTTCGTATCCGTTTTGAAGAAAGGTCTGTCGTGAGAGGTGGTGCCCATTCTGTTCTCATCCTCACACCCATCCCAGGTCAAGGGAAACTGAAAATGCATTGCTTCCTTATTTGGATGATACCCTTCAAGGCCCTTTAAACCATGAAAGATGTGAAACCGTTATGTTTTGACCGGTGGCTTCGACGTTAGGAAACCTAAAATAACGTTTTCGACAAATTTGTTATTGAATAAACTAACGTTTCGTTCAATTTTGTGATTGCAACTTCCTCTCTAATTATGATTACTGTTTTAATTATTTAAACACATCCTCCGGTCAATTTTTTGTGTGTTTGTTTGAGGGATGAACTCTTTCACTTGTTACCAACATAATCGAGAGAGGTCAAGACGTTGGATTTTGCGTGACGTCGGGAGTCCCACCCAAACGTGGAATTTTTTCCTCTCTCTCATCTCTTCCGGTTTCTTTTGATCATTTAATTGGGTGTCTGTCTTTCGAGCTAAGAATAATAAGCTGACAGAGCGAAACGTCACGGCCAGATTTCGCTGACTTCGCTCTCGCGTCCCGGAAAAGAAATGAAAAAAATCTTGAAAACATATTTTCTCTCAAACTCGAGTGTTTTGTTTGATAGCTGACGCTGGCACTCCTGCCCCTGCTGACCCTTTTCTCTTTATAAAATTTTCACTCTTTTTAATGGGAATTTTTTTGAACGGGATTCAAAGAGTAAAACAAACAAGGGAAATTGAATTTAGAGACGAACCGGTGCCAACGTTTCAAGAAACCATCCCCCGAAAAACTTTTGAATTAATTTTTTCCGACCGAGTTATAAGCTGAGTCGTGGGAAAAACATGTCATTGGAATAACTCGTTAAATTTTAAACTTTTTGGCAGGAAATCATTTTCAGTATTAAAAACATATATATAATAAAGGAAATGTCACGTTTTCTCTCTCTTAAATATTATAGAATTAATAATTACGTTCGGCGGGGGGTCGAAATTATCGGAGATTTTATTTACCAGGCTTTCAAACCTCTCGTTTTGAAAAATTAAAACGACAGGGATGCAAGACTTCCTAAAAAAAAATGTTTCCGCCCACTTTTAAAATAAAAAAGCCACAAAAATGTGGAACTAGAGTGGTTGCCATTCAACTTCGAAATTTTTTTCCCTTTTTTAATACTGTTTCATCTGAGTTAAACACAAAACGTAATCTGATGACCTTGGATCAATATGCGATCTTCTGCCAACTTGTTCTCACACCGATTCTATGGCCACGTATTACGTATCGATAAAGAATTTTCGTGCGTGGTGTGTTAAAGGATGTAAAAGAGCCGGGTCTTAGGTCTTCTTCCCTCTCTCTCTCTGGTGTTTGTCTGTTTCTCCCACTCTTTCTAACGATGTGCAATGTTACAGTTAGGTTTTATAGAAAGAGAAACAAGAACCTTGATTCCTTAATTGGAAGAAAGTGTATGGTGGGCAAGTGAAGTGAAACTTGTGAGCTATTGTTTTAAAGAAATTGATTTTGATGATGTGCGTAGGCTTAGCCCGTAAAATAGATTGAATCCCTACGAATCGTAGGCAAAGAAAACGCCTTCGAGACTTATTTCTAGGTGATTTAGGCTTTCCGGGATCCGTTTCTGTTTCTCAGCAATTGCATTTCGTCAGGGTTGATGAGGGATTGAGCTTGGGAAAATTGATTTGTTTTCGCCTTCTCCTCCCCCCAACCATGTTGTTATACTGTATGTTCTTTTAAAGGACGTTTTTAAGAAATCACAACTAGAAATTTGTGATAGTCTTTCTATATCACGGTATCAGTGATAAATTTCATTCCAAAGTACCTACAACAGAGTTTAATAATCACAGAAAGCAGACGAAATTGTAGTGTTTGGTAGAAAATTTATTATCAATCATTTCCGGTACGAAAGTTTAAACGATTAAAATTTTCATTCTAAAGTGTCTCCCATTTTTCTTTAGCTAGTAGACAAACTTATGTAACAAACTTTGACAATATTTTTGTCGTATTGTTTTAGTTTCATCTTTCATCCTTTAATATAACACCCTGGTACTCAAACTGCCACCCGCGGGCCACATGCGGCCCACCAAACTCTACTGAGTGACCCACTGGCCCAGTGGAAACCGATTCAGTAAAAATTTGTGGAAGGTCGATTGCTCTTTGTTAAGTCTGAACTATAGTGCCTGACCAGTATGAAAATGTTGAAGCCTGTGTTCAGAAATTGTTTGTCTCAACCTATATAGAGACAATATACAGAAAATACTTACAGAAACAGACTAACAGATTTACATACAGATGATGCCCTGAGGGTTGACTGTATGAGGACTTGTAAAATCTTTTTTTTGGTAAGTCGTGGGGCCCAGTCGCAATGGTCACAATGGAAATTTGGCCCGGGGAAGGAAAAAGCTTGAGTACCAAGGATATAACAGGATACTGGGGTAGGATTTGAACTCCCAATCATCCAACACAGTCGAGAACTTTAACATTACATAAGGCCTCCCGTTCTGTATCGTCACTTGTTCAAATAAATCAATTGTACGATTTGCTGTTGGAATAAAAAAATAAATAAATTTTGGTAGGCAATAAATTGTTTTTCTTTTGATGTGGTCAGTCTTCAAAATCAAATTTCCCCAAGGTTTCCACTCTTTTGTGTACTGAAGTCGAAAAAAAAAAGGGAATTGGGACACATTCCAAGGAAAAGTGAGTTTTCTCACAGGAACAAGTCAAAATTGTTAGCACTTAAGTGTATGAGGTTGTATATTTGAGGGCAATTGAATTTGTGCAATTTTAAGTTTTCCTTCTTCTTTTTCATCATTTTCTCGTTTTGTCAAGGTCACATTCACTTGACCAGTTCTCCTTCTTAGATTCCTTCTCTCTCCTCACCTTTTCCTTCTCCTCTTTCTCCACTTAGACATCGATCAGTATCCTCCCCGTCCCACTTTTCCCTTCTCCAATCATCGTAATTCAACAAATGACAGATGTATCACAGTTTTAAGTTAAATAATCGTAATGGAGTCAAAATGTGATTTCTCTTTTTCCTTCTTTTTTTTTTTTTGTGCTGGCGTTCAATCAAGTCTTCCATCTTTGTATGGAACTTAAATGTCGCGGCACAATTATGCGCAGAACCCAAATGCAATTTTCTCCAAAATTGAACATAAATCAGATTAATGTTAAAATGATCGGAAATGTGATTTCTATCGAGTCAGTGGTAAAAGTGGTGGCAGGCAAATCAATTTTTTATTTTCTCTCGATCACATTAACCGGAACAGCGAACGAAAAAGTCAAAACGCATCGTTTCGAATGAATTTCCAATAATGTTTGACGCACCTTTAATCCGCGACACTTTTTTTTGTTGTTGTTATCAATTACGGCCCTGATTGAACAATTTAAAAATTCATCTCACAAAAGGTGGTTTCGTGATTTAGGCCAAACCAGTACCTGATACATTGTGCAAGGACGTTGAAAATAGGAATTTAGTAACTTTTACTGGGAAGTAGATCTTGTTTTGCGTAAGGTAAACATGGGAGGGGTTTCATTTTGAGTCCGGTCTGGTCCTCAAAGCGGTATTCAATTCGAATGAACGAAGGCTTGGTTTGTTGAATGGCCTATTGAAGATGGTAACTGAAAATAGGAAGAGAAAAGCTTTGATCGATGAACGGTTTTTTAATTATTTTCCGTTTTTTTTTTGCATTCGAAAATACTTGTCCGAATATAAATTTGAATTTAAATGTCGATTGTAAATTTGAAAATAAAATTCAGGACGTGACATGAACCGTTGAACATCATTTAATTAACTTTTTTTTTGCGATGATTCGCAGTCATGTCAAATGGTTCGGTTTGTCACTGACTCGTTTCGAACGAACGTCTATGTGACCATAAGGGAAACAGGTGGATGGAATCCGAATCTCGCGTGGACCTTGATTACTCCTTTCGTCAGCCATGAAGGAAATGAAACCTTGAAGACACTTATTAACGATTGTCCGAGTGAGGATTTGAGTTTACGGTGAGGATATTACACTCATTATAGCTGGTGATTTTGGTTTTGGTTTAATTGCTCAGCGTTCACACGTACTCATGCCCGCGACCAAGTTTCACATTAAGTATATAAAACATCGGTTTACCATCTTCGCTCCTCTCTCTCTCTCTCTCTTTAGTTCTTAATCGGCGAACACGATTACGACATTTGGCTGAATAAACCGTGAGTGGTATCACTCGAAGGAATGTCCACGATAAGATTTTCTCTTTAGAAAACGTCGGATCACACTTTTTTTGTAAAAGATGTTTTGCTTTCTTGCCACACTTTTCAAAACGGGCTTGAGGCACATGCACAACGCAAGTTGAAGAGAGAGAGAGAGAAGAGAAAAAGAGAGAGTAAAATTAAAACCTGATTGTTGAGTTATACTGCCGGAAGGTATTTGGTAGTACCGACAAGTGATAGCAAATGATCTCACACATATTATATTCGCTAGTAATCCTGATAATCTTCGGAGTGTAAACATGAATATATTGTTTTGGGTATGAAAAGAAATTTATTTGTTAGTAGCGCGTCCTCTCCGACAATTCGGTCAAGGGTAAACACATCGAGGATAATGTTCAGGATGAGAGGGTGAAGAAGGAAAAGGAAAATGGTGCGCGTGGTTGTAGAAAGTGTTGAAGTGTAACGGTTCGTACCAAAAACGAAAATGGATTCGGTCGCTAAAAAGGATAACGAAATTGTTGGAAATGGTAAAAAGGATGAAATTGAATCAAAGAAAAACATTTACAGAGAGTTGTTTAAGCGAAAAAAATTGGGAAATGACGCGAGTGCTAAGGATGAGATTTTCCGAGGGAAAAAGAGAATTGCAAAAGAGGGCAAAGAAAACCCCGGGAAAATCAAAGGTCGAACCTTGTCCTTCAACCGTTTGGCTGACGTTTGCTTACGATTCATGGCTAAATACGTAAGTTTTTCATATTTTTCTCATCAACATTTCCACGCATGGTGATAACGCGACCATGTCATGTTGGATTTGATGTTTCCAAAACCAAATTGTTGTTTTGACCGTCTAGTCGTGGTCTGATGTTTCGAATCCCGTTTGGGATTTCACTCTCCTCCCTCCTCCTTCCCAAAATCCTTTTGAAATTATTTCAGTTTTACAGTCCAAAAGTCAAATTTTATGGTGACCCAGTTCTCCTAATGGCCAAATTCAATTTTTATTTTTATTTTTTGGTTTTTGAAAAATGTGGCCGAGGCAGTTGATCGTGATAAAAGCTGATTTACTATGAGATTGAAAATTATTGATAAAATTTTTGTAAAGCGTTTTTTATTGAAAGCTCCCTTTCCGACTGATTATTGCATGAAAAGCTTTTTTGAATTTTTAAAATATAGGAAAATTCTTTTGCCTGTTTAACAGGCTTTTTTGTTTTGGATTGTCAACGACTGAAATATATTGTGATACTTGGAATGTAATCTCGTTTAATATATTTAAAGTATATTGGAATATTTTTGTTTTCTCTTTGTTAACTGCCACCTGTCTGAGACATAAGTAGTTGGTCTGGCATTAAAGGGCCTGTATATTTAGGGAACAGTGGGAGGGGTAGTGTGGTGGTTAAGCTCCTAACTTGGACGCAGTGATCGTCAGTTCGAATCCTCCTCCCGCATCCTGTTGTACCCAAAAAAGGGTGAAAAACGGGATTAAAACCACCACCACCACCAGATATCTAGGAAACAGACCAGTGTCTTAGCCCCAGGTAGTAGATAATAGCTGGGAATTCGGTTTGGAGGAGAGTAGGAAAAAGAGTGAATGAATGGTAGTAAGGAAGAAGTAGAAGTGATATACTGATTAGGTGTTTTGGAGGTGTGCATTAGCCCCAACCAATATAATAATAAAAATGAAAACAAAACAAAACAAAAATAATAATGACAAAGAGGAAGAAAATATTAGAGAAGTTAGTATTCGAGTATAAGACACATTTCTTGAGAAGCTCATGATCAGAACCAATTTTTTAGTTAAATTATATCCAAACCAAACTGTGTTTGTTCTTAAAGGTTTTCGAATCGTTTACAACAGAGTCTACAGTATTAGTTGTTGATTAATACTGAAATAGTTAATTTTAGAGAAATGGTGGATAGTATAATCAAGATATTTTAGTATTGTGCCTTTTTAGAAGGAGTACGTTGACTGTCGTTTAATATTCGATACCACTATGAAGTAGTCTGACTAACCGTTACTGGATGTATAGTTGTAACACCTACACTTAAACTCACTCCTAGGAAGTGAGCCAGGAAGCCTCTATATAGTCCCAGGTTTAACTCCTGGGAAGAGGAAGTGGAGCCATTTCCTCTATGATGTTTAAAAGATAGTTGTAGCACCTACCTTCAACCTACTCCTTCAAGAACGCTTTACTTATCTAAGCAAGAAAGTGGTAAACCCAAAATTCCAATAAAAACACAAACGGGTATGAAAAGAACTCAGCCGAGATGGAGAAACACTTGATACGGGAGATTGAGGAAAAAATAAAATGGCGAAGGGACGGTTGGAACAACGCTGTCCTTTAATAACCGAAACGAAGAGCGAGAAGGAAAATTCCAAGAAGTCGTTTTAATTACCAAAATGAAACTAATTTCAAAATATTCATAGAGTGACACACGTGCTCGTGAACCGAAGCAAAATTTTATTTCTGAATCAAGATTGTCGTAGTCCGTGTTATCAGTATACTTAAAAAACCATGTCGTCCGTTATATTCAATAAAATATTCGGGAGGAAAAAAAGGTTTTAAGTTGGAAATCATTTTAAAAATTAATTTTAGATAAGCATCAAGTGATAACGGATTCCGCAAATTAACTTTTTTTTTGTATCATTTAATTGAACGTAAATATTTCATTTAGTAACTATTCCACGTCTTTAAAAAAACGGATTGATTGAGTTAAATCGTTTCGGGGGATTTAAAATTAAATTTCCAATAAATTCCCAGACAGCAACTTTGTAAATAAATAAATAAGATAAAAATTTATTACAGTGATAATGAATTGATCGGGTTGATGCGAACCATAGTCTGGTTATAATTAAATTTTTTAATTGAAATTTTGGCAATAAGATAACCGACGACGACGTTTGAATTTGTTCAAATTTCATTTTGCCACTTGGTCCCTTTTTTCAAATTTTCTAACGTTGTCCAAAGACCCATGAAATGGGTATTCTTGGTTAAACAAAAATATGTAGTCTTCGTTAAAAAAAATTTTCTCTCTCTTGTCTTCTTCATCTTAGTTTTTAAGTCACGTTTTCGAGTCCATCTTCTCTGTTTTCCTGGTTTTACAAATTTGGACTTGAAAATCCGTTTCCGGTTAAATTTACCAGTGAAAGAAACTCAAAGTGAATTTATCACTGAGAACCGTTGTAATTGTTTAAGAGAAATTCCATCGAAAGTGTTGCTTTTCCTTTTGGTTTCTTTCATCCCCCACCTCCTCTCGGTTTTTCACGATTTAATTCCAAAACTGCTTTAAGTCTCCGGAAACGGAAAGAGTCTGACACATGAAGGAGCCCAAGGGACTCCCTCGATTTTAATTCTTGTCAATCGCAATCGGAGTCGGTTGGAAAATTTCGCCCGGATTCTAACGTGCCTAACCCAAACAAAATGTCAATCACATTCGACTCATTTCACATTTCGACCTGTTTTCACCTCACTTTTAACTCTCACATTTATTTATTTATTTTTTCTTCTTCCTTTTTCCTAGTGCATAGCCACAACTCGACACTTTTGTTAAATTCTGTCCGCCACAAAATCCGAAAATGTGACGTTTCCTCGACCGGTACCATAAATATTTAAAATGCGAAACAATAATCACAAAAGAACGATTTCCGCTCGTTTCATAAATTATTCAAGCGATTTAGAAAGCTTCATTTCATAAATAATGCACGATTATTTGTTATCAGTACCCGTCTTCAACTCTGTTTTTGTTAACAATTTTGTTTGACACCCCCCGCAACTTATTCTCCTTGTTTTCAAGTAGGAGACATGTTGAGTAGTTGGTATGAGTTTAAAAGAGCTTATTATCTGGTGGATAGACCAGTGTCTTAGCCCCAGGAAGTAGATAATAGATAAAACTGGAAGTCAGAAGAAGTCAGAAGCTTTCGGTCTGTTGTTTCCTAATCGAGGAAGTTTAAGATCATCAGTCACAGGAGTCGAGTTTCGAACGATTCCTTTCAACTTCAAATTTGGACTCAACATCGGAGTGGTCGGAGTTTTCGAGGAGAAGAAGCAAGAAATAGGAAGAGCAACAGGAAGAAAACTAGTTAGAAAGAAAGAGAAGTGATACAGATATCGATTAGGTATTTTGGAGGTGAGAACTAAGATCAGGAATATAGTAGGGAAAGACAAGCAAAGTTCTAAAAAAGAAAAGAAACAGCAAAGAAGTACAGAAGCTAGGTTAGTTAACTAAAGAAGAACAATATTTCAACAAACCCCTACTCATTTCATAAATAATGCACACTTTCTTCATTACTCTAAACCAGAAACCTTCCTCCAAGTATGAGAGGTCAGAAACCATCCAACAGAGACACGAATATTTTTGATAAATTACCCAATAACACATACTCTCCACAGCCTTCCTCGTTATTACTTGTTATAACATGTACGAGGATAAAATAAAAAATTTATTAACGACTTGTTTACGATCAAAATTTTTTTTAATAAGTCCAAAATGGCGTTATTGGGTGTTCGCACACGTTACATAACACCACCTAAAGATGGTTTGGTATGACTTATTGAAATTGTTAGGGAAAAATTATTTTCAATCATTTTTCATGAAAAATATTTGTGTTTGAAAAGTTCAACTTCTGGGGTGGTCCAGAATTTGCTTTTCCTAAAAATTCGGGCGGCATGATAGTCAATCGCGAAAATCTCAAACCTCAACGGAAAAAAATTTTTCCTATTTTGTGCATCGAAAAAAAATGAAAGAAAAATGTGAAAATCCTTGAGTAGCTATTTTCATTCTAACTATATCTTAATATTTATTTTTATTTAGATTTATTCAAGGAAATCAAGACAAAAAATCCAAAGAGAGCGGACAAAAATGTGTTAATCCGACAAATAAAATGCGTTCCATGAAGTTTTGAAATTTTTCTTGGCATTTTTAAATGGATTCTCTCAAATTTGTTTTTAAGAGGGTTAAATGCCTTCTCTGTTTCCTAGGTCGCCATTTTGTTTTCCAGTAATTTTGAAGCGTCAGTTTTTATTTTAAATGATTTAGTTCACGAGTAATGGATCTATTTTGTTATATTCAATTTTTTTTCGTCTGAAGAACTTATATTATAAACCAATATTTAGTATATTCCTTCTTCGTTTCGGCCAACTAGAGAACAGGATGTTGTTAACTCATTTTCACTCCTATTTGTTGGAGCAAGTTGAAAATATGCTTGATTATGAGTCAGCTGCCTTTCGTTGAAGGCTTACTCGCTGACTAAACATTACTACCAAGGTTATGAGCCTTGGAGAGAATTTTGGAGTGAAAGGATAGTAGATAAATTGAAGGAAAACATTTTAGGTGAAGAAGAGATGGAGAAGAACAGGCACCCAGGTGGGATTTGGACCACGGCTTTTGGAGTGATAGTCGAGTGCTCTAACCTCTCGCCTATTTAGTAAATTGATTTACAGTAATCTTGGCGATTCGACATTTTATAGCCCTTTTTGCCCCGAAATCGACAGCGAAGTCCTCGGCATCTCACAAAACGATCCCCTCTGTCTTCTCCATGGTGGTATATTGGAGGTAGGTCGAGGTGGTTAGAAAGATGGGTTCCCAGCCCGTCCCAGGCAAACACGACGGGGATTTGCATAACGTACATGCATCTTATAAGCCAAAGTTATAATACGAACAGATTTCCATCGTATTAACGTGGTTTTCTTTTACGCGTTTTGGTTTTAGTCTTCAAAACAGGAGATAGAAAGACGTTCACATTTAAAAGTAAAAATGACCATGAAAACATAGCCACCCAAAAGATCATGTTTCTTCAGTTTGTAACTCTGAAACATTAAAATTATTAACAGCAAACTCAACATAATTATCATTAACTTTGTTCACTCTTTTGCTGAAGACCTATGGAAAAGGTCACGTGGGAAATTTATGACGAAATTATGTTATAGTATGGACCGACTTGGTGACAGTGTTTAGAAATTCGCCAGATTTTTTTTGTAAAAATTTGAGAACTTTAAGTAGTATTAAAATGGCGACGCACCCAGTTCAAGGACGAGTTTAAATTATTGAATTTTATTATGTTGGAGTGATTGAGTCATCGATGAATATGTTATAGAACTTGATGACTCTTCACAACCTTTCACTGGACTGATTCGAACCTATCATGATGGAAAATTCTTTTTGGTTTATGGTTTCCAAAGAATCGAACACATCCTGGAAGTAAGCTCAACGTTACCCTTTGGGTGACACATTTAATGCACGCTAGAGGATCGAACCTCAGCTAAACTCTTCAACTTTCCTTGTTTCTTCTTTCTATCCTCGCTTCTCTTAGCTAGAAGGAAAAAACGCGACAAAATATTTATTTATTGATTTAGTTTGAGGAAATTAGTGGTTACCGACATATTTAGAGCATAAACTCGAGTTCAATCAATAGAAACTCCGCGTATCCCAGATACTTTCTAGATATTTTTGCGGTGATCACAATTAAATAAATTGTTGGTAGAAATAACGACCGGACCGAAACCGCAGAATCTTGTTGTTTGTATGATTCTTCAGCGCGTTAACTGTCCTTGACTTTTCTATATATACAAAAAAAAAAATTCTTCTCCTTTGATTCGCCTGCACGTTGTCATTCACATTATTCTCAGGTATTAATTGCTTTGGCAAATGAGAGCTAGGGTTGGGTTAAACAGGTTCCAGAAAACATTTTCATTTTAACGTACAAGATTTACATAACGGTACAGAGTGATTGAGGAGCACTCAAATTAATTTTAAAATCAACCGAGTTGATGTTTGCCAATGTGGGAATGACTCTTCTCCGCCATTTTTCCTTTTTTTGGGAGGGAGGTAATACAAATGAAGCCCAAATAATAAGTTTTGGATTCGTTCAAACGTCCTTTTCTGCTGCTTTCAAACACCAAACTCTTGTATAGATCGTCTCTCATATGCAGTAGGTAGTTAGCCTATTACAGAAGAGGGAGCAGACAACTATTCAAATATCACGAGCGAAACAATTACGTAAACTATCAGAAACAGCTCAGCATGTTATGGTTTGCACAATTGAATCATACTGACGTTAAAATTTTATTTTCTCATGATTAACTTGCCCTTTCTTTCAGGGGTATTCAAATAATTATAATAAATAAACGTCTGACGTTTAAATAAATATACATAAATAATTTTTATTGTTGCTAATTATAAATTATTAACAGTTAAATTAGGGATTCACTCTTCTGTTGGAGGAGAGTAAAAAATGTGTCAGCAGTTGGACAGTTAAACCTCCTAAACTGTTTTGAAATTCGTTTTACAAATATAAATCAAGAGTCATGCTGTTGATGCCATGTTTGTTGTTTTGTAAAATGGCGGCAAATCATTTTCCTCTTAAGCCATCTGGATAATTAGGGTTTGTACTTATAATGAACCACCAACACCAATTTTTATCCTATTATTCATCCTTTCAGCCGGATAATTTATTATCTGTGATGCTTAAATAATTACCGCACTAAACATCCACAGACAGAAATTTTAATTAAACATTTATAAGTAGAGATTGGTATAAAAAAAATTATGAGAGATAACGCCATCTGTTTGTCTTAGAACTGATGACACTTGCTGGATTTAGCAGGGCTTAGTCAGGATTGGAAATTGCTGTTGAATGGTTGAATGGAAAAATAGTTGTCTAAATAATTTTCTCTTTCTAGAAATTAGTTCTTGAGTAGTTATAGTTATACTGGTCATAAATATTTACATTTTTGTCCTTCTACCTCTGTTTACCCCTGTTGCTACGTCCTAGAATTGGTAACCAGTGACCAGTACCTCTTTGATCCATCAGGTGATGAGATATTCATTTCATCCTCCTGATGAATTAGACATCATAGACCCAACTCCTTTCTTATGTTAGGCTGCTTATCTTGTCGAGCAACCCAACTCCCTCTGGTGCTCCACTCTATGATCCTTTGTCCAGGTCAGGCAGCTGGAGTATTTGCCCCGCTTTTTGATCCCTAAAAGACAATTTTTAAAGACACAGTGGAACCTCTCATAACGAGTTTAATTCGTTCTGGAGTTTTACTCGTTATGCGAAATAATTTTTCCCAAATAAATTAATGTAAAAGACGAGAATGCGTTCCAGGCCGAACCAAAACTGTCGGGGGATTCTCGCTCACTATGCCAAAATTGCTCGTTATGAGAGACATTTTGATTTGCAATTCATGTTTCTCGTTATGCGAATTTCTCTTTATAAGAGGTTTCACTGTATATTAGACAGCTCAAAATTTTCTTCGAGCCATCTCCGTCCTGTTACTAAAACCTAGGTATGCAGTATGGTTGACATATGTCAAGTGTTTTGCCGTCCAGTTGAATTACTGATTTGAGAGGTTTACTGTTTTCCTTTTGCTGTTCTAATTCCTACCTTTTATCTTAACTGAATTTACCCACCTCCAACAGCTTTATAAGCATTATTTATGAAAAGTTATTGACGTTAATAATTATTTATTTCCTTTTTTTATTGTTTCAGCCTCAAGTGTTCACGCTGACCAGTCTCAACGGTGTGAGAAGAAGACAGGATTTAGGTCAAAATGGCATAGAAGACATGATTCAACTCTCGTACGTCTATTTCAATTTTTTAACCTTAAATTAAATCGAATTGTTTCGTCAAGGAAAAAGTTATTCATCATCAAATATTTCCATAAGTACTTGGGGAAAATTTTTCCTTTTCGATATAATTTTTCCACTCATAAAATGGGGAAAGAGCTTTTGAAAACCGATATTTACCATTGTTTCCATTTTTTTTCCTCCAACTTTAAAAGGATTTTATGAAATTAATTGGGAAAAGCATTTTAAAGCACCTTTTGCGTTGAACGATTTTTTTTTATATACTGGGAAAGTATAGCCGTGTGCAAACTTTGGAAGATAATTTTATTATAAAACCTCGAGATATTCACCCGGGGAAACGGATGGAAAATCTCTCAAACCTGGTTTTAAAAGGCCTTGGGCTCGAAACTCCTTTTTTAAGCTCTGCTTTTAGTTTTGTCCTGGAGCTGAGAGACGAGCCTGAGAAAGGCTTAAGCTTTATATTAAGCTTAAGTTTCGAATGCAATCAATACCGATATATTTGTTATAAGCTGTGAAACATTTTGTCTTTAAATGGGTGCTGGATTTGTGTGTACTACTCCAAGGTATTTAAACTGATTGAAGAAATTCAGATCAGGGATGCTGAGCTGAGTTTTAATTAGGGGCTGTAGAGATGTTGCCTTTTTCGGGACGAGATAGCTTTACATTTGTTTTGCTAGTTTCTATCTCGAAACCCATACCTCGCTTTACGACCTAGATACGTTCCACGAAACTTGGCTGTAAAGCGAAAAGCCGTATAACGAATCAATTATTCTAATACAAATTCAATGGGATTGGTTCCAAATTTGTTAAAAATGTAACATGGCGTGTCATTCAAAATGCATTTTATCTCGTTTAAATCAGAAATACATACATAACAAGTACATAGATTTGTACATAAAATAATAACAGACCCCAAAAACCGACAGTAATCTGTAAACAAAAATGAAACAATTTCATGTGAAAAAATATGTGTATGTATACATACATAATTTTAAAAAATGGCTTTGATCAGAAGACGATGAAGAAATGGTGACCTACAGATCACTGTCGTCTTCATTTTTCGCTGCCAAGGATGGCTCTGGCTTAAAAACTGTCCAACGTTGTTGGTCTTGCCTTCTTGTCTATTTCACTCTTCAGTGGTTTCTAACATCTAATGGCTGAGTTACTTTCTCGAGAAACTTTAGCGCTACGTTCGACATCAGGATCGGTTTCAAGGAGGATGTCTATTCCTTGTTCGAAATAGGAAAAAACTTTCGACAAATTTTATTAGCTGTTTGGATACAACAGGCTCTGTCTCTTCATCAAATTCCAGTTCTGCATGCAACCGAATGAGTTCCTCATATGAAAGAGGTTTCCTATCAACTTTAAGTAGATGAAACACATGACGTTCGTTTAAACCTTCAAAGCCGAGATTATGTTCTGGATCCAAAAATTTTCCCCTAATTTCGGGAAGGAAATTAACTTTTGCATCAGTACTTTGACACATTTTGGCCGCTATAGCGAAACACCGTATAAAGAGCGGTATAAGTGTATTATGATGTTGATACTTTGCAAAATATAAATCTTACCGGCGACCCCAGCTATCAATATCGTAGCATCAGCAACTAATAAAATTCACCCAGATCATCTAATTTTTATATATTTAATAGTATAAAACCTTGTTTTGCTTTTTATTTTATACACAACCTGGAAATTTGACATCTCTTAACTCCATATTTTTTCTTTTCAGCGACCTCAATGAAGCTTCCTTGCTATGGAACTTGAAAATCAGATACGACAAAGAACTCATTTATGTAATCAATCAATCAATTAATTAATGTATATTTTTATTTAATATATGAGATTATTAATTAGGGGTTTTGAACACGGGGAAAATATCAAAATTCTTGTGTTCGGAATTTCCACACATATACGCATTCCGTTACGTCACGCATTATTACGTCTCTAGGGAAACGCTCATCCATTAGACATCCACACGTGACCTCAGATTAATTTTTTTTTTCTTTTTTAGACGTATGTTGGAAGCATTCTCGTGGCCGTCAACCCTTACAAGATGTTTGACATTTACGGGTTGGACATGGTCAAGAAATATGAAAATCAAATTTTGGGAACTTTGTCACCGTAAGTTGGCCGTAAAAGTATTTAAAGCTACGTCAACACGCTGTCCAATTCTATATAGACGAATACAGTCTGATCTTTTTTTACGCGCACTGCCATTTTTTGGACGTATCTAAAGTTGTGCTATTTTCACTTTTCTTGAGAAAAAAAAATTTTTTTAAAACATTTCAGTTCCTGTTATCGCGTAAAAGGTGACTCGACTGTATTCTGAATTTTTTCATGGCATCTTTACTAACCCCGTCAGCGATCCCGCTAGAAATGTTTGACATAAAAATAAAAATTTGATGAGAATTTACGTCACTTCCTCTTTAATCATAAAAAAGAGTTTCGTGGAACGTCCTATACGTTCCATACGTGGTCAAACAAAATGTACCGCGAACGTCAAAAATTCTCTTCTTCTTATCTCTTATTTTCTTTTGTAATTCAACTGCCATTCAAAACAATAAAACTTGAAACGTTCGTGACGAGAAAGTTTAAAGATGGCAGACAGTCAGCGAAGGCTTTCCCGGAGTCAGCTAACCGCAAACGAAGCTAAAACGCTGATGGGCTTTTCTTTCCTTTATTCGTGGAAACTGAATTACCGACTTTAAATTGGAATTAATACTTGGGAAGTAATTTTGAAATGAATCCACTTCTTCCAGACATTTGTTCGCGATTGGTTCTTCAGCCTATGCAGCTTTGAATAAAACAGGAGAAAGTCAGGTGGTTGTCATATCCGGGGAAAGCGGA
Organism: Columbicola columbae; assembly: GCA_016920875.1. Classification (NCBI taxonomy): domain Eukaryota; kingdom Metazoa; phylum Arthropoda; class Insecta; order Psocodea; family Philopteridae; genus Columbicola; species Columbicola columbae. The sequence continues at coordinate 9,482,102 of JADMLL010000001.1, read as the reverse complement.
GCCGGAAAGACGGAAAGTACAAAACTAGTGATGCAGTACTTGGCAGCTGTTAATAAATCTCCGAGCAATTTGGTTACTGAACAAATTCTCGAAGCTTCTCCCTTGCTCGAAAGTTTCGGGAATGCAAAAACCGTGCGAAACGACAACAGTTCGAGATTTGGCAAATATTTAGAAGTTCATTTTAATAAGTAAGTTTCCCGTGAAGTTCTCCCAAATGCCCCCTTTTCAGCTTCCATTTTATTATACACAAACTTAATTTTCCGCTTTAGGGGAGTCATTATAGGAGCCAAAGTGACTGAATATCTACTAGAAAAATCTAGGATAGTGACTCAAGCACCGGAAGAAAGAAACTATCACGTGTTCTACGAAATGCTTTTGGGACTTCCCGAATCGCAGAGACAATCTTACGGTCTTCTCACGCCGGAGAAATATTTTTATCTGAATCAGGGAGGAAGTTGCGAGATCGATGGGAAAGTCGACAGAGATGACTTCCAGAGCTTGCTCTCCGCCATGCAAGTTCTCGGTTTTACTAACGACGAACAAGACACCATATTTAGAATTCTCGCTTCGGTTCTTCATCTCGGTAAGCTTAAACTATGTCACCGTCACAGAGATTATCTGGCTGATGAGGGAAAGTAAATTTACGTGTGTGCAGAAGCCAAACAAGAATGTAAACTAAGGGAGAACACGTCGGGTTTCCAGCTAAAGATTTAATTTATGACGTGACAAGAAGGAAGATGGGTGGAGAGGGGATTTAAAGTCAAAATCACTTTGTTTTGACGTTATAGTATAGAATCAAAGGAATTTAACTATGCTTTCAAAGGATTTCGACGAATTTTGTCGAAGCTGAGGTTCGGTTTTGAATATCACTTCAAATGTCACTTATACGTTTGCAATAATTCTCCTCTTGTAGCTTATTCTTATTCATTGATAAATAACGATCCCAAACAATGGTTTTTGGTGTTTAGACAGAGACAGGTTTTAGGCTAATGACAATCCCACCGCGAAGATGTTGGGCAAAACAATTTGTGGAACAATTCGGTTTATAAGTAAGAAGTCAAACTTTTTTTCTGCTTCCTAATGAGTGGTAATCTTACGTCGAGGACCACGAATAATTGTAATAAAAACCAGAACCTGTCAGGTTTTTAGATATATTTATAACAATCCAAACCATAAATTAGAATAAACGGTTTAAAAATGTATTTTTTGGGTTATATTAGCTTTGATATAAAATGGTCGTGTTGATCGTAAAACTTCAAAAAACTAATAATCAATATCCGCAATTATTGAAAACAACAAACTTCATTCGCCCAACTGTGAAAGTTTGTTTGTAACCACTTTTGATTATAAAAAAAGTTTGGTTTTCGTTCTGTCATGATTTGTACGATGGAAGTAAACTTTTTGGTTGAGAAGAAACCAACAACTTAGTTCCAGAAGTTGTCAGGTGGTCATTTTGTGTTAATGTCCCTTGAACGGTTACCTCAGCGTTCAATCTTTCTAGTACCGAGATTAGTTTTAAGATTTTCTCGGCTGGTATTGGTGATGTTAGTATGTAACTTAGGCCGCGTTAAGGTTTTGAATAACTAACACGCGGAGGAATAGTCAAAAGATATATACTAACACTTAGTACCGATTGATACTATAAAATTATGGAATCTCTTTTACAGGAAATGTTTACTTCCACCGAAAGCAACTTCGTCACGGACAGGAAGGAGTAGAAATAGGGTCAGATGCTGAAATTAAGTGGACAGCTCATCTTCTAAAACTCAATGCTGACGGAATAAAAGATGCGTTGATGACGAAAACGACGGAAGCCCGTGGGGAACGAGTTCAAACTCCGTTGACAATTGACCAATCCCTGGACGCCAGGGATGCTTTTGCAAAAGCTCTCTATCATACTCTCTTTTCTTGGCTTGTTGCTCGAATTAACCAAATCGTATACAAAGGAACCAAGCGAACGGCTGCCATTTCCATACTTGATATTTTTGGTTTTGAAGATTTTCAGGTATGATTTGACGGGTATGGGAGGTGTGAGGGGATGTTCTCGTTTTAATTTTCATTTTCGTCAATCAACAGGAAAACAGTTTCGAACAACTTTGCATCAACTACGCAAACGAAAATCTTCAGTTTTACTTTAACAAACACATCTTCAAATTGGAACAAATGGAATACGCCAAAGAGAAAATCCAGTGGCAGACGATCAACTACACAGACAACGTTCCCATAATAAATCTTATTGCGAAGAAACCGGTTGGAATTCTGCACTTACTCGACGACGAAAGCAATTTCCCGAAAGCAACAGATGTTAGCTTCTTGGAAAAATGTCACTACAACCACGCTTTGGATGAGCTCTATTCTCGACCAAGGTAACAAACGCATTGCGGGTTCACGCGGCCAAATCTCATTTCCTCCACTTTTAATTCACACCACAACACTTCAATGCGGGATTTCTCTCAACCATCCACCCGCCTCCACCCAAACAATGAAATTCCTTCTCATTCTAACTACTTCTCCTATTTCAAACAGTCAAACCAATTTCATTTCGTTTGCAATCTAACCGTTAATCCTCGATTCATTCATTCTAAATTCACACTAACCGCTCTTCCTGCCTAATTTATTTTTAAGACGTAATTAATTGTAATTTGTTTTGTTGTTCAGAATGTCAAGCTCCGAATTCGGTCTTAAACATTACGCAGGCCAGGTCTGGTACAACGTTGATGGTTTCCTTGATAAAAACAGAGACACGCTCCGTTCGGATGTTGTCGAGCTTTTAATTTCAAGCAAAATAAAGCTAATCAGCACCATGTTTGAAAACTACAGAAACATGTACGAAAGCACGAAGACTATAAACAAAGCGAACGGCCGGTTTGTCACGATGAAACCGAGAACGCCAACCGTAGCGGCCAGATTCCATGATTCCCTCCAGCAGTTGTTGGCTCTAATGGATAAGTAGGTTTTCACATTTTTAAAAAAATCCTTTTTCCACTCGAAGCAAAAGATAAAAGTATTTTATTTTTTTTGTATTTAATGGTGTGTTACAGACAAACTTTATTTTCTCTTTTGAATGGTTTATATATTCATTTATTTGAATAAAAACTTGATAAAAGGAGGTAGAGGCTCGTTTAATAAAACGATCGGAATTTTGTTTTTCTCTAAACAAAGCAAATTAAAACTCTCCCGATGCACTAGATCACTATCGATATACAATTTGACGAAGGGAAAATCTAATTTTGTTTTGTTAACAGCTAGATCTTGCTGTATGATAAATAAAAAAAAAATTTTTCTAATAAATTTTGACGGATAATCACTACTCTTCTGACAAGGAAGATAAATGGAATACGCACTTGTTAGGATTTCACAAAAATTTGTCTTCCTCTTACAGATGCAATCCATGGTTTGTTCGATGCATAAAACCAAACAACGAAAAAGCTCCGATGAAATTCGACATGCCCATTGTCGTGGAACAACTTCGATACACGGGAATGTTAGAAACTATCAGAATCCGGAAAACTGGTTATCCGGTCAGGTTGAAATTTTCACAATTTTACGACCGATATCGGTATTTCCTTCCTGATCGTGGGGCTACCGTCGCCAGAGGAACACCCTATAGGTATGTAAAAGCACTTTTCCAGCTATATTTTGTGCAATATATATAAAAAAAAGGTAAGTCCAACCTAAAAACCTCCTTCCAAGGCTCATAACCTTAGCAGTATTTGTTGTCGGTGAGTTCAGGAAAATTGAAAGAACTGGAAGTACCCACACCCAGATGGAAAGCTGCTACTCCCCGGTTACTCTACACGATGAAACACATCCTCAGTTGAAGGAAGTTTGGCTATTTCATAAATATTGCACACTTTCTAAGAGAATTCATTTCATAAATAAGTCCAAACCATTGAGGATGTCTTTGGCTGGATATGCTAACGTGGAAACTGATAGAGTGAATTCTGTGGTTAAGTCTGAATTCTAGAACATCGTGCTAGACATTGCACAATCCAAGTACCACTTCATTTCATAAATATTGCACACTCAAACACACAGTTCACTTCCTAATTACTGCACAATTCAGGCAAGAACTTTGGAAGCTTTTCTGTGTCCATAGTAATAGGATAGCATTCAGTCATTGTGTTAAGTAATCAGCGAGTAACAACTTTCCATCTGAAAGCTACAGTCCAAAACATTCCAGAACGCTTCCACTGATTCCACTCACTAAACACTTCAGCAGTTGGGCTGTTATGAAACTTAGCTTCCCAATCAACAAACACCACCTCACAATAATTCCTTCTAAAGGTTTTGAAAATGTTTTCAGGGAGCTGTGCCGATTTATTTTGGAAATAAAGGAATGCAATTCAAATGACTATCAGCTGGGAACGACCCGGGTGTTCCTGAGGGAAAATCTCGAACGAGAATTCGAGAAAGAAAGAAGTGAAATCCTCCACAAAGCAGCTCTAACACTTCAAACGAACATCAGAGGATATCTGGCGAGGAGGAAATATCAAAACATAAAGAAGAGCACAATTAAGTTACAGGTCGGTAGTCTTTTCGTTGGGAACAGAACCGACAGATAATTGGAAATTCAACTTATCACAATTCGCTGTTTTAAATTGATTTCAGTCTGCTGTAAGAGGTTGGAGAGCGAGGAAAAAGTACAAAATAATCAGAAAAGGTATCATCGCCACTCAGGCGAAATTCAGAGGAAGACGACAAAGACGAAGGTATTTGGAACTAAACGCGGAACTCAAGAGAAGAGCCGCCGCGGAAAAAGCTGCCAGAGACAGGGCTAAAGTAAAAGCTCAGAAAGAGGAACAAGAAAGAACTTCAAGAGCTGTTGCTGGGGTTAACCACTTGGAGATTCCGGCTGAGTTGGCTTTCATTTTCAGCAAAATCGATGGTAAGTTAAAAAATTTTTTTTATTTCCAAACAGAGTCAGAATATTTATTTCATTAACTTTATTTCAAATTTGAAATTTGAATCAAAGGATTTTTATATCACTTAAGTCAAAATATTTTTGCTTCTGGGAGCTCATCTCACTTCCTCTAAATCTACTATTTTGCCTGATTTACTCTTTGAACTGATTTTTGCAAAACTTTTTTTTGTCTCTACTTTTAAAGTTAAAGCTGTAAGAGAGGAAGAAAACTTAAACATTCTTGAAGAACTTTATAAATATGAAATTCACCGAAAGTTTATAGGAGGTTTAAGGGTTGTAAAAGTTTCAAGGTCAGGTTTCTATCTTCTTGAATTTCTGTTTCAAAATTATGACTTTGATTAACGTCTCTGTGTTTTTCGAAATGGCGTCAATGAATCAGAGACCCGTGTTATCATATCCATTTACCATCTTCAATTTTCACATTATAGTTTGCTATACTTCTTTACCACTTCCTCTTCTGGAATTTTGTTCACTGTTTTTTACTTTGAGTTCTCTTCACTTTTTTATGTAAAAGACAGCAGTTGTGCTCGTCAGTAACAGCAAACAAAACTCCCAATGAGAAGTGACAGAAGTAGATTATCTGAGCAAATTTTGATGAAAATCCCCAGTAAGAGTTGGAGGTTTTATAAACTAGCCGGTAAATGTGATAAGTACTAAGTATAATTTGCCATATTTACTAAGTTTAGTTGGGGATTATGAATAATCGCCAGGAATTGTATATATACTCACAACGCACAGCTCCTCATTCCTTTAACTCCTTGGTACTCAAGCCTTATCCTTCCCGGGCCAAATTTCCATTGTGACCATCGCGACTGGGCCACACGACTTACCAAAAAGATTTTAAAAGTCCGGCTTTCGACGTATACAGTCCACCCTCAAGGCATCATCTGTATGTAAATCTGTTAGTCTGTTTCTGTATATTGCCTCGCAAAGATATGTTGAGACAAACATTGTTCGCAGTTTCTGAGCACAGGCTTGAACATTTTCATACTGGTCAGGCACTATAGTTCAGACTTAACAATGAGCAATCGACCTTTCACAAATTTTCACTAAATCGGTTTCCACTGGGCCAGTGGGCCACTCACTAGAGCTTGGTGGGCCGCAAGACTTTAACTGATTTCCTTGTTTTGGACGAAATACTGGTTTTCTGTTAATAGAAAGGTTAAAAGACGTCAAAACAAATCCTCGGGACAATGCCCTAGATCCTAATGTCATAAAGTGAAAACAAGAAAAAAAGTTAAAAGCCAATCAAAAAGTCTAAAGGCGGTTCAAGAAGATTCCCATCAAAAGTTGGTGTTTTGCTTCAGGTGAAAGGAAGTAAACGACGTTAAATAAATGAAGTTCGCTTTTACAAAGTTTTTCTTCTTTTCTTCTTCTTTTCATTCTAATCCATTAAAAGAAATACACAATTATGTTCTATTCCCAGCTGAAGCTTTTCAACAACCTTCTCTAACAAAGTTGCTAAATCCTTTCCTCTGGGTATTCCTTTTGCCTTTTTCATTTTTGTTTCCCAAAGAATTTAATGAAACGTAAAAATAAACATCGTATTAAAGAAAAGAAATTTTTCTTTTCTTCTCTCCTTCATTTCCAATTAAGATGGAATTTCAAAAACCGTGGGCTCGATACAGTGTGTTCTGATCTTTTCATTGTCCTCCTCCTCCTCCCTCAGTCCCTTCCTTGTTTATTTTGGCATAAAATTTTAATAAAAATTTCATTTCAGACTGGGAACAAACCCACACCGAACGCAATTTGGTTAAAGTCGTCGGAAACGTGTCCTCGAGTCCGAAGAAATTTCACCTCCCGCAGGATATCGATCACCACGCCTTCACCAAATTCACAAACATCTATTTCAAGTCTCACGTCTGGGGGATGAAACGGGAACCGATAAAAACTCCCTTTTTGGCCAAAGCCAAAGATATGGACTACCAGGATTCTTTGGCTCTTTTCAAACTCATCCTCAGATTTATGAATGACAATAACCTGAGCGGAAAGAAGGAAACCGTTTTGGGAGATTACATTGTGAATAAGGTGAGGTTATGGCCCTTTTAAATTTTATGTTTGTTCTTAACTACTAAGATTCTAGACCGGGAATGGTGATGGTAATACGAACCAATGTGATTTGGCAACATCTCATTCAAATCGCACATTAGTGAAGAAGAGACTTGTTTGTAAACATAATGTTTAGATGAGCCGAGAGAGATTGTAGTTAGAGTTATTGGGTAATAAAGATGCAAAAGGACATGCTTTCGTGAATAATTAATTTCAAAAATAATGCACAGTCTTAACGAGATTTTTCTTCTTCGTTCCGGCCTCTCTTTTCCGGTCGTGGTCGAACTGGTCCCCGTTTTCTTTTTCTACCCATCTTTGAATTTGTCTTCTATTCTTTATGTCTTCCTCGCTTATATCCTTTAATGTCTTTCTCTACTTCTTCGAACAAGTCCGTTTTACTTTTCTTGTTTCTGTAGTACATGAAGATCTGGTTGGTTAGTATCCCTGAGTGAGTCTCTACTCACATGGGCGTAGGAGATACGTTTATTCCGCATGGGATCCGTTACTTTCTGTGTTGTGTTGTATAGTTCGTGATTATGACCTCTGCCATACTCATTGTCCTCTTGTATAGGACCAAGGAGTATCTTGTCTTAATAAGATATAATTAAATAAATAATATAAGCTTGTATAAAGAACTCTTTTTGATAAATATTGGAAATTTAGAACAAAAATTCCATTTCAAAAGTAATGCACAGTTTATATACACATTTGGGTTTATCACGAACAGCGGCACTGTCCCAGCAAAGATGCACAGCACTCGAGACACTAAAACACGGGGAGAGCACTACCCGTCTCGAGACGGGTAGTGCTCTCCACGTGTTTTAGTGTCTCGAGTGCTGTGCATCTTTGCTGGGACAGTGCCGCTGTTCGTGATAAACCCAAAACCTTTTTTAAACCCATTTCAACTAACTGACGCCTTTCTTAGTTTCTCACTTGTAAGAAAAATTGAAATTTATTAATTCTAGTTAAATAAATTTTATTTCTATTTTAGGAAATTAATTAATTTAAATTTAATTTATACTAAGAAACAGACTTCAGAATATCTCCTAATGAATATAATACTATAAAATATGAGCAGTACTTATAAAATATATTCTAGGTGTAAGAATCTTAATCGGAATAAATGTCTAAAAAAAATAAAGCGAAAGTTAATATTTATGACTCGACTTATTAATTAATAACCCTTTATGAGTGTTATTAATAAATTTTTAAAACAATAAAATCTGATTAGGGACAAATGAGAGTTTAGTAGTTAACGAGGAACAAAGAAAGAAGTCAGTTAGTCAGGAACTTGAGTGAGTGCTAGCACTGAAACACTACGTTTTGTTGTCTTTAAGGGTCTCTCCAACGAAAAACTACGAGACGAAATCCTCTGTCAGTTATGTAACCAAACGTGGAACAACACGAACGATGCAAACAACGAAAGAGGCTGGCTTTTAATGGCCAATTGTATTTCAGTATTTCCACCATCTCACACTCTTCACAAATATTTATTGAAGTAAGCTAATAAAATTTTTAATTATAAACGTAATGAAATTGTTCCCAGTGAGAATATTCATTCTCTAAAAATTAATATTTTAGATATGTGTCCGACCATGCCTATGACGGATACAAAGCTCTGTGTCAGAGAAAGCTTTTACAAATCCAGTCTCTGGAATTGCCTCTGGCCAGGTGTTATCCTCCTAACATCCTGGAATGGAGGAGTAACAGGAAACGGGTGAATATGGCGTTGCCTTTACACTTCTCAGACGGTGAAACGACTACTGTAGAAGTGGACTCTTGGTCAACCGGAGAGGAATTGGCCGGTTTCGCTGTTAAAGATCGAGGTAGTTACGATTTCGTTTTAAATATGAGAAAATAATTTTTTTTGTTTTAGTCTCAGAAATAAATGAAGAATTGTGGTTTCAGGGATTCAGGACTGGCGAGGTTGGTCTATCATGCTGTCGACGGAAGATGGTGCCAACAAAGAAGCGATGGGTTGCGATTATATCATGGATTTAATTAGCGAAATGGAAATAGCTCCGGCTTTTCCTGTTTGTAAAAATTCATTTTTGCTGAGTCACAACAAAAATACAACGAAGGTATTATCAGTTAATTTAATTAAATAAATAAATATGTATATTACATTTAAACGCAAATCCTTTCTCTACACAGTTCCATGAGGGAAGTGAAGAGCCTCTGGGCAAAAAAAAAAAGAAATCGATATGCGTGTATTTTTAAGTTCGTTCCCCTAAGAGATTCATTTTTACCATGGTTACTGCACGCACAGAAGACCCATTTAATTCTCTTATTTACATATCTCGTTTTCCTTTACAGTCTTCGGTGAACGACGATTTGGAGGTGCCCATTGTAGCACCCCGTCGACCAGCCAATCCTCCTCCTCAGCCTCCCATCAGGAAACAGTCTCGCGAACTTCTTGAAGAAACCGTTCACACTCCTCGAAAACCTGTTGATCGAATTCGATCCCAGTCCAAGGACCATACTGTAGAAAGCGGTTTGTCGAGAAAGTCTGCACTCAATGACAGGTACTTTGAAGATGGAAGAAGCAGAAGTTTGGACAACCTTCTGGATCCGGTAAGAGTAAAATTCATTTTGTCGTCTGGTTTAAAAAATTTTTACAAACCTGAAACGTAATAAAATCACTTTTCATTGTTAGGACATTGCCATGCCATACAAACTGGACAGTTTGGGATTATCTAGAAGTCGATTGAACGATAGATATCACTCGGCTGACAAGATCCCATCTACAAGCTCAATTATCGAAGGTAGAGCTGTTGCAAATCAAGAATACATGTCAAAATCGGAAATATTGTTGGAAGAGAATTTGGAATCCGTGAGTCAGAGAGGAGAAAGCCACAGAGCCATGGAGCTAAACGGATCGACAGCCGGATTAAACGACAATCAATCTGATGTCGTGGCATCTTCGAGCAATGTCAATCTGGATTTCGATTATCAAGATATTGCGGCAAGAAGTGAAGATGATAAAGGAAGCTACATCAAGGGCCATCCGAGGTCAGTCCCAATTCTAATTTTCCTGCGTCCGGAAAAATTGAAAATTTTTCATTTGTTCTACCACTCTCTTCTTGGCATTAACATTTCAAATATAAACTAAGCAAAACTTATTAAATCATTACAGATTCATAAAGTCACAATATGCTGGTAAAAGAGCGGCTCCCGGAAGTCATTCCAGTCGGGCTTACATAGAAAAATCCGATTATACCGCCAAATCGTCAGCACTAAGCGATACCAGCGAGGCACCTTCGTTAGCATCACATGTGAGAAGGGTGCGCGTACCCTCTCAAGCCTCAGATGTGGATCAGTTTTTAGATGACTTGTTCATGCCTGTCTTGGACGGTAATTTAGACGAATTAAGCGATGCTAGAAGTCTGGCGGCCAGTATTAAAGGAGGAGGAAATAAAAAGGCGGTTGAAAACGAAGACGATCGTGATGATAATGAAGTAGCCACTTTAACAAGCACAACGCCATCCACGGTCGGGTAGGTTTCTAAGTTTTATTGAGAGAAAAATTCTTAGCAAAATTGAATTACGAGCATTAAAGTTTATTAAAAAAAATTTATTGCAGTCGCCAGTATAGGTCGAATGGCCGCGATATGGAGAACGTCGACGATTACATCACAAATTTATTTCAACCCATCTTCGTTAATGACTCCGTTAATAGACTCGTGAGTGCTTCAACTTTGGCTCAGAAAATCAAAGGAGGTGGAAGGGGCGTTCAAGACAAAAGCAACAGTCAACCAGGATTTACTCCCATCACGAACATGACGTCCCCCCCGACGATATTGCCAGGAATGATGTCTCCAACTCCAATGATGATGCCATTATTCACACCAACAGGTAATTAAAACGCATCATCCCCCAAATCACCATTCAAAATCGATTCTTCGGAACCTTGACTCTTATTTCTCTCTCAACTATTTTATAATTTCTCATTATGAAGCTCAATCCTCAGCTAGTCTTTCATTTATGGGTCCGGGTGGTGTTACGGGCGCCGCTCAAACCGTGTCCGCTGCCAATTTCTATCCTGCTAGTCCGGATGCCATGATGCAGTCCACCATGTTACAATCTATACCTATTTATAATATTCAAGGTAAGTGACAGGGACTTCTCTGATTAACCGGACCAGTGAACGCTTTTCAGCTTTTCCTTGACTAAACCCCCCCGCATAATCCCGCTTAATAACTGATAATCTTTCCATTTCCTTTGAACTCGCACGTGGAACGCCTCAAGAATTTTGAATTAGCTTGTATGAGTGCAGTTCTCTTGATGTAATACGTTAACATGTTAACAACGACCGTTTCGACCTGTCGCTAATTCAAGTGTAAGTGTTAAAGCTTCACTCCGTCCCTCATAATAGACCTAATTATGTCTTTTAATGTGAACTTTTCCATGAGTTAACAGTATGCTCGGCACGTGATCAGCAATCACAACACTTCTATATGCATTGAATTGCTTTTTCTCTTTCCAAAGCTTTCACTTATCTAAATTTCTTCCTCTTGTTTTTCGAAACTCAATATTTCCAAGGTCATATCATTCAACCATAACGATTTTCATTTGTTAAATAAATAAATAAACATTTGTCAGTTTATTTTGTCGACAGTCAATACCCATAAAATAATTATTTTCAGGATTGAACCTACCAAATCAACAAATGGATTCGAATCTAATAGCCTATCAGCAGAATCTTCAGCGAGCTTTTCTCCAAAGCGCCATGGCTCAAAATATTCAAATCCAGCAACAACTTCTCGCTCAAAATCAAGCCCTTCAGCAACTTTTGCAACAGCAAACTGGAGCGACGTTAAAAAGTCAGCAACAAACTCCTGTGAGTTTTAGAAAGTACCACAGATCTTTTTACTATTCTCTCCTCTTCTTTTAAAAGAGGGGAAAAACTGTTTTGTTTTATGATAATTTCTTTTAAGATACCACTAATGTTTCCTTCTTTTTATTAGAAAATTTATTAGTCTAGAAAGTAGAAAGAGTAATCAAGGAAATTTATTTTTTACCCTAAAAAAATTTTCTCAGATAAGGTTGGAAAAGATGACTCTGAACTCATAAAGAAGCAATTATGAGTTAAAAGATTTTTGGAAATTTTTTTAGGTCCAATAATTTAGTCCAATTATGGGAACTATTGATAAGTCTTCTTCTGTGATTTAGGTATCGTTTGGAACAGAAAATTCCGACTACTGGAAGAGAGATAAAGAAGATTCCATTTCTGGTCCACCTCTTCCACCTAAATCAAGAGGCTTGAACACTCCAATTCAGTCAACCATCACAGCTCAGGTACATCGAGAGCAATCACCTCTTCACATGGTAAAAGATCAAAAGACTAATTTCAGCCAAAAAGGTTCCCATCAGCCCGTTTTCACGACCACTTTAAACGATTTAAAGACTCGAAAATATTCGCAAGATCCCGGTCATTTGAAGGTATTTCCGGAATTTTTGTTCAACTCGTATTGGAAGCACAATCAAGCACCTGACTACCCACGCACACGTCACTTGAAATTTTTTTTATTTGCGTTTCTCTTTCATCTGAGATTGATGAGCTGAAAATCTGTTCTGATTTACAGAGTTATGGAATCCCAGCACCACCACCATTACCTCCACCCCCTGATGCAAGTGATCCTCATAATCGTCCGTTTATCGACCCATATGGACGAGCGAAAACAGTCAGGATTGGAAAGTGGAGGTGGCCTCCACCTCAAGATGGCAGTCAGGAGGAATCTGATAGCTTTTTACAGTTCAAAATGCGACAACAGAGGAAAACTACTCCTCAAAAACAGTCTTCTCAGGTAAATACATATCTCAGTCGGTACACAAAGTTTGTTTCAGTTCACGAACCTGTCTTCAATCGAATTCGAACTTTTTTTTTATTCCCTTGCTTACGACTTCGATTTTCATTAATTCGAACGGGCATCCCGAACAGGATCATGAAAAGGACTATTTCACTGCTCCGAGATATCACTGTAAACTTTGTAATGGCTTCCCGGTGAAGTTAGTAAAAATGATAATTATCTGTAAAGCAGAACAGTCGAGAAACGTTCTTTTTTTAGTGGTAAATCGTAAGTGGGAATAGTAGCAGGAACATCCAATTCCAGCTGGAAAACTTTGGGAAAACGTCTATAAAAAATTTTATTTGAAAAATAAAAGAAGAGGAAATTCATTGAGGTCTATAATTTAGTTTTAGCGGCTTTTAAAACTGAATTTAAATTAAACTGACACCGGACTCCTAAATTCGTTTTGTAGACTTTATAACACGAATATGAGACTCTTTATGACGCAGCTTACTCCAATTTAGATTTAATATTTTCAGATTTTTTCCTTTCACGGATTTTACTTCCTTCTACCTCTCTCTCTTCCCACCACACTCCTCCCAACCCTTGTCAATGATGAAAGTGGAGGAAATCGATATGATTTGAGAAATTTCTTTTCCCGTTATATTGAGTGAACAAACAGAAATCAAATTCTGTTCCGTTTTATTCTTGTAGGACTCAAACGAAGACAGAACAGAAGGAATCGAATGGGAAGAATTCGATATGAACGTTATTGACAAAAGCGAGCAAAGCAGCAGGAAATCGTCAGCTCCAACTCGTAAAGAATCGAAAGACAATAAAAATGCTATAAAGTGAGTAAAACGGCTGATGAAATAGAAGGTGAAGTGAGGAAGTAGCAGTTTGAAAATTGTTTTTCTTTTTAAAACAAAACAAAAATTTTATTTCGCAGAGCTTTTGAACTTGGCGCCCAAAGACCAACGCCAGGAAGCATTGGAAAGTTGCGGATAAGTTCGGAAATGCGTCACAAACTGGAAATGGTGACTGCTAATCATAGCGTTCGTTCGACGGCTAAACCGGAAAAGCCTTCTCTGTCGCAAGTCCCTAATATGGCAGCCCCTCGGAAGTTAGAAGACAATCGCCGATTGCTTTTGGAACAGCAGTTGGGTAAGAAATAAATTTTTTCTAAACCGGACAGGAGACTATTTTGAGATTCGTGGAGATAACGTCCGTTCGTTTACAGCTGGTAGATGGGGAAGCGTTGATTCTGTTGACCAAGTTACCAGAGGAGTTACAAAAGAAGAACGGCCAGACCTTCAAACGACGAACATAGTCCGATCGCAGGTAGAAAGAATGGAAAAGACTTCGCCAACCGCAGCCTCGACGGCTCAAAATACTCAGTGGAGACCAAATCCGCCTCCAGCACCTGTAGCCCCTCATCATGTGGATGGGCAACACAAAGGACCTCCACCTCCTAGTCGTTCTAGTAGTTTCTATTCAAACAGGTAACGTCCCTGAAATCAGATCTTTCAAACTTCAAACAATTTTCAAATTATTATTAACACAAAGAAAAATTTTTAGTGTGAATGCAACAGTCAGACCTCGATCTCCTCCGCCACCAATCCAGCCTGTCAAAAGAAATAACTTCAACAGTTCTTCGGATATTTTTGGAATGATTCCCAAGGATTCTTTCAATCATCAAGATTACAGCAATCGCAATGGTATTCGGAGGGAAGACATGTTCGATGATCGACAGAAGAAGAAAGAAAGTTTTAACAATCTTAGAAATAAGGAAGATTTGAGAAACTCTGATTTCAGACGAAGCCGAGAAAGTCTTTATAAGAGGAAGATTGAGATTGATAGAAGCTCATCTGTATCAGAACACATCGACAGAATCGAAAGTGAGTATATATTGTTCAAAAGCACATCCCAAAAAATTATCACCGGAAATGAAAAATTAACTTCCGTTATATTCCAGTCGAAGAGTCGTCGGAGTTTCTTCAACCAATGGACATAGCACCACCAACATCCATCCAACGTCATTACGAAGTGGCCGAAACCAAGTTGTTTTCAATCAACAGCTGCATTCTTCACTTATAACAGAGTTCCGTGGAAGTTAAATGTACGGAAAGAAGTGTTCTCTCCGGGAGAAAAGCTGACCAATCCCCTCGCGGTTCATTTAGTCTTCTGCCAAATCGTCAAAGATGTCTTGGAGATGAGTTGCATAAGAATCACAAAAGACCAGCGTGCAGATATGAAAAAGGTGCAGACCTCACTCTTGTTTTTAATTCAGATAATTTTTTTGTTTTGAAAAACCTCTAAATTACTAAACCATTTTCAGCTCCTTGATGGCTACGGTATCAACACAAACAACATGTCTTCTCAAAACCACAAACAAACTATCAAGAAAAACATCGTTGAAATGGCCAAAGATTGGGAAACTTATTTCTGCCGGCTGTATCCGGTGTCTGGTGGTCAAACCAACAGGATGGTACAATTTTTGGGTGTCTCACATTCAGGCATCAAACTAATCCGAAGGGAGAAGAACATTCCTCAAGATCATCTTCAGATATTGGAATCGGTTCAGTTTGAAGAGATATCGGAGACTTTGGTGCCTAAAAACAGCGCCATCGAAATCATTTTAAGAACTGGAGGAAGATTGGTTTTGTACACGCACAGAGCTAACCAAATCCAAACAATGATTAAAAAATACATCGTAGAATCGGAAAAGGTGAGAACGATTGATTTACTATAATGAAAAGACAATTCACTTGGCAGGAAATTTTCCCAGGAATGATTGTCACCTCAAATAAGCGAATAAATATTCGGTTTAATTTATTTCGCGGAAGGTTTTTCTCATTCAAGTATAAAACCAATTCTACTAAAAGTTTTTCCTAGTCTCCTTCCACTTGAAAATCCTTAATCATTCTTCACAATCAAATTAATTAAAAATTATTTACTTTTCAGGGAGCCGTTGAGTTTGTTCGAGGAGTCGCCGATCATATTCAAAGAGATCCTTCCGTTCTCAACTTTAGAAAAGGCGATATCATAAAAATCCTTCCGCCAGAGCACTATGTAGAAAAGGGTTGGTTATACGGGGCCTCAGGTGATCGCCGTGGAAACTTTCCCTGCGACTTAGTCGAACCAGTGTCTAGGGAGGAACTTATATCTGCTCAGAATATGGTAAGTTTTCCCTTCTTTCTTTCTTTATTCCCGTTAAATCCGTGATTAATGAGTTGTAGGAGAAGTTTAGGTGAATTTTGAGATCCTCCTGGCTATCGCTATTAATGTTATTCTTTTGGCTGGTCCGCTGTTGCGGTCAAATTTTTGTATCCTTGCTTCGTCTGGATGTTTCACCGACTTTGAAACCCGCAGGCATCTTAAGTTTTAGTGTCTGGTCTAGATTCTGCGCTTTTTGTGAACAATTCGTTTCATAAATAATGCACACTCCTATGGGAGATTCATTTTTGAAGATTTTTCTAGACAAGGGGATGGGCAAAGTACGGCCCGCAGACCAACTCCGGCCTGGGAAAGTATTTAATCCGGCCCCTGAGGGTTTATCGACATAGATAGTATTAAAGATGGCCCGCTACAATTGCTTTTTTACGGGCGAGAAGTTTAAAATGGATTTTACTTAGTAGAATGCATAGTCTACTAGCCGCGTAGTTCATGTATTGCAAATTTGTCCGGCCCTCCTTCTTTAGTTCCCACCAAAAAATTTTAAAATTTGAATTGGCCCGTTGATTAAACAATTGTCCACCCCTGTTCTAGACAGTTGTGGGTCAGTTCATTTCCCAAAACACTCTTTTTGACTCAAGCTCTGTAATAGCCCAACAGTCCAAAGAATAACATCACTAACTCTAGGATAAGTTTTTCTGAATTTTTGTATTCAGCAATGGGAACCCCCCAAAAAAAATTTCAGAGTCCAAAAAATTTTTCCTCCCAGAAAATCGCGTCGAGTTTTATTCATTCCGTATGAATGAACCGTCTATAACTTGATCGCATTAATGTAACCAGGAAATAGGAAATTGATTTTGCATGAAGATGATAAGTCTTGAGAAAAGCTTCTCTGACCTTTTTTAATTTTTCCCAGTTGCCAATGTTTCTCGTGAAATTTGAGTATTCACTTTGACCTACTTCCCTATCCCTTGTTCGTTTATTGACTTTACTTCTCCTCCGTTTACAAATTCACTTATTCTCTTCGGTTACTTACTGATTATTCATATTTTTGTTTACCTCCTTATTTATCGTCGTAAAGTTTTAATGGTCCTTCTTCAGACTTAGATCAAATCTAAATACATTAATAATAACAAACGCGAATGATATCTCAGATCGCTAACTTTCGAAGTATTATACACCAGTTACCAACGATTTTGATTGAGTTCACGAACATGTAGGCAATTATATACGATATCTGTACTGTAAAATTAGTTTACTTTTCGTAATTAAACTGCTTTCTTATAATTTTCTTTTTGTGTTCTTTTGAATTTTTTATTTTGTCTTTACTTTAGGCCGATATTTTGGTGTCCTCTTTTTCTAAAAAGTATTGCTAAATTGGTGTATTGATGAGACAAAGCAAATAAATTCTGCTGTGGGGATAACACAAATACAACAAATAAGCTACTTAATATAAGAACTACTACTGTATCATCATCAAAACATAAAGACATCATGAAACTCTACACTAAACATGATCTACTGATCTTGAGAATGATCTGGTAATATTCATCCTCTGAAAGCCTAAACTGTAGGTATTTGTAGGACACACTTGCTTGGACTTATTTGGTTCTGTTTCCTCAAATTGTTTGTTAATTTAAAATTGATTTTTGAGAGTCCAGGTATTTTCATGATCCACATGTGTCATTCAAACCCTTAAAACATTTGACTTGACATAACCCAGTTGGCAATAATTGGGGGTTGTTTTTCAGTTTATATTTCTTCTGTAATAAACTGGAAACCTTTGTTCCTGTTGCAGACTGTGTTGTCGTGTTTGGTTTTATGGCACAATCCAAAAGACGAAAATAAATTTTTTGAAATAAAAAATTTGTTCGAGAATATCTACTCAAAAATAGCGCGGTATTACCGATAGCCGTTCCAGTTATTTCGCGGATTCATTGTACTGCACTGACTTACTGCCAGTTGGTCGCGTGTTCTATTTACAGTAGAACCTCTCATAGCGAGAAACTCGCATAATGAGCAACATGGTGAATCCCCCGACAGTTTTTGTTTGGCCTGGAACGCATTATCATATTTAAATTAATTTATTTGGAAAAAATTGTTTCGCATAACGAGTAAAACTCCGGAACGAATTAAAGCCGTTATGAGACGTTCCACTGTAGACTATTTCCGTCAGAACGTTTTGCCTTGGCCGACAATCTCGCACAATTTTTCTTTTGAATTCTTTGAGCTTTCTAGACTTCTAAAAACTTAAACTTGCTCTTCTATCGACACAGACTTTCAAACCTGATATTAAAACTCTTTTGAAAATAGAAAAAGTAATACACCCATACCTCGCTTTACGGCCTAGTTACGTTCCACGAAACTTGGCCGTAAAGCGAAAAGCCGTATAACGAATCAATTATCCTAATACAAATTCATATAATGAAGATGAAGAAATGGTAACCTGCAGATCACTGTCGTCTTCATTTTTCGCTGGTAAGGGTGGGCCTGGCTTTAAAAAACTGTCCAATGTTATTTGTCTTGTCTTCTTGTCTATTTCGTTCTTCAGTGGTTTCTAACAGCTAATGGCTGAGTTACTTCCTTCAGAAACTTTAGCGCTTCGTTAGACATCAGGATCGGTTTCAAGGAGAATGTTTATTCTTTGTTCGAAATGGGAAAAAGCTTTCGACAAATTTTTTGGTGTTAGCTGTTTGTATACATGAGGCTCTATCTCTTCATCAAAAGCCAGTTACGCTTGCACCTGAATGAGTTCCTCATATGAAAGAGGTTTCCTATCAGCTTTAAGTAGATGAAACACATGACGTTCGTTTAAACCTTCAAAGCCGAGATTATGTTCTGGATCCAAAATATTTTGCCTAATTTCGAAGGAAATTAACTTCTGTACCAGTACTTTGACACATTTTGGCCGTTATATCGAAACATTTAAGGCCGTAAATCGAAAAGGTGCCATAATTGAAGAAGGCCGTTATAGCGAAATGCCGTATAAAGAGCGGCCGTATAGCGAGGTATGAGTGTATATAGACAGTCTTCCGATAAAAATTTTGTAATTTTGGGAACTTTGAATGTATCCAACGAAAACTGAGTTTCTATGTCCATTTAAATATGTCTTCGACAGTTTTCTGTATCGATTTATTTGTTTATTTACTTGTTTGTTAGTTTTACTCGGTCAGGCTTAACCGCTTTCTACTTTTTTAAAAGCAAAGACATTTACTCTTTAAATTATGCTCCATTTCAAAAAGGAAAACAGGGATGCTGGTTTCATACGTAAAAACGAAAGTTATTTTGGGGAGAAAGATGAAAAAGCCAAAAGTAAACATGTTTATATTTGTATTTATTTACATAAAAGGAAGGAGGAAAAAAACGACGAACGGAATATGATATTCTGAGAGTGTTTTAATTGCTCGACGCTTTCAAAATTTGTTATGTTAATTGAAATTTAATTGCAAACATATTGTCTGCAAAGAAAATTTTTATAATTTTTTGTTATTGTTAGTTTATCTTCATCTCTCTAAAGTTCTTTGAAGGATTTTTAGAGTCGTGGTTTTTGCTAAAAGCTATTTTATTCTTCTTCTTCAAAAACCGTTTTCTGTGATATGTGTCACCTGAGGTGGGGTGCTTGGTTAAAAGATCCAAAGGTTCGTGGTTACACATCCGAATGAGGCGGCCTTCCGAGGTTTGAATATAAGACGTTGGTCGGTTCCCCAGATAGAAACCCTTTTCAAAGTCATCCCAACTCCTCTCTTTTGAATTGTCCCATATTAGAGGTTGGTCAGAATGAGAGATAATAAAAAGAACTAAAGAGGGAAAGGAAAGCTTAAATATTTCGGATGACAGACACAGGCTGACACCAGATCATGATGACTTGGCACGGTTTTGTAAAAAGTTCTTACTCATTTTATGCAAATTTATCAACAAATGTTTAGGTTATTAAATAAAAATTTTGCATGAAAGAAAAAAAAAATATTGCTATTGTTAATGTTTAGAGCATACAATTGAAGAGCGAATCGGATTTGTTAATTAAATTTGCTTTGTCGTCATCAGTGAATTCCCTCCGAGGTGTTTAGAAAATCAGGACTTTCAAATATTTTGTAAAAAAGAAGAAAAAAAGTTTTTCTTTTGACCGATTGTAAGATGCTTTTCGTGAACCATCTGCCATTTTGAGTTTTACAAAATATTTTTCTAAAACTGTTAAATTATTTTGTTAAAAATGTCTCAGTAAAGCTTGTCTGTACAGCAGAGATTAAAGTTTGCCAACCACTGCCATAGTGTCCTTTTTGACCAACACAACCTTTCTTCCTTAATCTGCTAATTGGTGTATCTGAGGATAGGTGATATCTAACCAAGGGTTGGAAAAAATAAAGATCCGAGGAAAACCAGACACATGACACCATTGTTCGAACTGTCGAACCCTGACGATTCAGGGTTGATTCTTCCTGTGGCGGTCGCTGGTGATGAAATGAGGAAGTATGTCAATGGACAACTCCTCTGCCATCACCCCTGTGGTGATTGAAGTGTGGTAACGTTAAATAACGAGACCACTGATTCCTGAATTCGGGAGCCTTTATTAAATGAATTGGAGGAGTATTTATACCCCAAAAGGGGTTGTCAAACAGTTATACAATGAATGACCCATCCGGGCGGCTCATTATATCAATGAAACATTTGCGGACCATATCTGAGCCTTGGTCCGGATGGGTCATTTTACAATTTGTGAATATTGACAGGTATAAGAAGTGATTCATTCGGGCTGCCTTTTGTAACACTTTCCCTTTCTTCTTGAGCCTCTTGGCCTTGAGCCCAATGAATTAACATTTACATTTCGTGGTCGCAAGTCTGAACAACCATGTAACTGTAGTTTTCGTTTCTTTTTTGTAAAAAGCACGAAGTGGTTCGGAAAGTATTTCATTTGGTGAAAAATTTTCGTCAGGCAGGTGCCCGATAAATCGTTTAATTGGATGCTTTTAGTGTTTGAATAATTGACTTTGTCATTTTGTCAAACATAAATCATTGCCGCTGAACTGTCTGAATTTGAATGTCACATCTGTCGATTCATTTATTTTGTAATCCAATGGGAAAAAAATTATCGAGAACAAAGCTCAACTTATTTATCATTTTGAGTATTATTTACAATAAAGGTCGTTTGAACTGAACAAAGGGATGAAGTGCTGTGTTATGAATTTTCTTCTTTACTTTTCCCTCCACTTTCGTTTTGTCATCATCATACAAAGAGGAGGAAGGTAAAGGATATTACTCGGGAACCAAATATTAAAAAAAAAAGTACTCGAACGGAATAAAGAAGATTTTCGGAATATCGTTCGACGAAAGACTTCGATTTTGTTTTCATCAAGCACACTTCAAGTAGTTTACTTCCTGGAAAAGAGAGCCCAAAAACATGGGAATTTATAGCCCGTTGAAAAAGATAATAAAAATCCTACGAAAGTCGTAGGAACATCTTTCCTTTCACACAACCATTACAAAAAAATCAACCGAAAGGAAATTTTAGGTCACTCGAACGCACACACACAGTCTCATCGTCTCTGTTTTACGTGATTAAGGGCAGAAAACTAACAAACAAACTGAAATCGTCATCGGTAAAAATTATTCCGAGAAACATTAAAAGAAGATGAAGAAAAAGCAAATCGCCTCGAGCGATATAATTTCACAGAAAGTGCTATAGTGGGGCATCAATTATGTTGAGTTAACTCCGACCAGTGTTAAACTGGACTCAACGATATCCAAATTCAATTTCACCAGTTTAGTGTTGTTGTTATCAGAGATCGTGAGCAGAGATCAATGAAAAACCATTTCCGCTTCTTCCATTGTTTTCGAGTGCTTCTTTCATCTTTCCTCCTTTTTTCTTCGTCTTATTTTTTCTCTTCTTCTCCTCCTCAAATCCCGATCCCGATTATGGTTACGTAAACGGTTGACCAGTGTTCGGTTTGATTTAGTTACTCGCGAGTCGTGTTAGTGAGTGAAATAGTTTCGGTGTTACTACCAAACAATTTATATTTCCCTTCGGTTTATATTTATAAATATAAATAATATTAGTGGTTTGAGTATAAACGAAGTAAAGTGAATTTGAGTTTTTGAGTATTATTATTTTTTTTTATTCGGATAATAATGAAGATAAATAAAGGCACGCTGGATAATTACATGTTTTGATAACGTTTTTAGTGGAGGTAGTTTTAAATATACTGATTGAGATAAAGTGTTTTGGGATCAGTAATCCCAATAAAAGCGTATTAAACCCCTTGAATAATTTATTTTTTTTGATGGGTTGATGTCATACCATAAAATTTGGTTTTGTTAAATTTTTTAGAATCGCAGAAAAATAATTTTTTTTATCAATTCAGCTTCATTTTAATTTTTGTTGGTGTCTGAAAAACATAAAAGTCAATGCGGGATTAATTGTAATAGAAAGTATTATGTCCAAGGAGGAATTGCTCAGATATGGTTATGGTCGGAAATACCAAATTGAAATTTTGTAAATTGAATTGATGAGTTTTAAGATTTTTGTGGTTGGGATTTGTAATGAGAGATATCTTTTATTAGCGTCAATTTTTCAGACGTTTCGCCTTTGAAAAGGCGAAACGTCTGAGAAAAAATTTGACGCGGCGTAATAGCCAAAAGTTATATACTAACATCAGTGTCATGTCCGAGTACACAAAAATCACAGTGGAAACTCCGAATGGGGCAGATTCAAAGTTAAATCTTTCTGTATCTGTCTTATTTTCTTCACTACCACCCAAAATTCTTACATTTTCATATTCTTAAGCTTCTTAGCTACTCCTTTTCTTCTGCTAAATACTAAAAATAACTTTTTTAGTGCTTTTATCGACCTGGAACGCATTATTATACATTGTTTTATATGGAAAAAATTGTTTCGCATAACGAGTAAAACTCCGGAACGAATTAAACTCGGTATGAGAGGTTCCACTGTATTTGGGTTTTTCACAAACCGCGACAAACTCTTTCAGTACTTGAAACAAGTATTCCAGAGGTTGTGTTAGGTCAACACACAGGAACACAATTTGAGTTCGAACCCCGAACCTCGCTTTTCACCCTTAGATGTAATAAGGAAGATTCGAATCACAGATCTACCGTCATAGAAACAAAATTTACGACAAAAAACCGAAATGGTCACAGCTGAGAAACTGAGAAAGACATACCGAAATGTGGTTCTCAGTTCTGAAACCCTAGAACAGAGGTTCCCAAACTTTTTTGTGTCGTAGACCCCTTGTCATGTTTTTCGGTTTTGGGTAGACCCCCTACTGATTTTGATTTTGTAGATTTCTAAGTAAATTTTTTCACTTCATAGATACTTTTATAGATAATATATATGTCTTTATATTATAAGATAGTATAATGTAAGTAAATAGGTAGTATCAGTGTGCTGTTGAGATCCCCATTTTCATTTCATGGACTCCTAAATATTTTTTCGCTGACATAGACCCCCTGCAGGTTGTCATAGACCCCTGGGGGTGTATAATAGACCCTATCACTACCCTAGAAGGTTGATATTGTCAATTTCCTTTTAGTATAATTGTTCTATATGAGCTGAATTGCTTAAGAATGTGTTGTAAAAGCATATTACCACGGCGCTACCAGTTTTACTACTATCATAAACACACCCACTTCAACAAATTACTTCTACTTGGTAGAATTGAACTTAAAAAGACTCAAATTTGGTAAATTTAAAACAAAATCAAAATTTCTGAGAATGGATAAAACAAGTATGATTTATTTTCTCTCCATTTCTCTTATAAATTTCGCCTTGACCATTTCTCATGGATGGCTGAATTTGGAACAATAACACTAACCACATTTAAATAATTCTTCTTTTGTTTCGTCCATCTCTCCTTCGACATAGCCTGCAATATAATTTTTATATCTTAAAATTTATAATCAGAAAGTTATATTTTAGAAATTCAAAAATAAGTTAAGAGATCGAAGATGGTTAAAAATGAAGACAAAACCCAGGGAAACGGTTGGAGTTGTATGAATCAATACGAATATTTTATATAAAACTTATAATATGGATTTGATGTCCTAACGAGAACCAACATATGGTCTGCGGCTATGGGTTCAGTATATGGTGTGGTTCTTCGCTGGATTTTATTTTTCTTTTCGCCAGGTTCTTCGATCATGCCCCAGTTAACATAGCTTTACCATTGAAAGTAGTCGTTAAGACAAATGGTCAAGAATTTCAAGTTTTGTTTTCGATGAATTGCACTTACTGACACCTTTTCCTTGCTTGGCAAAAGACATTTTATCGAGAAATGAAAGTGATAAATAAGTCGACAAATAAATAAAATTTTATAACAGTTTTGCAGAAATAATAAAAATTTAAAACTGCCAGAGATGATGTTCGTTTAATTTAAGATCGTCAAGTCGTCAGATATTTGTGATCTTAACTTTGAGCCAAAAATTTGGGTAGTCTTTGGTCAGTTGGTGTGTCACACTGTAGCCTCTGGTCTAATTCAGCCTTGGAGGTAGTTTCTTGTGTTCTACAATGTTCTGAGATAAGACTGAAACAGGATAACATGTCAGTTGGGGGATTTGTAGGTCAGGTCTTACCAACTACGGTATAAAGTTAGAGTTTTGATATATATTTTGAAAAATAAGAGAATTTCCTCTTGCAAGGCAAGAGGAAATTCTCTTATTTTTCAAAAATTTGACCCCGCGTAATAGCCAAAAGTTATATACTAACATCAATAACACTCACAAAAATCTTAAAACTCAACTACACGACACTTCTTAATTATCCTGTCCACATTTCCGAATTCTCCATTCAAAACATAACCTCAAACGTGTTATACCCACGTGAATCTTATCAGTTACATAAATCGGCTGTTGTTTTAAACGAATTTGACACCCCCAACCATTTATATTATGGGTTATTAATCACAGGATTTTATATTACACCGAACAGTAAACTCTCCACTACAAAATGACACCGCTGTAGGAAATTGACACGAAGAGACGGTCGAGTGATACATATCAGCTCCCGAATCAAAACCACAAAAACTGTTATAACTAGAAATCAATCTGCCAGTAGTTATGAATAGGTTTTGTAATTTAGAGCAAAATTGTTACGATTTCCATACAATCAACCTTTAGAATGTATTCTTTTACTTGAATCTTTGTCCTTCACGAAAACTGATGGACCTTATGGAAATATATTTGTTTGCCGTCGTTATTGATAAACATGTCGTTTGTGTTAGTGACAAAGGTAGCAGAATCCCAATAAGACCCAAAAACGGATTTTAATAAAAGTTTTTGGATTCGGATAATTTTTCATACCCAAAAGCTATGTCAATAAATACAGCATCGTTGTAAACAAAGTTTCTTCTCCTCTTTCTCCTGTTTAATTTATTTACAAAAGGATATTAATTTCTATATTATCACATGTTTACATTTGGTACAGTCGAAATTATTTGGTTAGACTTTACTTCACAAACAACTCAACTCAGTTGTCATCAATACATTTTGGTAATCAGTTACATTCACCTTGTGGCCAAATCTCGATCCAATCACCTGTGATCTGCTGAATTTCCAATTTCAGATATTGTTACCAACGAAAACTCTTCGGTTTAATTATTAAAATCCAATTCCACGTTTTCCAGTTTACTTGATAAAACATCCGTCAGGGAGACAGAGAGAGGGATGAACAAGACAATCCTTTACAATCATTTCGAGTGCCACCAGGAAAACGTTAGAACTTAATATTCTGAAAGTGAGATGTTCACGTCACTGATAAATGATTTTCCCCGTCGAATGTGGCAAAAACGGAGACGGATCCCTCAAGCAATCTAACTTTTGAGACGTTTCCTCGTAAAACATAACGGGATTTAGGAAATCGATGAAATCCCTGTCTTTGTGGTTGAGATAAGACACCGAGGGAAATAAATAAATAAATGGTTTTATGCTTTTAAAAATTTTCTAGTAAATTAGTCTAGAAAATGGGATTTAACACTCTGGAAGGTCTTTCATTGTTTTGTTATTTTATGCTGTGCAGTTGTTATTACCGAATTCCATCAACGCTTTCAATTGAGGTCCTACAGATGGTCAACGTCGCCTTTTGTTTTGCTTTTTTTTGCAGTGCCGGTCAGTTATACCGATTCCTCTTGTTTCTTTATATATTTTCGCCAAGCCAAATGACAGAAATTTTATTGTTTGATGTGCTCAATAAAAACCGCCGGCACATCATCCGTCGTTAAAAGTGTCCCACGAATGAAAATCCCATGACTGAGGTCGAGCTCGATTTTATTGAAAACATAAAATATTTTATTCGAATTAAATAAAAAGTGCATAAAAAATGGGAGTGAGTTTCTCTGCAATCTGGGAGCAATTTTAGAAATTTTTTTTTTAATATGAAACGGTCGTCATTTATCGTGCAATGCAGGAAATGAGGTTATAGGGGGGCGCACTTATGGTTGAACTCCGCTCGAAAGTAACACTGGAAGAGTGTCACAATTTAATTGCTTTTCGAAAGTTTAATGTTACTCTACTTAGAATTCTGAGCAGGTGATGGATGGGGAGGTTTTGATTTTATGAGAAATCCTATTGGAAAAAAGTTTATGTCGGTATACTCTTGGAGGAAATGCGGAAATGAAGCTATTAGGCGCGTGGTGCATTAAAGTTAGTTACAGAATTTCAAACATGTTACACTTTCTTCGGCATGGATTGTTATTATTATACCTGGGTTAATGAATTATTTAAATCTCTTCTCGAAATTGTCACTCACACTTGATATTGTAAACTGCAATTTTTTTAATATGAAAATATCAGCAAATGTATTCAAATACCATCTTAAATTGTCAGTTCTTGAAATTTGCCGAAACAAAGAAGTATCAAACATCACAGAAGCAGCCTATGTTATTGGTCATCTCAGAACCAAGTTGGTTTAATTCTTTTACATTTTCTATTCTTTGTTGTATCTTTGACCCAGTTTCTCTAGTCATAAGTGTCTTGTTTTTTCTTCCATTCCTCCAGTTTTTCAGTTTGTGTTTACCATTTTTCAGGCTTTATCAGATTTCTGTACATCTTGGTGTCTGATTTATAGCTATTTCAGCCCTTTTCCAACTTCCTCTAATCAGTTTCTTAGAGCTTTCTTCTTCAAAATATATTTGAATACATGAATCTGAAAGTACAGCGTACAATCAACTAGATGCTCATGGTAGTCAATTTTTCTTTTCCAGTTTAATTCTGTTAGTTTGGTGTAGTTCTTATTCGTTTGTTAAATCCTTCTTAGTATCGTTGATACTATATAATGAATTCAAAATTATTGGGATGGGCCATAATTTATACTAAAATCAAAAATTACAGAATTTATAAAAATTTTAAATTAGTTGTCTCATTCTGAACTTAATTTCACGAATCTCAAAACTTTAGAACATTCTAATTGTTAAAATTTTCCAGTATTGGAATTCTTAATTATTACCTCTGGATTATAGATAAATAGATTTAATGAAGTGTTCAAAAATTCTTATTAATTTTAGCTAATTAAGAGCACATTTACGCTAAACTGATTCATACAAATTTGTTATCAGTCTGTATGGCTTTTATTTATCCGACAGAAAAGAAAGTTTTATTTATACAATTTTCACAAATTAATTATCCAGCGTGCCTAAGTTTTGATTAGTAATAATTAATAATATTATTTACAGTTAGTTGTGTTAAAATCCCAAACGGTTTATGTGATGACATTTTCGAAAAATGAAGTGAAATGTGACACAAAAGTGAGTTAAGAAAATAGAATCAAACGCGAAAATGCCGGAGAAAACTGAAGATACAGTTGAAAGTCATGAAGAACATCAGACTTCGGTTCACGAGTCGAGCCAAAAGAAGACGAGCAACAAATACAAGAAAATCTTTAAATTGTTTCGCAGTATGCGGAAGGAGAACGCATCAAACAAAATGTTCGAAAAGGAAGTGGAGAAAAATTCGAAAAAAGTGAAAAAGAAAAAATGGGACACAGAAGAGAGAAAAGAAATGTTCAAGAAAAACATGGAAAACAGTTGGGTGGAACTTCCGAATACTTTACAACGTAAAAAGGAAAAAATTTCCGAAGAAATTTTATCGGAATTCCACGATCCTGATTCAAGCGACTCGGATGCTGTTTCGCTGAGTAAAAAGACGAAGGACAAGGAGATTTTCAAAACGAATCGAAGTTATGCCCCGAACGAGGGTAACGATGACGGAGAACCGACCTGTGAATATTTCCGGAAGAAAGGAGAAGATGAAATAGACGCTGAATCTATCAAATCGAAAGAGACTGAACTGACCAAACAAGAGAAATTCATAAATTATAAGAAGAAGAAAAATTTTCATTCGGAAATTATTTGCCAAAAAGAAACAGCGAATGATGACAGTCAGGTGTCGTTGGAAAAAATTAGAAAGCTTGTAGAAACAGATTACGAAAGACATGGTGATGATGATGATAATGCTGACGACGAAACAGCAACCGACAATAACAAAAAAAGCAGTTCTTACGATTCAAAGGCTGCTGTAGAAGAAATTAATTTACTTTTCCACGATTTAATTACTGAAAATGGCGATAAGAATTCATGCGAAGTGACGGATTCGAGCACGGCTTTTGAAGAAAGCGATTACGATATCTCAGATCCGTATGTCAGTTTGGTGGGAAACGACGCACAACAAAAGAAACGTTCTCAAGTTGACAAAATCGATAGCCTACGACAGGATTATCAGGAAGAGAGGAAAGAGATCAAAATGAGTTTTACAAGATCCGAGTCCTCTGACAGTTTACTGAACGGAAGTTCTCCGAGTGTTTCCTCTTCGTCTGATCTCAGTCAACGGGAAGTTTCTAACGAAAAGATGAGTAAGGAAGTCACTTCAGATTTTCACAGCGAAAATGAGAGCAATTGTTACGAGCAAAATGTCGAAGTTACTTACGTCAACGAAATTAATGAAGCTAGGCCGAATTTGAAGGATTTGTCAAACTTAAATGAAACAAAAAGTCCCTGCGTGGAAGCTACAGGATTAACAACCGATCGTCAAAGTAAAACTGACTCGCAAGTCTTCTTCAAAAGAAACGTTAAAGAAACTACGCAGTATTCAGATATAATATTTTCTCTTCCTGCAAACACGCAGGGGATTTTCGTCAACGAGTATTTTAATGAAGACTTGAGCACTGAGTCATCAAAACAAGAAAAACCAAAGAAGTCGGATTCGAAAGACAGGATTATTATATACCAAGAGCTTGATTTTGTCAAAAGCCCTCGTGACGATAAGAAATCAGACAAAGAAACTAAAATAGATGAAAGCCTTCAATTGTCAGATAAAAAAATCACCCACGAAAACGGAGAAAAAACTGAAGAAAGAAAGGAAAGTCGAAGTTCAATAACCAGCACAGTGGCAAACAGTTTAAGCGAAGAACAAAAGGCTAAGAAAAATCAGCGGAAGCAATTGCAAAAGAACTCTCATCTCAAATCCTTTCTAAAAGAAGTCAAGGAAACGAAAATCACGAAGCTAAAAGGATCTTCACCAACGTCGTCAGCATCTCGGTAAACGGTGACGACTTTAAAAGAGAATCAACAGCACCGGTTGAGTCACTAGAAAACAACGAACCATCTGTGAATGGAAGCGATTCCTCAAAGCCAGAAATGGAGGAAACGAAAAAAGTTATCGAAACGGAGGACACGTCGAAAGTTATACGAAATGGCGAAAGCAACGGATCGAGTGATAGCTGGGACAAAAAAGGTTTGATGGTTAGCGAGCTCCCATATTTCTCGGTAGCTGATTGGCGTAAAGCTGTCGTTATGGGTACGAAACGTGGGATGAATTTGTCCGCCATGGAAACGATCGTTGAAGAACCAGAATCGGACACATCGACTAAATTAACGGTTCGCGAAATATTGAGAAGGTTCGAGGATTTGGGTAACAAACATTTTAGTGAGAATTCGTGTATGACGGACGACGAAAGGACAGCTACTCTAAAACAGATTTATCAAACTCTCAAGTGCTTGGAGGAAAAAGTGAAGAATTTTGAAAACTGGGACGAATTAAATCAAAAGGTAATATTAAAAGGTTCATACCTGACTAAAATTTATCCAACCTGTTTGACTGTTTCCAATCCTTAGAATGCTGATCTTCAATTTCTCGACCTCACCCAAAAATTCCCATAGTATGTCTAAAACCGGAAGAAGGTTCACACGAAACATGTTTCCGTCATTTTAGTTAACGAAACCTTTAGAAGAGAGAGTGGAGGAGGTAGATGAGGGCCCTAAGACAATTGCCATACATAGTAACAACACAAAACATAAAAAGTAGCTTTATTATCATGAAAAAAAGGGAAAACAGTTTTAATTGGAAATTAAACAAAGAAGGAAGATGGAAAGGTATAAAAGATGGATGAAACAGTTTTCAACTGAGAAGACCCGCCAATAAATCTTATTCCATTAATTTCGTCCACAAAACCTTTTTCTTCTCCTCAAGAAACTGAACACTATCGATAAAGCATCTTATCAGTTTCAATCGAGTTCATTAAAGTTTACTACGACAATTCTCTCCAGGATATTCGGCAGTTGAATATCGACACGAAATACGAAGGAAATCTTTCTCGGAGGGAAAACTAATAGAAACACGGGTTTCTCTTGCTAATACCTAACCCCCTCCCGTTCCTCTCAGCCTTTCCACCTTTCCTTCGAGGTAGAAATTGATTAAAAGATTTTCCGAAAAGTTTTATTCTAGTTTTGAACGCAAAAAGTTTTAAACGTGAAGAACAACCTAAAATTTAAATAAGACGATAAAATGGCGGAGTAAACCTGAGCTAACTAAAACCGTAAGATGTGGCAAAGGAAGTAATTCTGCGGAATCACGATTTCACTGAATAAAAGTTTTAGTGAACGCTTTATATGAAAATGGTTCTTGAGTCTTTCTCCTACCCCCCCGTCAAGCGCAATGCTGCTGCTGCTGCATTTTTTACAGCTTTTTCTATGCTTTGTGGTTTTTTTTATCCCATAAAAAAAGATAATTCTTTTTTATGCTCTGGAATTTCGTTTTCCTAAACATAAAAAACTTTTCAAACGGGAGAGAGTCAGGTCTGTAAAAAGTAAATCGCATAGATTTGAATGTTTATAAAGATCTGTGATGAGTTGACGCATGATTAATTAATTACCAATATCCTTATTCAGTGGTTGTAATTGTTGATTAAACTAAAAATTTAATCTCTGAATAAAATGTTGTTTTATTTATTTTAATTTTTGTAAAGATAAGACGCAGATACTGTCCGCCATCTTGAGAGTAGTCGTCCATTTGTATAAACTTCCCCATAACATGGTAGATTAGTTCGTAGTAAATTATGCTGTAAGGAACTGAGAACTCCAACAGGGAAAGGGAGAATTTAAGGAAGAAGAGAAAGGCTGAGGAAACTTACAAAAAATAGTAATAATAATAATTTATTTTTAATTACAATTGTATTTTTTACTACAATCTACAAACTGCTGATTTTATATGAACCGGGGGAAGTAATATCGTATATATGTTACGATAAATGTGATAAATATGTATAATTTCCGACGATCATTTATAAACACGAACTAAGATTGGACGAATCACCGAGTATTTATCACGTTTACCTAGCTCAGTTGGTTATTATGATTATTCGATTTATCACTTTTACCGTAACATATATATTAGGTGAGAACCGATATTATCTTCCGGTTTATCTACTACATGTAATATATAACTGCTCCACCCTTCACTCCAAAGCTTCACTCCACTTCGGTGAGCATATCGCTGAGCCCATAATCAAGTACAAAAGCACCAAGGTAGGGTCAGGAGTGCCTACCCCCGGAGACAGCCTGCAGTATTCTTGATTGTAATAACGTGTCGCTAAGGCGGTTGAAGCAAAAATAAAAAACAAAATCTATGTACAGGACGTCCTGCAATTTGTTGTGAAAAATTTGTGGCGGTCAGCAGAGAACAGGACGTCCTGTATAATGTAATTTATACATGTTTGGGTTATAAATAATATTTCTTATTCTTTTGTTATGAAGTTCAAAATTTCCATTTTTATATCTAACAAACAAATTTGGCCTTTTCAACTTTATTTTTTCAGATATAATTTGAAAGCTAGTAGTAGACAAACGGATGTTAATTAATCAACTTATTTGAATGTGAGTTGATTTGACTCACACAACAAAATCATTGTGTTCTTGGGGAAAGAATGATTGAAATTTGTTTTAAATTAATAAATCAATCAAATTTCTGCGATTTAGAAAATTAATTCCCAATGGAAGTGTGCATTATTTATGAAAGAATCTTATTCTCTTTCTACTTTCATTCAATTGACAAAATCTCTGATGTTTAATAGATAAATTATTCGATACAAGTGAGCACTAGATTTGCCATCCTACTATTTTCTCTAAAAAGTAGTCATTTTGACTCATACAATAAAACGCAAGGAGATGAAAAAGTTGAAGACCAAATTAAATTGATTGCACTCATACCTCGCTATACGGCCGCTCTTTATACGGCATTTCGCTTTAACGGCCTTCTTCAATTATGGCACGTTTTCGATTTACGGCCTTAAATGTTTCGCTATAACGGCCAAAATGTGTCAAAGTACTGGTACAGAAGTTAATTTCCTTCCCAAATTAGGCAAAAATTTTGGATCCAGAACATAATCTCGGCTTTGAAGGTTTAAACGAACGTCATGTGTTTCATCTACTTAAAGCTGATAGGAAACCTCTTTCATATGAGGAACTCATTCAGGTGCAAGCGTAACTGGCTTTTGATGAAGAGATAGAGCCTCATGTATACAAACAGCTAACACCAAAAAATTTGTCGAAAGCTTTTTCCCATTTCGAACAAGGAATAAACATTCTCCTTGAAACCGATCCTGATGTCGAACGTAGCGCTAAAGTTTCTGAAGGAAGTAACTCAGCCATTAGCTGTTAGAAACCACTGAAGAACGAAATAGACAAGAAGGCAAGACAAATAACGTTGGACAGTTTTTAAAGCCAGGCCCATCCTTACCAGCGAAAAATGAAGACGACAGTGATCTGCAGGTTACCATTTCTTCATCTTCATTATATGAATTTGTATTAGGATAATTGATTCGTTATACGGCTTTTCGCTTTACGGCCAAGTTTCGTGGAACATATTTATTATTATAACAAACAAACTAATCTCTTGAATAAACAAACTTATGACATACAAAACAAAATACAATTTTAAATGAGTCGAATTGGCTCATTTGTTCCCAAGTTCTACAGTCAAGCGGTTGGGTTTTATCTAGAAAACCAGTGTCTTACCTCAAGATTGAACAGTTCATTACTATACTACGGTTATATTATTACTTCTGACTGATAGGTACAGAGAGAACCCATCAACTGCATCCTAATAGTCCCATTCAAAGAAATCGTTTTTAAATCCCTTATCTCTGTGTGGTAAATCGCCCAACAAAGAAGCCACCCATTCTCGAATCAGATAATGGTAACATCGTACTAAAACAATGATACTCGTGGATTACGTTCAAATCCTTCCTTCCTTTTCTCATTTTATTTGTAAACCCTATCACGAACTGTTACCATTAATCCTAAAAGCCCAGAAAAAATCCAAAAATCATTGTTGCCGACTACAATAAATCTCTTAACAAAAACCTTATTAGGAATGAATTTAATTTATCCGCAATTTTTCCTGAGAAGAATATAAAAATTTCTCTCCTTCCGTTTCCCTCTCTCCCACCGCGATTTCTGACAATCAGTAAAATATTAGCAACAGTATTTAACTTTAATCACTTAATTTGAACAGGAAAAAAAAATGGGAACAAAATCGTTACTTCCGCACACTGATTCATTTTTTGACATTTGAAAGTGTAGAAATTGTGCCAAATTGTGTTTCCTTCCACTTGCCTAATTGACGTTTCCTCGTTAAAGGATTACTTAACGTTATTAGAAGGAAGACAAAACAAAAAGGTTTTTTTTTTAATCTAAAATAATAAATAGTAAAGATGCACCTTGTTTACTTAAAAAATTTTAATTAAATTCCCACCGGAAATTATTTAAGTCACAAAATTAATGTGACTTCTGGGCACATTCAGACTGAAGTCTCTAGCAGAAGGAGAGAGGAAATTTGTTTTTGGTTTTTTTTTTGTCTTCTTTCTCGAACAATTCCTCCCTCCCATCCCCCGCCATTTTAAGTATTCAGTAACTAATTTGATAAAATTATTTTCGCCATAATTAAATTATTTTTTAACAAAAAACCATTTTGCGATAAGCCTACGGAGACCTTTTCCCGCGTGCTAATGATTTCAAGTTTCCATATCTCGAGCCAAAATAATAATAATAATAATAATGGGAAGAGTTTGCTTAATTTTAGGATTCACTAATTAAAATTTCAAAATTTATCACCTCCTTTTCACTGGAAATTCTTTCATTGTCCATCAGATTAGAAGTTTTAAGGGTCAGGGTTGTTTGCTTTATCCTCACTGTTTTTGAGGCGGTGGGATAACAAAATGGCGTTCAGTATAGGAATGAAGTTGAAGCATAGCTTCCTTTGTGTTTTATAAGACGCAAATAATTAATATATAATTGTGCGACTATTTTTGTCATAATACTTTATCTTATTTCTGTGAGCATTGTGCATAGAACTTGTGAATAATTTATTTTAAAAGGACAACAAACAAAATGAGAAGGTAGTCAGTGGCGGAGGGGAGTTCATCGCAGCTGACATTGATACATTTGTAGGACTGAAGTGTTTTATTATGGCAAACTTAATAGGTTTCCTTTGTCGTGAAAAATTGGAGATATATACTGAAGCTTTATACTAGTCCTAGAGGTATCAGTGACTGGATTATATAGAATGAGATAATTATTTATTTACAACTTTATAGTATTTTATGAAAGATTTTAGAGACGTTAGAGTCATTGTTCGCGGGCATCATACGATTTCGCGGGAAGTGAAAGCTTTCCTATTGGTCTGAACGGAGAAATAACCGTTTAGGCATCCCCGGGTCGTTATTCCCGCTATAACTTTTGACCAACTCGAATGTGAGCTTTGGTATGCGTTATCAACCATTTTCGCTATAATTTTTTAGAGCAATCACCGCTTGTTTTTTTAAATATTCGTAAAATCGCTATAAATAAACGCTCCAAACGCTTTAAATCAGCGTTTTCCAACCTTTTGTAGGCCATGCCCCACCTTAACATTTCTAAAATTTTTATGCCCCCAAACATACTTTTTATACAAGTTTTTATACATACAAATACATGTGTTAAATCAACGATTAATTGACAGACACTTATTTCAAATTGACACCAACTGAATGATGTGAAACTCTACAGAAGTTGAGTTGGGCCAGGTACGAACAACGGCGTTGTTTAGTGATTTTAAAACGTCCGCATTTCCCCACGACAGGGGAATACCTAGTTGATATTTGGACAACAGCAATACCTAATAGTTATCTACAGCATTTTTTAAAAGAGTTTGCCTGTTTTGTTAAATTTGTCACCGATATCTAGCATTGCATTTAAATAACCCAAAGCGAAAGTGTTAAAGTCGGATCGAGTCCATTTTTAAATTGTTCCCTGTGAAGCGTGGGCTCCAAGTTGGGAAGCACTGATTTAAATAAATCCATAAAGATTTGGGTTTAAATTGTGTCGCTTTTCGGTCGTGTCGGATATAAGAGTGGTGAGTACTACGAGCATCCTTCTCTCCTATCCCGAAAACCCCATCCTCATCTCACTCTTAGTGGACGATAATTCTACGATCGATGAGCCTCTCTTTTTTGGATTCCTTTGTACGGTCCTTCCCGCGTCGAGATGATTGCTGTCTCATATATAACTATTCCTACTCTAAAACAAACCTAAGTCTTAGTATAAATTGACATTCTTGAAAGACTTTCAAAATAATTTTTTTTAAAACACTTTAATTAACTGTTACACGAGTCAAAGCCAATTAAAAACAAATATTTGTCTAAAAGCAAAAAAAAAGTTTTCTTTTTTGAGGGATTAGTATAATTAGCCTAAATTTTATTTAAAGTGGAGTCGTACTTTGTTTTTATTTACACTATCAAAAAGAGAAAGAGAGACGCAAATTAATTAGTCCCTTTAATATTCATCAACAGCCGTATCATGTTGGAGTAACGAAGCGATGCCTCAACACCGTCTTCCTGGTCATTCGAACACCAGAGCGAGTGAAATTCGTCGAGAATTTTTTCTTTATGCTAAAATTTTTGCATGCGTTAAGTTTTCTTCCTGAACGAAACCCAGACCGTTTCCCTTTGATACCCTTTATGTCTTATGTAACATTTCCTCTTCCCCCCCCACTCCGCCCCTGACTTCGGTTCCTAAAATACAGAGGAAAAAAGTGAAATTTTAGATTTTACTTAAAAGAGAGAGAGAGAGAGAGGACCTCAAACTTGCATGAAAAATAAATAATTACGTGTCTGAAAACGAGACTTCATTAAAAGTATTCAATTATCAATCTATTAATAAAATTAGAAATCTATTAAAGTCTGCTACACTCGAAAAATTTTTAATTCATTCTCCTTTATTTTAATAAGTACTTCCATTTCGTCAAACTTATTTAGTCACATTACTTGTTGACAGAAAAAGTTTTTTTCTTTTCTTTTTCTTCAACGTTTCGCTTGAAGCTCTTTCGAATGCACGAATTCGAAGTTATTAACTTTAAAATAGCAACAGTCTATGG
This sequence comes from Columbicola columbae, assembly GCA_016920875.1. Classification (NCBI taxonomy): domain Eukaryota; kingdom Metazoa; phylum Arthropoda; class Insecta; order Psocodea; family Philopteridae; genus Columbicola; species Columbicola columbae. Next base: position 9,445,485 of record JADMLL010000001.1, on the reverse strand, counting down.
TTTTAATAATTAAACGTTTGAGTATTTACTGAGTTTCCGCCTTCGTAAAGTTTTTCCGTGAACTGAGATGCAGCAACCCGTTCAATATTTGTTTTCCTTATTCTCCCCCCACCCATCCTCAGTTTCTCAAACTGATAACTTTCATCTTTCCCAAGATGCTGAGATTGGTATTTGTTTGCTGAGAGAGAAGCTTACCAAACACTGTCTTAAACTTTCTGGCTTTTCCATCAAACCCTTCCACTGCTATCGAATCTGGGTTTACGCGTTAAGATCACAAAAAATGCACTGCACTACCTGAAGGAGATGACTTTTCAACTTCTCATACGTTCAAATTTGATATTAGATTTACGGGATGAGCCAATATGACTGAAAAAAAATTTTTTTAGTTTGGTCTGGTTTCAAATTGCCTAAAAGTATTAAATCTTTTTGCAAAATCGTTTGTTATATGAGTCAAATTGGCTCACGCCGTTGGGAGCGAACATTTTAACTGACATTAGGAAATTTAGTTTTTATATCATTTTGTGTTGGACTTGAGAGGGCTGAATTTGTCAGTGTGCATTATTTATGAATTAAATTCTTTCTAAAAGGATTCAGTATTTATAAAATGAAGAATTGCTAAAACTACGGTCAAAGATTATTTAGAAAAAAATTTTTTTAGGAAGCTCAAAAGTGCTTTGAGTAAATATATTTGAGTGTGAGTCAAGTTGGCTCATTAGACTGGCAATGGGAGTTATACTTAGCTTCTGTCGATGTAGTTATGTACACCCACAAAAATGAAACCATTTCCGTATTGGTTTCGGAAAAAACTATTTTCCCACAAAAAAGGTTTGAAAATGAAAAAAGTAAAAAGTAAAAATTTTGATTTCAGCAGCAACAATATGCCGAGAGTCCAAGAATAAAGGATCATTCATCGGGTGCTTGGACCGGGAGAGGAGCTCCTCAGAAATTACCACATTCCACTCCAGTGAGAGGAAATCATCACGAGAACGAAGAAGAGGTTTCACAAACATCCATTAACGATGGAAAACATTCTCTTCTTCAATTTGCAATTCACCATTTTAGGCAGAGTCCGGAAAAGTAAGTTCGCTTTACACTTCAACGTTCCTTCCTGTCGGCCACAAAACTTGCGAGATGAGCTTTCGAGTTCTCCTCCTCCCAGCCCACGTTTTGTTGATTTATTTTCCCTCATTTCAATCTCATTCTAATTTTTTACTTTCCAAGAATTGAAGAGTGCCCAAGTTTATTAAATAATTATTAATTGTGACAATGCTAACTGTTAGCCTGTTTTGTGGTTTAATTAGGAAAAATTAAAAATGAGCTTTCACTCTAATTAATAACGTCATTATGGCTGGATTGTATTCTCGAATGCTTTTATCTCAGCCAAAACAAAATCAGCACTTCTGAAGAAACGCTTGAATCTACTGATCAGTGCTGCCATTTTTATCTTGGTGTTATCAAAACTATTTTGAAATCATCAGAACCTAGACTAAAGAGAAAAGATGAACGAGGAGGAAGGGGGTGGAAAGGAAAATGATTGTCATGATCAATGGAACGAGTGCCGGCTATTAGTCTAACTGTCAAGAAACGGGAAAACTTTGTTAGATCACAATTTTCAGAGAAAAAATAATTATAATTATTTTGAAAGACGTATTTATGTAATTGCTTTTCTAGATTGCTAGACATAGAATAGACGAAAATGAAATTTCGAGCTGTCAGTTTTTTTCACGGCCATGGCAACAATGTTTTTTATGGTTAAAAAAAACTTCCACCGTCAAGAGTTGTTTTCCAGAAGTTTGCTTTTCAATAACGTAAACAGAAATGAAATCATGACATTTATGTGCTCTGATTTCTAATAATAAAATGTCTCAGGTGGTTCAAGATAAAAATAAAATTTTATTTATTTTTTGAAGGCTGATTTTTTGACAGTCAACGAACTTAGAAACGCCTCCGAAGAAAACTAAAACCATGTAGGGACAAAACTTTTTTTATGCGATACATGAGAATTATACCGGAAACTAGAAAAATACTTTTTTTAGTATAAATAAATCGCTTAACTCAAAGAACCACGACTCTAACATTAAAAATGACGAAGAAATTCGCATAAAAGCTCAACCAAAACTCCTACATGGTACATTTGTCAGACATATAGGGTGTCCCAAAATCAACGCGAGATTTGAATCTTCTGCTAGTTGTGGAGTAAATATTTGGCAACCCTGAAAAAAAGAAAAATTTGACAGCTGAGAGTTTAGGGCAGTGATTCCCAAAGTAGTCTGTATCGACTCCCAGGGGTCTATGACAACCTGCAGGGGGTCTATGTCAGCTGGAAAAAAATTTAGGGGTCCATGAAATGAAAATGGGGGATCTCAACATACACTGACCTATTTATTACATTATACTATCTTACAATATAAAAGCATATATATTATTTATAAAAGTAGCTATGAAGTAAAAAATTTATTCCACGACAGTGAGAAATTTACAGAAAGTGTTGGGGGTTCTACCCAGAACCAAACATGACAAGGAGTCTACGACACAAAAAGTTTGGGAATCTCTGGTTTAGGGATAGTAGTTAGAAGCTTTATTATTACTTGATATACCACTTTCAAGTGAAATAGTGTGTAATGAGTGGGTGGGACATTTAAGAAAATAAAAACTGAATTAGTGAGAATTTCTTGAGCACTTACAATTCTTCGGATTTATTACAAACCGCGTAAAAAAAGGGCTACAACGTAAACAAAAAATAAATTTATTATTTAGCGAGATATATATTATTAATAAATTAGGTGTGAGATTCAAAATAAAAATTCCCAAAGGTTTCGCCAACATACCTGTTGGTATCTTCAGTGGTAAAACTGATCTGAGAGGGAATTTGAGATCTGGATTCAGGTTTAAATATTCCGCAAACTACCCCCTCCAGTGTGAGGAGTGGTGTAGTGGTTCAAGTTCCAGACCTGGACGCAAATGGTCGTGAGTTCGAATCCTCCTCTCGCATCCTGTTATACCCCCCAAAAAGGGTGAAAAACGGGATTAAAACCACCACCATTATCACCCCCTCCAGCAGTTGGTAATTGATTCCATCTTGTTTCTTTTTGTTAATTCTGTGGCATATTTTTATTTGTATAAATACTATAAATTAAATGCCAGAAACATTCGTAAAAGAAAAGTTTTTAATGTTTGTCCGGTGACAAATAAAAAATAATTTTTTTTTTCAACCACTCGAGAAATTTAATTAAAAGCATGTCAAAAGCTGTGTGGGGCGATTGCCACCGAAGAAGAAAAAAAAATTTTTTTTGAATAATAATAATAATAGTAGTAAAATAATCACCTCCTTATAAAAGTGAAACAATGGAAGATCAAGTATAATATATTTTAATTTGAATACACTTCCTTTGGAAATTTACGAACCGTGAAAGGCATCACCCATCGTCATGCTTTGCTTAACTTATGGCCGTTCCCAAATTAAATTCATTTTGTATTGGCGAACAAAAAAATGAGAAAACCGCTGTTATTGTACCTTCTTCACATGGAGAAAGTTTCTCTCTGCCATTCATCCAGTCATTATAGTTACCTTCATCAGGCATGATGTGTGTGCGTGCGAGTGTGTTATTTAATACGTGAAGAATGAAGTGTTTACTGCTGTTGCAGAAACCGTGATGAATATTTTCCATCGTTTTATTGAAGAGGAAGAATAGTAACTAAAAATTATGATACATAAAATTGATAAATAGATTTTAATGAATAAACCGATTTCAGTCCTACATGGGAAATTTGAGAGTGACATGGGGTCAAAGGTTAGATACTGGTTTCAAAAATTTTTTTCGCTTATACTTTTTAGGTTGTAAGTAAATAACTTAAAAGTTTGAATTTGTGTATACAATTATTAAATGAATTTCATCATCATTAGTCATCAATTTGTAAATTTGTGTTCACCAGTTTTTTTGTTTCTTTTTATATTAACTTTAAAATTTTTAAGATAAAACTAAATATAAAAAGAAAATCTTAAAGAACTTTATTTGAGGTGCTTATTTGGCCGTTTTAGTGAAGAACATAAATAATACTGAATTAATTATGTATTTTTTATCAATGTCAAATGTAACGACTTAAGTCAATCAAATTTGGAGCCAAGAGTGATTGTTAAAATTTTTCGTTTTATCAAAAGGGGTCGAAATGTGCCATTTTCGCCTTATCACTTACTTTAAACTCCAGCGTTGAGCTAAATTTGGTAAAGTATAATAACAATAGATAAAAGAGAAACATTAGTATGAAAGAAAAATTCCTTTGGGTAATAACAATTTATATTGTATTTTGTAAATCTATATCTTACCCCATCCTTTAGACCCTCGGTACTCAAACTGCGGCCCACCAAGCTCTACTGAGTGGCCCAGTGGAAACCGATTGAATGAAAATTTGTGAAAGGTCGATTGCTCACTGTTAAGTCTAAATTCTGGAACATAGTGCCTGACCAATACGAAAATGTTCGGGCCTGTGCCCAGAAACTACTAACATTGTTTGCCTCCATATATCTTTATGAGGCAACATACAGAAAATACATACAGAAACAAACTGACAGATGTACATACAGATGATGCCCTGAGGGTGGACTGTACGCGTCGAAAGCCAAACTTGTAATTCGTATGGTCCAGTCTCAGTGGTCACAATGGAAGTTTGGCCTGGGAAGGAAAAAGCATGAGTACCAAGGCTTTACACTGTATCTCTAGTCACATTCGGTATCCAATTCCTGGGGTTGAGACAATGGTCTGTCCCCAAGACATCAAGCTCCTTTAAGACAGACCATCAACCTAATGTCTCGCTTAGAGACTGGTGGCAGTTAGGACGGAGGGAAAATATCTTGTAAATATCTTACGTATCTTTCCTCAGTGTTTTAAAAACTAGCTAAAGCAGTAATTAGGGCCAAACTATAAATAAGAACTTCAGCAAACAAAACAAAATTTGTCTCTCAAAAGGATAAACCCAAAATAATGATAATCTCAGAACTATAAGTACAACTCACTTTCTTGTGAGTGGCACTTCTTATAATTGTCATAGACAGATATGACTAAGTAATTTTAATTATCAAAAATCCCAGATAAAACTAAAATAAATTACTATTTTCAATTAATTAAATCTCAGACATAAACAAAATAAATTTGAGAATTAGTTTGGTTTTAATGTCAGCTTTGGAAAAAATGAAAAACGTCTTAAGATGGCTTATACAACTGAGGCGGTTAATAAGAAAAGGATAGAAACCGCAGGAATGTTGTTTCATTTTATGTACAACCAATTGAATAATAATAATATTTTTGTGTCTTCCAGATTTGAAATGCTCAAAACTTCAGATGGTTCAATTAGCGGATCCCTTAAGGTCATCGAAAGTAAAAACAAGAAGAACAAAGGAAAGAGTGTAGGAAAGGATTCGTCAGAATGGACCTGGAAAGAGCAGGTTGATCTGGTGAAATTCACTGCGAAACCGATCGAACAGTCACTACTGCAACTAGACACACCTGAATTGAGCGATTTAGCTGTAGAGTGTTTCATTTGCTTAATGAGGTACATGGGCGACCTTCCCATGCCGACAGATGTCTCCGAAGTCAAATGTGTCTATACCATTCTTATGGTGAGTAGCTTTTGCATAAAACCTAAAAAATTATGCGAACCGAATCATTTCATATTAATAATTTGATATTGTCCGATTCCAGCATTGCCATAAATTCGAACAGCTTCGAGATGAAGTTTATTGCCAACTTATGAAACAAACAACGAATAATAAATCCATTCAACAAGAATCTTGTCAGCGAGGCTGGAGACTTTTCTCCATCGTCGCTGCTTATTTTGTCTCTTCGGATACGCTTAAACCGTTTTTATTTAAATATTTAGAAACGGCTGCTTATGATAAAAGGCGAGCTTATCATGGTTAGTATACATTTTTTTCTTAAATTAGCATATTGCTGAAGTGATCTAGTTTTCAAAAAGGGTAAAAATTTTCGATTCAACCGCCAACGCAAAATCGATGGGAGGCTGACCTTAGAAAATCAGTGACCGTAATCGAATTATTCAATAATTCAGTTCAACTAATCATACGTTCCAATAAACTCATTATTAAATTTTTTCAGTCTTTAATTTTATGCATAATGAATTGTATCGCTTCCATTCGGAGGAAAAAAAAACGAATGAATCACTTTATGAAAAAGAAGTTTTTTAATCACGAATTTTTTTTTCGGTGGGGAAAGTTATGCGCTACTTACATATTTTTAATAATCTCTTCTTTTTTATTAAAACTTTTCTCTGGAATTTTTAATCGTCTTACTGACAAAAAGGCAGGAAAATAATGGCCAAATAAAAAGGCGAATATTCTCCTTGTGCAAATATTTATGTTGGTCTCTCAAATAGTTTAGTTCAAATGATCGGGGTGAAGAAAGATGTCATATAATTAAGGCCTTGGTACTCAAACTGCACATTCTGCCTACCAAGCTCTACTAAGTGGCCCAGTAGAAACCGATTGAATGAAAATTTGTGAAAGGTCGATTGCTCATTGTTAAGTCTGAACTATAGTGCCTGACCTGTATGGAAATGTTCAAGCCTGTGTTCAGAAATTGTTTGTCTCAACATATATAGAGGCAATATACAGAAAATAGTTACAGAAACAGACTGACAGATGTGCATACAGATGATGAGGATGGACTGTATGCGTCGAAAGCCGTACTTGTAAAATATTTTTTCTTTTGTGCCCCAGTCGCAATGTTACCTTGGAAATTGGGCCCGGGAAGGAAAAAGTTTGAGTACCAAGTAATTAAGGGAATGTTCACCATATGTTAAATAACAGAAACTGTGCGGCAGGAGTTTCACAAAGCTAACATTCAGAGAAGAGCTACAGCATATACGTCAGGTGTTTCCACAATTTTGCCAAACCCCTGAATATATTCTGAATGGGAGCACTTTAATGTGACACGTATTTTCCATCTTTTACATAAACTATGCTTTGGAAAGCACAGAACTTCCATTTGAAGCTAATTTTGTGTATTAATTTCCTAATTTTTATGAACACACTGACTTCTCTCTCAGAAAAATGACACCGACTACCATTGTCTTTTTATTATATTTATGATCACTTAAAAGAATTTTTAATCTGATGCAGGTACAGCAATGGTGTGTCTTCAAAACCTTCGTAAAACATTTAAATACGGAGGCCGAAAGAACGTACCAAGCGTCGAAGAAATCACGGCAATAAGTGCAGGAAGGAATTCAAAGCGACAGATTTACAGGTTACCAGGTGAGCGGGATGAAAAATCAATCAATCAAGCTCTGAATATACTTTGAAACATACGATAAGATTGATGTTTAAAGATTTTCAACTGAAAGCCAGATTCTGTAATTTTTGCTCAGAGGTATAAGATCAATTTGGTGATAAGAAACTGGGCTTGACGTTGACATGACCTCCTTATTTTTCCCGAGGTTTCTTCCTTCATTCTGTCAAAATTCCGACCCCAAAATTAATTTTTTTGTAATTATTTTTTATTGGGAAATCGAGAGATTGAAATGTTTCTTGTGGACTTACACAGGTGGAACTGAAAAAGTTGTAAATACAAGAAGCACGACGGTGGTTCAAGATGTCATTGAAGAACTCTGCGTTATGATAAACGTGACAAACCCACAGGAAATGGAGGAATTTTCCGTGTACTGTATCGTGGAAGGAGATACTTTTACAATGCCTCTGGCCAGGGAAGAATATATCTTAGACGTCACGACGGAACTCCACAAAAATCACCAGGTGAGACTTTCTTAGCTTTTTAACTGAAATTCATTTTTTCTGAAACAGGTTTGTTTGTAAAAGTGTTTCCTTCAAAAAAATTTCCACTTAATTTTAAATTGATTTAATGGCGGGCTTGATGAGAATGAGGATATTCAATCACTAACAGATGGATTGGTTTCTAATCTGGTTCAACCATCGCGAGGGAAACTTTTTCCTCATACAAGACTTGCGAACGTGGATTTGATTAATCTCGATGAAAATTTTTTTAGGTCTTCTACTTAATATTCTGTCGCTCTGTATGGTACTTCCCACTCAGATTGGACTCTCAACTCTACGTTGAAGTCGTTTTTAACCAAATAGCTCCAGATTATTTGGAAGGACTATTATTAATTATGCCAGGGGAATCATTGGAACAGGAAGTTATCGTAAGTATTCGGATGCGATATTAAAAGCTCAGCTTTATTAACGGATGGTTGTTTTGGAGTATAATTTTGTTTTTCTTTTCAGTATGATATATCAAAAATAGCGGCTCTTTTGCACAGAGCAGCCGACATGACACACATCCCTTCAATGAAAGAAACGAAATTTTTATTACCGAAACCTGCGTTGAGCGTTCGAGATGTTAAACCCTCTCAGTGGGTTAACATGGTTCAGTCAAATTGGCAAGACTGTGAAAATCTAACAACCATTCAAGCGAAAGCCCAAGTTTTAGGTAAAAAAAATTTTAATGGAGTCTTAAAAAGGGATTATTTACTGTCACTTCAGGGGGGGAGGACTTTTGCCTTCTTAGCTTTCATTTCTTTACACAAAATTATTTTTTTTTAAACCGTATTTGCCTGTTTTCTTAAGTCGAGTCTTGGAATAAATCTTGTTCAACAAAGCACACTATGATTACAATTTATTTTTTACAAAATACTACATACTTATAATAATTTCATATAATTATATACATTTATTGTAAAATTTAAAATGACATTTGTCAACTTATAGAAGTTATATAAAAAAATTTACATCTTTTTGAGAAACAAAACAAATTTAATTTATCATTAGATTAATTGTATTAGTTTATTAATATAATAGTATATAATATTTATAAACATATTAATTAAATTAAATTAAAATATAACGCCCAAAACACTTTCTAATACATGTTAGAAGAACTTGTGGATTATTTCTTTGCTTAACTGTCTTTATAAAAACAAATGACTGATATGTAACGGAAGTTATTTAAGACTCGACTTAGTAAAGGTGGAAGATTTTTAAATGTCTATAACCGTCACTTTTCTGAAATGGATTTGCCTTTCTTTATTCTCAGATGTTTTATCAAAATGGCCACTTTTCGGATCCAGCTTCTTCGCCGTGAAGAAAGCATCCGAGCCAAAGGAAAGGACGGATAACATCTTGGCTTTGAACAGAAACGGCGTTCATTTCATTGACTTAATAACCCACGTGAGTATTTTTCAATTTCTAGCACAATGATCGACAAAAAAATCAATAAACAATTTTCATTTATCTTGTTGTTCAAGGGCCTACGAACAAATGGCTAAGAGTGTAAAAGAAAATGTTACGAGCAAAGATAAATTTTTATTTTCCTTCCCTTCGCTTACAGGAAACATTACTCCACTATCCGTTTTCGGAAGTGATTTCGACGAGGAAAGTCAAATCCGAAGACGGAACTTTATTCCTGGACATGAAATGTGGAAATCTGATGCAACAGCGAATAACAAGACTTCAAACAGATCAGGCACACGAAATTTCGAGACTGATCAGACAATACATCACAATGCAACAGAGGATGGGAGCCAATTTGGCCTGAATCCAACGTGGATACCAACTTTTTTAACCTATTAGTCAAAAGCGATTGCTGATTTTCTAGACTTCTGAGCTTTTATTTTTGTAATTCAGTGATTACTAATTTAGTTCATCAACAGACAAATTTGAAAAAACCGGAAATATTGAAGAAAGACAGCTTCGTAATTATTTTTTTATAATTAAATTATACTTAATACATAAAAAGGAATCACGAGGAAAAATAATTAATTAGTAATTATGTTTGGTATTTTGTTTTTTTAAATATGTACAAGTCTTATAGTTGGTTATTTTACTGATGTATTTCAACGTATACAATTATCATATATATAAAGCAATCTTGGCATAATAATTTTTATCAATTTTAAATGAATAAATAAATTATTATACAATAATCTCTGATTGTATTAATATTTTTTTTATTTTATTCAAAATGACAGTGACCTAAAGACAAGATGTCTGCTCCATGGGTATTTGGGTTCTTCAGTATCAGTTGAATTTATTTTTTGAAATTTGTTTAGTTAACCACCATCTATCTAACCCAGTTAACTTCCATCTGTCTCCCAACCAAGACTCAAAGTAGTTTTTTAAGTTTCTACGTTACTCCCAGAAGTGCATGAATGAGGAAGAGAAGAAAGAAGGGTAGAAGAAGAGAAAATTTTAAATTTGAAAACTCCCATATCTCAAAATTCCTCTCTCTGATTTACTGTCTTTATATATATTTACTTATTTTTATAAGATCATCTTAAGGTGTATCAAAGAAAGTATGAAAAAAATTGTCGTACACATATTCTTCTGCCCCATTTCCCATATCTTATACCTTTTTATGGATTATCCTCCAACATTTTTATTCCAAGAAATAAGCTGTTAAGATAATGTTGGAGAAAAAATTTTTTTTCCAATACTATTTACAATATTTTTAAATCCTACGAATTCTATGAATAGTTGCAGGATTTCCGTATCTTCGTATTGCATTGATTCATTTTGGCTGCTTTCGAATTGTATACAGAATGTTGTATTGTACGGTAAACCTTTTATGCAAAGAGTATATAGAAAAATAAATTAGATATTCTAACCAGTAGATGACTTTATCAACCCAAACTAGTAAGTAAAATAACGTAAGAAAAGGACGGAACAGAGGAAACAGAAAATCAGTCAAAAAAGTAAGCGATTCTGCGATGACAGGAGGAAGGCAAAAAAAAGTGCTAATCATGAGACATTCAAGTTAAACACTGTCCTAACGGTAAAAAGGTATAATAATAGTATAATTTGGCTTCACGGATATCGACACTCTAAACTGCAAGCTGCTACTATGACGCACGTAAGAACACAGAACATACGCATAAGTTGTGATGAGTTCTTCCTACCATTACAGTCTATTTCTAGTTATCATGTGGTGAACATATGCATTCTTTACACCTTCCACCTCATCTAATGTCTTTTTGTGTTCAACTCCCAACTCACATTTTGTCTACAATAACAACTTAAATATACAGACGAAAGTAATAAAACAATTTTGTGGGTACTTTATATAAATAAGCAGAAGCGGCTTTTCTAAGATTTTCAATAAGCTGCAGATAATTAACTCTTTTAATTATTTACAATATTCTAATTTTTTCCCCCGAGTAAATGATTAAAAATTAATTTTCAGTGGTAACCCTAGCTAAAACGTCTGAAGGAAATTGCTTCCTCATAAGTCACCCAACAGCCCTTAAGAGAGTTAATATCTCCCAACGTTTTTTTAATAATTCAAACTAAAAGTCTTTTCCTTGCTTTATAGTATACTATTCCATAGGGAGAAAACTCTTTCCACCATTAACCTTCAAAAGTAAAAAGTTAACAGGCTCTTTTATTACTCTGTAGATTTAAATTAAATTTTTCTACTTAATTAATAAAAGCCAATGACGGACGTTTAACGTCGAACATTTCGAAAATTTAAAAGAAAATAAAAAACAAAACAAAACAAAAAAGAAATATGAAGCCATTTTTTGTTCTAATTATGTTTTTAAAGCTCTTTTTTAATTCTTTTTTTAACGAAAAATTACTTCTTCGTTCCTTACCCTTCCCTACCCGTCACCTTTTGGTTTTACATCCTCCAAAGTATGAGGTCAGCCGACGACTCATCTGTCAATGCTTATTGTAGTGAGTTCGCAATAGAGTCGAAGCTTGAAAGATGACATTACAATGGTTTAACTCATTTAACCTTCTAAAAAATTCTCACAAATGTTGCGTTATGTGTTAATTTTTTCTCTGTTGCGACGACCTTCGATGTGACCTAAAGATTTATATGAATATTTATGAAACAATTGTTGTTGACTTTTTTTTTGTGTCTGAAAAGTTATCCAGATTATTTTCCAGGCCATTTCACGTTTATTGTGATAATACGCCTCAAAGCCCAAGAAAACTGTGGAAACGTGCTTTCAAAGACGCAGCCTTAAAACATCATTACGAATCTTGAGTCATGGAACAGAATCGATATATTATCCATAGCGACTACAAAATTTAATTTACCGTCGCCGAAGGCGAAAATTCTTCTATATAACAAATCAATGTTTTGCCTTTTTTTATCCTTTTCTTGCCTTAACAGCCGAAATAGATTTAATAATTTCCATTCGGTGAAAGAAAGAATTAAAAATTTTCTAAAATGAGAATCCGTCACGAAAAGGATGACAAATTCCTGCGGGTAATTGAATAACGAAACCTTGAGCTCCGTATTTTTAATTTAAAAATCAGTCAGCTGATCCTCCGACTTCAGAATTCTAATGCTCTTGTGGAACGTTCTTGCCTCTGACCTGGTCTTATAATTATTTATTTCCCTCAAATTCCTTTTTTTCCCCACTTTTCACTCTCTTCCCACTCTTTCCAACCGGCCTTGAGCTGTCCAAAGCATTTTCATTGCCAATGAGTGTAAGACATCAGACTTCCCTTGGAAGATGCCTTTGTCACAATGCCTTTTATCCAACAGGGAAAAATCAATTGAAAGACAAGTTTAACCTCAAATACGGTTACGAAGACTTATGGAAAGAGTACCAAAAAGATGCTGGAACAAGATAGAACAAACAATTGTAGCATACCCACCTCTAGCTAAAATGACTATTCAAGTATTTTGTGAACAAGAAAATACAGACAAGTCCCAAAAATAACTGAGAAACCCACACCAACATCGAAAAAGTCATAATAATCTGAGGAAGGGAATAGAAAACTCAACCTTCCTAACAGAACAAAAAGAGAAAACGGGTGAGAGGAAGATAGAAGAAAGCAAGCGAGTGAAAAGACACTGAGGCAGGAAGAGAGAATAAATTTAAAAAGACCAAGATGGAGTTGAAACCGAACAAAAAGACTAATAAGAGAGAAGTTTACTTATTATCATATAATTAACTCTACAGTATATATTAATATATATGATTAAGTACGCTTCCGTGAATATTAGTAGCACAAAATGTGTATGTTTCAGTGATAAGACGAAGGAGATAAATTTCAAACAAATCCTTTTGAAATATACAGAATCTGAGGGTGCAGAATTAATCTTTGAAATCTCATCCACACAAATACAGGTCTTTACTGAGTTCATATCTTAGGAACAAAGGTGATTATAATAAAAATCATGACGACCCTGACGCCTAGAAGAAAATGACAAAAAGTCATGTATGGAGTACTTTCAGTTCCCACAAAACAATTATGTGACTGATTCATAATACATAAAAAACTTCCTTTTTATCTACGCTTCGAGTAATTTCGTTTGTTTGTTTCTTTTTCTGTTTTTGAATGGCCGAACTTGTTTCACATACCACTCATAAAAAAGAATTTACGAACTTCAAGTCGAATACAAATTTCTTGTTTAGAACAACTATTATTTGAAAATGTTTACCTGTCTGTATAATATAGGACAGAAATGCTTTAAAATGTTAAATTTAGGTCATTTTGAAAATAAAGAAAATGAAACTTTTATGAGGTTGGATGTTTATGAATAGAAGTCTTTGGAACACTTTTGTCATCAACTTTTTTTATACATATACATTTACAAGTCAAATGTAGTTTGAACTTCTGGGTTTCCAATCTTCGGAATTTATATAACAATCAACTTAACAAAGCAATATCATACCCCAAAGTTTTTGAAAAGCGTTCATAGGTAACCGCTGTCGGTCTTTGCTCCTTTTTCCTCATCAAATAATAATTTTATTTTAGTTTGAAAGGAGAAATTCTTTTTCAAAGCTTTTTCTCATTTTTGAATCTTGACTTTCCATCCGCACGCAAAAAGTGAACGAATCGTAGGGCTGACAAAAAAAATTTAATTAGAAAAGAATGAAAATTCTCAGACCTTGTAAGGTGAGGTCACCAATTGTCAATTCTTCGTACTTTAAACGTCTGACTAACTCATTTATTCCTAAATGGTTTTCCCTGATTCTTGAAGTTCTCAAGCAAGTCATTAAAACGAGCATCGGACGGCAGAATTCTATGAAAATTATTAATATTCAAATAATAATTTTTAAGTAAAAAAAGCTGGGAAACCAGCTTCAACTTTGAGTTGGTTTCTGACTGACCAATGAGAAACCGACTTATGAATTCTTTTCTGTGAATAGTTTTCGACTGTCGGTTGTGTCGCTGATGATGAACGAATGATGGACAACACTAATTCCGAACGTATATGTATATTAATATATAAAATATTACTATAACTATAATTTAGAATCGTGGGAGGAGTAGCGTAGTGGTTAAGTTCCTGGCTTGGACGCAATGACCGTAAGTTCGAATCCTCCTCCCGCATCCTGTTATATCCAAAAATTAAGGGATTAAAACGAGATTAAAATATATATAAATATAAAATATAATTTAGAATCAAAATGGAAAATATGATGGTGCGGAGCTCCGGGACTGAATCATGAATTTGGCTTTTTTTGGCTGCTTTATTTCACGGTACACATTCCGGAATGAGGAATGTGGCGAACGCCACACGACCAACCAATGATAAACCCAATTACATATTTTTGGTGGCCATTTTGTCAAGAGTATAAATGTCAGCTTCTCATTTATAATTTTTTTTAGTCTTAAGCAAGTGAATTTTTGTGGGAAGAGTAGTGTAGTGGTTAAAGTTCTTGACTTGAGTTCGAATCCTCCTCCCGCATCCTGTTATACCCCAAAAAAAGGCTGAAAAACGGGAATAAAGCCACCACTACTAAAAAATGATTTTTTAAAGATAAGTGTCCTTCTAGTGTCCTCTCATTCCACTAAAGAGGACACTCATCTTCCACAATTCCCGCGAATCTCAGCTTTTTCTTGAAAAGTTATAACTTCCCTGGAAAGAAAAATTTAATTGACACTATTGTTTCCAGCAATGTGAAACATTTTCAATTCTACAAATTCGAAAAATCTTTCCATTATAGTTTGAATGAAAGTATAGCTTTACACTATACAAGATAGGTATTGCGAAACCAAATCGCCTTCAAAACTCAAAGGAAAATCATATTCCATTTAAGGCAAATAGAACACAAAAACAAAATTCTGAGGAAATCAAGTGTCACAGTTTCACAAAAGAATAAAAAGACAGTAAAACTGTACACTAAAACAAAGATGTCACTGATTGTTATTCGTGTCTAGTTCTTGAATTTCTTAACAGTATCATTCAAACATTTTATTTCAAACAAAGTTTGCTCAACATGAAATCCAGGGAATCTAACATTTTTGAAAAATCTCGAATAACACTTAAATCGCTTAGATCGTTTTCAGTTAAACCTTTTTGTTCCTTTTTGACAAGTAGGAAATCCCCAAAAACCGAATTTCCGGGTTGCTGTATAAATCATTCCTAGAATCAGAACGGATTACTCTATCACCTTTTGAGGTTAGGTAAATGAGTCGTCAGAAATTTATTAAAAAAGTGACAAGACCCACTGTTTGTGGTTCTGATAAGCGAAACTCCCCCTCGATGTCCATCGCAGTGAAATTATGTCGGGTTATGCAATCGAAAGCAAATAGTGAACCTGTATGGAACGCCCGTATGTTTGCTTTTGTGTTAACGACTGAACGCTTGGAGTGGGGATAGAAAACAATTTCACCCAGTTTTTAGTATCATTATCAGTGTCTGGGACGATAAGTCGTGAATTTTACAATGAATCGCTAAGGAAATTTTTCTTCTTCTTCTTCTTCTTTTTTAAATAAAATGGCTGGATGCGATGGATGGATTACTATCAAAATTCTTGAACTGGTGAGTAAAAATCAAATCAAATTGTTACTTTCAATTCTTTTCCCTCCCTCCTCTTCGGGTATTCAGGATTTTTTGTTGTTGTATTTCAAAATTTGAGTTCCTCTGGAAAATTCGAAAACTCAGTTTTTCCTGGTTTCTGACATTTCGTTTTATTATCCAATCTCACAACTTCATGGTTTCATTAATATTGTTATTAAGTAGATGATTTCTTGATTGAAACCCAATAGCAATACCAATTATAGATGTGATCTGAGTTGTGGTTAGTTGGTGAATGACAAGATAAAAACATGTCTCCAATTAAATAAGTTACATACTTCAATTACATATGTTTCGTAAAATAAATTAAGTGCTTTGAAATAATTTATTCTTATATTAATAATTTACTGTGTGATTATAGGGATAGGGAACATAAAACGTGATTTTGTTTCCCCAAATACTTAGTATATAGTATAGAAAATTCTACTCTAATTACCAAATTTTATATATACAGTGGTACCTTGAGATAAGAATTTAATTCGGTCTGTGATCATCGTCCTATGTCTAATTAATCGTATCTCGGGAGGAAAGCTGTGCGAACTTTTTGCCATTCAGGGATCACCTATGCAATTATCGCACATCCCAAATTCGTATCTCAAATTTTTCGTCGTATGTCGAGGTGTAAATTTTAGGACATTTCATGTCGTATGATAAAAAATTCTAATAGGTCGTAAAAATTTAAAAAATGTCGTGTCGTATTTAGGGCATTCGTTTCTCTGTATCAGGGCAGAGGTATCACTGTACTTACTTGTTAGAGCATTTAGAATTACCCAAAAATCTACCATCTTCATACTTTAAATTGTTCGTTTGATGGTGTCACAGATATTGAAAAGAACATTTAATACTAAATTACATTCGATTAAGTTTGTTTTAATAACTCAATAATTATTAACTTTAAATTGTTATGTCTAAAATTTAAGTGTTTAAGTTTATTATAATAATGAGTTTGAGTTTTGATGCCAATTGGGTATACCAGGGAAGGGTCCTAACCCACGATCATAACTTCTCTATTTATTCAAGCTCATTGACACAACATTTATCTCAATAAAAGGTTCAATGAGTCTTCTACTTTCGCTCACAATCGGTTCCTGAAAGTGTGTGCAAAATTCTGAATGTTCCAAAGCATAGGGATGTAAAAACATATTCACCAAAAACTGTGTTCTAAACTATTTATTTGTATTCATAATAGTGGTTCTAATCCAATTTTTCGCCCTTTTTTGGGTGCGGGAGGAGAATTCGAACTCACTATCGTAACGCCTAAGTCAGGAGCTTTAACCACTACACTACGCCTCCCGCAATATGCATCCATAATGAGGTTAAAGATTCCATTAGGTTAGAATCTGATGGATAGCTGTTTTTTGCTGAGAGGGAACAACCAAGTAGTCTGCTTGACTCCTGCCAAAGAGGTCATCCAACTCCAAAGAATTAAAAAGTTTTTTAAAATGTGCAAAATAGCTGATTGTGCGGAAGTCGAGGGTCGTCTGTATCTTATTATTAACAAATAAATAAATAAATGACTAAGAACACATTCTAAATGGGTAATGTTTCGGTTGATTGTGACTCGCAGTCAAAACAAAAGATTGTTAACGCTCGCTGTTCGTAAACATAACTATAAAAAGTGCAATTAAGATGGTCATAGTTTTATCTCTCAAAAGCCCCTAAAAAATATCATATTGCAACTACCGAGATACTTTAACTGTTTCTTACTAGTCAGTATTGTACAACAGAGGTACGCAAACTAGGGTCGCCAAATTTTTCTAAATTT
Organism: Columbicola columbae; assembly: GCA_016920875.1. Taxonomy (NCBI): domain Eukaryota; kingdom Metazoa; phylum Arthropoda; class Insecta; order Psocodea; family Philopteridae; genus Columbicola; species Columbicola columbae. The sequence continues at coordinate 9,427,929 of JADMLL010000001.1, read as the reverse complement.
TGAATTTATCGCCGAATATGGATGAGATAAGTAGAAACTTGCAGGCTCATACATCTCATTAAAGGGAATTCTACTGATTTTTATGTTGTATAAAAAGTACTTTCTCAAAATTATACATAAAATTAATTTGACGATGCGCGAGCTATACATCGCATTTGTGAACATCTACCTCAAGGGGTCGCCAAAATCTTTCTCTACTGATGGGGTTGGAGTCGGAAAAAGTTTGCGCACCACTGTTCTTCAAAATACTTTTTTGCAAGAGAAGAATACTTCTTTGTGACAAAACAGACTGAAAAGTGCAATAAATGAAAAAAGGGTGTTCTTGAAACTGCTGTTCTAAAAAAAAACGACTTCATAAAAAGATGCTAATGAAGTTTATTTGTTTTTTAGTTGTTTGCTACATTCTGCATGATATATAAAAGAGTAACCGATGACGAAGCGAATAAACTCTTTTATTTCCTACAAAAATATTCCAGAGAATGGCCTTTACTAAACAACATAACGTGGGAGGAAAACGGAGCTATTTTCACAGACATAACCTATGGAGGATATATTATTATCATCATAGGTCTCATTATAGGCCAATGCTCCGGAGAACTTCAGCGCTGCAGAAAATTGGTAAAGCCGTGCCTCGTAATTTTAATAGTTAAAAGAAACTTTTAATAATAATTGGTATGGAGACAATTGCGATTGACGTAGGACGAATTTTTTTTCTTTTCCAGGAAAACTTTTTTCTAATTGTGGGCGCACTGCTCTTCATAACAGCCGGAAGCTTAGAATTAGCCGCACTGGAATCTGTAGAAGAAAGACTGGTTGACAACGCTGCTATCTTAGGAGTTTTCTCTCTTATCACGGGTTTCTTATTCATAATTGATTTACTCTTGGCAGGGAAACGAAGGAAAAAGGAAAAAATTAAAGTGATACAAAAATCGACGCAGAGTAAACTCACCCAAACGGAAGAGAAAAAGTCAGCCGAAGCACACGTAACGAGTGACATGAACGGAAATATTCAAAACGGCGGACCTTATTTCATCACCCAAACTCAAGATGGGCACAGGATCCCGAGGAACGCTGTAAAAATCCTTCCATCTTCACCCGTTTTAGATTCGACTAACGATCTGAATAAAGGAATTGTACATACAATGGAACTTCCTGCTATTGATGGAAATGATTTGAAAACCCACGAGGGTAGAATACGATCCACTGAAAGCTTTCTTCGATCAGAAAAGGGTTTATATCCCGCGATCCGAAAGAGTTCAGAACAAGACCGATCGAATAATAATTTTTTCGTGCCTGCAGGATATGTTATGATCCCAGCTGATCACTTCCAAGCGAAAAGTATAACGAAATCTGATTCTGGTATAGGGGAAACTCCAACTCCTCCGGGCTACGCCAAAGTAATTCCAGGCTCAAAAACGAAACCAGGTTATGTTATCATTCCAGTGGATCACACTGAACCAAGAAAAGACGGCTCGAGGAAGCTGCAGTCTCCAACGGTGACAACCACCGTAAAAGGTCCGCAGGAATTTTATTACGTTAGTGGAAGTGGAGCAACTTCCCTTCCTCCAGATCTACGTGGAAGTGCCTATATTGTAAACTCTAGTGATTTGAGTGATTATGAAGAGCCCAAACATCAAGATCGTCACAAGTATGAAAGTAGATTGAAAAAATCTGAAAAACCCGTCTCTCGTCATTCAGAAACGTATGTCAAAGATGAAAAATATTTTATTAATTCTGAAGATTCATCTGACGAGCAAAAACTAGGTTATCCCAGTGAAGTCTTGTACAGACCTGATTCTCGCCGTTCGATGAGATCCTTGCAAGGTTCGAAAGAATGGCGTTACACTAAGGGAAAAATCAACGAAGGGTATAAGGAAGAAGATAGCAACGATAAAAGCCCATTTTACAAAAGAGCAAGTCCTTATACCTCGTCTAGGGCTTCCTCACCCGAAAAACCCAAAAGTATACTTCGATCAGATCACGGAAGCTCGTCAAAAAGCGAAAGCGGATTATACTTTCCTAAAACCTCTGGTTACGACAGTTTGGATGGCCAAAAAATTGCAGAACATTTGCATAATTTGAAAAGAATAACGACATCGGATTTGGATTTGGATCGAAATTTGGAAAAGGAAAACAAATTCTTAAAAGAGCGTCTTCGACAAGAGAAGGAAGAAAAGGAAAAACTGAAATACGATTTGGAGGACAGAAAAAAACTCGATCAACAAATGAAAGAATCGGAAGAAGAAAAGAACCGACGAATTTCGGAAAGAGAAGAACAATATTTTGGAATAAAGGATTTGAAACAAAGTCACAAGGAGAGTGTCATCGAAGAATCTCCCAGGTTAAGGCACTTGGACAAGTATTATCACAAAAACATAGAAAAAGGAAAAGGTGCGAAAGAAATTAACGAGAGACTCAAGGAAAAATATTTGGAACACGAAAACAAGTCGGCAAAAGAAGTTCGAGATCTGATTGACGAAAGATTTTATTTTTTGGATGAAGAGGAAAAAAGGAAAAAGCGGAAGGAAAAGGCTTCGCTTCGAGGCGAAGAAACTTCACCTTCAGATATGAAATCAGCTTCACATTTAACAGAATTTCCCAAAACCGGGAAACCTCTCAAAAGTCAAAAATCAGATTCTGACGAAACTCCGTATTCCCAATCAACAGACGAAGAGATCCGGCTCCGGGTTGAAACTCCTGGAAGCGCTTCGTATAAATCAGAAGCTCTTTTCTGGCTGGGAAACGACAGAGAGGAGCAAAACAAAAGCCCTGTGCCAACTTCTCCCGCATCTCCAGGATACGTACTGTACACGGCACAGAATTGGCCTGAATCACCTTCTCCTCAGGATCGGCTTAATTTTTCGGCCAAAAGCTCAACAGCTGACTATTGGAACACCGCCCAAAACACCCTTGCCACAAAGGGTTAAACCTGACATTCAAGCTGTTGAAGAAAAGAAAATATCACAAAGAGCACGACTTTTAGACTTCGAAGAAGTTCCAGACGACGATGACAAATCCCTGGGCCGTAGAAAAGGGTTGCTGGTCCGAAAAGTTGACTTTCCAAAGGAACCACCCCTGGAAATTAAGAAACCAGCTACGATAGCAGGAAGTACTAGTAGTTGGAAAAAATGGCTTCAACCTAAACCAAAGTTACAGCATACGAGATCCGTACCTGACTAACCTAGAGCAATTGTTTTTACAAACAAAAGATTCAGCGGCCGTATGAGTTTATTATTATCCATTGAAAAAAGGTAAGTCAAGGTCAGTCGTGTAATGGTCGTGGGTGGCAAAAAATTAGCGGTTGCACGGTAGAGTGATTCTTGGAAACATAACCACAGACACAGAAAATGAAAGATTTTGAATACATCCTGGACAATAAGCTGATACCTTTAAGGTCAATTCAGAAATCATGTAAATTTATTTTCCAGTTTTAGGGTGAGAAAATTTTTTGGAATTGACCCCGTGTCCAAGACGTGTCTTTAGATCAAAGATAAATGTGCGTTAAGTATGAGGAATATAGAAGTGGAGGTTGCCAACGGCCATACCATGCTGAAAACACCGGTTCTCGTCCGATCACCGAAGTTAAGCAGCATCGGGCGTGGTCAGTACTTGGATGGGTGACCGCTTGGGAACACCACGTGCCGTTGGCACTTTTCTTTTTGCCTTTTTCCAAATTTTTAAACTTTCCAAATTTTATAATTTGCCTTCATACAACTGTCCGAGAACAGTTCAAAAAAATTAATATTAAGCACAAGATATCTCAATATAACAGTTGTGTCTCCTCATCAGATGAAACCTATGAATGAGAATATAATAAAAAATTCATGTTCTCATGTAGAATTAATGATGGAAAATTAGATTTGGTTTTGCTGACAACATTCTCTACCAGGAATTGTGGTGATGGCACTGTTCTTTTAGTTTGAAATATTTAAAAAACTTGTTTAGTATATTCAAAATAGTAATAAACCAAGAGATATAACTATATATAATTTAATAACAAAGTACAATTTTTGTTCGCCTCCATTAATTCAACAATTAAATTATTTTAATAAGTATTATTGAGATTCTGTGAAGAGCATCATTGATTATTTAGAAGCGATCTGTTGTATTTAATTTGCGAAATTTTTTGGATCAATCAATGCCTTGTATTATTTTACAAATTTTGAAGATTTGGATACTGCACATGTGTAAATATTAAAAATTTTTATTTAGACCAAAAAACTAATTAATAATACAATATAAGGCAGGGATGGCGAATCTATGGCACGCGTGCCACAAGTGGAACGTTTGAAAATTTTGATGGTACGCATAAAAACAAAATAATTTTTTTAGAAGTAATTAAATATTATTCATCTGCACTAAATTTATAATTTAGTATATAAAATTTGTAGTACTGCATACCTACTTTAGTACGATAACTACAACCGTCAAGTTATACATTTTAGTATTAAAATATTACATGGATTCTCTTGAAGTATATTAAGATGCGTATTGGATAAAATTGTTGAAAGAAGAATTGCTTTTATTTGTTTATTTATTTATACTTATATAGTTTTCACTACGCTGACATTTTATTGTGGCACGTCACCTATTTAAAAAAGAATTTTTATGACTTTGTGGCACGGACATCAAAAAGGTTCGCCATCCCTGATGTAAGGTGTTATCGACAAATTTTTTATTGAAACATTGGATTATTTTATATCTAATTAGTGGACATAATGACTTAAAAGGGTGAAAAAACAAAAAAAAAAAGAAAAGGAAAGTGCCAACGGCACGTGGTGTTCCCAAGCGGTCACCCATCCAAGTACTGACCACGCCCGATGCTGCTTAACTTCGGTGATCGGACGAGAACCGGTGTTTTCAGCATGGTATGGCCGTTGGCAATGACTACTGCTTCATTCCTCATACTTAACTCACATTTGATCGAAAGGCGCCTTTACTCTTAATTTGATTTAGTATCATTTTCACTTCAAAGACCTAAAATCCAAATTTTCTACTCATAACTTATGTTTTCTAATCCAAACTTAACCATAAACAAAAATTATTTCTTCGAAATTCCCGCGTTTTTTTATTTAAATTTAGCCACACACGCGGTTTGTAAGAAACCCAATAATCTTTGTCCATTGAGACTGAACACATAACTGCTAATTTTTTTCTCTTTTACATTCGTGTCATAATTTTATTTCATATTAAAACAAACAATAATTCAATGCTGTTTGGTATTAAAAATCATGTGTGAGAAGTGGTAGTGCCTAAAAATTAAACGAAAGTACAAGTGCACGGTAATCTATTGTATTCAGACTGATGGTTCATGGGATGGAATTTGGATAAGCTTCTCATTAAACCTCTGTTTCATATTATTGTTATGAAAGATAACATCAACATTAATTTAATGTAAATTATGTACTTTTTTAATAATATAAATTTTCTAATTATAAAAACCCCGTGTTATTCCTGCAATAGAATTATAGTTTCTAGAAATTGGTGGATGTTTTCTAGCTTTACACACGCACCTTCTTAATTAATTAAAATATTTGTCTATTATTCTTGAGTTGGAATGTCCACGCCACATATACTGAAGTTTTTCTGAATGACTTGGTGAAATCAGTGTGGGAGGCTGAAATAGAGGAAAAAATCAGAGGAATTTAGACAAAAATATTTGAGACAGAGACCGGAAATCTTTTAAACAACTTGAATAGACAGTTGTATGTGGTCTTAAAAATTTGAACTAATTGATCCAATTATAATTTATAACCTTGTTCACAGATGAATAACCATAGCTGACCAAGTGTAAACGAATTTACTGTATCAATGGTTTCCTTTTGAGCCTGTATCAAATCTTTGTCTCCTGCCACTCTTCTTAAGGGCTCTAGTTTTACTCCTCGTTTGTAAGCAGTTTTTGAATCCTTTCCAAAAGTAGAAAGAAAGAACACTAATTATGAGAGATGTCTTATTTATAAACCCGAAAACTTTGAGCCAAAAACATCCCCGTATTTTTGATAAAACAATAAAAAGCAGAGAAGAAAGGGAACAATGGAACAAATTTTTCTTAATCATTTCATTAAAAAATGTAAAGAACTTCTTCTCTTTTCACAAAAAAAATGAAATTTCTCTAACAAAAGGTAAAAACCTTTTATAAGAAAGTTCTTTCATGTCAATTTCTGAAAATGAAACAAACAAAAAAAAAATTCACGAGCCTCTTATTTTTCCCTTTCTGCTCCGCTAACTGCTATGGCAACAAACATAAAAATAGATTTTCCCGAAGAGAATTGATCCTGATTTCCCGTTTCCATAAAATGGTTTCCTCCTTCAGAAGCAGCTTTGTGTCGTTGTTTCAATCTATTTGATGAACAAAATACAGTGGAACCTCACATAACGAGTTTAATTCGCTCCGGAGTTTTACTCGTAATGCGAAACTATTTTTTCCATATAAATCAATGTTAAATAGTATAATGCGAACCGAAAACCCCGAACAAAATTTGTTTAGTATTTATTAAACCAAAAAATACATAAAAATGGTGGTCAAATATGAGATTAATCATATTTTCTTAATTACGTACCAAATTTGTTTTAACTACAATACAGTCTAGAGCAGAGGTGGGAACCTTTTTACCATTAGAGGCCATATTTAAATCAGGCAGCAATAAGATAAGCTGATTGGCCTAAGAAAGTGACTTTTTGAAATTATTTTAGTTTTCTATAGATTTAACAATTTATATAGAAAAATAAAATATAATACTACAATATGACTGTCTTTGGCGGAATTTTTCGCGCAACTGTCATGGCGTTGATGTACAATAGTTGTTTGAAACGAACTCTACCATTTTGTACTAGGTGGCAAAGGGCCGCACAAGAACATCGTGGAGGCCGCAGGTTCCCAGCCTATGGTCTAGAGTGATTTGTCTTCTTCGAAATTTGATGAAAATGTGACACCACAAAAATTTCGTCGCGCATGGCTACTGTCTTATTTAGGATGATGCTTCTCAATGTACACCAGCAACACTTTCCACTTTGCTTTCACCATTTCTATTATTTCACAGGATTGTTGCTTTGTGAACTAATTCCTTCCTCCTAAATCGAAAAGTTTGAACAGAATTTGAGATGGAAGTTATGATTTTGAAAAGAAAGGAAGAGGAAAGAGAAGGAATAGCTAAGAAGTTTAAAAAATTGAAAATGATTGAAAACGGAAATGAAAGAATTTTGGGTGGTAGTAAAGAAAATAAGACAGGGAGAGATAAATTTAACTTTGAATTTGCCCTGGTTTGGAGTTGGGAAGTCTTTTTCTCTACCTGTCGGGAGATTCCCCATGTCGCTCATTATGCCAAAAATTACTCGTTATGAGAGACACTTTTTTTGCAATTCATGTTGCTCGTTATGCGAATTTCTCTCGCTTTGAGAAGCACTCGTTATGAGACGTTCCACTGTAAACCTTTTTATGAGATGTATTTTAAATGAAAATATTACCTTTCATTGTTTGCAAGATACTAACTTGATACTAACTTCTGTATTAATGAAAATGGGTTAAAATTATTTCACAACTTACGGAAGGAATTAAAGTTTAATTTCCGGACGCTGTCCACCCATCCAAAACTAATCTAAGGACCCCTAAGAGAGTGGTAATTGTAGTTTAAAAGAACTTAATGTTCTAGAAACCTCCCATATTCCATTTAGGACAAATTAAAACTTTTCGAAGGATTCCTAAGAAAGTTAAAACATTAGTCAAACTTTGGAAAACAAGTAATTTCCGAAAAAGCTAAATAATTGATTATGTCTTTCCTCATGAATGATTGATTTTCAACATTAGAATAACGTAATAATGTTTAGGTTTACTGAAAATTTTCCCCACCGACAACAAACATGTTATGTTTGGTCTATAATTTTTAACTCAATCTCTCATCAAAATTATGACATATAACGCATTTCAAATATACTCCTCAACTGAACTGAAGGCATCGAAGAAAAATTTGAATCTGTCCATCTCTTAATATTGGGAAGTGGAATTTTAACTTTGTTCAAATTACGTTACTTTCAATTTTAATTTATGAAAAGGGAGGTAAGTTATTAAAGACTAAATATCTAAATCTAGATGAAAATAAATTCAAATTTCTAGCAGAGCTTGGAATCGGAAATATGAATAGACGCTTATAAATTTAATTTTAACGAGCCAACTCCTTCCAATTACTCCCATTAATGCTATTCTTCTAATTAATACCTTTTTCCTGTCTCCCATTATACTTTCTTTATCCGCTCCTGTGATTAAGATGCTGATCTGTTCTCTAGATACAACCCCTTAAAACTACTTACTTCCCTATCTGTAGACAGTTGGCAGTTAACTGGGAGACAGCAAAAAAAAAAATTAAAAGCTTAGCTAAAAGTAATTTCCAGACAGTCTAGAAATCAGTATTAACAAGTATCTCTTTCACAATATCATTACAACTGATAGAAATTAATTTTTTTAGAATCTAAACAAAATGACAACAGACCTCTTATCAAGAAAGACATCAGGAAAGGAGTATGATCTTCAGCCTAGGGTCGAGTACATGAAAAAAAAATTATAAGAGCGTTAAAACTAATAAACATCTGGCCTGACGAAAAGAAAACCTTGTGGAACACTGTCAAGTACCATTTTAAAGTTTGGCTAACAATCACAAGCAGCATTTTATTCATCTTGACATTTTTATTTCGAATCAAGGAAGAAGGCGGAGCCATGGACGGAATTGCAGAAACGATTGATTTCATGACAATTTTCGGCAACATTCCGCTACTATTTCATATACACCAGACTAGACTAAACACCGCAAAATGATTCATTTCATACATGACAACTTTATACATTATTCACTGTTCCCAAGTGAAAGGAAAATTTCATTAAACAAATACATCAAATCAGCCAAACGTTTAGTGATAATGTTTGGCTGTCTTACAACTTTCTGGGCGATACAAATGCATACTACGCCTCTGATAAAATATTTTTGGAAGGTAGCTCATAACGACCCGCAAAACATGAACGGAAACATAACGTACGAGCGAGTTGAATATCCTGTAATCATAAAGGCGTATGCCCCCTTTGATATATCTAAACAGCCAAACCATGCTTTTTTTTATATCTACCAGATACTCTTCTTCGCCTTGTATGCCACTATTTACATGGTAGTTGATTACTTTTGGTGTATGACGATCATGCTCACAATAGGCCAACTGGCTTTAGTAAAAGACAGTTTGAACATCATACGACAATCGATTCAGGATGATGAATCAAACGAAACTATGCTTTTAGACAAGGGTCAGACTGAACAAGTGGAAGATCAACTTAATCAATGCATCAAGCATCATCAGTTCCTGAGAGAGTAGGTTTATTACGTATAATTAGCTTTCCCTGTTGTGACTCCCCGAGAGAAATTTCCCCACGTTCAAAATTTCCAAATGAACCTTTCCTAACCCGAGGCTTTATGACCTAGTCAACACGTGTGGATTTTTAAAGCAGACTCTCTAGTTTTATAGTCAAAAGGTCGTAAAGTTGGCAAAATGTTTGCCAAAGATAAGACCCACAATTTTTAATTACTAATACAACGACCATTAAATCAAATCATAGTATTAATAACATCCATCAGCCACCACCAGTAACATTACATTTTATAATATTCTCAGCAAAACGATATAGCTAGTTATAATATATAAAATTAAATTTTTATCTAAGAAAAATTAAGTGGAAGCATAAAATTTGAAATTTCCTTACAGGTTCATTTCCATGGCAGAGGATCTAATAAACCCAATCATATTAGCAGATTCCCTTCACGCGGTTATTTCTGTGGCTTTCATACTCTTAGATTTAACCATAGCTGTGGGTAAAAACGAAAAATTTAAGCAGTGAATTTAATCGACAGTATAACATTTGATAGTAACAAAAATATTTTTCACTTCCTTTCAGATTGGTAGTAAAGACTGGCACAAAATCCTATACTTGTTAGAATTTTTTAGTGCGTCTATATTTCACATGCTATGGTTTGACTGGCTAGGAAACGAACTTGCTGAAAAGGTAAGAGCAAGTAAATTTAAAAGCAGTTAATAATTCCCAGCTCTCACTGCAACAAAAAACACAATTTATACTTATTCAAGGAAGAAGAGTTAGCTGAAACTATTTACGATATCGCATGGTACAAATGTCCTTCTCAAAAAACCAAAGTGTTGGTGGTTAGTGTGCTATCAAGAAATCCCCGCAGATTGACTGGAGGGAAGATGTTTCACGTGCGACTAGAGTTCTTCGCTTCGGTATGTTCTATAAAAATTTTTTTAGCTTAATTTATTAACATAAAAAAATATTTTCTTTATACAGCTACACCCATGACAGTACTGTTTCTTATTCAAAAATATAGCTTCCAGTTTGAGTTTTAAAATTTTTCAAAAATTTGATGCGGCGCAATAGCCAAAAGTTATATACTAGAATTAGCTTACAACTTAGCTAATAATATATACAGTAATTTATAACAATACAGATTTCCAGACTGTGAGGTAAACTTAAAAGGTCAATTATTTCATTAGGTGACAAATTTTGTTTTAACCGAAAACCTATTAACTAAATTTCGAATCACTCAGGGTGTTCAGAAATCAGTCGAAAGATGCGCAACAAAGTATTAACTATCTCAATATGATTATGAGTCAAAACTTAAATTGCGTTTAAATATATTTTTCTTAGAAACAATAAATATATTGTGATGAAGAGTCCCTATTTAATAGTTTCGAGAATAAACGCAAACCTCTCGAGAAACAGTAATTATACTTTGAGTTTTCTTTAAACTCCTCTTTTAGTACAAACTTCAAAAATTTTTTCTTTCCTGAACGAATTCATGGTGAACTTTTCTCAGGAAAAAAATTTCCCTTGACTGGTTGTCATAAGTCCACTTTGCATAGGTAACTAATATTGAATTTCTCTTAACTTACATAAATTTAAATATTAAGGAAAAAACTCTCGTTAAAATTTTTATATCAAATTTTGCCCTTAATTCATATTATAAATAACTTGTAATTAATCATCGATGAAAATCAAATGATAAAAATTAGGCAACTCAAGCTTATACACTGAGCATATAAAAGCCAAATTCGAAGAAACTTAAAAATAATTCAATTACACTTAAATTCTTTTTTCTTAATTTCCCCAACCCCAAACCGATTCCCAGTTGTATCCATTGTCCAATTCCTGGTCTGTTCCCTGTATAAAAGCCCTTTAAAGTTAGCCAACTTCTTATGTCACGGTTAAGAATCAGTATACAGTTAACAAGAACTGGAACTCAAGACTCATCCAGTCACATTTACTTGAAAAAGCCTTCAAAAACCATAAAAATGATCTTAATTTTTTTTCCAGACAATGAAAGTTATATTCTCATACTTTATGTTTCTATTTCAACTTCGAAATGGCAAAATAAAAGCTCCATAGTTCTCACCATCTCCACTTTCCCTTTCCGAGCCTCAGATAAACAAAAATAAGTTTTTTTAATTTCGAAAACTACTATAAATAATTTTTTTTGTCTACTACTTGTCAATATGACGTGTTTAAATGTATATAAAAAGATTTTTCGTTATTATACCGTGTGTATATTGAGTAAAAAATATACAAAATAATGCATTAAAAGACTACTTTTTACTTCCACCCCAACCCCACAATCCCTTCACGAATCCAGTTAGCCCAGGAGCCTGTTTCTTGCTTGGAGTATCGATTTTGTGATCGAGCGAGGGGAAATCGGCAAAATTAAAGGCCAAGTCAAAAAATAAAGGTTTGCACGGAATAGGTCTCATGTCGGGAGGGATTTTGAAAACATTTGGATTTTTAGTTAATAATGCCGGATCTTCTTTGTACTCGTCGAGGCGTTCTATTAGAGGCTGAAAAAACAAATAAATTCAAATTAGCGACAAAGTCTGATGGCGTTAGAGAAGATAGCTGCTGTTTCTTTTATAATCTGACTGGGAATCTCAAAACTTTTATACCCAGTCATGTAAATACAATTAAAGAAATGATTCCCTTTCCTTCCATATGTAGAAATACCAAAAGTCTTATTTGCTCACCGTGATACCAAAAATTTACCTTTCTCGTCCTAACTTGTCTAGAAATAATGCCATCATCTTCCTGCACTTCTCCTTCCAGAACATGATGAGCATGGGCAGAAAATTTCGAGCCCTCTACCGCAATTTCTAGTTCCTTCACTTGGTCCTTAAACTCCGGAGACTTCTTCTTAATATCTGAAATATATCTCTCCGATTTATGGTATAAAGCCATCGCTTCAGTCCACCTTTTTAGTGTAACTAAGTATTCGGCTATGTAATAACATCTGAAACGAAAAGAATTTTGTCAGCGTTTAAAGAGTGGATGGCAAAAATATACGTGAAGCATTAGATCAAACTAAGTTTTGAAAGAAAACAACTCACCTAAAGGCTTTGAACATTTTTATTTTTACATCTAGTTCTTGTTGATAAGACAAATCATCCTCTACTCCAGGCAGCTGCTGCATTTCTGTTACGTTTTGTAAAATAATTTCAAACAAACGAATCAAATCCTCAGGACGAACTTTCCGTTCCTTGGCGTTTTCGATAATTTCTTTCGATTTAGGATCAGTATCTTTCGACTTCATTTGCTCGACCATTAACAGATTTCGTTCAATCGTTCTCGACAGTCGAATATAAGTCAGATATGATAATAAATACTGAAGAGAACTGAGAGGCTGTCCTCTTTCTCTGGCGATTTTTGAACTCTAAAAAAACAAATCAAATTTAGAAGTGCTCACATTTTTAATAAAATTTCAAGCAGCATATTAATACAGGTCATTATTACAAAATCATTAAGTTTTGAATTCAACTACAATAGTGCACCTTATGTATACATATTTAAATTGTCTTACCGGCTCCCCTTTTAACTCATCTCTAACATTTGCGATGGCATCTTTGCAATCCATCAAATTATTTTCCAAAAGTTCTATTTTTGCTGTTAAATTTGGGGCTTTTGCGACGGCGGCATTAAGTTGTTTGTCAGCCATTAAAAATAAACGAACTCTCTCTGGTCGAACTTGAATTTTTCTACCACGCCACTCAACTTCTTCCAATACTTCTGCACGTTTTTGGCGAGTTTTTTCAATTAATGACTACAAAATGAACAGTTTAATATCGTTACAAATATGAATTATTAGTGAGAGTTGCAAGCCATTCGTAAAACTATGTTTCATACTAACATCGAAATTAGCCAACAAATCTCCTTGTCCTTGCATTCTCATTGTCAATAAATCCTCCACATCACTTTCTTCACCAATATTATATGAGCAATACCTCAAACTAGGAGTCAGTTCTTCCACTCGACTTCTGTACAGGACTTGATCTTCCTCATGTAAGGCTTCTGCTAATTTCTCATAAACAACCCTAAAATTTAAAGTCAAAAATTATTTTTATAAGAACTTCAAATAAATAAAATATCTGATCATCTACTTACTGAGCTTTCTTTAAGTTTTCCATAGCTGGTTTCCATAGTTGCAATTCAAAATGCAAAGAGCCATGAATCCAAGCAACATAAGCTTGAGCTTCTAATTTAGTTCTAGCATCACACACTCCAGACTCACACAGCTGTTGAAGTTGAAGCGCAAAATTAGCAGATTTACGTAGACGCTGTATTAAATGAAACTTTTTTCTTGGCTCGGTATTTGCTTCTTGACGTAATTGCATTGCATAAGCCCAGGCTCTTTCGGCCATCATTAATGGAATGTACAAATACCTACAAATTTCATTATTCTTCAAAATAGTATATTTTCAAGTAGTGTTAATAATACAAAAGTCATATTTAATAAAAATAACTTAGTAAAGAATATTACAATCATGACTAACCTTTCATCTTTCAACATTGATTCAGTGACAGGTCTTTTCTTATAATGCTTACGATCACCTTGAGTCACCCTAAGGGTCTTCCTCAATCTTCGTATTCTTCTAGAACAATAACAGCGATAACGCTGATAATCTCCATGTCTCAACCCATGTTGCTGCTGAGCTTCCTTAATGATTTTTAAGACTAACACACCAAAGTTAAGGAAAAGTAAGAATGAAATAAACTTTTTACATCCGAAATAACAAAATCATATTACTGAATAATATGTTCGAATCCTTTTATAAATCTGTTATTAAACTTTCGTTTCAGAAAATTTGCCTGAACTTGGAGTATTTTTATAGGTTTTACTCCAAACAACATGAAACCCAGACACCATAGCTAGAAACCAATATCTAAAAACTCAAATCATTTTCATAACAAATCATCAATTTTGTTAGCATCCATAACCACAAAAATGTTTATTCTCACTATCCAATTTATTCACCCCCAAAAAGACAACAACAAACAAACTTTATAATATATATATCTGTGTAGAATGTAAATGCCCTGTTTCCCCTAAAATTTATACTTTATTATTAAAAGAATTACACTCTAACATAAATAACTACACACAAAAGCAACCAACGTGGGTTATCCTACCCATATTTCCATTTTATTTTCAGTAATTAACATAGCAATAATTAATTAAAAAATTTTTAAATAAAAATACAAATAAAAAGGATACTCTCAACACTCAAAACAATAGGTTTATTCTCGTCAACATGATTAACTTCAATCTTTTCTTCCTTAACATCATCAACAACGGTATCATCGACTATCATTTTGAAAAGTTAAATAGGTGAGACAAAACAGTGCTACAACGTGGTGTTTGCAAGTCAAATATTTTCCATTAAAATCTTTAAAATAATTTCTCTCTCAAAAAACGAAGTTATCAAAATTTTATTTCTTTAATTATAAAATTAATTGATTAAGAAAATAAGAGTAAAAGTACATTATTCAGATTAAATTTCCTTGTAAAGCAGCTACAAATTATGTTCTACATCCTGTGAACGCGGCCATTTTACATGGCAATTTCCGCTTTATTTACCTTCCACCACAATTAACAGAAAATATTTTTTAAGTCCTTTGTCGCATACATATTTATTTGAAATTGATGAATTGTAAGCTCTAAATTGTTACAGATGATGCTTTATTGGATGTTATGTGTATGACCTATTATCCCAATCAGAAACGACCATTTTATTCATTGAATTCAATTATGCTAATTCATTGGGTATCACTCATATTTTGGGCCTTTTAAAAAGTCTATGAAGTTGTAGTGCCGGTTTTAAAAAGATGCATTAATTTGTCCTGAAAATCACGCTGAACAAAACGAGATTAGCGCTAGTCAATTATTTTCTCTGAAATCCTTTTGTGGAAATTAAGTACCCAGAGAAAATTAACTTGATCATTGTTCGACAATAAATTAAATACACCCCAAGTTTTTTGTATATACTATCGTCAATTTTAAGTCGTTTACTAAATATAAAAGACCATTTAAATGTCCACTCCTATTTTTTTAAATGAAAACAGCCTCCGTAAAATTGTAGGATATAAAATACGATTTCCATATTTGAATGTTTCCATAAAAGTTCTGCCTAGTTTCGAAAATCAATTCAACCTTCAGACAGGCCTCCCCTCCCCAAAAAGAAAATGAAAATGAATGGAGGTGTAAAATTTAATTCGATTACTTTCGAGTGGTCCGGTAAATATACCTATCAACGGATATACAACCAACACTTCCTGACTTCGAAATTCATTTTCCATGGCCAACCCAAATGCAACCAACTTCCACCGCCTTCCTCGAGTCTCTTACCAATACCTCAAGGTTTCGCCAAGTTTGTCGACCCGCTGAACCGGAAGACCAGCTTTAAGGCCAGTGAGATGACCAAAAAAGGGATGTGAAAGGTTAAACAGTCAGGATAGTTTTACCACGACCTTAAAACTTTTTACTTCTAACCATTCCTCAATATGGAAAATTGGGAAAAGATTCAATGACCTCAGACTTAAGCCCTCAAACTCACTAGATATGACTAATTCTCCAACGGTTTCAATAACTTCAATTTTTGGCCTGAGACCAAAACACAAAGAGGTCTGAAGCATCAATCTACTTTCTTCCGAAATCAATAAAATGAATTCTAGGAATAAATAAATAACGATCAATAATTTAGAAATTACCAAATGTTTTATTCTATTTTATTAAATTACGGATAATGTAGTACAAATTACCAATAAACTGCTGAAGGAACCAAATGTTCCGTAATATAAAATACCGGATTCGTAATAGTTTAATAAATAAATAAAAAGAAATAAATCATGACCCAGGTGAAGCACTTTTTTTTTTAACTTGAAGAAATCGAATGTCCTGCCCAAAGGAATGCTATAAATAATAAATAAAAAAAAGGCAATTGGGGAAAATAAAATGTGTAAAACGAGCTGATGGGGGAAAACACAACTTTTTGGAATGAACTGTTTATAATACAAATTAAGAAAACTTAGAAGGACTGGAACAGTCTTTAAGTGCACTAAACTGTGCTTAAAAATAAAAATTAAGAGGCTGAAACATTCTATTCGATAGACTTTTTTAATTTTGAAAATTGGAATTCATTTCACATGGATGTCTTTTTTTATATTTACGATCAGTCTTTGGTGAAAAATCTTGGCCATTGTCAAAGAAATACATATGTTCAGCAGCAATATTTCAAGTTTTATGATCACCTGCAATTGACTGATGACAAGAATATTACAACTATTGGAATGTAAGTTCCAAAATTCAAAATTAAAGGGTCTAATCGAATCAAATAGCGCCTGAACAAATAATTTAAAAGCATTTTCTGTGAACAATTGATGGACCAGATTCGTCGTATTCTTGTTTTGAAATCCACATTTGTTGGAAGGTAGAGAGAGAGGCAAGGATGGATCCTCCGATCCAAACGGAATATTTCCTTTCTGGAGGAGCGATGATTTTGATCTTCATTGTTGATGGTGCGAGGGCAGTGATTTCCTTCTGCATTCTGTCGGCGATTCCTGGGTACATGGTGGTACCTCCTGAGAGGACAGTGTTAGCGTAAAGATCCTTACGAATGTCGACATCGCATTTCATAATACTGTTGTAGGTTGTCTCGTGGATGCCACAAGCTTCCATTCCCAAGAATGATGGTTGGAACAAGGCTTCGGGGCAACGGAACCTTTCGTTTCCAATGGTGATGACTTGTCCGTCAGGAAGTTCGTAGGATTTTTCTAAGGAGGAGCTGGAGGCTGCGGTGGCCATTTCTTGTTCGAAGTCGAGAGCGACGTAGCAGAGTTTTTCCTTGATGTCACGGACAATTTCTCTCTCGGCGGTGGTGGTGAAGGAATAACCGCGCTCTGTGAGTATTTTCATAAGGTAGTCGGTGAGATCTCTACCAGCGAGGTCGAGACGAAGGATGGCGTGCGGCAAAGCATAACCTTCGTAGATGGGTACGGTGTGGGATACACCATCACCAGAATCGAGCACGATACCGGTGGTACGACCGGAGGCGTACAAGGACAAGACGGCTTGGATAGCGACGTACATGGCTGGTGTGTTGAAGGTCTCGAACATGATTTGTGTCATTTTTTCTCTGTTGGCCTTGGGGTTAAGTGGAGCCTCCGTCAAGAGTACAGGATGTTCTTCGGGAGCAACTCGAAGTTCATTGTAGAAGGTGTGATGCCAGATTTTTTCCATGTCATCCCAGTTTGTAACAATTCCGTGTTCAATTGGGTATTTCAAGGTGAGAATACCTCTCTTGGATTGAGCTTCATCTCCTACATAGCTGTCCTTTTGTCCCATTCCAACCATGACTCCCTGATGGCGGGGACGTCCAACGATTGATGGGAAAACAGCCCTGGGAGCATCATCCCCGGCGAAACCGGCTTTGCACATGCCGGATCCATTATCAACTACAAGAGCAGCTACATCGTCGTCACACATTTTGATTAGTTTTTATCTGAAAACATAATACAAAAAAAATGTTAGCTAATTTCAAATAAGGCGACTCAAGGGAAACTAATTTCTAAAAAATAAATGACTAATCACAACATGACTCATTACTACATTATATGGTTTTCCCTTATATGTCAAAATGTCCCTTAGTGATTCAAAGGTTTCTATTTAAACAAATATTTTGGTTTCGCTTCAAATTGGATATTTAACAAAACTCATATACCCATACACACACATTAACCCACTTGAGTTTGGCATTCCACAGAAGTAAAGCAGCCAAATAAGTCAACAACCTGCTAGCTTAGTTCAAGTTTGAAGTAATTTAAACATCGAATGAAGACCTCAATTTATTTAGGAAACTTGCTTTAAGTTTATTTAGTGATGTGGCACCCAAGCCTGCTATTATTATTTACTACGATACACAGTATTCCTTTCCCTAAACTTGTAATTTTCATTTTTTTAAACATTTCAGAGACCACCTATGATAATAATTACATTTGATGAGTACCATACAAGAGAAAGATTTCCCTCATTTGCAATTATATCACTATAAAACTTTTATTTTTGAGATGAAGAAAAAAAGGGGAGAAAAACTTTGATCTTATAGAGAATGAAAATGATAAAACAAAAATCAAGGTTGCAATTATTTAATGTAAACTCCAAACGCCAAAGCTGATTGACCTCCCATTTAGAAATGATCGCAACATCGGACTTCATTCCCATGCAAGCCTGTGACGTCAATCGTCTTGTGACATTAGTAAAACGCCATATCGGGTAAAACAATATTACCTGTTACTTAATCATCACCTACTACTCAGAATAAAACTATATGATATCATATTAACCCAGGAATCCCTTCCTAAAATGAAATACTGATAATAATGATGATAAATGGGACACCAAACCATTTTTTAAATAATTACAATAATTTTATGAGTTGTAGGCAATTTTTTTACACCACCCCCTTTGACTACACTTTTAGTTAAACATAATCACTGAAAACAAGACCTAAAAATGAACACAGCAGGGAAAAAAAATTTGAAAGCGTCTTCAAGAGGCCGGTCAAAAAATCTAACAAATCTGAGGGCCTAATGCTAGCAGGTGTTCTCAATTTAAACGTCAAAACTACGAAACACTACTTTTCTTTAATTTAAAAAACATCATAACTGTCAGAAGGTTAAAATTAGAACATTATTTCCGGATTTTAACGGTTTTGAATGCCACGCCGGTAAGAGCCCCCTTTTATCGTTGAAAACCGTTACGAAAATAACAAAAAATAGTAAAATAATTTACTTTCTCAATTCAAAACACTGATAAATTCACTTTTAATAACAAATTGAAATCCTTTCGACTGTATTTTCTGTGGAAATCCCAAAAAATAATCCAAAATGACACGTCAAAGACCCCGCCTTGCCATGTCGGTTTAGAACTGCAGAGTGGATCAATAATGCACTGCCGTGTTTCAACACGTTCAACTAAAATATCTTTTACCGAGAGATTTTCCAAAAGACTTTTTCTCTTTAAATTGTAAAAATAACCGACACAAAAATTCAACTTACTTGTTAAAAAGGAAAAATAAATTATTTACAAAACACTAAGACTGAATGCGATCTCGTAACGAACTGCAAGAGTGGTTAGGCGGCGTTATGTGTAATATACGGTGGTTTCAGACTCGCACTTCCCTCCTTGAAATTTCCCCTACTACGATAATAAGGACGTTGTGGGTATCAGCCAATCAGAATTCACATGCCCATATATGGAAATGAAAACAGCATGGTCAAGAAACGAAGCCTAAAAAACGCCCGGCTAGGCCTAATTTTTTAAAAATAATATTCACAAAATTACGTTTTATCAGAATAAAGACTCCACTTTAAGTCGGCTTTGTGTTCAGACTTATTGTGCAATTCTAGCGAGGAACACCTCCGAAATTTTTCATATTTAGTAAACAACAACCTATAAATTTCAACAAATGAGCAAAAACCGACGTGGCGAAATTTCGTCGAGAATACAGAATCTTAAGAAAATAATTCGAATTAATAGGGTTTTCGTATCGGAAACGCGAAATTTCAGAGTGAAAAGGTTGAAAAATTCCATGACCGGCATCGACAACACAAAACAAGGGGAAACATCAGCGTCTGTTTGGATTACGATTTTTTAGCCAAATATTTACGAAATTACGGCAAGAAATTACACAAAACGAATTTAAATACGTTAAATCAATTGAAATAAATAAATTCGAACAAAAAAATAACAATAATAAAATGTATTTTACCTGAAAATTCAGCAGAACGAAATGGCACGAATAAACTACTCAACGTTCGTCCCTCAAGTGAAAGAAACGGTCATTCATGGAACTTCGATTTCAAAATGGACTCGTCTGCTAAGGGGAATTCCGGAATAAAATGTCATTGTTGAGACTCGCTAATTTCGTGAAAAAAGCAAAATTTTTTCATACAAAGGCCAGTTTCATGCATGAAATTTTTTAAAAATTCATTTTTTCATGTTGGATCATGGAATTTCTGAGTAAAACAATTTGATAAGATAAGAAATTTCAACCTTCACACCCGCGTCTAGAAAAATGGACTCGTCCGTCTTAACCCCTCTTTTAGTGTAAGCAAAATTACCATATATGGATGTAAAATGAATCCAGCGATATGATTGGTCGATTTCAAACCGATGCTCGGTTTAGCGGGAATTTCAAATATTCCATATGCCGTGATGTTATTGAAATAGTAGATTTGGTTTTTAGTCGAGCCAGTCATCAAATGATTCAACATGTGACTCACTTTTTGCTATGGTTGCCTGTGCGTACCATAGGACCGGACCATTTTTTAATAATAAATTCCTCTCTTCGAGAAATCTTTCCTTTTTCTCGTCTTCGCCGTCATTTTCGTCTCCTGAACGTCACGATTTTTTTTCTGACGTCATTTCATGTCATTATGGTCCATTCGCTTGGTGTTCTCAGGTAGATACTGGGCGCAAAATTTGTGTTACAGCCATTTGCGCTCAATCACGCAACTTAGCGTTTGGCCCAAAGGTCGGTGAATTTGGGGGCACGCCGATTTTTCCTCAAAATAATTTTTTTTTTTTTTTGTAAGTTCGATATTGCATGAAAGTTGCTTCGGCACTGCTCTCTTCCTATTTATATTAATTTAATAGCTTGTAGATGCCAATATTAAAAGAATAATTTTCTTGATCTTTTGACATCCCATAATTGTTTCTCGACCTCACATTTGACTCTGACTCGAATTCTTTCAGATTTAACTGTCGGCTACAAAAAAATTCCAAATCATAAGTATTATTTATATAATTTATTTTATAATATAAAAGTATTATCAAATTATTAAGAGAAAATTTTGTAATAGACATTTTTATCAATTCTTAGAATTAAAAAATATTTGAGAGAGCTCTAAACTTGTAATTTTGGAAAAATCTTTTTCCTTCTTTTAAAACATCAAAAAGTGAAAATAAACACAGCTACTAAGAGACATTAAATTTATTTATTTACTTTATCTCACAGTTAACTGCCACTTTCAAGCTAGAGACAAGTGGTTATAGATCCATTAAGGGATAGTATCTGGAGCACAAACCAACTTATTAGACCCTGAATGGGTAAAGGGAAACCTATTAATCATGGCGGTAGGAAATAGTAATGCGAACCAAAATAAAAAGAAATAAAACATTTTAATGAATGGAGAAGAAAGGAAAAGTAAGAATAAGGATAATAACACAAGATTAAAAGAAAGGAGAGGAAAATGTCCAATTAGAGTATAATAATCTGTTCTAAAAAAATGTTTGGACGGGAAAATAAAAACAAACACAAGAAAGGAAGAGAAGGATAAGGTATGATTATGAAAATTGGATATGGAAAGGCTTTTCCTAATCATTAGGACTGGAAACTGTTTTCCAAAACCTGTCACTTTAGCTGAGTACTTATTTGTTTAGGTAATATAAGTGGGTAATAAATAATTTTATTTTTTCATTCTGTGAGCTGGCAATAATCAATAATTAGTCATTCGACCGGCGTGTTGGTGCAAAAAAAAATTTGTTTGCACTATGACAAACCTCCTAAATCAATCTTCGAACTAAAATACAAAACAAAACATGTCATTCAGTGTACTGTTTGACTGGATGTATCATAGAAAGTTCATGCATGAGTAAAACGCACACCTCAATCTACCGGTATTTGATTCGAACGATTTTTTGCACCCGTTTCCAGATCCTGAAAATGAAAATTATTAACCGGAAACAATTTAAAATAAATGAAGAATTTCGTGTTTCCTTTAAGGCACCGCACTTCCTTAAAATTTTGCCTGATTTTAAAAATCAAATTCCGTACAAGTGGAGTGAATGGAAACAAGTTCTAATTTGGATGAGAAGAAGAAGCTATGAATCAGTTACCATGTATTCTGTTTGTTTCGTCAAGCAAATTAACTTTCGGTTACAAACCGCTAACAATTGAACTCATTAATCACAAGTTTCTCTTGTCAATTATTCATGTTAATTAATATTTAAATTATAATTAATAAACTGTCTTAAGAGGACAATTTTGGAGGCAAACATGAAACATCGCCTTAATACCATAAGAAAAAGACTTTCTACTTTAATCCAACCTTCTCAGTTCTCAATGTCCTGTGAGATTCTGCGGTTTTGTACAGATACCGATCGGAATTGCTTAAAGGCAGTTTTGTAAAGTAATAAATCTTATTCTAAAATTGAAACCCGATAAACGTGGGCAGTGCTAAGATGGAAATCTGATATGAATTAACAACAAAGGTGTCTGCAAAATTAGGATGCCAAGGAGAATCCTTAGGCGGAGGATGATGTCTTTTAGGAAAACGACTACTACTAAAAAACTAATTAGAGTAATCGCCGCCAATGTGTATTGCATAACTGGACTCCACCCTGAAAGCCTAGCTCAATAAGAAGTTTATTGTGTGACAAAAGAAGTTCATTCACAGAAAGGGAAACAGAGATGTGACTCATTGGAGATGAATCACGCGATAATTCGTTATTGAATGGCGATGTCTGGACCAGAGGGGAAATCTTTCGTTTGAGTCTAATTGATATTAGAAATTTGATCTCAATTTTCGAATTTAACTCAGAAGTAAATTGAATCGTTGGTAAGTTAGTAAAGTTGGGAACCAGATGATTATTTCCTTCGAAAAAAAAAAGTTTTTGAAGTGAACAAGTACTTGCACCCTTACATCAAGTTATGGCCTTTGGATTTTTACATCCTTTACTGCAAGAGAGAAAGAATAAAATAAGGAAAGACGGTTAATAAATTTTAATAACAAATATCATATAATAATAAATTGAGATAATAAAATTCTGTTTCAGTTGGGAAGTTCCGTTTTTTCCTGGTTCTGAACTTTGAATTCTTGGAAATGTTAAAAAATGTAAATATTTTCAAACTTTTTTCAAAATAGAATGAATCTCTCATTCGAGAGTTAAAGAAAAGTAGAACTAACGGTACACTCCATTGCAACGTAATTTCTTCGTAATTTCTACAGCTACATTTTCATTATTCTTCATCTCTTAAAAGAAAGAGACCAAAATCTGACGAACAAAGAGACCAAAAATGCTAAAAATCCCTTCATTTAAGTTGCAAATAGGACAAAAACCTTTTTTTAACCATCAGTACTAGCGAAAGTCACCAACACACCCAATACAACATGACAAATCATGTGATGCGTCCAAGACATGTATTTAAAGGAAATTGCCGAAAATCACAGGTCGAATAAAATGCCTCCTTTTGATTATGAAAACAGGTGATGATTTGGCCATTCGGGCATTGAATAAGCGTTAGAGGACATACTTGAACCTTGACTAATGACTTTTATATGAAGCCTAAGAATTTAAACTCAGCCATAAATAGCAGTAATTCGTCATTTAGGCGCAAATTTTTAAGTTTGCACCCTATTTTAATTGCCTTCCTGTGAAAATTTATACAGAAAAAAAAACCTCACCAACAGACGGATACTAATTGGATTATAAATTTACCACTGGATAATTCTTTTAATTAAATCCTTAACGGTCCATCAAAATGTGAGCAAAGTAAACGAATCACATTATCATATGGTTAAGTGTGAAAATTGTAGGGGACCACATAAATAAAAATATTCATGAGTCATGGCCATAAGGCGAATCAATAATTTTCCACTTGGAGGAGAGTCCGAATTATAATTTAACCCAAATACTTAGTGCACCTGACTTGGTACAACTATATGCCACCCGAAGTTCTCACACTTCTCCAAATTGTCGGTTTAATTTCTTATACAATATCGACACATACCCACAACAGGTATCACGCCCTTGTTTATCATGTTAGCTCTTACTTCTGCCCCATTGTCTTTCAGGGTTTAATGCACTTGGCACTGTGGGGAAAGTGAACGAAAGCAAACTTTAGGTAATTTCACAGATAATTTTCGACTGTGGATAAAGTAATCGGATAATGTTTACTCTGTTTAAAGCCTAATTTTGAATTTGGTGGCATTGATTGCGGTACACATATTTGTCAATAGAATCAACTTAATAAGTCAGCGTTTCTTTATTTACTAGTGTTGGTATTGTAAGTAAAAACAATGCATAACTTCGACCTTTCGGTTTAATTGAAAAATTCGGCAAAATTATAGCTTTATGTCAACAAGTGGCAAGTATCTTCCTGTTTCATTCATCATTTCTATCTGTATTTTTCTTTCCGAGTTTGAAAATATTTCTTTCCTAAATTCTTTTAGCTTAAATCTAGCTAATACCTACAACCTGGAAAGAAGGAAGCAATAACACTGGTCTAAATCCACCCAACTCTCAATGAGGTGTTGATTTTAGCTTCATTATTATAAACAGTAGATGATTACTGTGAATTATGCTTCTTGTAAACACCAAACATATGGGTCGTTATAATATATCTGAAAAAGGAAACTTTTAGATTTTTTAGGTTTTAGAACACTACCACTGACAATGAATAAAATTATTTCGGAGTTTCCCGAACCGTGGAATAGAAATTGGAAACTGATACATTGAATTATAATACAAAAGAAAGGAGAGCTCAGGAGAAAAGAGTAAAAAGTGAAATTAGAATAAAGAAAAATTTTAATTTTAAATTTTGAATGAGCTTAAAAAGAAATGTGTAACATATGATTTGGGAGTTTCAGACACTATCTTAATTGTACACTGTTTTAATCTTATTACAACTTCAGATTTCGCATTTCTCAATTTTTAATTTTTCTCATTTCCAAAGTCTAGAGTTGGGTTTGCTTATAACCAGTTTAGAAGCTACAAATGAGAAGAAAAAATTAAATTTTTAGGGGTGTTTGCAAAGCAAGATGAAACCCTCTCATACAACAGGAGAGCAAAAAAAAAGTTTAGCAGAGAGTGAATTTGTTTCCCTTACATCATTTGAGTCGTTCAAAGATCATTTGAAATTATAATACTCCTATTTTAATAACTTGGTAGTTGTTAACTCTGACATTCTGATAAGAAGTGACCTAAATCATTCATATAATATGGCTCTTGTACAACGTGCAAAATTATTTATACGAATGACGTTGTGTCGTAACTATTTAAAAAATAAGCCTCGCGATAATTTTCCCTCAAAAAAATTCGTCAGGATCAATTCTACCTATATCAGATCACAGATCAATTGATCTTGGATTTTGTTTTATTACTTTTTGTTAAAGATAAGGAAAGTAGCTATATGTCCATTCATCGGTATCTTTTAGTTTCTTATTCGGTATATTTTAGATTTTCTTCCAAGACTTTTAGTAACGGTTTTTGAAACCTTATTGAATAGTTTAATACTATTTGATGGGATGAAGAGAAATCTTATGATGTCATCAATTCTCATATGAGTAAATTGCTCCCGGTTTGATAGAAATTCCCTATAAATTCTAAGAAAGGCGGTGAGTCATCAGAGTTTAATGATAAAGACAACTTCCAGCCCAGATAGGAATTATCCTTGAAGTTGATTAAAACTTCAAATAAAGGGGAAGGTTACGTTTCCTCGTGATGGCGGAAAAGAAATTTTTTCTTTCATTTATGTAAAAATCGTTGAAACTAACCAAGAAACCTGGCAAGTGATTTTGTATGGATGCAACACCTGTTGAAATGTGTGTTGAATAATGCAGGCATGTTGGGATAATGTTGAAACCAGTCAGAAAAAGTAATATAGCTGCTTGGCTAGTTCTCATGTTAATGACCTTGAGGAGGAAGATGATCTGATGACCATGAAATTTTATTTGCTTTTATTTGCTAAACGTGTAATTAAGTATTCAACTAACACCAAGATTCAAAATTTTCTCCCTCCGAGTTACAGTTTCTGAGTTTTTAAAATAGTTTGTTTGTATTTTGTAGTAATTCTGTAGAATAATAACTGATTACAACAGATAAGAATGTTTTTTAATAAAATCAAAAAGTCATTCTCTTTTTCATTAACGCTATGCCATTTTGAACGGTTCTGCTAAACAATGCGAGGTGAAGGTTAAACTTACAGTTTCTGTATAAAAAAAAATTTTGTTTGTCTCTTACTTGGGGGATTGACATTTCATCTCATTCAGCAGCCTCTTACACAGTAGTGGATAAGATTGAAGTCATTTAAGAGAATTTCTTCATTAAAGAGATAATCCGCTTCGTTGCTTCTCAATATCCGAGAGCAGTAAACGTGAAAATAAATCTTCAAAAGCTCATTTCCTTTGTCGTTGCTTCGTTCATGAGTTATTCAAAGTTTCATTTTTTTTTTTATCTATAAATAATAACTTAAAATTTAGTCAGAGCCGAATCGTGATACATCCAAATGCGACTCGTATGAGTATTCGATTAAATGTCAATAGCTCTGTAATCAGACTAACAAGAACTGATGACAAATAAAGATAAAGCCTACGTGGAAATTAAAATTCTTTTTAGAAAAGTGAAATTGTAGAGAACAAAAGAGGTGATAAGACTGTTTAAAATGTCTCCTTATTGTTGTTCTGTCTCTTTTTTCTCAATATACTACTGTACAGTAGATTTTGATTCGTTCATTCCTTTGAAATAGTTTTAATGACCCTTAAGGGACTGATTTGAGATTGGTTTAATTTTTTTTTAAACACAAAAATTAATAATATTTAGACTTTTGTATCGCTTTATGGCTATAAGTCATTGGAATACCATTGTAGTTTGGTAAAATATTTGAAAAACCTTGAAAGCTAATCCCTTACCAGTTTTGGTCAAAAATTTAACGCCAACAACCGTGGCTGCAGATAATCTTTTTTAACGAAACACAGAACCACTCTGGCTCACTTGTTGGCTAAATATTATCGAGTTTCCATCTCTACTGCCTGTAGAGGCCTTTGCTCAAAAATGGACATTAAAAAGACTTTTTTTTTTTAGTGTGAAGACTAACATCCATAGTCAAGGTTTAGAGACTAATTTTTGTAAGTTTTTAGACCATTATTTCAAAAGACTTCTTTTTTAAATTGTGCACCTTGACTACCCTGTGTGAAAAAGATTTCCTTAAACAAATTCAGGAAGGAACTTGTCAAGGACTTTATCGGTGACTCAAACTCTCATCCTGTGATGTATTCGGGGAAAGTTTTGGATAAGATAGGGATGACATGACTGAAACAAAATGGGAGTCATCATGTCGTCTGGAAATTCCAATGATACGAGAGTTGTGTTTGGTTATTAGAAATTTCTTTCGAAGTTACGGTATTCCGAGTAAGGCGTGCCATGTCTAGGCATGTGAGCAGCGATTCGACCTTACAAGTGGACCTTCATTTAAACGATGTAAGATAATCCTCAGCAAGTATTTCCCTTTAGTGCTTGTGGAAGCCGGTCAGAAGAATCATTTCATTAGCACTGAACGAAAAAACTTTGGAATTAATTTGTCATCATTAGTGGATTTTCAGTAACTGTATTAGTCTTTTTATTTTTATCATTTGAAGATTATTATTATCTAATTTGGAATGGTGTGTTCTCTAGTTGCGGTTTGGATTTTTGTCAGAATTTTAAATTAATAAATTCTTCGCATCATTTTTGTCGATCTTTCTAAACAACTTCAATCAAGACCTGCTTTCTCTTTAGGCTTTTCCTTTCATTCTACCGTCTTCAAAGTTTTAGTTCCGTGGATTTGTGCATGGTACCAATTTTTATTAAACTGTCAGATATCAAGGTGTCTCAAATGTTTTCGTTACTACACTTCACCATTGTGGTTCGGCAGTATTTTAGAAGAAAAACTTTCCTTTAAAATTTTACTTTTTTATGACAATTTAATTTATAGACAAACTTTGCTCCATTTGGAGAACAATTTTTTATTCAACTCTTCAGGATTTTTTCCTTTTCTTTCATATTCAGCATCTCTTCATTCTTTCCCTCCGGTTTCTTGTCTTCCATCTACTACCCTTTTTCAGTTTTTACTTTTTCTATAAAGAGCGGATGCTGTATTTCCTTTCTAAGTATACCACACTTTTGCAGATCTTGTTTCCGACTTTACAAGACTTTTCGACTGCAGTGTCTTGTGTTCTTTTGTTCATAAACTCTTTATTTCGAAAATCTGTCTAGTTTTTCAAGCCAGGTGTCTTCTTCTAGATTACAAAATTTAATTTGGACTTTACTCGTAAAGGCCTTACCAAACCCTTTTCAGATGGTTTCGCTAATTGAATTCAAGATAGTCCTCTGTATCTTTCATATCAGATTTTCAACTTTAACTAATAAATTACAATTAAACAAATATTTTTGATAAGTTGAATAATCATTCTCATCCATCATGATTCATTCTCATAATCTATAAAAATTAATTGTGTTACAAGTTGAGTTGAGAATTAAGCAGGATTTGTAGATTTCCTTAAAAATTGCTGTGGCGTTCGCCACATTCCTAATTCCGGAATGGGTACAGTGAAATGAAGCAGCCGAAAACCGAAGCCAAATTCATTCAGCCCCGGAGCTCCGCACCATCAGGATCCTTGCATTTTCCTTTTCAATTCTAAATTATAGTTATAATAATATTTTATATATCAATATATATACGTTCAGAATTAGTGTTGTCCATCTACAACGACACAACCTGGTTCCGACAATTGCAAAATTCGAATTTCTGTTATACGCCACGTTTCATTTTAGTTTTGGCAATAAATAAAATTAGAACCAACCAAAATAAAACCATCACTAATGGATATAATCGACGACATATGTCGAGAAGATGACAAATCAACAAAACAATATCAATATCTAAAAAGCCACAAACACCACAAGTCAGGCAATGTAGAAAGTGGTTAAGTTCAAAGGAAACCAAATGGAGGAAAATACTGTTCCTGTGACAAATAGATGTTTTATCTACGTAATTAACTGTGAAAGACCTTTTCAAACGACACTTTTGAATTCTATATTAAACTATCTATCATTTTCGGTTCGCCACATTTGAAGATCGCTTTTCCTAAATAAATTTGATCATTTACTAATTTAGTGAGGTCTGGGTTTACTTATTTGAACAGAGGGAAATGATGGCACCAATTGTCTATTGAATGTTATTGAAAGCAATTAATTTATTTTTATGAAATTTAAGGGATAAAAAATGTTGGATTTAACTTTTTCTAAGGAAACCAATCAAAAACTCTTTTTTAAATTTATCTGTGACTTTTTAGTAGATGTCTGGTATGGGTGACAAAAAATTGAACACAAAAAACTATTAATTGCTGAGTTAAGTGATTGCTATTAAATCAATGAATAAATAAACGGTCTGAGTAGCCTGTTTTGTGGCTAAACAAGTTGTGGTTGTCTACTAGGTGGAAATTACTAAAACGTAAGGAAAAATAAATCGTAAAAAAAAACAAATATAAAGAACGGAGAAAAAAAATTTTATTGATATATTAACACTATGTAACGCAAACGTGCCATTTTCAAAGGACAGACGAATATAATCCGTTTTTATTAATTTATTAATCTCAATTCTTTCATTCAAAAGCCCTCCATCTGCAAAAATTTCGGAACCAGACAATGTATTGACCCCAAGAACGAATAGGGTGTAATTTTGAAAGAGGCTAAAATGAGTAGAGTGAGAGTAGAGAGAGTGAAAGAAGTAGAGTAGGAGTAATAAGAAGAATGAGAAAAATAGCAATTAGAGAAAGACTAGAAGAAAGAACTAATAAGTATTCTATTAGTTAAAGATCAAAAAGTAGTTTCAGTAAAAAGCTCAAATTTAGTCTAACAAAGAATCCTCACAACAGTTTTGCCCAAAATTTAGCACACCAAAAAATGGCCGAAGCAGAAGCTTTCTAACGGTACGCTACTCTGAGTTTCGTTACGTTCATTTAATTCGAATTAGTTATACCCTAATTAGGCAATTTTAAATTGAATTAAAAATTGCAAAGATCCTCATCGTTGACCATATATGGTCATTAAACACACACTTAAATTCATTAATAATTAACATCAAACGGAAAGGATGTTAAAGAACGGATAAGAAAGGGCTGGCAAATTGACATGAATATGATATACGATATGAGAATTACATCCTCCAGTCTCCCATATTTATTTTTGTCCTGCTGCATTTAATTTTATTTCTCATCCTCCTCATTTGGCTGCCAAACCTTTAATTCATAGCCGCGTATCGTTTTCATACTGCTTTCACTTCAAAAAGAGATAAATTATATTTCATTTAGAATTAGCTAGAAAATGGAGGCCTTGATGGATATGAATTGGAATACAATAAAGATTTAATTATTTATCTTTATTTTGTTGAGGTTGTTGTGTCGAAATAAGGAGTTTTATCTGGGGTGCAGATTAATTATCTCCAAGTGCAGATTGAAGAAGTGAAGGAATAGAGGACAGGAAGGAAAATAGAGGAGAGAAGGAAATAAATAAATAAAAAATAAGTTTCATGAGGGCATCTTTGCTACAATACCCACACATTTATTGAATAAATTAAACACGACATGTTTCTAAAGTTATTGCAATAAACTTATTAATTGGGAAATTTATTAATTAAATCAAGAGTTAGGAAATCGGTATATAAATAAATAATATACAAGTCTACATCACTTATGTGATGAAGTATTCCTGTAAGCATTGTTTATGAAATGGGGTTTAAGCTGTTTAAGCAAACTATAGGTGTGGTAAAAAGCGGAAGTTTTTTATGACTCAACCCTCAAATAAAAACCCTTAAAACTATAATTGGATGAGTTTTAATGTTATATTTAATGTTCTCTGGGGTTTCTTTTTACAACAATGATAATATAAATCAAATAAATTAAATTTGTATGCAACCGTCTTACTCCTGTATGGTTCTTTACAGTTTCATTTACTTATTTTAATTTTTCAGTATTTCAGAAGATTGAATTTAAGATTTTGTATGAAGTAAAAGTGTTTATAGCATCAAATTTGGTCTGGATAGTAATTTGCAATTAAGAAATTTACCTAAAAAGGTAAAGCTGAAAATTTATAACAACTATAAAGAACACAAGCCATTAAATTGCTTCAATGCTGAATTTTAATATATTGTTCCTGTTCATTAATAAAATAATAATATGCACGCATAATTACGGAGCAAATCAGTGATTTCGGTTACTTCCCAATAACAATAAGTTTGCGCATGATAAAGAGAGCACACCAATGATGTAGAATTAGGGTAGCGTGCTTTCATCTTAAAGGGCAGGTTTATTCCCAGTAAGGAAAAAGATGTCGGCTATATATATATATTAGGTTAACGGTCTATAAAACAATAAATTCGACATTCTTCAACTGCCGAAATGATTGAGAAGTTAAAAGATCAGACATGTCTACGACTAAGGAGTAACTGGGTCAGGGAAAAGTATGGTCGGTTTGGTTCAATCATATAGTTGGTAACCATGTAAGTTTTAAGTTGGCATTGTGGTCTGAAGCCGGAACGTACAAGTTGAATTGCATTCACACCATCCTGAGTCCAAGACTAAATATGGTCAATGACCCTAGCTTAGTATCATCAAAAATTTTTTTTTTCATTCCCTTGAGTGTGTTTTAATCAAAGCGAATAAAGGAGATCGATTTTTTTGCGAATTCGCACAAATTTTCTGTTTTATTTTAATAAATAACTCCAGACTCTGTAAGAAAGATTCTTGTCCAAGCAATTAAATTCTCATTGGATATCAATTAATGTTGCCAATTAAATCACTCCCTGTTATAATATAACGGTATTATAAAGGTATTAGAAGTAAAAGTTATATTTTACTATGTGTACATATTTTTATTTACTTTTCATAGTTTATCAAAACATAATTTATTATTCTTATAATTAAAAAAAAAGAAAATTAAAATTTTACGTGGAAAAATAATTCCCATCCAACGATTCTTATTCTGATTAACTCACTTAATCTCAAGGACGCTAATTCTTCCTCGCCTTTTTTTTTCGGTTTCAAATTCTTTTTTTTTGTACTGATAACGGTAAAGCGATAAAGGCGCAACCTAAAAAAATTGTCTAAACAAGTGCTTAACAAAGATTAGAATAAAACTTGAACAAGAGCTTTGACTGTTTCACGATAAAACTGCCTCCGATTGTTTTTCTGATAAACAGTTATTGGCAAGGAAATATTGGGTAAAATTATTGATGAAAGTAAATGGATATTAATTATCATTTGAAGTCTCGGGAGAAAACTTGAAAGAAATACTTGGCACTACTTCCCATCAGTCGGTGTTTGTAGTTAAAAACATTCGCTGGTAGTGTAATGAGGAGTCTCGGTAAAAGAAATTGTACCTCAACAGGTCTAAAATTAATTTAATGGAGGCAGACTTTAAGGAAAGAGTAAATTGCCTGATTCTGATGTCTTTTATTCTCGTTCGGGGTTGAGGCCAACTGAAATCGGTAGTGTTTTGGTAATTGAAGGCTCAAAGTAGCTGCGAAAGAAGTTATGAGTAAACAGTTCTATTGTACTTGTCAGGAGTAAAGTTAAATAAAATAATTTTCTACTGAGACGAGATACTTTCTCTCAGTGTCTCACAAACAGCACTCGCCGCCTTTTTCTAAAATAAAGAAGAAGAAATTATCGATGTCAATCCTGAACTGCACGAAAGAAACGTGCTTTTCGGGGCACGCGAGATTTCCATAAACGTACGCGAACTCAAAAGACATACTCAGGTAGCTGGGAATGAACGTCTTGATTCTTATAGAAAAAAAGTAAAAGTTCTTTCGTGTGAAAGCGGATTGGATTTCATGTTCTCTATTCCATTGCTGGGATGAGAAAATTTGATTTCCATAACAACCAGAGTACACAGTCAGGCTCCTATGATAAAGTAACAAACGGAAAGTTAAAATCATTCAAAGAATACAGGAACTTGGCGATAAAGCTACCGTCGAAGGTAGTGTTAAAAATTTTTGACAAGGTCCCAACGATAGCTTTCCAATTTTGGTGTGTCGCTTATATTAGGCAATGATAGAAAGGATATTCGATTCATATGTTTTTCCTTCCTAAAAAAGTAGTAATGCAAAGTCGAATACATCGAACTTGAATACATTCACACACATGATAGAGTACCCTACTTTAAAAGACCACCAAAGCGTACTATGCGAGACTAATGAATAAGCTAAACATGAGAGTAGATGTGTACATATATATATAAATAAAATTACATAAATGCACTGGGTAAAAATGAGTGAAACTGTCTTAATTGAAGCGTACTTGTCCAAATTTGGTCATTTGATATCGGTAGCGACTCTTCGACCTTTTTTGGAAACTTATTCAGTATGGAGGAACAGAAAAGTTTCAAGTACCGTCCTCACTTCTTTTTTTTCTACTTGAAAAGGATGTTTTATTACAGTCGGTGAATTTATTAACATATTCTCATCCTAAAAACAAAATTAGGTTGACTTTTTTTAGAGTTGTATCAACAACCAAGATTTTATCATCCTTTTAGAACTTAGAATTTTCTGATTTAATTTTTTTTAACCTTTGTCTGTTAGAGGTTATTGAGGAAAGAGGCGAGCCCAGCTTTTTATACTTAAAATGGGGCGTTTGTGGTTGTTTAAAAATTTTATCTGTAAATATTGATGTTTGGCAGCACATACGTTTATCGATACATCACGAGTTTATATTTGGTTTTAGGTCTCCGAGAAAGGTTAGACATTTCTAGGGGATATCAAATTCTCTTTTGGAATTTATTTTTTAAATTAACAATCGATTTGTAAATATTAATTTCAGTTTAGTAACTGGATAAGTTTTTGAAAAGTCTGCCTCTGGGGTACAACCAACAAAATCAAACAAAAAAATTGTTGTTCCATGAAGTGGAAGGTGTTTAAAACCTGGCTGATTCAGCAGGTCGATAGCTCGTTCTGCTGTAGGAGTAAATGAAAATTTACGGCAAAGTATGCTGACGCAAACGTAATCGGCAAAGACTGACTTTAGAGTCGTGCCTTTAGACAAATATTTAATGTTTTTACTAGCTCGTCGGATTATTTTTCCTTTCGGTAATCTTAGCTATTCCGCTAGGAAAACATGTAAAACGCACCCGTCCCTTTTCAAGGTTTCCTTTGATTCCGACGCGGAACTGAACTGAATTATCAGGTCCTAGGAAGTGAAATCCTGAACTTCTTTTGTAACCGAAGGCTAACGTCGTTAGACCTTTACTGTCGTTTTTCGACGCTGAGTAACAGGCGGTAACATATTCACACAGCTTACAAGAAACTCGTTCAAAACTGAGGGGAGATCTTAGAATAGTTGCCCCCAAAAATTTTTGGATCTAAAAACATACTTATTAATATTAATTACGTATCAATTAATTACTTCGATAAATAAATAAAAATTTTTCATAACGTTAAGTGTTATGCAGATGAGCTTAGGAGCTTAAATATTACGCCGATATTCGAGGAAAATTCTCTTTCTCAGAGCTTTTTCCTTTTTTTATTTTAAAATAGAGTATACAAGGACGACGTAACAGTTCACTGTCAAAACCATGAGAGCAAAATAATAAAATAAGGAGCTTCTTGAATTGTATAACCGAAGTTAAATAACCATATAACCATAACTTCATTGTTAGAAGCTTTAGAGACAGGTTTTCCTAATATGGTAACGAATTCGGTTATTTATAGGTGGATTCGATTATCTCCCTGCTATCCTCAAGGACCTTTTTACCTAGCTTCATTTCATTGCCATTTTGTTTGAAACTTCCTTCATTCTTCGATACTTTTTTTTTTATTTCTATATGAGGAAATACAGGAAATAATTGTTCTCAATTTCCCCTTTATTCAAATTCAAAAGGAAGTTGCCATTCCCGGTTCAATATCGCGCCATTTTTATGTAACAATTAGTAAACTTTTTCTTTTATGATCAAGGTGTCAAACTCAGTTAAAAACACGAACCATTTTTGTGAGTGGTATTATTGGATGGGAGTGCATCAAAATAAAAAAAAAATTTTTTCAGGAGTTGTTGAGGACTTAGGAACATGGATGGGATGATTAAAACTTATCACATAATTATGTAGGATATCGCCCTGATCTCTTCCAAGTCCTATTGTCTAGTTTTCTGGTTGCAACTCTGGTTTTTAGGACAAAAAATTAACTTTGGACCCATGAGCTTGGATACTTCTGTTGCCTGTGACCTGGGTGGATGTTACCCCCAAGTCTGAAATTCATTACCTAGACAATTTGCAGATTAACTGATTTGTGTCGTTGATGTGGGGAATCAGTTTTCATTTTTATTTAGGCAATGTGCACAATAACGGCTGTCTTATCGTTCGAAAGGTCAAAGGTTTGTTCTCTCACTTCCTTTTATTTATTAATTTGAATCTTTAAATATCAAAAAATAATTAGCTAGCATTATGTTAATTACTTTATCATAATAATATTTCAAGCCCTGTTGACTAATATTTATTATATCAACTGATTTGGTGATTGAATATATACTTAAATCTTAAGACATCAACAACTAAATTGATCACTTAAAACCTAAATTTAAATTGCTGTTGTTCTAGCAAACGTCTTATGTCCACTACCTAGGTAATGGACAAACGAAAAAATTTTTTGCACTTTAACGGATTTCCCTAATCAGTCTGATTGTTTAGTTTGATTAACCGATTTCTCAACTTTAGAGACAACTTATATTTCAAAATTTTATTAACAAAATAAAAGATGGACATTAATTTATGGTTATAGTTTGAACTATCAAGAAAGGGTTGCTTATATTATCACTTCCAAAGTTAGTTTAAAGTATTTGATCCCTATTTTCATGCCGAAATTTTTGTTTTTTTACCAGATTTCTCTATTTCATGTCAAAAACAATTTTACTATTAAGTGGTTTCTTTTCCCTTGAGAACTGATTTAATTAGGAGAGCTTCTAATTAATCCTATTAATTCTGTTCACATGTCATGAGAAAGATTTCTTCTATTTTTGTAATGTTTAATCAGAACAATGGTAATATAATATAATTTAGAAAAGAAATCATTTCATGTGTCATTTGTTCAAATCCAAGAGGAAGATTGATATTGTTTTCTCAAGAATTTCTTTTTCTTTCATATTTCATACCCGGTGTACTTCTTAAAAGTTTTTCAAAGGTCCTTTTTGGCAGAAATCCGAAAATCGGTGAAAGAATCAGGATTAGTATCTTTACTCTCAAAATTGATTTCTACCTTTCTGCTTGATATAAAATTTGGAATATTTTTATAAGGTAATTGATATTAATTATTCGCCGCTCTCCTTTAAAATAAAATAAATATCGTGAAAGCGAGATAGAATATTAGACAAGGTGATATCCTAACCGTTTCTGAAAATTTCTAAAACTTTTTAATTGTATTAAAATCATAAGTAAGAAAAGAAGAGTAAGGAAAGCATTTACCGTGAACAGAGATTTAGAATTGTATGCTAATGTAACTAAATAATTTTACTTTCAGGTACAAAATCTGGTGTGTGTTATCTTTAAAATTTAATATTCAACACACGTAGACCTACATCGAGAAAATTAAATATGAAGCTGAAGAATAAAAAAAAAAAGCCACAAAAATGTGAGAATTATGGTCACCAAAATAACAACAACGAAGGAAATGG
This sequence comes from Columbicola columbae, assembly GCA_016920875.1. Classification (NCBI taxonomy): domain Eukaryota; kingdom Metazoa; phylum Arthropoda; class Insecta; order Psocodea; family Philopteridae; genus Columbicola; species Columbicola columbae. The sequence continues at coordinate 9,391,094 of JADMLL010000001.1, read as the reverse complement.
GAACTCCCATGAAAGGTTGGTTTGTTTCAGTGCTGAATCCTTTACAAAAGGCTCGAGTTTTTGTTCGCTTCCTTATTTCCCGTTTTAGTCAATAACGATTCGAATCTGACTGCACAGTTGGGGTCTTTGTCCTGGGCTCGGGGATCTGGGATCTGAGAAGCCCGACTTTCAGAAATATTGATTGTTGGCGTTGTACCGTGGTGTAGAAAATCTCAGCTTATGACGTCTACAACTTGAGGAATACAGTTTTTCATACAACTTCCCTTCAGTTTTAAATTTCGTATTATACACAAAATTTACTGATGACTGTTTAACACACATGAACAATTAAACTGTATTTATATGTGTTGATGGGTTTGGTTGTTCACATCCTTTACAAAAAATGAAAATTTTCAGTTATTTCAGACCTCGAATTTACTTCCTTTAAATTAAAAAATAATTTACTGCAAAAAAATGCCGACCTTGCGAACGTGGGTAATGCCTGAATATTAATAAACAGGAGTTCGTCATTGATTAGCTCTATTCCTCTTTTTTTCCCATAGGAGCATGATTTTATTCTTCCATGTTAATTTTCTTTGGGAGAATGCACTGAAGTCAAAAAAAAATTTTTTAATTTAAAAATTAGACTTGAAAAGGTCATTTAACACTAGGTTTACAGGACCCGTCAATTTGTCGGAATTCAAACTTTGAAATGAAATTTCGAAAAACCGTTTAATCTTAACCATTTTGCATCAAAATGTATATTTTCATTAAAATATAACATACACACAATTATTACTTTCCTAAGCTTCCTAAATTTGGAAATTTTTACTCAGTATACCTATCTCCACAAAATGTCCTATATCAGGGATGGCAAACCTGTGGCACGAGTGCCAGAAGTGGCACGTTTGAAAATTTTGATGGCACGCACAAAAACAAAATAATTTTTTTAGAAGTAATTAAAAATTATTCATCTGCACTAAATTTATAATTTAGTATATAAATTTGTAGTACTGCATACCTACTTTAGTACGATAACTACAACCGTCAAGTTATACATTTCAGTATTAAAATATTACATGGATTCTCTTGAAGTATATTAAGATGCGTATTGGATAAAATTGTTTAAAGAAGAATTACTTTTATTTGTTTATTTATTTATACTTATGTATAGTTTTCACCACGCTAACATTTCGGATGAAATTTTATTATGGCACGTCACCTATTTAAAAAAGAATTTTTATGACTTTGTGGCACGGACATCAAAAAGCGTTCGCCACCCCTGTCCTATATCTACTATAAGAAACGCCCGTAAACCTAGTATTAATGAAACCAACCAACTGTTGTAAATGATCTTATATATTATTTATTTTTGTGTTGTGATCTTATTTTATAATTATTCATTGTAGGTCTCTGTTTGGAAGTGATAACGACTCAAGGAGAATATATATAATAAAATTAACTGAATATTAGTAGAGATTACAAATTATAGTATTTATTATAATTTAAGAGTTTTTTTGTTTGAAATAATACCATAATATTGATCCAATATCATATATACATTATAATAATAAATGATATATACATATTATACATATAACATTAATACATGTTTGAGAAAGCATAATGACACTTAAACGAAAGAAACATACAGACACACCACAAGCTGAGTCGACCCAGTCTAGTGTCTGTGCTTAAGAGCTAAGACTCTTGAGACAAAAGCTGAGAATCTGCCTAAGGCTTGGTGATCCTTCTGGCACATATTTAAAAAGGTTTCATCTATACTGGTTTCTAAGGTCCTGCCATTCCACACATTCGAACAACATGTGACTGGGATCGTCTCTACAGTTAGAGATGCAATCGAGGTATCTGTCTGAGTCCGTTAGCTGAAACCTATACAGATAGCTCGAGAAATAATTTAAGAGTAATATGAAAATGACAAGAAAGTGTGTGGATGAGGGAGGGATTCATGTGGTAGATAATAAGGTTTTTCAAATGTTTTTTAAGATATAGGAATTCTTTACTAAAAACAGTATTCTTTTTTAAAGCCTTAAATTCAATTTTAAAGGAAATCAAATATGGAAAACGCCTTAAATATTTTGATTTGGCTCTTTAATGAATTAGAAAATGCCGGGTAGCCATTTTACAGGCGTTAAAATGTCTTCTGCTAATGACGTTCTAAACGAAACAGTCGGTTTTGATTTAAGAAATGTTTCCAACTAAAATCATGGAGTATTGAAGTGGATGTTAAAAACAATTTTTTTTTGAAATGACTTTGCTACCACCAACGAGGTAAAATACTATTAATTAGAGCTTAATAAACGAAAAAATTTCCATTTGCGTTCATTTCTATATCATTCCAACGTAAATAAAAATGCCTGAAGGCTATAAAACTCTAAAAACCACGTTTCTTATATCAGCTATGGAGAGCTAAAGAATATTTTTAGTGTCAGAATTCAGTTTTCTTTTTTCCCTTAAATTCTTCCCAAAAAGGATTATATGTCTTTAATGTATTCCTTTTAACTTTTTGGTTTGTGAGTTGATAGAAGGGAATGTTCTGAGACAAAATGTCCACATTTACTGTCTGAAAGTAAAAACGCATTATTCTGGAGAAATTTTTTTTTTCGTCTTCCCTTTTACTGTAGCCATTGTATTCTACATAAAATTCGTTATTTAACAAGTAAGAACAATTTATAGAGCTTAACAAGCAAATAGATGTGCCTCATGGAAAAATTGTTTACATTCCAAGATGGCACTTGTCTCAAACTTAGATCTCCAGTTCTAACACAGCAAAAATTTTCCAAAATGGCTAAATATTTTTTGAGTGATTGTGAAACTTGATTGGATCTTTAACAAAATTTTTTATATTCATGCTGAGAAGTGGATGAGATATTAAATATTTTCTTGTCCTCTAGTTTACTGTTCCTTATCTTTGAATTTCACACGATAAGTGGTTTGTTCATCTTAATCTTAAATGTATTAAAATTTTAGCCCCAGAAGGTAAGAAAGTGTTAAATAACTCTTTTATTTTGACTGAGAAAAGAATGTGACATTTGTACTGAAATTTACAAAGTTAAATACCCAAAAATGTTATCATCATCCCTCTGCCTATCAAATAATAAAAGTTCAATATAAATTTTTGAGTTCCTGACAATTCTCCTTTTTTGACATTGTAAACAAATGCTAAATGTTTGTGTTGGCCAATTTAGCATAGGTGATAAATTCATCCATTTGTATTTAATTTCACACATCAAGGAAACTGGTTCCTTGCCAAAAATTTATTCATCAGGAAATAAATTTCTCAAAATAAAATTTTTTTTTCTTTCAGAAAGAGGAATCGTAGCTGTGAAGAAGAAGATTTTCTTCCCCTAAGCAAGAAAATTAATAATTTACATATAAACAATTGGAGAGGTGTTGATTCATCTCAGGAGCAAGTTATCAAATGGGATAATCCATCTGATCAATGTTTGAATGTTTACCCACAAGGCTTGACAAATGGGAGACAGGAGAATGAATCTCGGAACTCTACTAGTCCATTTAAAAGTACTCAAGATAATTTACAAAATGGATTCAGTGAAATTGAAATAAATGAAAACTATAAACATTTAAATAATGAGTTATATAAGAGTAATGGCTTTTCAGAAACAAAGTATACGAACGGTGAGAGTAGTAATCAAAATGAGAGAGTACAAAACAATTGGTCAACTGTATATAACCCTGATTTGGGGGTTGATGAAAATCCATATTACTATGAGAGCAATAAATTACTTTTTGGATTGTATGTTGAAAGGTTACAGAGGGGTGGTTACTGATCGTACTAAGTCTTGTAACAATTAATTTGGTATTGTGCCTGCTATTCTGAGTGAAATGATGATGATTCAAATTTTTTCATGTAACATATTGAATCTGGTTAAATCATTCCTTAATTCATGCTATGTATCAGCAGGTAATTTTGACATGGATTTTGTCCTTATAATGAACTGCAATTTGTAATTTGTATTATCTCTCATACATTGCATTCATTTGGATACGACTTAATGTGAGGATAAAATTTTTTATAAATTGAGGGTGATTAATGATGAACTTTAGGATAAGACTTAAAATTTTTAATTAAATTATTGTCTTGTATAATAAATATTATAAGTACTAAATTATAATATTATATTTAATTATAGCAATATTGTTTATTTAATCATTTGATCTTCTTCTCTTTTACTGTGTCTCTTAATTTTCTAGTTTTACTTAGTTTGTTTTGGAGTTGGGAACTTCCTTAACTAGCAACATGTAGTGGTTTACTGGAGAAGAAATAAATGGCAGTAAGAGAAATTAGAGGAAAAGAGTATTAGAGATTAGAGTATTAACTATTAATACTCATACATAAATACTCATGTAACTAATTAATAGTTACCAATAGATTCTTAGATCTGAGATTTTGGTAAATGGTTTCTTAAGTATTTTTAAATTGTCTGATTACTACAAGGGAAAAAATGATGAAGTAATTCTAACATCAATCAAATAACTAAAATGCTTTAAAGGGAGGTAAGTTTTCAGAACTTTATCTTTACTACAGCCCTTCAGCTTGTCTACCTTATAAGAAAGCTCTGTGCATACCAAACCCAAACTTTCAAACTTGTAGGCAATAATTACTAAAGGTCCTTTTACAAAATGCCCTATCCAAAGGGGTTGAAAAAAATTTATATCTCCACAATTGTTTTTCCATCAATATCAAAATTTAGAAAAAATGTTCTAAAGCACGTTGGGTGGGGTAATTATGATTTAATAATGTAATAATTTATGAATTGGTTATTCGATTATTGCTCAATATAATGTAAACTAAAGCTAAATTCTGTTACATATAAACCAAATGACAATTTTTTTTTGGTAATGTACCGTCGTTGGTAATAAGGATGACTTGTAATTGACGCAATATGATGCGTAATTTTTAATTTGACATTTTTATATGAGTCATTTAAATTGAAAATTTAAAAATTAATTTCTTCCTATGGCATGAATTAAAATTCAAATTTTCCTCTCGAATTTGGGAGTTTAAAATTGATTCCATAATATGAGGTGAAAGAAAATTAAAAATATATTTCTGTACATTTCACAGGTTTTACGCCTTAATAAAATGTAAACATCAGATAATTATGACATAATTTAAATGTATAATTTTTGATTGCTCAAAAAAAAAATTTCTCAGTTATGAATAAGAAAATTTTTGACCGATATGGGGACAAATTATTGAAACTAGCCAAATGAAATCAAAGAATTATATTCTCTTCGATATCGAAATGTCGGAAGTGAATTCGATATCTCGAATTAAATAACCATTCTCCATACTGTTTTGCTAACTCTCGAAGAAAACAACGCAGAAGGACAGGTGTTTTCGTTTTATATTTTATTTTTACAGCACTTGCTAATAATTTGAAAGGCACTGTTTTTATATGTGCGGGTATATATTCGTTTTTGAATTTTCACTGTTTAATTATTTGCACGAAAACGGTTAGTTAATGGCACACAAAGGAAGCTTGGAAAATAACGGTACATTTGTACACCTCATATTTCAATGTTAGGCCTACCATCTTGATTTGTGACCTTATTTTAAGGATCCATGTAGGGTCAGTAAACTCGCTGGATAGGAAAGTCCTGGAAATTGATAAAATTATCAAGTTGTGAAAAAATCTTAAATGCTACAAATGAATCGAGTTCGGACGAAACTCGCAAGTGATGTAGTTTGATAATCAGAATTGGATTACAGCGTGTCACTCGAGATTTACCATTAGTTGAGCCACTGGCGAGTATGCAACTGAAGATTTCTATCCAGGTAAGTAGGTCTTTCTTACATCCTGGTTCAACTAAAGATCAAAGAATTAAAACTACTTTCCACTCCACTTGGTCGTGAGAAGGAGTAGTGTAGGTTCTTTCTAGCTAAAAGAAAGTGGGGCTCAATTTTAGACTTGTACATTTAATTGAATGTATGGCATTATTTTGGTAGTGAGGGAAATCTTTGATTTTTTGGGAAGGGTAATTTTATTTTGGGATAAACTCAAGGTAGGGATTTTGTTTGTTTTCAAGTTACATTCAGTTAAAAATTTGAATGTGTTGTTGAGCTCTCATGAAATGGTGAAGGAAGATGTGTAAATTGAAAAAATTTATTATGGGGAAGATTTTTAATCCAGCCTCATTATTTGATGATGAATTTTACTTTAACACAAACTCAAAAATTACATAGTTACTGTAAGTTTTGCTCAGTATAGCCTCCAAGAAACTTTTCCTTAAACCATCATTTGACCAAAGTTTACATTTCCTTAGTTTCATGTTGAGTAATTTAAATGTAAATCTAAATAGTTTTAAGTCTTGAAGTAGCTTGTGAATAATAGATTTTAGTAAAACTTTACATATTGTTGTTTGGTAGAAAATTTTTGTTTAAACACATAGATAATTATCCACCTCTTTTGCCACATCACTTTATTTTTCTCATAACAGTTTATATAATTTCTGTTTGAGGTAAATTTAATTTTTTAATTTCCGAGGGCAGTTTTTAATACTCTCATTTGTAAGAGTAACAATTAAACAAATATAATGTTTAACCTAGCCAAATTATATAATTAAAAATAAAAATTGAATTGAAAGTCAAAAAAACGAAATCATTAGTCCATATCATTCAAGGCAGTTATGATATTTTTGGCAATTACTTTTAACATTTTTCATGAAATCTTTTATTTTTTTTACCAAATTAAATTTACTTTTAATGGGATTTATGTAATAGCTGCTTTAAAAATCTGTGAAGAAAAGTTTCAAATTGTCTTTAATACATTCTGTGAATCTTATCAATGTTGAGAATTTTGCATGTTAGGTTTTGTAAAACATTCGATTATGTTCATTGTTTTCTCATGGCTGGTATGTTTTAAAGCAAAATATAATTTTAAGGTGTTATTGAGCTTAACTAAACTACCTTTGAAGTGAAAATAATATTTTTATGAATTATTTTGTATTATTGGGGGTATCGAATAACAGCACATTGTAAAAGTTAAGTTTTACTTTCACTTAAAATGAGAGCATGTTCCAAAGTAAAAGAAAACAGTTTAACTAGTTGTTTAAGTTAAAATTTTTGTTGGATTGATGAAGTTATGGATTTATTTTAATTGAAATTTGATATCCATGAAGAATTTTCTCCCTGTTTTAATTAAACTTTGTCTGGAAGTAGAGTCGTAAAATTAAAAATGGGATTATTGAGATGTGATTGAAGTACTAGGAAATGTTTTCATGTCCCCAAAGTCTGATCCATTTTTTTCATGGTTCTAAGGCCTTTGTTTTATGAGTGGAAGTTATTGATATTATGGTGGACTGATTTTTATTTGCTTTATTCTTATTTTTTAGGTTATAAGAAAATAATGGCATCTTGATATTTTGGCAAATGATGGATTAAATCAATTTCGGGACTTAAAAGGCTTTAAAAGAAGGTAAGTTTCATTTTAATTATGTGGAAAAGTTTTAAGAATATCCCTAATGTAAATATTTATAAAAAATGAATTTTCATTAATCACTCTTTAAAATAATTAATAAATTCATTGGGTCTGAATGCAAAACAATGATGAGAAGAAATAGGGATAAAAGGTAAGATTCAAAGGTGTGACAGTTTACTTTTGTACAGTTAGTTTGATTTGCTTTATAGTTGACGTTGTAGTCCAAGCGGAAAATAATAGTTTGTATTATTATGAATTTGTAGAAGCTTAAATTCTGTATTACGACGTGGAATATTTGATGGAATCGTAATTTATTGTGTTTAACATTTTAGGTCGTCATGAACTTCTCACCCTTTGGGACCTTCTCACAATCAATTCCAGGAACAGGGGTTCACCATTTCACTACTGCCAAGTTCGCCCAAAATATCGCGCCAGGAGGACAAGTTTTGGGGGTGATCAGCAGCGGAGAGGGTGGAGTACATTATCTACGACCCGTAGACAATGGCTTTAGTAATCAAACAGGCCCCCAGTTGATCACTCTCCCCATTACAGTTTCTGGGAAAACCGACTCGGATCAAACGCCTCAAACAATTCAAATCCAAGTGGTCAATCCGAACACGCCAACCGTGAATCCAAATTCAAGTAACAACAATGCCCCCAAATACGTAATGCCTATACAGATCCAAGGGTTCCCACAAGGTGCCGCAACTGTGTTGACGCTGGCCTACAATCAATCAGCTCCTGGTGAACCATTGCAACTTCAACTCCAGCCGCAAATCGAGTTATCAACGAACCAAAGTGAAGCTGAAACAAATAACAATAACAGTAGTAACAATAATAACAATAATAGCGACGGTAGTAGTAGTAATAATAGTCACAATAATAATAATGGTAATAGTAGTAATAATAATAACAATTCGGTGCAGACCGAAGAGAGTATAGGGTTAGAAGATAAATCTCAAGACGGTAACGTAGATGCGTATCCTGTAGCAATGGTTGCGAATCAAATGATAATAAAAAACGAATCGGACATTGATAACAAATCAACGCAGACTGTTCCGGGACGGTGCAAAGAATCAAAAGGAGAAGCAAGTGAAGAGGACGACGTGAACGCAGAAAACGAAGAATTTCTAAGTTCTACCCTAACTTCAATGCCCAGTTCTTGGCAAAGTTTAGCCACGCCCGGTTCAGCCGTTGCTGACTATTTGTCGAAAATTCCTGCTAACACTTTGCCTCTTAGTTTACATCACTTTCTAAGATTTTCCGCAGAAACAATCAAACGGGAACAGGGTATCGAATCTAGCCCTCTATCATGTGAGTATAATGAATCCTATCAAAATGGGGTGGAAGAACACATAGATTTAGAGACGGATGTTAACGGGAAACCAAAAAAAAAAAAAGAAAAGACCGGTTAAGAAAAAGCCTCCGAGGCCGAAAAAAACCGCGTCCGGGTCAAGTTCATATAGCTACTGCCTTAGATGGAACGACATTGTTTTGTTGTCCGGAATGTCATATGGCATATCCCGAGAAAGAATCACTGGAACAGCATTTAGTGGGACATAAAATAGAACGTAGATTTATATGTGACATTTGTGGTGCCGGATTGAAACGGAAAGAACATCTGGAACGTCACAAGTTAGGGCACAATCCCGAGAGACCGTTCGTTTGTCAGGTTTGCATGAAAGGTTTTAAAAGAAAAGAACATTTGAATTTACATTCAGTTATACATTCGGGTGAAAAAACGGAGATCTGCAGTGAGTGTGGAAAAGGTTTCTATAGAAAGGATCATTTAAGGAAGCACGCGAAGAGTCACATAACTAAAAAGATAAAAGAAGCGGCGCAAGCTCAGGCGCAAACGATATTGGAAGCCCAAGCCCAAGCTCAGGCGCAGCTGGCTCAGCACACGCATTTCTCGATAATACCAAACATGCCTAGTGTTAGCGTGATACCCCTCAGTCGAGGAGTTTTAGGAGATGATGAAACGGCTCAGAACGCCGTCGTATCAATAAAAACAGAAATAGAAGAGGATGAAATACCAAATATCACCATTCAAGAGCCTCAACCCCAAGTGACCATTACGCCGACTTCGCAAGCGAACGAGAACACAGGTGCAAGGCAAAATTCAAGGGTAAAATAGGCAGAGTTTAGGGTATAGTTCTTGGATAAATTTTAATATATCTTTGCATTACTGTTTTTAAATTAAAAGAAGATAATTTTTTATATTTATATAATTAAAACTACTGTACTAATAGTGATTTTATGAAATCAAAATAAAGTGTCTTTTTGAAAAATAAAAAACACCTCTTGTATATATACATTAGTTAAGAGAAGTTCACTTGGCCTAAGTGATTGTAAATAATTACAATAAAATAAATATGGAGGTTGGTCAAACAGTGAAGGAAGAAGGAAATTTATATCGAACATTTCTACGGAAGGGGTAGAAAGCCGGTGTTGACCAACAATCTAATACACTGTATAACCTCTTCCGAATCTTTTGCAAAACCTTGCAAACCTTTCTGTCTTCAAACATTTTTTTTTTCTTTTTTTCTTCTCAGAAAAATCGATATCCTGGAAAACGATCAATTTTGTGACTAAAAGTTTCTTTTATGCTTTATATTATAAATAAACTGGCTATTTTTATACTATTATTATTTTTATTAATGTAAATTTTTTTTGTGTGCAATGTATTAAAGCAAAACAAAAATTATCTCGTAAATTGAACAGTTGAATAATTTCTGTTTTTGGGATTATGTGGGGAGAATTCTTTTGTTTGTTAAAAAAAAAAAAATTTTTTTGTTGCATTTCGATATCACTTTTGATTCGTAAGTGAAACGCGGGAAGTTTGTAGGACTTTTGGGAACGTGTCTTGAGTAATTATCAAAATTTTGGAATTTGGTTGTTGAATTACTGCTTATTCAACCAAACAATTTTTGGGGTATGTCAATACTTCTAAATCAGTTCAATGAGTAAAACAAGATTTTTATTATTATTATTTTTTAATTATCATTATTTTCTGGAGACGTTTGATTATCATTGCATTAAACCAGGTTGTGTTTAATTAATAAATATCCTCAAGTTATCAATAATTGTAATAAAATAAATTATTGATGAGTATTCGTCACACATTTGTTTTTTGTAACTAAATCGAAAAATTAATTATTAAAAGAGTTTAAAACTATGTAAATGTACTTATAGGAGTGATATAATCGTCATGCATGTCTTTGTGTTAATGGTTTTAATGTATCATTGTTGTTCAAAATGAAAAAGTGATTGTCAGTGTGATTCGTCGTATAAATAATGATTTTGCTAGTATTTTGGTTAATACCTTAAAAAATAATATTTAGAAATTGTTTTAAGGGTGTAAATGAATTGTATGACGTGATTCCGAAAAAAAAAATTGAATTGGACAGTTTGGGTTTTGAAATCTTGATTTGGTCATGTTCCACAGAGTTCGGCAAATTCCTGGTTCTAAAATTCTCTCACAGTTCTGTTATTATTTCTTTTCGTGTATACTGACATGAGCTAGTTATTTGTTAGTCGTAACTTGGGAGATTATCTCCAGTAGATGTGCTGTGATAAAAAATCATCATTGCCTTTGATTATTTGAATTTAATTCCGACTTTTGCATTGTAGTTGGTAGACTGGGTGGGAGGGAGATTCGGTATCTGGGGGATTTTCAAATTACGCATTTTTAAAGCTTTAAGAACACCCTACTAAAATAAAAACAGGAATTCAGTTCCGTGTGAATTTAAAAAAAAAAGTTATCATTGTTATGTAAGGTAGTTATTTCACCAACAAACTTCTTATTGGAAAGATTTTAAAATCTTTTTAATTAATGGTATTTAATATTTTTAATTATTTATGTTAATAAAATGTTTTTATTAATGTACTTAAATGTTTTTCAGTCTTACACGTATAATGGTTAGAGAGATACTTTAAACAAATCCGTGTCGTGATTGAATCAACATTTAAGAACTTAGAAGTATTGTTGTTCTTCAATTATAATCTGTTGAAGTCTAATAAATGATGTTTGAGAATTTTTTATAACAAGTGTGACGGGAGTTTTATAAAAACGGAAATTTTTAAATGTAACTCATTCAACTTGGTGAAATTTTGTGATCTGTACAGTTTAAACTGTTTAGTAACCATTAGTGAATGATTGTAGTTACGCTATTGCGTCGACAATATTTTTAACTCATGCCACGATGATATATAAAAGTTAGTGATTGCTGATGTTGGGCTAATTTAATATTTTCGTTCTTTCTTATGATAGTTTACTGAGTTGATTGTTTTAGGTTTATAAATACGGTGAAAGAGTTTAACGGATGTCTCAAAAGTTAAAAAATTTATTTCTGATCAGTAAAATAAAAAAAAAATTTTGAAAAGTGTCGGAATCACGATACTACAATATATATATTATTTTCATATTAGGTTATTTTTGTCTTGTATAAAATAAGTTTTTTTAATGTATGTTTAAAAAATCTCTAACAAGGAATTTTTTGTTCATTAAAAATTAAATTTTGATTTTAAATAATTCAACAACAGTTATTGTAGATGTTCCGTACCAGACTAACGGTTAACATATCGTTTTGAAATACTTATCAAAGATGAGTTAATAACATGAATCATGCTCATAGAAAGTTTTTTATTTTACTTAATATGCATTCACCATAAATTATGATTTTGAAAAAATTTATATTTGTGTCGTGGGTTTCAGTTAAAGTAAATTCTTGGAGTAAACATAAAATGTTGAGTTTCTGTCTTTTGTTTTGGGAGTAGTAAATTGGTAAAATTTCTTTGCATAAAACTGACCAACCTCTAAGGTGCTTGTAAATTATACGATCTTTTTGGAGAAATTGAATTTAAAAAAAAGTGAATTATTAACTGAAAATAAATACGTATATTTCAGGTTTTTTAAACAACTTTTTGTTTACCTTTTTATTTATCAAAAACTAATTACGGTTAACTGAAAGAAAGCCATAGTCTCTGGCTGGAAAAATTTGAAACGTTAACTGAAACTGGATAGGCCGGAAACTTGAAAAAAGTTTTCCAGGGACTGTAGATAAAATCAAATTCTTTGTTCTATATCGGGCGCATATATAAAATTTATTTAGCAAGAATAATTTATGTAAAGGAATAGACTCCAAGGTGAGTAATAAAAATTCTTGGGTGGCTTGTCCCTGGATTTGCGTACCGTCTTTTTTCTCTTCCTCCCAAGCAAGGTTGTAACACGGTTCTTGTTGGAAATTTTTATACGTTTCTAAGTTAAAATTAAATTCGATTATCGATTTAACAAATTATGTCTAATGCTTTTCTAAAAGAAAAAAAAATGATTTAAAATTGTTTTGTTAGAGGAACCGTTACTACCTTCAAGTTCCAGTTTTCGCCGAAAGAGGCGCTGTAATCGATTTTTCGAAATGAGCAGTTGCACTGCACACCTGCTGTTTATTATTTTTCTTCACAAAAAGACGCGTATTTTATAGAATTAGTTATGGATAAAAAGAATTCCGCATGATGGTGAGTGTTTCTGTGTGGTTTAAACAAAATCTAGTGAACGGTTACATTCTCCTAACTGTTAAGGTACCCGTGATAAAAAGCAATAGGTAGTCATTTGAGCTTTCTTCGATATTATTCGAGATCCATTTTCATCCCCTATTTCGTAGTAGGGACGCATTTCATTTGACACGCATAAATTTAAAAAAAAATCAATTTCACTGTATTAGATGTTTCGTTTGATATTATTAGTCGATTTGGAGGTAATGTGATCGGAAAATCCGTTAAGGTAACCGAAATAACCGCCAAATAGGACCAGTAGAATTTCTGTTTTTTTATTTATCCTAATATGACGTCACCCCGCCATATCCCTACAACTCAATTTAAAGCAATTAATTACTTAAACAGTGGATTTAAATTTACATAAATGCCAAGGAAATTTTTATTTTTACATTAACCGTACTATTCGATTATTGATTTTCTTCAAGTTTTATGATATTTTTTATGTGCGTCTGGTTGAGGGCGTTTGCTTTAATAAAAAAAATCTTTGTTTTTAATTTCTCTTCATGGGATTAATGATATGAAATAAAGAAAAGAAATGAAAAGTGAAAAAGAAAGGGAAATTTTTTACACTCAAGGGAGTGAAGGAAATGAGGAAAAATTTTTGATTATGAAATGTGAATGTGTTAATTATTGAAATAATCAAATTATTAATATAATAATTTATTTGTAGTCCTTTTTAGCTTAAATCACCATTAAGCATTGTATTACATTATTTACCTTCCACTTTTAAATGAGGCTAGCAGTTCATTATTGCTTGATATTTTCTTGAAATGCTTACATTAGGTTGAAATTGAATATTAAAACAAATTCATTTAGTGGTATAAAATTAAAACAAATTTTAATGGATTCGGATAAATATAATGTGTTTTAAAATTGCAGGAATATTAGAATCAGTGCGTGCAAAAGGAAAAATATGAATTTCTCACCATTTGGGAGTCACTTTCCGACAACTATACCAACAATTCATCAGTTTGCAGCCAAATTTACTCATGATAGTACAAATGGAGTTTTGGGAAGTGGATCTCAAAATTTGAACGATGCTCAAAGATATCATTCGAGTCCAGGTCCTGCACATTTCGGCAATCAACACCATCCTCCTATAGGAATGCCTGTTAATATGGGTAAATACACTGGTAGAAATGAATCTCTAAATGCTCAGAGCAGTCAAATGTCAAACTTAAATGCTGCTAACAAGTTTAGCAACCATGTGATAAGCCAGAATAACCACCATTATTCCAGTAATAGTTCAATTCCAGTTTCTTTGCTTTATAATAATTCACAAAATTTAAACCATCAAAGCAATAGACCTCCAGCTAGTTCACCAAATGTACAACAACAGAGTGAACGTAGTAGTGGTCAAGCTGAAAAGAGATATGATTTACAACCTCAAGATTTATGTTCAGGAATTTTAAATGATAAGGATTTAAAATATTCAGACAGCAAGAATTTCAAAAAAGAAGACGACAAGGAGTGTAACGACAGACCACATTCTAATGAAACGGAATATAACAGCATGAGTCTGCACCATAGCCATCATCAGAATCAAATGCCTCCTAGTTGGCAAAGCTTGGCTGCTCCAGGTTCAACAGTAGCTGATTATCTGTCGCATTTACCAGCCAGTACACTACCATTAAGCTTACATCACTTTTTAAAATACTCTGCAGAGAATATAAAAAAAGGAAACGGAAAATTTAGCCATGTCAGGAATCACCGCAGGTAATCTTACCAATCAAGGTTTGTCAGGCAGTCAATCAGGTTCGGGCTTGTTGCCACCAGCCAAAAAGAAAAAAAAGAAGAAGCCAAAAGAAAAGAAACCCACGACCGAAACCCGGTGAGATTCGTTTGACCACAGCTTTAGACGGTTCCACTTTGTATTGTTGCCCCGAATGCCATATGGCTTACCCAGAAAAAGAAATGTTAGAACAGCATTTATTAGGTCACACTTTGGAAAGACGATTTGTTTGTGATATTTGTGGAGCAGGGTTAAAACGTAAAGATCACCTGACGAGACACAAACAAAGTCACAATCCCGAGAGACCGTTTGTCTGCTCAGTGTGTCTGAAAGCATTCAAACGGAAAGAACAGTTGACATTGCATTTCGTCATTCATTCCGGAGAGAAGAGACACGTGTGTCCGGAATGCGGGAAAGGTTTTTACAGGAAGGATCATTTGAGAAAACACACGAGGAGTCACATCGCGAGGAGGGTCAAAGCAGAGTTATCTCAACACGC
The DNA here is from genome assembly GCA_016920875.1 of Columbicola columbae. Taxonomy (NCBI): domain Eukaryota; kingdom Metazoa; phylum Arthropoda; class Insecta; order Psocodea; family Philopteridae; genus Columbicola; species Columbicola columbae. Next base: position 9,375,862 of record JADMLL010000001.1, on the reverse strand, counting down.
TCCCCAAACCCAACAGCACCCCGGTAGTTTAACCACCTCTCATCATTTACCCGTAGAAACTGCATTGCTTTCCTGAACCATAGCCAATGGGAATACCCTGGCCAATCAGGCTATTCCCAGTCTTTTCAATTTAGATATATCTGCTTTTGTTTCTGCAGCAAAGGATGCTTTTTGAAAGCTTTGACTTTTTATTTAAAAGAGAAAGAAACTTCATTTCGAGGTTAACGGCAAAGTGTGTGCACAAGGCTTCGTTTTTTATGTTTTCATTGTCATGTTGTTATTCATCATCTGTGATTTATGATTTCGAATGGGGGATGTGAAGTTAAATTCTCGTTTCTGACTCCTCAACAAATAAGTCCTCTAGTGATCAGGACAATGTACTTCACAGTTTGACAGAACTTGAGAACTTCCCCAATCCGCATTTTTGGTTTTTTGTAAAATCAATTTTACATAAATCGCAATTAAGGATGATCGATGAAGCAATTATTTTAAGTATTAGCATCGATTTAGACTTATGACACAGTTTGTAACAAGCATTTAAAAATTGATCTGAATGATAAGAAGGAAAACTATAAAGACCCGATTGTGATCTATTTTAAGTATTCAGCAATAATTAGAGCGAAATTTTTATTTCTTCATTCATTTTCTTTTAATTTAAAAATTTAAATTTAATTTAAATGACGTTTTTATTCCTAATCGAGAAGCAATGGAATCGAACCCCAGGGAAGAGATATGAAAATGAGATTATCGAATTTGTGTGACTTTGCTGTCAATTCTCGGAGTCAAACTAAGTGTTAAATGATTGATTGAATCAGTTTGACGAGTTATTGAAATAGTTCTGACGTACTATTTAGAAATAAATATTTTCTAATTGTAACATAAACTACAAAAAGGAAACAATAACTGTATAACGGTTTTTATGCAATAATTATTTATAGTTCTTACCAAAGTGAACGAGAAGTAAACTAAAACAGAAAATTTGAGTAAGGGATAAATAAATAGAAAAATGAAAAAAAGAAAAAAATTTTTTTTAAATTTATATTTTTTGTAATGTTTTGAAGACGTTTCACACGTAACAATTTAAAAATAATAAATTAAAAGAAAAAAGGGAAAAAAAGTACAATAAATTGTAAATTTAGTTAATTTATTGTAACGTCACGTCTTTTTCTATTCTTCCTTTTTCTTTTAATATTTATACATATTTAGGATATTTAAAATGTGTACAAAAAGTTGTGTGAATTATTAGTTGTGTGATAATTTGAGAAATATTATTACTATATATATATTATATATATTTAAGTGTAGTTGGATCAATCCAAGTTGATTTGGGTTTATCTGGGATTTGGTTTCTGTGGGTCGAAGAAGAAAAAAAAAAATGTCCGGTTTATGACAGGCGAGATAGGAAAAAAAAATTTTTTTTTTGAAAATGTAACTAAGCTCAGGTAGATTTTTATGACTATAATGGCTTAATAAAAAATTTTGGGGGAACCGTGACATTGGGTAACTCGTGTTCAAATTTCTAAAAATTGTGGTACATTTGATGCGGTCAGCCAATGAAATGGATTTCCCTTCTCGAATCTTCGTGGAAATTTTTAAATGCGAACTTGGTTCTCTTGTCGGGAATTCTTTTAACCGTCAGCCTTTTTCGAATTGTGAGCTCCAATTTGAGTACCTGAAATAAATTTACTTTCACGGGTTGTTTTGACTGCGTGAGAGGATGGACTTTAAGCTGAAATCTATTTAAAATATACTGAAAACTGATGTTTTTTGATGACTCTGTTGAAAATGTTTTTTTTTTTAGCCCCTTGTGGACATTTGTCGTCTAGTTTGATTTTTGGGGGTGAGGAAAAGCCTGGTTTTGGGGTCTGACGGAAAGAGATCTGAATGAAAAGTGATTTTTGGTTTTGTTATAACGTCCACAAAATGATTTTTGTTTGTAGTATTTATGAAAACCCATTTTGAGTTATAAATTTCGGTTTTTTATAATTTGTCTGTTGTATCCAAATCGTCTTGTCTTGAGTCAATTAATATTTAGCTGTAAACTCGCACGGATTCTTGGTAGAGAAACACTCGAGAACACTTTTAAGGGGATTAGGATGTTGTGGCTTGTGCTGTTTTTGGTTTTGGTTCTGGTTATGTTTTCGTGCGACTTTCCAGCCGGATGTTCTTATAAATCCTGGTGAATTTTATATTATGTTTGTATTATTCATATATCGTGTTCGATTTAATCGAAATATGCCTCAAAAGCTTTTCTTATTGATTATTATTATTATTATTGTTTTTTTTTAGAATTTATTTTACGAAAACTGAATTTTGTAATGGAGCCTCGAATGGAGTACAGTTAGAGAGTTGTTTCGATGTGTCTTGTTGTCCTCCATTTTGGGTCTTGTAATTATTGTAATGGATATTTGTGCCTCGATTTGAGTTTGTTTGTCTTTTTGCCTGTTTCAGATGAAGTTTGCTAGATGCTTGAAAGGTTTATGTTACTGAATTCTGGTCGATTGTGTTAAATGGGTTTCGAGTTCTCGGTCCTTTTCTAACCGACATCTTGAATCGTAGGTCTTGGGTTTTGGATTTTTTATTTTGGGTTTTGTTTCCTTTCGGGTGAACGGGTCAAATCGATAGTGAGACTCTTGTTTTGGGTTCTGTTCAACCTTTCAAAGATCCTTTGGTTCAGAACCCAAACCCAACTTACCGTAAAAGACTTCTGAGATATCTATGAACCTGTCACTAACCCATTTGGGTGGTGAGGTCAAACCAACTCAGGAAATAGGTAATATCGAGTTAGGAAAATTTTTAATTTTGAAATCAATCAATTAACCGATTTTAGTTTAGAATCCAACTCAAGACACCCTGTAAGAACTCTTGACTTAGTGGGGGATGACCAAATGACTCAGGTTCTGCTATCAAATTAGGTCTTTTGCCCATTGGGTCGAGCTAAGAGATGTGCCGTTTTTGGGAGTCGTGGAAAATTTTCGTTTCGATATCAGCCGGTTAGTAGCAGGCGCAAAGTTGCCTTTATGAATAGATTAATCAAACTATTTGCTAATTTTTGCCTTTTTGGAACCTCGGAATTATTTTTCAGGGTTTCTTTCAAAACTGTATATTTCAAAAAGAAGTCAAATCGAGGCTCAGATATTTATTACCAATCTCTGTCCAGAGAAGCGATAATAAAAATAAATGAAAATTGTATTTTCTTTTCTTTTATTGAATTCTATTTATTGATAAATAATAATAATTTGTTTTATCATTCTATTAAGTATTTATTACACCAAAGCTTGGAAGAACTTCTCCTTTTCCATTTTTTTCACGGGGGAAATGCAAAGTGGAAAAAGAAGTTCTCATTAGTTAATAGCCACCAAAATGTACAAATGTTTACATTAGTGTTTAGATTAAGTTAACTATTGTAATTCTATGTTATGACGTAAGCGAAAGGTTTTTCTTAGTGTAAAAAAGGAACATCGAAGTGAGATTTGTGTTGTGAGGTGTTCTGATTGTGAGACGAGTCGCGGGCTATTTCCGACGTTTTGTTTTCAAGACATTTTGCATAAACACTTCATCGGATTTCTTACGTAATACGTCCAAGCTCTCATTAGTCACGCTAGAATAGGTACATAGGCTTTGTTTTATCAAAACGGGTTTCGGTTGGTCAATTTTTGTCAAGAACCTTTCCCCTCTCGCCTTCGACGTTGTCTAAAACCTGTCAAGTACAAAATCCTTTCTGACTAAGACTCACGAGGCCTTTCTGATTTAAAGCAATCATAGGCTCAGGATGTAAGTGGGGGGGTTTGAAAAATTGACCCGAAACCTGGGATTCAAAATCCTTGTGACACCACTTCTTGTGGTTTCTTAGAACCACGCAATCAGATGGATCCCGTAAACAGAGTGCGCGATGGATCGTCTGGGCTAATGAAACACCTTTCAGACACCTCAGCTTATCATTGGGTCGTTAGACCTTTGAATCAATTCGGTATAAACATCACAAATTTGACGTTAAATATTATAATATAAATAAGTAATTGTAATATACTTAACATATTGTGCGTTGTGTGACATGTCATGTATAGCATTTTGTGAAATAGTATTTGGAGTACAGAGAGACGATTAAGTGTAACCTGGGACAGGGAACACATGTAGTATGGAGTCTCGTATGTTGCTTGAGAATCTCGAATCAGCACCTTTTATGACTTGTCATTTAAATGAATAAGAGCTAGTCATTTTGTAATCAATTAATTTATTCAGGGACTGAAACACAAAAATTAAATAAAAATTTAAAACAATCAGAGGAAAATGTAAAAAAAAATTAATTCAGGTTGTGCTTGTGTGTTTTCCCGGTTAAAGTCACTTGTACTCAGTTTTTTTGTATTTAAGAAAATTTTTTTTCTAAGAAACAAAACTTTTTTTTGTTTGTGTTAACTGACATATAGAGTTATAGTAAGCTTTCTAAAAGTGCAAATCAAACTGGTTTTCTTGCTTTCATTCTCTTTTGAAGATGCAAAATAAATGAGAAATTCATGCATCACTAGTTTTTCATTTGAAACCACCAAACTTTTTTGTTTTGCGATATCAATGTAGATGTTTACTGATTTAAGTTATGTAAATACAATATTTAATAAATAATATAAATGTGTTTTTATTTCATTTATCCTGATTCGTCCTGATTATTTAGTTGTGTGGGGGCTGATGATGAATTTAAAATGGTTCTGGGTGTTACTTTTAAGAGTAGTTAGACTTAGGGTGAGGAAGTGAGGATTATTATCAAGTGTTTGGGTATCGGGTGGTGGTTTGGGCATTGAATACTCAAGATTCACATGAGATTTATCTTCTACTCACCAGTTCTTGGGGCTATTTAATCTGTTTTCTATATAAAGGTTAGTGTCTTTGTAATAGTGTACAGTAGTGCTTTCCTACTCTCTCCCTGTTGATCCTTGAACCCATGTGGAGCTATAAGATCCGGCTATGGGGATCCTCGGTTAGTTTCGAATTTAGAGATCCTTGGAAGTCTTGGTAGTCAAACTGCGGTCCACCAGGCTCTACTGAGTGGCCCAGTGGCAACTTGTGAGGTCGATTGCTTATTGTTAAGTTTGTTTAGTTCAGGTACAGCTTAACTGGACTCAGTAATGATAAAATTGGGGATAGTTAATTTTATTAGGGCCAGAAAATTCAGTCATCAAAAATTTAGTTTTGTAAGAAGAACTGGACAGGCAGTTAGCGATGTGCTCTTGCATAACGATGTAAGGTGGCTAAACACATAAACAGAGGAAAATGATATAAAAAGGCTTTTCTGAAAACTTCCAACCAAACGTCTGGTTAAAACGATAGTATAAAAGCTTCTTTTTATATATATAAATCGTGTGGCCCAGTCGCAATGGTCACAACGGAAATCTGGCCCGGGAAGAAAACAGCTTGAGTACCAAGGGTTTAAAGCTAAAACCCTCCGACTAGTAGTCAACTCTTCTTGGTATGTTTCGGATTCACTCATGAGGATCATCTGATTCCGTCGGTAAAAGAGGAAATTAAAAGATTTTCCCTCAAATACTTGTCCAGAATAGTGAACCATCCCAAATTCCTGCGCAACAATCCTTAACGAATATAATGACCGACGTCGATTAAAACGACACAGACCACTCGACTCCACAACACTCAACACTGAGGTCTTTTATTTTACTTTCCTTCCTTCCTTCTCCTATAATAATTTTATTATCATAACATCATCAGTAACATTAGTATTACTATACTCTTTCCTGTCCCTCTCCACCCTACTCATCTTCCTCAACCTTATCTTTGTCACAGGTTGGAGGCTAGGGTAACTTAAAGCACTGCCTCCGTTTATATTATACCGTAACATAAATAAGAAAATAAAACAAACAGGCCTAAGTAAATGATATATAAACTTACCACTGTATCACCACCAATGCAACAAAGCACAACTTAAACCACAACTCACTCGCCATAACTGATGTCATCAGGAGTAGAATATGGCCTGACGTTTTCTCCCTGTCTGACTATATGGAGACTAAACATAGGGCTTTTGTAAGAAACACTTCCTATTCAATTTCGTCTTGGTTTCCCATATTCTTTATGTTTCAATTATGCGATTTACAAGTTGACATAAGTCATCGAGACCATCCGAGCTGTTATACCGTTTGGTAATGATTAAGAACAGTTAAGGCTGGAATTCTTTTTTTGGACTTAAGGCCGGAGATGTGATTGTTTATGTGGAATTACCGCTGCGATAAACTGCACCAACTGTTTATGTCATAAATTGTGTTACCATCTTTGGTTCTGTGGCGTATCTCCGAAGACGGTAACAACCTACGTCCTGTTTTTTCTTCCGTCAGCTTTTGGGGTCTGAACATTGGTGTGTTCCCGCCAAACCATAAACCCTTATATCCTACCAACAACTTATAGCCTCTTCCTCGGGGAGGGTTACTCGTTTTTATTGCGTATATGTGGGGTATAGTTCTGGTCCCTGGTAGTATAGTATTTGTTGCGTGCGCGGTTGCTGGTTCTCGATCCCAGCAGTGAGTATTAAGATGACCAGAATTTTTGCGAAATAGTGAAATAAGGACGCTTACCTGCGTTCGTCCCTGACATGGTTTGGCAGTTGAAAGGAGGAAAGGATAGGTTGAGAAAGGATCCTTGAGCAGCTTACCCTTATCAGGACTCCGTCAGTAGAAATGATTGTGTACTTATTCGGGTACTTGCACTGAGCAAAAGTCACGAGACTGTGAATACGGCTACCTGAGACTGCGAATGATTGAGGAAGACTGTATGTCACTGCGAAAAACTGAGAATGCACTACGAAAGACGGTATGAGACTGTTCAACACTGAGAGTGGACTATCAATAACTCAGACTGAACTGCTAGACAACCTCGAACCTGTCAGCCTTCCGCTCACACGGCGAACGTTATTACAAATTTACTCGGCTCCACCTTCTTCCGGCGCTTATTTCCCAAATTGGCGCCAACAGTATTACCTTGACTAGAAATTTCCTTACCAACTCTTTCTACTAAGAATGCTCCAAAAACTAAATTCAGCTATCAGAATTATAAATAAATTTTCCCTCCTTCTTCATCCTAAAACCTTCCTCACCCACTACCCTGACTAACGCCTCTTCCTACTTTCCTTTTTCCCTATCCCCTTACTTCCTACTAGCTTCCTCTACCTCTCCAACTTATGGTCAAACCCAAAATCACTCTCAGCTGTATCCGCTCCTGGAACTAAGACGTTGGTCTGTTTCCCAGTCACAATCCCCCTCAAACTAGACCAACTACAAGGTGTCTCGTACTTAGATAATTAGCAGGGATTTAAAAAGTTTTAATTCTGTTTCTCCAGCCTTGGAGGACATGTGGGAGGACGTTCGACCTTTCAGCTATCACTTCACTGATCGGACGCTTTGATCACTCAACCACAGTAGAGACCAATTCAAAATATAAAAAACAAAAATAATTTTTAAAATTCTATATTTTTTTCATGTTAAAACATTAGATATTCATATCGTTAGTTCTCCGTTAGAGTTTTTATTTGGTTCGAAATGCTAACACTGTATACAATTATAAAAATCTAGGATGGGAATTTTTATAAATAAAACACTTTTAAGAAATCTAAGTCTAACGTAAAAAGTCCATTACAATTCCTATTTTTATTTCACGTACAAAACACCAAAACGTTTTTATGCAGGCTTGGAAAATGGTCCCCAATCCGAAATTTAAAAACCGAAAAGAGAAAGACGGCAGAGAACCGCTTTCTCACCACTTTCCAAACCAAAATCCTAACCACTTTCAAGAAATATGGGAATGCAGTAGTTGAGACGACCAAAACAAAATCCTAAAACTAACTAAATAAATCCATTAAAAAATTAATAATTCATTTAAACAACACGATTGTCAACTAAACTGGTTGTGATTTTGATGTTCGGTCAGACTGTCTTATGATTAACCGTCGACTTGAACTTTCGAGAATCCAACGAGGTAGTAGTCAGCTTGATAACAGAGGATCAAGTAGTCAAGAGTGCGTTACATATTCGAACCTGCCGAGTTCGAAATTTTAAAAAGTCTCACCCCCCGATGTGGTAGTTTAGTTTCGGTCACTATATACGAACTTATTAACATAACTAACTCAGTCAACGAAATAATATTAACAAATAACATTTCATTCCGACTATCTACACTCCAGATAAAATATTAAGTACAGTGAGGAACCCAAATCGAACTTAGCTTCTCTCGAACCGACTAGCAAACCCAGATCCTCAAACATCCCCTGTCTAGTTGCATGATTAGAAACAATTCAAAACCGAATAACAAATCGATAATGCGTACAGAATCTTTGAAGGGAGTGTGTTCGATGACTATTAACACTATGACATCCGCTGGCCCCATTGTGGGGTCATACCAACCGTTGAACGACCCCACAGTGGTGTCTGGTGTCCACACTACTGTCTGAGCGCCGGTGACGTCACATTCGGTTATTATTGCGCATCCGTCGCTGGTGATCTTATGGTTATTTACACATGTAAACGATTACCACTGAAGTTCATATGTCGTGAATTTAAAATATTGGTGCTCAGGCAGTATGAGAGTCAGATCCACCAGCACCGAAACAAGAAAATTTACGTGGGACTTGTGGACGTCATAGTGTTAAGCTGAACACAAGTAAGAAACCCAATTTCGACTGAAAATGGGTTATGTAGTACAGTCAAAACTTACTTTCTGGTTTGATAACAAACAAAATGAAGCAAAAGAATATTTCAAGTTCGAGCATGAAATAAATGAACTAATTAACATTTTAAAAGTTAATTAAAAAAAAGGAGAAGTCTAAATTTTATTCTTAAAAGCTTTTTGGAATCCAGATAAATTATTTAGACTTAGAGCAAGGGAAACAAATCCTAGTGAAAAATAATTATCTATTAATATTCAAAAAAGCAAAATGTTCTCCTTCATTCCCATTTTCTTAAAAATTGTTGTCTCATTAAAAACCGTTAAAAGTGATTTTCTTCAATTCCGCGAGAAGAAACAATTAAAAAAAAAATTTTTTTCTTCACATCGACAGTAAGAAACTGTCATCAGCGGAGACTATGCTCCACTCCAACCGTAAACACTTTAAAAATTCAGATCTTTTCTTTCTACGAACGTCTACGAAATAATAATAATAATTATTATAATAACTGTACAAAATAATTTAATCTAGGTTCAGCCCTTGTCTCTTTTCCTCCTCTAGCATGGCATCTAATTCGTCAGTCAAATTCGCCAGCATGTTTCCAATATCGGACAATACATCAGCGGGTTCTTGTCCTTGTTCGCCAGTCCTTCTCGTCTCCTCCGTCGCGTACTCGTTTGACTGACACCTTGTTCTTTGCTTAATCGTGCCGGCGTTTTCGTTGGCAAACGGAAGCGAATCCGATTCAGTGCTTGAACTTGACTGAAAGACAAAGACGAACGCTGTCTTTTAGAAAACTGTTCTACACGCGCGACCTGTGTCGACTCGGTTTAAATTGGTTACCTTAAAACTAGCATCGGATCCGTTTCTGACTTGTTGCGCTAACGCTGCTATCAGCTTCTGCTCGTCTTCCTCTTCCGCTTTCTCATTCCTCCAGCTTAAATGTAATGTTTCCAGTTGACTACTTAACTCGGACGAAGGCGAGGGAGAACTATAGTTTGGTAATGGAACCGAGGAATGTGTGTGAAGTTCTACCACCGTTGTTTGTTGAATCATTCCGTTATCTTTGGATGAACTGCAGTCTAAAAAACCAAGAGACCCAACTAAACACACTGCCAGAGGTTTTATAACCTATACAGAGCGATATAAACGAATACATATACTCACCTATTGAGGTTTGAAGATCAGAGGAATGGGAACTTTGTCGCTTTGGAGGTGACGGGGGACGTCTCCTCATGGCAGGACTGTTGTGGAGGATTACGGGGCCACCGTGCATCAACCCAGGATTGCTTTCCGACACCGAATACCGATATTTGTAGTCGTATATTCCGCTGATGGGGGGCATTGACGGAGGAACTGTACATTTCTCTTGTAAATCTCCGGATGGATCGCTCTGAATCAAATCCGCGTCTTTCAGAGGTTCTACGCAACAGAAACCAAACCAAAATTACCCACCGCCTTCCAGAGACACTCATCTAAATCCCTACAAACAAATCCACCTGTCGTACCTGGACTAAATTCTTTCATATCATATATATTATAAGAAGGCTTGTCGAAATAATGCGAATTTATACTCCTTGTCGCAGGTATTTTAGCAACTGGCCTCGGTCTGACCAACCCACGGGGTCTCGGAAGAGTTCCTCCACCCTGTAACAATTCCTGTATTAGCTAAGTTCAAACCTAAGACATCACTCCCAAAACATAATACAACAAGACCATGACAACTCTGCAGAACTTACGATCTGTTCAATTTCGTAGGTTCAACATCAGGAAAGATTTAACGAAACACTACAAAACTACAATTATACGCCTAAGCTGTGTAGGAGAGTCGACTCAAACTCATGAAAGTAATGTTTACAATATTTCTATGGTGGAAATCGATTCAGAATTATTTTTTTGGGTGAAAGAAACACAACAAATCCGCTGAGTCAAATTGACTCACTTCTGTATATATGCGTTTTCAGTATCCCTAAAGACAAAACTATATACATTATACACTGGGTTGTTACACGGGGTCATATTTTTGCGAGAAACCGACGTTTCGTCAAGTTGAATGGCTGCTGACGACGTCAGCAGCCATTCAACTTGACGAAACGTCGGTTTCTCGCAAAAATATGACCCCGTGTAACAACCCAGTGTCTGATTGACAAGCGCCGCAGAAGCACCCTCTGTAGCATCCCTACACACAGTCCTATCTTCTTATTCAGCTGGCTACTTTTAATACTCCCCCATTTCAAAAGTACTGCACAGTTTTATTAATAAATTCGTTTAGACTAACTTCAGATATACCCCCCTTTCGATGGTTTTGAGTCGACTCGACTCTCTACTCTCTAAAAGGTTGTAGAGGACTCAACAAGGATTCACTTAAAGAACTACGATAACGACTACGATGTACCTCATGCAAGGCCACCATGGCTTCATTCGTCGGTGTTATATCTCCATCTTCGTAGGACCGTCTCCATCCTCCGCATTGTAATTGTAAATTATTACCGTTATTCATATTAATATTATTATAGTAAAAAGTGCCTGTATTTTCGGGGCTGAAAGTGTGGTGAGTCCCTGTGCGTTCACCGTCTTCTAAGCTCTCTAATGATTTCCCTCTACCTCCGCGTATCTACAAAAACAAAATTTCAATTACAACTTTCTAGCAAATCGAAACCAAAACCAAACCAAACATCTCTCCTACAAAACTCCTTATCAGAATTCAACGCGACATTTAATTTTAAGGTAACCAAATACATAAATAAAAAACGGGTCAAAAGAATATTGGTCCAAAGCTAAAGCGCGAGCGATATAATTTAATAAACAAAAACCAAATCAAAACGAAAGAGGAACGAACGATGATGACAACACCAACAAGGAGTTGAGAAGCGGACTTACCTTAATCGGCACGATATCCGGACAATAAGGCGATGAATATCCTAAAAGCTGCCGCGTTGAGTCCAAATCCCAGGGATGATGGTAGGACCTCGACATCGAGTGGTGATATGAGAGTTCAATACTTCCTGGACTTGGCGTGTGAAGCTCGGCCTAACGTGACACATATTACATGCAACTACTTTATTGTTGTGATGTACCAGTGAAACATTTATTTTATTTTTATTTTTTAATAACAAATCTTGAAAGAATTGGGACGGGAAAGGGTGGGCAAATTGGGTAAAACATTATGTGGACTGGAAAGTAATATCGCATATATGTTACGGTAAAAGTGATTAATCGACCGAATATGGGATTCCCGGCGATTTCTCCTGACTACCAACTAAGCTTGGTAAATGTGACAAATTACTGAATATTTATCACATTTACCGGCTAGTTCATAAAACCTCCAATTCGTATAGGCGAATTTAATAAAAAATGTTTTCTCCTCTTCTTTTAAGAAATACAGCACAGCTGCTAGAATTCCTTGCCTTTTGCTTCAATAAATATGACAAATTAATGAACATTCATCACATTTACCAATCTTGGTTGGCGACTATGAATAATCGTCGGAAATCATGTATATTCGCCTGATTTATCAAATTTACGATATATATGGTGTAAAGCACAGAACCGATAACATTTCCCGGTCCACTTAATAGTTGGTATGGGCAACGGTACAACTACATTGTCCCTCATTAAATCCATACCCAAACTGGTGACAGTGACGATCGTGTCAATAACAAAATGCTGAGTAAAAGAAAACGTTACCAAGAACGACAGCGGGAGCAAAAGAGAAAGAATACGAACGACTTATACACTCGCACAATGACACACTAACTGAACACGTCGCTCACTTCTGGTGAAAACTACAGCTGAGATACCTAAAGAGCCACTGTAGATGAAGCCACTCTTGCCCGTGGAGAAAGAAATGGCGACGATATTCTACTAATTGTAAAGGAGATAGCGTAATTGTTTTGATTAGAACCGATGTTCATCAGTTTCCGCAAGTGCTTTTAAACACTATAACGCGTTCTACGACAATATATATTCTAATACTTTTATAAAACCTCAAACATTAACACGAAATCATTCTTTCCATATAAGATAGACCTGAAAAGCTTTTCGAAAACCTATCAGCGATTCGCCTTACACCCAGTTCCTCTAATTCCAACCCAACCCTCTCTCCCAAAACCTAGGACGAAGGCAAGGACTAGCATTTAGGTATAAGGGACAAGGATTTCCAAAACCATGACGGAAGTGAAACAGTAAGAAAGGAATTTACAGGAGACATCAAACCACATAAAAATAATTTTTCAAAAAGTTCGGTTAATCAGTAAACCTGAATCGTATTTATGGTGAATACTAAACCAATTGGTACATCACTAATCGAACGATGCAATGAAGAAGGCATTGGGGGAAACAAAAGAAACGAAGCGTGACAAAATTCTAAGGTAAATAAAAAAAGGTTTTAAAAAATGCATCGTAATCGAAAATAAATAAATAAATAAATAAAAAGAAAAATGAATGAATAAATGCAATAAACAAAAGCCGGAAAGGCGAGTTTTCATGAGTCAATGTTTAAACAATTTCTCATTAATATTGGAAAAAATTTCCTTCCAAGAAATTTGCAAAATTTCAATTCAATGTAATCCAAATCCAAATTTTAAATTCATTCAAGTTTACATGTTCAGAATGGTACCAGGAAAACATGGTCGAGTAGGCTATCGCCCCCTTCGGGTCTATAACCAGGTTCTCTAAACCGTTTCAAACTGACCTTTGGCAGTCGTCCATTTAGACCGAAACTTATTCGTAGCTTTTGAGATGGATTCCCGGTTTGGTCGTGACGTATTGTTACAGTTTGCTGACGCGCGATTATAAATCAGACACTAGAAATAAGGCTCATTCCTTACGAAAAGTCCTAACTCAAACTTGGGGCAGTTATAAACTGAACCATTTTGAGTTTACTTCCAAAAAGGAAAAAAATTTTCTTCCCATAACTATCCCCCAAAGTTCAAATTCCACAAATCAAAAAAATTCTTCAAAGTGTCCTCCACTTACTCTCAATCAAAATATTTCATTTTACAATATTAGTATTACCGCCAAAGTGTACCGTAAAAGCTAATCTGCAAATTATCTAGGACAGTGGTCAGCTAACTCGTCATCTAATGGAGCCAAATATAAACCATACAAATTTGAAATTTATTCAGAGGCATTTTATACTTATACTATATAGTTTTATAACTTATTTAAGAGCTATCTTTTTATTAGAAGTTGCGTTTAGCACACAAATCCTTTCCTTTTGTCCTGGACGTAAGTCAAGGCGCTCTTTCACAGCTGCCCTTAGCTCCAAATAATTTTCTCGAGAATGCCTTTCTTAAATACTGTATCTCCTAGCTCAACTAACAGTACACTAGATACAGCTTGGTATCATTCTTATATAAAGATAATACAGTGGAACCTCCCATAACGAGTGCCAAATTTGCATAAAGAGCAACATGAATTGCAACAAAAATGTCTCTCGAGGAGAGCAATTTTTGGCATAATAAACGACACGTACACGGGGAATCCCCCGACAGTTTTTTTTCGCCCTGGAGCACATTATCCTATTATACATTATTTTATAAGGAAAAAATTGTTTCGCATAACGAGTAAAACTCCGGAACGAATTAAACTCATTATGAGAGTACCACTGTAGTTAGTTGATAAATAATATTCCGGACAGGCACTAAACATTTCGTGGAAGAGCCACAGCCAAAGAGTACTTACTACGTACTTTGCTGACCTTTGACCTAGACTGAACCGGTAAAGTGTCAAAAATCCTTTTAGTTCTCAAATTATTAACAACTAGATAATCTGCATCTCACCTACTAGGAACCCATCAAAGTGAAAATTATATCCTTGTTGAGACCACTTTTGTATATCCTTAAACTAACACTACAGAATTTATTTATTTCTTCGTTAATGTCTAAAACAGAGGTTCCCAAACATTTTTGTGTCGTAGAGCCCCTGCCATGTTTTTTGGTTTTGGGTAGACCCCCTATTTACCTGATTTTTGTAAATTTCTCACTGTAGTCAAGCAAATTATTGACTTCGTAGGTATTTTTATAAATAATGTGTATGTCTTTATATTATAAGATAGTATAATGTAAGTAAATAGGTACTATCAGTATGCTGAGATCTACTATCGTGGGCCCCCATTTCCATTTCGTGGACTCCAAAATTTTTTTCGCTGATGTAGACCCCTTATAGGTTGTCATAGACCCTTGGGGGTCGATACAGACCACTTTGGGAATCACTAAAGAAACAAGTTTGAACTAGAAAATGAGAGAAACAAACTTTTGAACCTTATCCGTACAATAATCTTTGAGATACAAATTATTTAGGTTAAACGCGGAAAAGCCCTGATTCCGCCATTTTACCGGAGCAGATCAATTACTCACGAGATTAATAAGAGAATTTGCACATTAACGACTTTCGAACTCAAGCGGTAGCATCAATATACTATAAAAAAAAAGTCTAACAACTATTTCAGACCAAATTCCCCATCCCATATAATAAAAAGTTGGAGGAATCAAATTCCCCCTTGACACTTGAATCGAATCTAGTATTAGTAGCACGATTATCCGAATCCAATTTCAAAGTCTACAAAGCGGTGGAAAAGTCAACGACTTTGAAAACACTCTGCACTTTTCTAATTCTCATTTTATTTCCCTGTCTTATTTGGTAAGGAAACGTAAAATATTATCATAGATATAGAAATGATTAACCGATGAATAATTTTAACTGATTGCACAGCGAATCCTTGACTCGCGCCATAAAAATCCGTTACAGAAAGGTTTCCTTCAAAACGCTTTTTTATGTTTTTGCCTTTTTATGGAACAAATCCTTTCTCGCGATAAATTGTCTCGAAACCGTAAATAGATAATATTGGACACGATGACTGCGAATCTTTCGGGGTGAATACCCATTTGACCAAGTTTTCCTATTTTACGATTTGATTTTAAATTTACGACTGACAATTTTATCATCTCCGCCTATAGGCAGACCGTTTCGAGAGAATAAATTTTAATTTTCTCTTCTTCAGAAAACCCTCAATCTCGTCTTTCCAGGGATCAGGGTGGGGGTAGTACAGACTGGACCTATCAAAAACACTTAAGGTTCAAGACCATAATCACGAGGAGAAACTTTTATTGTAGCTTTATGACATAAAAATTTTTTTTTTACTTTCTTTTCTAAAAGGGAAAAGGGGGGCACTTAACTAAGAAAGCTAAGAGAAGCAGGGTTTCAAAAAAAAAAGGAAATAAACACACTAAACACTTATAGAGTAACAGGTGAAGAGAATGTGGAGGAACCATCTGGAAGCGAGTGCTTACCTGCGTCACAAGAGTGTGAGAACCTAAATGAGAAAATATTTTTCCCGCACGAATGTCCTTTACTCGCTTTATTGCTAATAAAAGTCGCTTTTGATGACCTAACTTAACAACCCCAGCTTCTTCAAGATCTTCCCAAGCCAACTGCGTCACGTCTTCGACAGATTGATACCCTTGCTGCCTGAACGTCGCTATGTATTCTTCCAGCCTAAGTAGCGTTAACCATTCTTCCATGGATCCCTGGAAATGTGAATAAAAAAAAAGTGAAAATTTGGTAAGTTTCAGGGCGGGAATATTAAATTGAAACAAATTTCTGCAACAAAGTCCTTCTGGAGGTGGGGAAGAAGCCATTTAAAAAAGCTTTTCCACACACACACACATCACCTTCGAAGGAGTACCACCTCTTGGACGTTAAAACAAACAAGGGATTCAGAACGTTTGAAATTCTTTGTTATTGGATAAGTAATAAAACGGAGAAACGATTCCAAGAACTATATCCTAAATGTTACTCATTATTGTTAAACAAAACTCGAACGTTAAGCACGTTTTTGAAAATTCTTGTTTAAGTGGAGCTTTTCAAAAAGTGGGAATAATAACTCGAGGTCGGATCATGTTTTCACGAGCAATGTCAGAAATAGAAACGTTTCCACTCCGACCGTGCCCACAGATATCTGTTAACTCTTTAACAAATTCTAATTTCAAGGTATGAAAAAGTGTTCGCACGTAATCGCACGTGTTTTGTAAACGTTTCGAATCAATGCTTACGGGTATGTATTCCGGAAGTCCATCGGATATGTTCAGTTGCGCTATTTCGGCTTTAAGCTTCTTCCTGTGATTTGGTTTCTTTATACCGATCGCCGTTAGATCTTCTGGAGTCATTTTTGATATCGTCGGCATGTCGTAACCAGCTGATACGAACAAAGTAAAATATTCTTCGAAGTGAAGATCCTGAAGCCAGGCATGGATCACGTCCTGGTCCTGAAAAACAAAACAAACATAAACCTCTGTTCACTAACTTTTGATGAAAGAGGCATTAGTCAGGCTTGAAGAAAGGATGTGAGGTCAGAGGTGAGAAAACAGGGCCGAAGTGAATCATAAAGGAGGGAGAAAAAGGTTTGGACTCAATGAATTGGTGAAGGCCCTGAATGAAATACTGGGAGTGACTAAATCCTAAAAGACCATGGAAAGTTGAGAAGCTATGACCTGTAAAGCCACGACTGTTCGCTACACACCTCGTTTTGGGGTAAATAACATCTACAAAAATACACGCCGACGCAAAATTTTATTTCGGGAATAACACAAGTTTATCAACAATCAAGCGCGTGTCGAAAGGGAAATTTCCTACGAGAACAAATACCCGAGACAGTACACCGTTCTTGAATATATGGCCTATTTGTCAGTACAAAAAGACTTAATGAAGAATGATATCGGAGGTAAGGAGGGGCAGTGAGAACGGTGTTTGCAACTCCTTGATTTAAACGATCAAACATCGCCCACTTGTCAAAGTGCATTCGAAAAGGTCTCGGTACAGACACTTCAAATTAAACCATTATCCATGTAAAAAGGTGAGAAAGTGTGGGCGAATTCAGACGCCAATAGGTCCTTCTCATTTCAAAGCCCGCTCTCCGCGATTTTATTTATATAATTTGATTCAAACGATAAAGACAAACACCATTTTATAATCATCGTCTATACAGTAACTTGTAATAAAACCTTGTTTCACAATAGCCGCAGTCGTTACCCAGACACCCTCTTATTACTTACGACTTCTTATTTTAATAGTCTTTTTCGGATATTACATTTCGTTTCAACTCGGCTCTTTCCAACCTCTTCTTCCAACTGTAAATCATTCTAGTACGGTTGTAAAAAGGGAAAACCTGAACGAACTGTAACCATCATGTTTAGTCGATTACCTTTCAAACAGAATTTCCTTTTCCTTTTGTGCGTTCGACTTCACAAACCCAGTCTTTGAGCTTTAATTAACAAGATGCTTATTTTAGAAAGGAATTATACGAATCGGAAGTAAATTCCTTTGAGAAGAAATGAAGGATTATGGATTATAGTCCACTAGATTAAACGCTTTCAAAGACTAAGGTTTTCGAAGAGTAAACATACAACCTTTCTCTTTAAAGAGTCATTCCGCCACTATCATTTCAAAGGTTTATTTAAGTCTTGGTTCTTTCGTTTAAATTTTCCCTTCTAGCTCAGATATTTCAAGAAGAAAACCAAACTTACGGGAACTCCCTGTTGAATAAGTCTTTCGACTCTGGCACCAGGTCCTCCGTGTTCCGACGAAACGATACTAGAGCTCGATATCGAACATCTCGGACTGGAGCTCAAAGTTGAGCCAGGCGCTCTCGAACCCAAAAGGTGAGATCCAGAAGCACGGCCTGAATCCAAGCTAGCAGTGCTATGACGAGAACCGGAACCGGAACCGGATCCTGACCCTGATGATCCAGGACTATCCCCTGCCGGGGCTCTAAAAAAAAACAAAACAAAAGCGAATGAAGTCACGTTTTCAAAGTCCCCAAGGAAAAGTTCCAGTTTCGTGAACACATTTCGACGATTTATGTACTTCGCATTTCATAAACGAATCTTAATTATCCAAACCAAATCGTACTGTTCTAGTAAACGGCATCACAAAAACAGGAAAAAGAGACAAG
Source organism: Columbicola columbae (assembly GCA_016920875.1). Taxonomy (NCBI): domain Eukaryota; kingdom Metazoa; phylum Arthropoda; class Insecta; order Psocodea; family Philopteridae; genus Columbicola; species Columbicola columbae. The sequence goes on along the minus strand of JADMLL010000001.1, from coordinate 9,357,251 downwards.
AAATGCTCCAAAATAGTATCTAACCAATCAGACCAATTTTGTGTAATTCTAGATTTTAATTTAATTATCGACGGCTAAGGTTTAGATTCATTAAGTATATATATAGACCGCTTGTATAAGTGACATGTTCTTGCTTTTACTGAAAACCATACCAACTAAGAAAGGACAAATTTGGCGCTTACCTGGGTCAAGTCAATTCCTTGATCTTCCTGTAAGCTTTGCTGATGATGATAGTAAATGCCCTTTCCAGGGAAGGTGAAAGATTGATAGTTAAACTGTCCTCCAGGACCGGGGGATTTGCCAGAAACTCCATAGATGTCGCTTCGATCGCTTATATCTGTCAAACAAATCCAAATCAATTAACTAAATCAAAGTTGGAGAAAATTTGAAAGAAGTGCTCGAAATTATTTTTACTTTTCAAAAGGTCACAAAGAAAATTATAAACAACATTCGAAAGAAAACCCTTCCGCCTTCCTGTATTCCAACTTTCTGCCATTTAAACTTTAGAAATTTATTCAAAAATTTAATATATACGCGGTTTATGAAAATCTTATAAAAGAATTGTTTAGTTTATTCTCATCCGACCTCTGATTTACTTTTCATTCTTCTCGTTTCGCGAGTTTCTAATACAATTACCATCGATCTCAAATTAGCATGAATTCATTCTTCATTATAAATAACCCCCGGTTTTTGAGCTATGAAACAACTCCACGAGAATCTTACTAATATCCTCTCCATTTTATCCGCTCTCATATTTTTCTTCTCTAAACAACATTTCTCAGTAAGCAGTTGTTCGTGTCGTGCAACCCTCGAGTTAAGCTTTCACAGTTGCCAAGCCTGGGTTAAACCGGCATCAATCTAAAAGCCACACCCAGACTTCTTAAAAGGGTGCGCGCTTCTTATCCACACTTCCATCCTCGGGGGAAACAAGAAACAAGAAACGCCATTTGTATGTTAAAATTTACTTTTAAAAAAGCACTCACTTGATTGAGCATCAGGCGGCGGCAGAGGCATGAATCCATCGTCACTGGAGGCATAACCAGCAGAGCCGAAAGAGCTTCCAGAATGGCGGAAAACGTCGGGGACAGCCGGCGGAGCCACCTTTTTGGCCATTGGCGTAACCTTTGAGGGCCGGCTCATACCCCCCACTGAAAACATAAAAATTTATATAATTAGTTTCTCATTTCATAAATTTTAAAAATTTACAATATTTCATTAGTATACATAAAAAAAATTGAGGCGGATTAAACGCGCGATACTTTTCAAACGAAAGAGATCACAACAGCAGTTAGTTTACTATAGGAAACACCGTGCAAAGTTCAGGTTCGATAATAAATTAAACAAATAAAAAATGATCTTCAGACTCATGAGTCAAGTTATGTCAATTTAGCCTAACACTGGTTCGGAAGTTCTCCGCATCAAAGAATTAAAAAAAAAAAAAAAGTCTACGCTCCTCAACTTAATCAGCGTTTGCATTCATTACAATATATCTATATCACACACATATATAACGATAATATCAAACACTTAAAACAAGATTCGGATTTCATTATAATCCGTGAAAGCATAAATATTTATAGTTATTTTCGATGACCATTGAACAAACAGAAGGAGTGGTTGGGTCAAATTCAATCGACAAAGTGGGTGCTTAAAAAAATACAACCAAAACTTCATTTGGAATATCTGTTCAAAAACAAAAGTTTCTTTTCACTCGAAAAAAGGTTTTCGAATCACGTTTCTATTAATATCTCCAAAAAATAAGCCGGAAATTCCTTAAAATGATTCGAGAAAATAAATTTTCGACAAGCTCCTTCTCTCGACTCGAAAAAACGACTCCAAGACACGGTTAAGAACGCAGAGAGCATCACCAACCGACTCAAAGCTTTATTAACTTCGTTAAAAAGACACTCGATCAAAGTTCTTAAGAAATAAAACCACTTTTGTTTCTTTTCGAAAACTTTTTCCGCGTTCTAAATTCGAAAGAAATAAGAAATTTTGAAAATCGTGCCGTTTCTCTTACCGGCCGGGAAAACTTTTCAAATCCTTCTGACTACTTTAGCACGAGTTACATCTTAGTTTATGGCAGATGGAAAATTAATGGCGTTCCTCTACAGTTACCCGCTCGAATAATTCTAAAGGAAAGCGACGGCTGACTGGATCCCTCATCCTCCTCGACATTCCCAGAGGGAATCCTAACGAGACGAACCATTTATTCGCGTACCTCATACTCGCCACTCTGGTATTCCACGTGACTTTCTTAAACGAAATATTAGTTTCCTCGTCCTTGAGGATATAGACCTGACTGCCTGTGACCCCATTAACTGTATATAATTTACTAATGACGGATTTACGAGAAAGGAAGCTCGATAATCCCGGAAAAAGGTGAAGTTCAAACAAAACTATATTTACACAGCTGGCGACTGAAAGTTTTTTTCCCCACATATAACTCGATGATTTGCTCGGTTTGTATAAATGCAAATAATTCAATTATAACATCCAATAATAATAATAATATTCAAATCGTTTAAAAAACTAGGTCTCTTTTTACGCGATGGATGGAAATTATAGATATTAGCGTTGAAAGACATGTAAAAAACGCACCGAAAATATACTAATACGCTCTATAATTCCACTAAATTCGTTTTAATACCAAAAACGACGAGGCAAAATTAACGTTAAGCCGTCTTAAAAAAATAAATAAATTCGTATAAGAGATTAAAATAAACTTTTATTCAAACATAATTCATTTTATTTATTGATAATTAACACAATCTAACCAGTTATATAATTTTTCGAACACTCTCAACAAAGATGTAATCTCCTCCTTTCTGAACCTTACTAAAATGTAGTCAAATGTCTTTTTGACATATTTACTTTAATTATTTTGTTAATAAGACAGAAAACAATGGCCTTAGTAGAATGATGTTATTGCAATCGAGTGTCATGTCTTTTATACATTTCGTGAAACAAGTTTTATTTGACATATATTTTTCTACGACAGTCAAATGTTACACCTTCTCACATTCGTCACATTAGAATAAATCCGTCTTGAGCAGTAAAATATAGAAATAACTAAAAGTTGGTATAATAGAAATAGTGTAATGCAAAACACGCGTAAGATTAAATCCTTGTGACAATTTACTTTTCGTTTTTGCTATCTATACAAGTTTGTTTGTTTTTGTGGATGTAAAATGATGCGATACATACGCAATTTATACTTTATACAGCCTTTTGGTTTTTAACTAGCTAAGTAGTTTTATACTTTAAACTCAACACTATAAAACGAAATTCAAAAGCGTTTAGTTCCTAGCCGAATCATCCGCTATGACCTGGGGATATCCTCTGTAAAGAAGGAAATCGAAAGGTTCACCCGCAAATATTCCTCCAGACTGGTGAACCACCCAAATCCTTCTGCGTCCTTACTCCTTTCTGAACCCTTACGACCAAAGACGTCTCAAAAGGCACAAACCATTCAACTCCCAAACACGCTTCTATTAGTCAAATCTCCTTTTCCCGCTCCTGCCTTTCTTTCTTCATCCAACCTTTTCTCAGACAACTCCAGCTCTTCTGGCTTCCTTCAAACCATTCCTGGGGTAAGAGTGGTCTGCTCCCTAAAGAAACCCCTCAAATCTAGTCCGAACAACTACATAGTGTCTCATGCTTGGAGACAGGTGGTAGCAAGGGAAGTTTAATAAAATCACGGCGAAGTACTACCAGACGTTTCGACATCGTAAGAGCTGATGTCATAGTGGTAAGCGACTACCATGTTTTTGTAAGGACAAATGAAGAGTAAGGAAAGGCAAAAATTATTATACAAAGTATACGCAGCTTAATTATGAGCGTTTACATAACATTATTGAAGTCTTATTCGATTACAATAACATGAGTATACATACTGTATATATTCTTGGAGGAAAATTTGTGTAAAACAGAAATTCCAAAACTTGTTTCACGAAATGTAAAAAGACAGAACCTTGATCGCAATAACACTCTTCTGCGGAGGTCATTGTTTTATACATAAAAACAAAATAAATATTTCGAAAAGACATTTATATCATAAATTTCATTCACAATTTCTGATTTAGACCAAACGATTTAATTAGTATAGCAATAAAGGTTTCGAAACCTATCTAACTGAATACAAAAACGGAAACAAATCCATAAACGTCATTTAAAACATTTCTGGTTATTTGACCATCGATTTTTGGATAATGACCACGAAAATCACCGTCATATTCACGGACACGAGAGTGCGAGACATTTAAGTCAAAGCCCACCTATTTAATTTTTAAATTTAAACAAAAAGTCTCAGAGAAAAGACTTAGAAAATAAACTCTTTATACTTTTAACAATCAAGACGGCGAACTGGAACAAAATAGTCTTTTGCGTTTTGAGAAAATAAATTTGAAGTTTCCTGTCGCTTTCAACCACACCCCAGGGCACTCACTTAAATTTAAACGTCCGAACAAATTTAAACGTCAATTTAAAAAATTCTTATTTCCCTATTTACATTTAACTTCATCCTTGTTTTGGTATATACGACGAAACAAAAAAAAGTTCCCTCAAAGCTATTTATAAAAATTAGAGCTCTTTAACTTGAAAAATATTTTAATTTTCAACTTTTTTCTTATTTAATTTAATAAACCACCAACAAGATGAAAGTCTCGTGGGAAAATAAAAATAAAGAAAGAGAGAAAGAAAGAAAATTGCCTTTCTGAAGGCTATATATCTTAAAGCGAAAAAGACTAAGAAACTCAACGCAACCAAGAGGCTCACCCCGAATAAGGGGAAAAACTGTCAGCTGTCGTTTATGTCAATTGGAAACGGCCAATGCGAGATTTATGTTGTCTACAGAAATGGTGTCGTGTCCCGTGATTGGCGGCGCGAAATCCAGGATTAGAAACGGGCACTGGGTGCTCTAGCGATCGTTTATATAGTCAATGAGTGGGCTAATCAGATTACAGCTGTCATGGTTATTTAAAAGAAACTTCCGCCACTTAAACGATCGTCTTAGAGCTTCGACATTATCACATTTGTTATTTATGTTTAATTCTTCCAAGTTATCACGGCCTCCACTAAAGGCAATTAACTCAACCTATTGCCAATAATCGTTTGTGATGGATTGAATTATTTCAAATTATAAGGCAAACTTACTAAATTATAAATGTCTGGAAAGAGATAAGTATGAAAAATTAGCCAGACGTGGAGTCTGAGACGTTGACGTACCGTTACTTTAATTCCCGTTTCCGTTTTCTCACCGCTTCCTTTACGAAACGTGCTGTTTCACACTTTTCTGTCCCCCTCAGGAAACAAATCTAAAATTTACTTCCAAATCCTCTAAAACCATGGCTCATTTTAAGTCACCAAACAATTGATAACAGAGAATGAGAACCTGACATCGACAGAGCACCAATTAATTAATTAAGACACGTATAAATTGGGTGCTACTTTGGCACTTCTCCTAATATGGCATATTCAGATATGATTACATAAATATATTCCTCCGATTATCTCGTAAGAAAGTGCAATTAAACCACCCTGGACCGACTTGGTCACAGATAGGAGAGAGAGAGAGAGAACATTTCGAAATTGTCAGATAAGATGTTATTGATGTCTTCATCAAAGAATTTTTTGTCTCCTTTTTTTTTTGACCGAGACTACCGTTCACTATTTAAAAACATTTTTAAATAAAAACAAATATACATGTAACGTTAATGGTTACTTATCGAAACCCGAGACATCTTCGACGAGTCACACAAATTTCAACCAAATCAAACCGTCAAAATAATTTTTAAAACCAACAAAAATGTTGATTTTTATTCGCCATTAAAATGGCGCCTCGATTTATTAATAAACTGAAGTGGTTTTCTTTCTTTTTCTTTTACACCTAAATTTGAAACGAAAACTTTTAAAAATCGATTCCCCCCACAATCCAAACATTGAAAGAGAGTAACTTTCAGACTTGTTTTCAGTTTGACTGCAGCGATTTGCTCACAAATGTGGGCAAACAATGCCCTTTTAATTTATTTTGTAAAAAAGAAAAAAAATCCACGGACTGAGGCCGACTGGTGACCACACATAACGTTCAATCTTTCGACGTCGTGACAGGATAAGACACAGCCGATTGCAATGGTGTCCACCTTATTAGCGACGTATTCCTCAGACTTTAAGCCCTTCCTCATAACTCTCGGCTTAGATTGCTTAACCGAAGAGATAGATATTACCAATCGATGTCACCGGGAGAATCGAATCACCATAACTTGTCTGCCTGTTTGTGGGTGGCTTTTTCCTCTTATTGCTAAATCCTCAAAAAAATTTTTGTTTTTATAAGAAAACATTCCAAAATCCATTTCTTTATCTCAGCAAAATCAAATTTAAGTTTCTCTTTAAAGTCAACAATAAATTATAACACCGGAGAGGTTCGTTGGGGGGATGTGGGGCCAACCACACCGCACCCAACACACACACACAAAACTGAGAATTAATTTGGGGTCGACCGCTGATTAAGGCCTTTCGAGAACAAAACAAAAATCCTTTTAGTAAGCACTATTTTAAATCATAACTAAGGTAACGTTTTTCCTTTCCGGCGGTTTCGTTTTTTTCTTTGAAAATTTAACCCAGACGACGTTTAGATTAAAGTCAAGAACAAGGAACAAGGATGCCAAATTTTTATATTTTATAGCCGACTAAATGCGAAAATCAGCCCACCTGAAACACAAAATCCCCCCCAAAAGCAAGAAACGAGGCATTCAAACCCACGTGCCAAAGCAACAATAAGTTATTCAATTATTCAATCTCTCAAACATAAAACCAAACCGAGTAGCCTACAAAAGAAAAGAAAAAACGTAAAATAAGTTTGAGAAGAAGATTAACTACAAATGATTAAAAAAAAGAAGAATTTTGGTAAACAGTGAAAACACTTAAAAAATGGAGAAAGATATTTGCGTCGGTCAATAATTACGGAACTGTTTGACTTAATGCTCCTAAATTTTTTTTCATCTAATCACCGACAGAATCTTTAAGAAATCTGTTTAGAAAACTAAATGATGCAAAAGAAAATGTCATTTTGGAATTTAAGAGATTTCATGGAGAAGAAAGAACTGTTTATTTACATTACGAGTTAAATAGAGGCTTTTTGGCGCTCGAAATAGTTTCAATTCTGCTCCACGAGGACTTGTATCTCCTCCTCCCCCTCCCAGAATCCAACTCCAATCTTTTAATTATTCACCAATTTTGCTCCTTACGACGCGAATAAAATTAAACACAAACAATCGACTACAACTATCACAGAAATTCGTTATGAAAGCTCCCGAAAAAAGGTTTTCATTATCGGTGAAAAGAACCACTTCCCATTGGTCATCCCATTTTCAGGAAATCAATCAATACTTCCGGATTAAACGATTTCTGTTATTTTCATAATCCCATGGACCGGAAAATGTTCTCATCTTCTAAACTTAAAAACAGACAAAATCATTTCACGGCTCAGAAAAGTTGTTTATTGGAAAAAGATTTTTCCTCACACAATTTCAACATGTCAAAATTATTTGAGCATTTCCTTTCGAAACGTTTTCCAGCTCTATAATTCTTCTCCTTTTCTTTTAAACAGATTTTAGTTCTAAGATTGTTCCATCACTTCTGTTACACGTATTAGTCATATTCACACTGATTGATGTAAGCTACTAAACTCCACGCTCCTACCACCTCTTTAGTCACCTTAAAAACATTAAAATTCAGAGTTGAACTCGACAAGAACAACGGACAAATATTCTCAAATGTCAACTTTTGAAACGACCAAAGACTTTAAAAACCAGAACGATTATTACCATTTCGTGCAGCCATTTCACGCACCTGAGTAATTAAACAAACAAAACTTAAAAATGACTCGAGTCTATCGGGTCATCAAAACTTTAAGTCATGAGCACCAAATATTCGACGTGTCGCATTAAAATAAAATAAAAACCTGAAGATAGTAACAAAATAAAAATCCAAACACACAATAAAATATAGTTCAGACCTTGTCTAATGCTGTTTCAGAACTACAGTAGTGGTGTGAACGTTTACCAAATTCACGCACCGATTCCTTTGCTTTCATACACACATCTAACTCTGTCGGTAAGTTTGATATCATGATATCATCACAGAGTGAAAGTACGGTGTGCATCAAAGTTCACCTAAAATCGGTCACCAACGGTCCTGTCGACGTGAAGATATGACATCACACGACTTCTTCACAACAACAAAAACGTTTATCACCAAATTAACTCCAAATATTTTTCATAAATATTTTATTGAATAAATATCAATATTACCAATCAATAATCTTATAACAATCGTCTTTAACATCAAATGATTTAGATACAAAATTTGTTTTGTTTTAATTCTTCCTACCAATTAACAATTTAAAGGGCTTCCTCCAGTGCTGCTTTAGAACTAAAGCTTAGACCTAGACAGGGGTTCCACTACACCACATTTATATCAAGTTATCATCTTTCAGTTGTGACTGCTTTGGACATAGTGTTCAATATTCAACAAGAAAAGTTTAATTCTAAACAAAAACAAAGACTTTACAAATAACTACGTGCATGCATACACTCGTTTATATTACCACCTACTTATGAATAATAATAATAATCATCAACCTGTAGTGTTCTGACCTAAATTTCCGTCTGTGAGGACAATTGTTTCATTTCCTTCTATTTTCTTGAATCGAACACAAAAAACGAAGGGAAACAAAACACAGTGACGCTCGACAACTTTGGTTAGAATACTTTGGTGTAGGATTATTTTTTTCTTATGAAACTTTCATTATTGGTCCACCCAGAAGTTCAATCGAGATTTTGACCTCATTGACAACGAACTAAGGCGGGGTCGGGTGTGGTACTCATCACCCTTTACTACACGAAATTTTTAAAAAATAGCCAAGAATATGAGTACAGAACAGAATGTACACATCGGATCAAACAACTACGAGTCTACGAATCCTGAAACGAAAAATTACTTTTTGTTTGCATTGTGTTGATGCGTAAACGATGTTTTTGAATTGTTTACGTTAAAAAGAAAGTCTTTCAAGTTGTTATACGCAGGATTCCAACCAATGGAAAATAAATAAATAAATAAAAAATGATTAAAGTTTAAGGTGATCAACTACCTTAATCGCTGTTAAGTCAAGATTTCAAACTCAAAAACGTCTTTTAACCAAAAACAAAATTTTTTTTAAAAACTCAAAACGCTACGAAGAAAAGGTTTTGAAATCAATAAAAGTTTTTAAATGACCACATCCTTAAACCCACATGAATGAACAAAAAAGGTGTGGGACGCATCTAGCTAGGTCGGATCGCCCTATTTGGTTCATTGCAAGGCTACTCTGACTCGCCCCCGTCCCAAGTTCAAATCGCGTCCCGAGTTAACACTGCCTTCTTTTTTCCCTTTGATTTCCTGTCCAAAGACCACGAGGACTGCTTTTCCATTTTCGCGGGTGGTTAAGAAAGAAAAAAAGTGGTTCTCGCACTTGGTCATTGCTTAATGAGCGACATTGCGAAACGCCATGATTCTGGTGCCGCCGACTTCTGGGATTTGATTTGATTCATCGATTCAGTTCTGATTAAGGTCTTCGAGTAACATAAACAATTTCCAAGAGACAATTTGTAAAACAACGAGGATGGAAAGGAAAACATTTTTTTTTTCACCTCCCATCCTACTCAACGATCCACCAAGCCTGTCACCAGACTGTCCTCCCACGTGTCTGAAATAGTTTCGGGTACAATTCTTAACCAGATGCTTACCAATCACAGTGACAAAACATTTCTCCACAACCACTAACAGTATCAAAAAAAAATTTTTTTTTACCATAGACTCAATTCTCTTTTTAACAGATAATCTTTCCTCTGAATGTGAACTTGGTACTACTTCCCAAACACCAATCGAATTCAATTTCTCAAGGAATATTGGATGCCCCCCACAAAACAAAACCATTTACGATCAGACAAAGCTGTTCTGAAATGACGTAAAAGTTCTCTTGCCATCTGGTTTTGTTTTCTAAGACAAAAAGAAAATAAAAAGACAGGAACCGATTTCAATTATATTTTTTGGGGCGGAAACGAACCACGGTTCCACGTCTCCTACAAGACATACAAGCCGACAGACGCAATCCACGATGATAATGTGCAGTTTATAACTTTGTCACAAAAAAGGCCATAAAAAGACTTTTTACGTGAATTTACATGGGAATCACGAATAAATAATATCCTTAACCTGGGCTGGGCAACCTATGAGCCGCGTATCCAAGAGGCGCCTGTTTTATGAGACGGGTTTTAACTTGCACCTATGATTTTTAAGTCCGAGACACCTATGCGAGTGTAAAAATACGACGATAAAAATCTTTTCGTGCCTATAAAAACTATAATTAAAAAAAGAGATTCGCCTTTTCCCAAACGCCCTTGACAGCCTTTCCTTTGCTTTCCAGCTTACAACTCAGTTTCCTCCTCTTCTGCTTTCTTTTTGATTTCCTCCTTCCAATTACGAATATTTGCGCTCGTAAAAGCGGTTCCAAATGTAAATTGATTTAAATTAGTTCAATATGCGGTAATTACGCAAATAAACCTCAAAAGATAAGTCACATTAATTTACGGGCAAAATGATTCGGTCAATTATACACTGATTTATAAGAAGCCGAACGTCTAAAACCCAACCCATTTTACATTAATCCAATTAAGATTTAAGCAAATTGTTCTCGAATTAAATCTTTTTTTTGGTATATCTCCTTCCCTTTCCTATCCAATTCTTATTCTTCACTACAATACGATTTCCTAGAATAAATCCTCCCGTGTATAATCACTCAGTCACTACAATTTTCATCAACTATGTCTTAAAATAAAGTCATATAGCCTACGGGTAATCCTCATAACTCGCAGCTTCCGATAGCAACATTGCAAACAGTTTCAGTCTGGGAAGAAACAACTCGAGTGCTAACAGAAAGCATGACAAATTGTAATTTTTTGGTCGTTTAGATGTATAAGCATTCAACTATTACAGAGTTCATCTAAATTTTTGAAATTATTATTTACAAAACTAAATTTTGATCTTTAAAGTTACTACAAGAAATAAAATTTAAAATAAATTTTAATCACCGCAGTTAGCATTAAAATTTAATTGCCTGATAAATATAAAAATAGATTAAAAATAAATAAAAATAAGTATAAGAAAACTGGATGAAGAGCACATAAAAACAAGGTTGAAATAACGGCCGAAGTGAAAACAAATAAAAATTTGGGGAGGAAAACGTCCTCGAGTGTTGCAATATAATTTTGTGACGAATCCTAAATCATTTCTTGAATAATACCGATTCTCTTATAACCTGGTACAATCACTAAAACCAAAGACACGACACTTATACAGTGGAACCTCTCATAACGAGTTTGATTCGTTCCGGAGTTTTATTCGTAATTCGAAAAACTCGTTATGCGAAACAATTTTTTCCATATAAAACAATGTAAAATAGAATAACCCCTTCCAGGCCGAGAAAAGCACTAAAAAGTTATTTTTAGTATTTAGCAGAAGAAAATGAGTAGCTAAGAAGCTTAAGAATGTGAAAATGTAAGAATTTTGGGTGGTAGTGAAGAAAATAAGACAGATACAGAAAGATTTAACTTTGAATCTGTCCGGTGTTCGGAGTTTTTTGTGTGCTGTTGCAGTTCTAGTTGTCGGGGACTTTCATGTACATGCCGCCAAAAATTGCTCGTTATGCGAAGCCTTGGTTGTTATGAGAGACATTTTTGTACAATCTATGCTGCTCGTTATGCGCATTTCTCGCTATGAGAAGTAATCGTTTGTCCACTGTATCTGATACTGATCAGTTCACAGAGTCCCATCCCACATACTACATACTATATAAGGTACCAGTCTCATATAAATTTTCTCGGGCACCCATTTCCCAATGATATAGGAGGGTTACAACAACTTTTTAACCAAAACTCAAACTAAATTTAGAGAAATAAAAGAGAAAATGAATAACAAATACAACAAGAAATTTAATTCCAAGTATATCCGCACTAACAAACTTGCGTAACACAAATGGAAAAAACAAAATTTTCTCCGATAACTGTTACTCATTCTCCAAAAACTTTTTAACAATATTTAAATATGCTAATTTTATGAATTCTCCGAAATGAGGAAAGTGCTGGAAGCGGGTTTCCAATTCGATTCGAAAATTCTTTCATAAATAAGAGCTTTGGCTATTTTTTCTTCACAAGGCAAGCCTCTATGACATAATGAAGACCCACAATTATGACCATACCTCGTTCCTGCTTTCACCACCCTAAATAATCAATCCAACAACTCCGGTGGTCACAGATAAATATGACATTTTTAGAAGAATGTGACAACTCGAGATCATCCTTGAAATTTTTTATTGTGCCTCCAAGGCTACCGATAAGCCCTAAATATTAAACTTAAAAATTTTGGGAGAGGAAAACCCATCGTCTAGAATACCAATTTATGAATAATTCATTTCATAAGTAATGCGCACTTTTTTTAAGCAATCCACTAGTTTCATTATCTAGTCCAAAGGGTGGTGGTGGTGGAGGTTTCAATCCCGTTTTTCACCCTTAATTTTTGGACAGGAGGATTCGAACTCATGACCATTTGCGTCCAAGTCAGGAACTTAACCACTACACTACTCCCTCCACTCCAAAGGGTGGTGGAGATAAAAGAAAATTTTCAAAAATTCGAACCGAAAAATTAAAAACACTAACATGAGCTTCCTATTTACCAGAAATTAGGCTACCAATATTCAAATCCTATCGAGTATGGTAGCCTAATTTTTGTTTCATACAAAGCACCCGCATGACAAACTATTAATTATTTATTGAACTTGTCTGCTAGATAATTAGCTATTTTTATGAGTAAAGTTACGACTAAATCACTTCCTTCGATCTTACTTTAAAAATATTCGACAAAAACTTTGTCTTCGACAATCCCACAGTCCTTTCACTCTCGAACATTTTGTCTGGATGAAGCATATGAATCCCTTCCAGGGTTTATTCTTCCAAAACTTTTCAAAGAAAACTCGAGGAAACTCTTATTCCAAGGATAAGTAACAAATCTCTTTTTCTCTTTTCTTCTTCTTCTTTCCCTTCATCCCTCCACACTCCAAGTCTTTAAAACTTTATTTTAGTTAACAGAGAGAAACCAGCTCGAACCATCCAGCATCCAATCCGATTTCAAAATACGATTTTGACAAACTTGAAAACAAAAAATGTGGACTGAGAAAAGTCGAATTAAAAACAAAAATGGCGTCGGGCTTAATTACAGCTTTCCTCTCGTTAACATATGCACTTTGAGAATAATAAAGAGACGAAAAAGACGAGATGGAAATTAGCTTACACGTGTTAACAAGAAGCACGAGATCAAAACGCAGAAAATGTATCATTTTAAGAGAGAAGTCTCCCCTCGGAAGAGTGGCTCTCTGCTAAAGGTGAGGGGTTGTCACGGCAACATAAGATATCTCCTTCTTCTACTCCAACCCGCAAACACTGCTGTAGCTAAATAAAAGGGAATCTCGGCGACACAATCGGAAGTTGCCTCTTTCGTTAGGGGACAATTTTTTCCTTTTTCCAACCTTTTCGAATTATTTCGCTGTAAAAGGGTCTTTCAAAAAGGAAACTAGAAACTGCAACTTGGTTCGATTTATTGTAACAACTCCTCGGGACTTTAAAAGACAAATTAATTTATTTACAAAATAATTTAGAAAATGTTTGACTTCCTGTCACTAACACTAACTAATCTCCTTTCAAATTTTCCTTCGAGACCTTTTTTCCTTTACCTGAGTAACATTTTGGAAAGCATGAATGTGTAAATGTCATTTTCACACATTATTTAGATTTTCTGAAAACGTTTTGACTTTAGTGCGGAAAACAACAACCCACTCATAATTTCTTTGAGCTTAAAACGTTTTGCTTAATCATACAGCTTCCGTTTTTAACGTAATTTTCTTTCAACAGTCCCACAAGTAAAAATAAATGTCATCAAACAAAATCACTACGAAACCTTCATTATCGTCCCTCAAGACTTTGCTCTGGTTCAATCTTTCTCTAACCATATGCCAAGGTTATTCTAAACAGCCGGACGTTAAAATTTCTCTATTACGACCAAGTAAAACAGCTTAGTAATAGATTACGCACAGGCCATGCTCATCACTATTAAAATGGAGGCCGATGACTTAATCACTGTAACATAATAAAAATCAATAAATTAAACTCGTTCCTGAACTAGGTACGTACCCATCGCTAAACTTCATAAAAAAAATTTTATAATATTCAATAAAAAAAACACAACGACAACTAAACACTACAATTTTTTGTATAGCCATTTTTGGCCCACCCAATAAAAAGTAGACATCAGCACAAATTTTTAAAACTCAACGCCGTCGAAAAAGAATTTTTAACATCGTACCGCAAGTTTCCAATTAATTTTGCAACTCAAACACTTAATTTTACTTTGACATTCTATTATTTTCAGTATGAACCCGAAGGTGATCCAAATTATAATTAAAACAAAAAGAAATTAATGTTTTACCGGCGCAAGAATATTCCGGTAAACTGCAACGTCTAAACGATTAATTACTTTGGTTTAGGTATTAAGACAACCGATTCAAAATGTGCGGTTAGGCATGAAAGAGTGAAATGAGAATAGAGAACAACAGTCTAAGTAAAAACCTGGCCTTAGGCAATATCCAAAAACATAATCTAGAAAAACCGTAAGATGGAGTAAACCGAGTAAATGATTGGTATATACCAGAGGTGGGGAACCTTTTTACTATTAGAGGCCACATTTAAAGTAGGCACCAATAAGCTGATTGACCTAAGAAAGTGACTTTTGTGAAACTATTATAGTTTTTCTATAGATTTAACAATTTATTGCATTATACAGAAAAAATAAAATATAATACTAAAAAATTTTAAATATAATGTACATATAAAATAATATAAAAATATTTTTTTAATCACTAAGTTAGTGACTTATTTGGCTTTGTTTTTTGTTTGACAGTAATGACACTTTAAGAAGAATTATTTTTCTGAATATTTTTATGACACACGTTTGCAAAGGGACTCGTTCCATAAATAATGCACACCTACTGAAAATTCTTCTCTTAATTAATAATTATACATATTTTCATAAATAATTTCATTCATAAACACTGCACAGCTTTCTTTCATAAATACTGCAGAGTCATGTGACTTTCTTTCATAAATACTGGAAAGTTCATCAATAATTTACTACAAAAGTGATGCTCATTTAAGAACAAATTTTTCAAAAATATTGCACACCTTTAGAAAGAGTTATTTTTATGACACGTTTAAAAAGGACTCATTCCATAAATAATGCACACTTACTGAGAATCATACTCTTGAATAATGTTAATAAATATTTTCAAGAGTAAATTCTTTCATAAATACTGCACAGTGATGTGACTTTCCTTCATAGGGCCGCACACGAACCTCGCGGAGGTCGCAGGTTTCCCACCTATGGTATATACAGTAATTGAATTTTTCTCCAGCTCCAGGATCTTGTTCCTTACTGGTATTAATGTTTAAAGGTACTGTACGAGTTAGGAAAGTGTATGATACCCTTAATTTTAAATTTATTTTTCGTGCTATGGTGATATCTCTGTTCAACAGTTGAACTTATAAATCTACGGCTCCAGAAACCTGTACACGAACAGACACATTCAAAATCCAACCTATCACTACGTCTTTTAATTTTCCAACAAGGTGTTAGTAACTAATATTTGGCCTTTCAAGACTGTCTACTTTACACATCCCCAATTTCTTGAACTTTCGACAAAAACAGAAGGCAGAATATAAGGAAACTGGTCAAGGGATGACATTTATTTCCCGACTAAGAAAGGTCAGGCAGTTGAGTCAACATAATAATGAAACTGTCAAATTAAAAATTCTCAACTATTATCAAGAAATAGACTTAACAAACAGAACAGTGGCCCGACTCACAAAAAAAAAGGATCTAAACGTCCATTAAACCCCAATAAGAAAATCGTAAAGTGACAGAGACTAAAATTTATCAGACAGAAACCAGACACACAGAGAGAGAGAGAGAGAGAGCAGCGAAGGAAAAGGGTCGTCTTCACACTTATTTGATCTTCCTTCCGTTTCTTTCAAACTCTAAAAGACTGCCAGGTGTCTCCGTGAAACTCGCAGAAAGAGACAAACGTCTCCGATTTCCTCTTTTGGAAACGAGAACAATGAAACACTCAAATCTCCCCACGAATCCTGAAATTTTGCATTTAATATAAATCTCATTATCTTTTTATTTTCTTACAAACTCGAGACTATCGCCCTTGCAAATAAAACTTAATTAGAAACATGCTTAAAAAGTCGCTCGAATACTAAAAACAATTTTGTAATCTTAATGAATGTTTAAATTAAATGAGCACTACAAACTTTTTTTTCTTCTCTTCAAGCCCTCAAACATAAATATACAAAAGTTAAATTGGAAAAAAATTTTACAGAGTCTGGATTGGGGGCAGAAAGCGACGAAAAAAATCCTTTCGATATTCGTTGAAATGCGTTTATAAACAACAACAGTAATTAAAAAACGGTTTTGTAATGTGACGCGTGGTCACTTGACTCTAAAGACCTTCTGGTTTGCGTTGTACCTTTCAAAGAGGTATCTGATTCATTTTGCCACCATTCTCAAATGAAAACAGGCCAAACAAAAGCTAATAAAACTCTAAAAATAAATGGGGGCAGAAAATTATGCAGTGAATATTTTAAAATGCACATTTCAGACATATTGTCAAAAAAAATTACACGCCCACCATCCAAGAGCATTTTCAAACCGTTATTTTCTACTTTCATTCATTTAACCAAGACCATTTCCGCCACTTTTAGGGATGCGACCACTTTTCAAGTGCTCTCTTCCTTTCACCATCCAGAGACAGGGCTCGAATACCGTGACTAATATAATTGTAGCCGGTAATCCATTTTGACACAGGCTCACAGCAGAAAATTAAATTTTTGTTCTCTTGACGAGAATCCGATCGCACGGTCATTTCAATGGTCAGAAAAAAGAAGGAAGAAGTCCGAGAGGGCGTAAGCCACTTCTACCAGAGGAAGTACTTAAGGAGTGGCAAACACTGTGGGAGGCAGCTACTTTGAGTGAACTACTAGCCTACCGATGGAGACGTCTTGGGAGGCGTCAGGAGGTCATCGGCAGAGAAGTACTTCTGGGATAAGAAGTAATCGCTATTATCAAACACGTAACAATAGAAACTTTTAATCCGCTTCGATTTCGGCGGTTTTATCACACCAACCGCTTTCTAATAAAACAAAAAAATCATCGTGTTTCAAATAAACGCCTCTTAAATAAATGCAGATTAATTTTCAAAAAAGAAATTTATTAAATTAATACAGATACATTAATAAAAATGAAAATAATGTACGTTAATGTATTCAACAGTCAACCGACAAACACAAGATTTTTATTTAATGGATTTTGCTAATTATCAATTTTTCGTTTCGCTCGATTCTTTATGAACTCTCCTTATTTAGGACCCACCAGATTTTTTCTCTCCTTACTGTAGGCGGGCTCAAGAAAACATAAAAATAAAACGAATTCGGACACTGGAAAATTTATTTCTGAATTAAGACGATAAAAATTCAAAAAAGATTCTAATTGCAACAACCAATGAAAAGACTACGTTCGGTTCGTCATTTGAATATACACCACCGACTCCCGCTGTCCGATTCCTTTTTTGTTTTTATTTCGCCTGTTCTCCAAATCACATAATTCAGTGAAAGTAGAACAGACTTTCTGAACCGAAAGAGACTCACCAAGGAAAAAAAAAACATGGCGCCTGAGATGATTTCGAATGTAAGCTTCTCAACCTACGACTCTTCTATTCATAAAATACTGCTTTCTCTTCATTTTGTCATACCTTCCCTTCTCTTCCACCCAAAAAAAGGAAATTCTTTAAATAGTAGAAGACAGAAGAAGAAAGAAACAAGTCTTTTTTGGTAAAAGCTTAGCAGAGAACATCAACCATAAATACGAACAACTAAGAACTATAAACTTACGGTTCAGTAGATTCCTCCAGCTTCTGTTTAAAGCCCGGAAGTATTTGCTTGAGGTAGAATTCGCGGTTCCCGATTGATTTTCCAACTTTTCAGAGCTTTCGTTCAAATTGCCCTCCGAATGACTGCGAAACAGCCTCTCACCGAAAGAACTTTGCCTCGCGTTTCTCTGCCTCCTCAAACTCCCCGATCCGTAGCTAAATCTTTTAATGGCCTCCACTTTTTCAGCTCTTCTCATGTGAGTTTCCGATGGCGGTGAAGGAGGAGGAGGAGGATTAATGCACTCATTCCCGTAAAAGATAGTCAAATGCAAATCCTGATATTGCCTTGTCGAATACAACTTTTTCGGGTGTATGGTGTTGGGGCAATTTTTCATTTGTTCGAAAGTCAAACTGGGAAGCTCGGTTTTAAGAACGGAATATTTGCTTCGTTTCGGAGCGTCCGGATTTTCATCCGTGGACCCGTCAGAAAAAGTCACCGAACGCTTGAGATTGTTTTTATCAAATTTAGGTATAATTAAATTGGTAGGTACGGAAACGGGTTTCAAACGGGGAGACATCGGAGACATCCCACTTTTCTTTAATTCCATCAGATTTTGACTCGACCTCGACTTCTCTCTGAGTGCGGACAGTAAAGCGCTTTCGAATTCGTTATCGTCGGATTTGAAGGTGGATAAAAAAATCTTCGGTTTCGCCGGCAGAAGAGTCGTGTCCGAACTGTAACCGTCCAAAGTCTTCGACCTCACTCTATCTCTCCGATGTTTTCGAATTCTAATGGAATGATCGTACGACATGTGCAATTGTTCTTCATTCGACTCGTTTTCTTTATTCAATTTCCGAGATACGTTTCTTCTTTTGCTTCTCTGCAACGTCGGATTCCACTCCACGGATATCTCATCCTCGTACGGATCCCGAAAGCTTTTATACGTAGACGATAAATTAGATCTCAAACTGACGTCTTCCAATTTTTTTATCTGAGACTGTCTTCGAGTCGTTCTCACCCTTGGAGGCCGATGGGAAAATCCTTTGCATGGCGGACGACCGACGGGAAAGTTCGCGTCAAACTGTTTTCCGCTAAGAGGTAATGGACCGAAACACGTCGCCATTTTCTTTAATTCGATTTCCACGACTGTTCACTTCCGTCTTTCTTCTTCTTTTTTCACCTCCAATTTATTCTTGTCACTTCAAAACATGTTAAATTATATTTTCGTCACATATATATACTGTCTGTATTTTAAGTATGCTACAACGACCTAGAATTAATTTTTATAAAAACCTTCAGATTTCATTTTTATACACCAAAACTATTTTTATAATTTTCAGGTAACAGTTCAAAGCTCTATTCCTCGACAGGAAAGCTCGATGACGCAACAAACCACCACCCATTACGATTTCAATACAAAACCTATTCCCAATTTAACGTTTAGAGGACCTCATCTACAACAACGTATGTAGTTCAAGTTTGGGCTTAAAATAAAACTTAAAACAAAATTTAGGTTAAAATAAAAATAAAAAAATAAAAAATGATTAATCGCAAGCCCATCTTCTCCGCTCTCAATTCCACTCCAACACAAATTCCATTCGACAAGACATTTCTCTCAGATTTTGAAATGTTACTGACAATTTGTTTATTTTCCGCACCTCGAAAACCGGCAATTTTTTATTTGAACTTCACGAGATTTGACAATTCCGACTCGGAAAACGAAATTTATTGCCCGAAAATAAAATTTCGACGCCACGTCCCTTTCACGCGGGTTTGAAATCCTCCAATTTAAAGGGGCTCTGACACTGCTACGACAATTTATTTCTTCGAAAACCTTTTCCAAAGTCCCCAGTGATTAAATTATACGTCGTTCGAGAAAGCTCCTCACGAACCAAATCATATCGTAAGTATTTTAAAATCGGATCCAATATAAAAATCGATATACAATCGTTCATATAAACCGATATCATTAAATATATGGTTAAGAAGTTAATTTCCGAATCTAATTCCGCTCCTGAACAGCTAAAATTTAAACTGATTTTCGTAATCCGATCATATCAGTGATGTCTTTTGACTTTTTGAAACATTTCCCACGAAAGAAGTCGAAAAAGAATTTACGTGCGAAATATAGACTATAACACTCGGTTGTTATGTCTATTCAGTTATCAATCCATTAGTCGTTGTCTAAAAAATCAAAACACTCGATTTGTGGGCGCGCTACTTTTGGAACAGACTATTTTCGGAGGATCTTGTCTCTCAATTTGTAAAACCGATAATTCTACCGTTCACCTTGGACAAAAAGTTTTCAAACTTTTAAGCAAATCTGATCTAAATCCCGATGGTTCAAGATTTATTAAGTGCTCCTGACAAACTTCGACATGTCAGTGTTAGTGTGTAGAACTTTTGGCTATTACGACGCGTCGAGTTTTTGAAAACGAGACAGTTTTCTCTGTCCTTTCACAGACGTTTCGCCTTTAGCGTCTAAGGGCATCTTCAGTGAAGATGCCCTTAGAAACTTCTCGAAAAGAAGAAAAACTGTCTCGTTTTCAAAAACTCGACGCGGCGTAATAGCCAAACGTATATACAACAACAACCACAAAACTCTAAAACCAGGGCGACAAAAACCGACAGCTTTTATCGCGGACAACCACTTCAAAAACAATTTTTACGAACAGGAAAGATAAAGCTAAGTACAACATTTAATTGCCCCGTTAAAAATTAAGCCCGCGGCGTCTACGAGGAAGGTAAGGTTGAATTTAATAAATATTATTACGATCCTCAGCTTCAGAACGTCTGGTTTCTCGAACCTGGCTCTTACTCTGCCCACGACTCGCGCTTCATTTCATTCATAAATCTCCGAGACTTTTTTTTGTTTTCCACTCGTTTCCCAATCAATCACTAAACAAAAAAAAAATTTTTTCCTTAAGAACTGCTCTAACCATCTCTTACAACTCGAAAAAGGAGTGAAATTTACTGCGAAACAAAGTCCTTGACAATCACCTTAATCATGTTCTAAAATAAAATCTTAGTAATACTCTTAATAACAGTTTTCCAACCAGGAACTTAATAAGAGATTCGCTATGACTGGCCTCAACACCAAAAACTCTTTGCCGGGTAAAAAATTAATTAATAAAAGTCCCCCCAAAAAAGCAAAGTCATTACAGTAAGCCTATCCAATTGTCCGAAAAACTACAATTTATAAAAACAAACAAGTGTGGAAAAACACAAACGATGGGGTTCAGAGTGCACTTTTCCAGGATGAAAACCTTCAGATTGTGTTACACTGAAATTCTAAACCGATTTCGAGAACATTTTTTTAAAAAGCTGGCTACAGTATTCAACACCTGAAGAGCCCCCGTGAAATTCAATAAAAACTTTTGTACACGCCTCCAGGTTTCAAAAGACCCATTTCACACATGATCAAAATTCCGAAAGATCGTAGTGGAATCCGTGTTATGAAGAACAACCCGTTAATTATGTCCGTGGTTGTCAGTTGAATAAAAAAATGCGCTTCTGGAGCTAAATATAAATAAAAAATTTCAGTTTCGCATTTCACTTCTTCTACACATATGTAAATGTGAATGAAATATCTTCTCTCTCTCTCTCCCCAGCCTACACCAGGACTGATTTCGAATCTTCCGGATGAAATAAATCGGTTTTTTACGATGTTAATAAACTATAGCTCGCATTTACAGTTTACGAACCCAAATCCGTAAACGATTCCACCTCGAAAAGAAGTTCCACAGCACAAACACACGTTTTCCCACATCCTCGTCGTGTTTTCGTTCAAAACGCCTGAAAACATCCACGAGTCACATTGTGGGTGGAAAAATATAGTGAATCTCATTTTGACAAACTAATACAAATACAAATTCACCTCAAATTCGTGGTTCCTGGTCTCTTTTTCATTGTGCTAAGTATAAATTACAATGAGACCTCATGTGCGTTAATAGTAGGATTTGCCTACGCGTTTGTTCTCTTTGTTAAAAAAAAATAATAACAACGCAACAAATGACTAGGTTGACGAGAAGAAAACCCTAACACACATCAAAATGGCTCCTTTTAAGAAAAACCATAAGAATAGTGATTGAATTAGGACAAATCCTGATTTCCCATTTTCGCTCGTCGCTTTGTGCGGACTCAGAGCCGGAACATGTGATACACGTGTTTTGAAGGAAGTTAAACTGTTTCCGTTTCCGAGTCACGCTTCGGATGTTGTTGTTCGTTTCGCCCCCGTGGTATAAGACCGAATCGAAATAAAGACGACAACCAAAATTATAATGATAATAACCATCCATTCACACGTGGGGTTGGTTGTTAGGGTTTTATTAAAAGGAAGAGAAACCTTCGATTCACCCACATGCGGGATCATTTCTTTGTCACCTTTCCATTGAATCCGTTAAGAAATTTTTATTGAACGCCTAAACCAAACATCTAACACCTATCACACTTCGATTTTGAATTAACCGTCTCGCCTATTCCACATTGTTTTTTAGTCAAAAAAAATTTTTTTTAATGCGACGCTCGAGGGGATTTTTCTTTAAAAGTTCCATCTTAATGACTGATGGGCTCAGTCGACAATAAAACACTTCGGGTGTCAACAAATAGATAAATCGGAACGGCCTTGATATTAAATATTAAAAAAAAAAATATTCACGTCGTGAATTTTTCGAATCAATTAACATTAATTTCACCGAAACCTGACATTCGGTGATAGTCTCCTTTGAATCAGGTTCGAACCTCTAATCCCTCCAGTCATTTTTTCTTTATCTACCGAATACTTCCCAAACTTTTAGATATTTCTTCTTCGAGTGAGTTTGTGTCTTTTTTAACCCAAAACCCCCGAATATTCTGACCTTGACTAGTGAGGAAACAAGTAAAATAGACACCGTGTAAACATGCACACGACGCAATCATAAAACGATAAACGTTATTAATGTCATCCCTTCATACCACCACCTTAATCTTGGTTGTGTAAACAATGTTACCCTTAGAGGATCGGCTTTTCCAAAATTATAACAAAGGTCTTTGTATAAAAATATAATTAAACCTTCGTACATGGCAAACAAAGTCTGACAATCGATCATTGAAGTAGTTAATGTTAGCATGCAACTTTTGGCTATTAGCAGCTTCAGATTTTTGGAAAAATAAGAAAATTTTCTCGTTTACAAATCCGTTCACAGACGTTTTGCCTGGGCAAAACGTCTGTGAACGGATTTGGTACGAAAGGCGAGAGGAAATTTTCTTATTTTTCCAAAAATCTGAAGCTGCGTAATAGCCAAAGTTATACACTAACATCAATAACCGCCGCGAAAATCTTACAACCCACCAAGCCAGTTAATACTAACTTGGACAACAGACTAATCAAGCAAAAAACCAGCCAAATGAAGAAGCGACGAGGGTTTAGTTTCAAGGGAGAAATACGCTACATCTGCAGGAGTAATAAAAAGTTTTAAGGAGGCAGACAAAATGAAAGGCGACATGCGATTATAATAAATCACGTGAGGGTCTGCGACAAAAGGTAGCGCGCGAATGCTTTCTTGAAATTAATGCCAAAAAAATATGTGGAAGCCAGGTGAAAAGACAACTCCCTTGTTTCCCTCAGCTATTAAAAATCTGGTATTTTGGCAACAACGCCTAGCACTGTGTAGGAGTTCGCGAACCGGCAAGTGAGCATTGTGCAGAAGTTATCAAACCGAAAGATCTGTGAGGGTAGCAATGCCCAAAAGAATGGTGTCGAGCTAACTATTCAAAGCCTGTCAAACTAGCTACTCATCTTAAATTTAGAAACTACAACTTTCTGAAAGGAGCTTTAGACTCAAAGCTTTGTGACGTGAGAAACTTTCACATTCAAAACCACTGGTCATTTCACAATTCATTCTCCAGAGTTAAATTAAAAATTTGAAGTTTGCCGTCACAGTGACTCAAACTGAAAAACAGCATAACTTAAAACTCTCCCGGTGTCAGTTATTTTTAAAACAGAAAACATCTACAGCTCCTAGTGTTAGTTCGTGTGACAACTAAAGTTTTTTTTAATATGTATACATGTCAAACAGCCCTTAAAAAAATGCGGAAAGAAATGCAACGAAACTACAGGTCTCCTGTTGTCACAATTCCCCTTTTACACGAGAGTCTATGAATTATAGCACAACAATTGCGCCCTGTTTTACATTAACATTATGCCTGGCACAAAATAAATATCCGGCCAAAATTTATTTTTAAAAAAGACGATAACAGATTTACACATTTCGACGAGGACGTTTTCAACATTTCAAGGAAACCCACAAAAAGCTCCAGTTATTTCTAAAATACAGGTGTACAACCAAGAAGTTCTTCAAAGCCCACCTATCTTCCTTATTGTTCTTCGAGTAAAGGTGCCAATTAAAAAAACATTTGACCCAAAATCACATACACATGTGCCAACCTTGTGCCTTCGGACCACAATTTTCACACCTAATGACTAAAATAAACTAAATTTTAACGGGCTTATCGACCTTAGAGGAAAAGTAGGCTACATAAATAAAATAACAAAATTAATGGCATTCAGCACATTTTGGTCCTCGTATTTAGACATAGGGAACCAGAAGAAAAATCGTCTGGAAAATAGAAACAAAGCTGGATTTCTCAACTAAAAACATGACGAGAGCTTAGAAGTTGCGTCATTGTAACAACATCGACGAAAAAAGAAGCAAGGAAAACTTTTTCAAGTGAAAAAGAGAGAAAAGGGAGGCACTGTGGAAAAAAGCAGCTGGAGAAACAATGAAAAGGAAGAGCTAAAAGAAACAAAATATGTTTTCAATGAAGATAAGACCCGGAAGTAACATTTTGTTAAACAAAAACAATGAAGAAAAAGAAGGAAACCTTTGAACGGAGCGAGAAAAACGAAAAATAATTTGAAAGAGACTCGCGAACGAAGAGACGTTTCAATTAGGGCAACTCTCTCGACAAATTTGGAACCCGAGCTTGTTTACCTTTATAAGAATTTGAAGTACACAAATATATTTTTCGTCCTTCTCGAATTCAATAAATAAACCTGTATAATGAACCTTGTTAGCAGCACTAATTTTTGGGTAATTAAGTCTCGTCAACAACTGGAAGATAATGATTCTCGTTATTCTTACATAACACTATAGCTATATTAATTGAACCACTGACAAGACCAGTAAACGAAAGAATTTAAATTTGTTGGCACGCCAAACAGGAATCACCAGCAGTGGTAACAACATATTCAAAGAACTTGAAAACTCCAGTTAATATTGATCGAAAGTAGATAAACACGCACTGTCGTGCAGCTTTTTAAGGACCATAAATTCAGGTTTGCAACAAGTCCCTTCTTCAACTTTGCGGATAGTTTATGTTTCAAAACCCAAACACTAAAAAGGAAATTATATTAAAAATTTCAATATACATAAAAAGACGTTCAAACTCCTCTGAGGAATTTCTACAAATCCCAAACAATTTCTATTTCGAAAATTTCTAATCACGAGAACTTATTACCTGAAAATTTTAAAAACGTTTTGGTGTCATTTTCAAGATGTCTTTAAAAAATTACAAAAAAAAATTTTTTTTTTCCAAATAAAAGCTTTCAGCCAGTTCACCCAAAATTATTTAATTAACGAATTTAGAATTATAATAAAAAAAATCGTCGTAACAGTCAAAAAGTGAAAAAGTCATGCAAACAAATTCTGAAAGAAAAACGAAAAACTTGCATGAAAACTAGTAGGCCAATTTTCGTGACTTTGGAAACATAATTATAATTATCTATAAAATAAAACAAGACGAAGGAACAGTCCCTCACCCCCATCTCCCAACCTTCTCTCTTCGACTAACTAATAATTATTTTATAAAATTATTTAGGACAAAAAATCAATCAAAAGTTGAACGGTCCAAAATAAAATTACGGCTGACGTGACAACGTAACAACATAACAGCCCTCTACCCTCACCCACCTTATCCAGAACGCAAATTTGTGAAAAAACCTAACAAAAGACATTTTTAAGGGTTGTGGGGGGTGAGAAATAAACTGGCATCACTTATACTGATTCTTTTTTCCCTTCTGAATTCCCACAGTCACAATGAAATTTTTTGTCCTTTTGTTAATAAAATTGGAAGAAAGAAAGAAAAACTATAAGGCATTCCATGGCCCTGAAAAACACTTAAAGGTTTCGAGAAACACGTTCAATTCACGAGATAAGCACAAAGTTTCTACAAGATCAAAGTACCAAGTCCAAAACGACTGACGCTTATTCCCAAACTTTATCCAAATTGTCCAATCACACTTCCGACATAAAACTGCTGTTGACTGACAACCGTAAGCAACCAAACACTCACTGCATCTTGTTACTGTCGTACCCCGGTGAACGACACCACCTCGAATAGTCAGTGAATCGGATTATTCAATAATTACGACACCCGTCATAAAACCAGAAGAAAAAGAAAAACAATTCGACCACCGAAAATTACTCGCGACACCAAAGTTTGGAAGGAAATAAAGGGAGTCACGACGACGACTTCTGCTGCGAATAGTCCACGAACTAATCCAACTTTAATCAACGTTACTTTGGCTAATACGGATTTCCAACTGGAAACCATAAACAAAACGAATCGCATATTTAGTTTGCGGTAAGGGAATTCAACTAACAAAACAATAGTCCTCCCGAGATTGTTTATAGCGAAATGACAAAACTAAGAAGACAGACGGACGTACAAGTTTGAACCGAGAGTAACACATCTCTTTAAATTCCACGTGACATAAACACTTCTCAGTTAATTCATATGTGAACCTACACATTTCGAATCCCGTCCGCCTATGCTCCTATATTTTGAAATCGTACTGTGAGGGAACATTAGAAACGGCCCCCTTTCTATGACTTAAGGTCAAAGTCAAATTTTGAACTCGGAAAAGACTGTTCTCATTTCTGCTGTCGAACATTAACGGCACAACAAAAGCAGTAAACAGACTTTCAACACCATTTTCAAAGTGCCTCGAATTCGAAACAAATTTATCGAAATCAATAAACGATTATTCAATAAATAATAATAATAAGTCAGCGTACGGCGAAACATAATTTTTCCTTTTATCGTTTTAACGTCCTCATCCATCAGAGCAAAATTTTAAGTAAACAGCTCTGAAAAGCGTAAAAGTCGAAGAAGACTGGAAGCTGGATTTTTGTATACCAGAGCAATCTCACCTAAATAACGTTGAAAAGAAAACAAGTAAAGCATGTGAAACCTATTTTACGGTCGTTTCCTCCGCCTAGGAACGGTTATTAAAATTTAAAACATCTCCATACAGTACAACCATGACTCTAATGCAAATATTTAAAAACAAAAAATCTGAGCAGAGAAAAATTCTCAAAGGAAACTGCGTCAGTCAACAAAGTATTTAAAGAAAAAGGCCATTCTCATCACGATACCAAAGGTCGATTGACGATGATTACTTCTTTAATATGCCATGCGCGACAACACGTTGCGAAAACTATGCCACCGAACGGCTACCTAATTCAATTCTTCGATTTTCGAGATTAAGGGCGGAGTTCCTTCCAGGAAACCACTTCTAATCTAACTGGCAAATGAACCTAAGACACGGTAAAGATATTTTCAGATCATCCGTGACGAAGTTTTCCATCCTCTATTCCAATACGGATATATTAAAGAAAATAAATATTTTCTCAGTCGTAAAATAAATTTTTTCCACGTGACAAAATTCCAATAAAAAATCTTGAAGAGGTTTTTTAAAAAAGGAAACTACGAACACACTCATTAACTCTGGAAAGTTTTTTTTTCTAAAAAGTTTCTTCAAGACCCCCTTTCTTCGCCCGCGCAAAATATTTTTCAACCACCCACAAGACTAAATGAATAAAAAACCACCTCAAAAATGGACTAATGGAAAAACGCGTGGGTCGCAAATTAAATTGATAATTTTTTTCCCAACTGGTAATTTCGGCCTAGAGGCTGGCTCACGCCACCGCGGATTCTATATCTCCTTAAAAAGTTCTGGTCATATGCTAAAAACCTCTGCCAGAATCCATTCTTCTTTGCGCCCGTCATACTAATTAACTTGATCCGACCGAACCTATGAATGAAAGAAATCATATTTCTCCAAGCAACTTCGACTTCCGGTGTCAGCCGACCAGGTTCGTACCAACTCCTCAACAAAACACTTCTTATCTCTCTCTATGTCTCTCCGGTACCTGTTCGTAACTACCATCCTCCTTTCGTACGGATTTGGCAGTCGTTTTCATTCATTAAGCCCCACCCGACATTGATTGGACAATTTCTTTCTTCTCATTTCAAATTCTATGAGTGCGTACAGGTTCGAGTTGAAACACACATCAAACGATGGTGACACCTAATGTGTGAAATTATGTTTTTCCTTTGAACAACCCACGCTCTAAAACAAATACGAAGAACTGACAATTAAATACATGAATCAAACTAATGACGAAAATCTAAAATCCCAGGCATCCATAAATACCATAATCCTACGGGGTCCCACAATCAAGCAACAAACCTTGGCTTGTGCTCCACCACAAAAAATCTTACCAAAGACATTTTATTATCTTCGTATTATCATAATTAATTGATAGTCTATTTATAATACGACTATTTAAATGAGACTGTGTCTTCCAAATTAATCCTCTAATCTCCCAACGGGGTCGAAAAAGCTGATTCGCCATTACACCAAACCTTTCAAAAAGTAGAACAGGACGAAGACTCAAATAAAATCATCACGGAATTCCATCTAATATTAATAAATCACACGATGCATGTGACAGTCCGAAATGAGAATGAAAGCTTCGCCAAAAAGCCCAAAATCATTTCGAATCTTCTCGAACTCCCCAACAAGAAAAGGGTTTGTGGTTAGTCGTTAGCGTGAAAAATGTGGTCAAATCAAAAGGAACCGAAATGGCTAAGTAAATATTAAATGACGCCATTGGGAAATTGGACGAGAAAGCTCTTATGGTCATTAATTCTCTTGATATAATTAGCAGTCTTTCACTTATTTCCTTTACATTTGGGCTCGTTCCAGATTCTTTTTCCACTCTCCAAACTCTACCGTGCACGTAAAATGCACTCCGATTTCGGTTTGTTTCAAAGGTCCTCCCGATCGATTCAAAGCTCTCTTCTAATCAAAGCTAATTTTCCTACAGGAAATAACAACAACTTAGATAACTCCGTTGAAAACCTAACACGTGCTAGACATATTTATAGACATTTGAGGAAGTCTAGGATTGCTTACTTGACAGATAAGATTTTGTTTTTTATGATTAAGAATTCAATTTAAAAAGTTTACAGCAGAAAAATTGAAAATTCTAATTCTGCTTTCCACCCTAACTTCTCCTAGCAGGACACTCAAATTCTTATAAATGTCTTTGGTGCTCTCTAAAACCTAAATTTCTTTATACACTGAATACAAAACTTACTACCTGGCATTTTTAATACTAAAATATAATAAAATAATTGATTAACTGTCAATAATATAAAAACTTCAGTGCACTGGCTCTTCTGAATGTTTTTATACCCTTTTAACGTTAGTAGGAAGCCATAATTCAATGAAACTTTCCCGTAATTCCCTAAGAAAGAGATAAAGTGGAACCTCTCATAATACGAATTTCGCAGAACGAGCAACATAGATTGCAAAAAAGTCCCTCATAACGAGCATTTTTTGACTATATTTACATGGGGAATCCCATATAGGATAGGTTGAGAAATAACTCCGAACCCCGAATCGGGGCAGATTCGAAGTTAAATCTTCCTGTATCTGTCTTATTTTCTTCACTACCACCAAAAATTCTTTCATTTTCACATTCTTAAGCTTCTTAGCTACTCCTTTTCTTTTGCTAAATACTAAAAATAACTTTTCTTAGAGCTTTTCTTGCTTTGGAACGCATTATTCTGTTTTACATTGTTGTATATGGAAAAAATTGTTCGCATAACGAGTTTTTCGCATTACAAGTAAAACTTCGGAACGAAACAAACTCGTTATGAGAGGCTTCACTGTATATTACACATTACCACTTACGGGGGCACTATTTCCTTCACTAAAATCTTTCACACCATCCAAATCTCACTTGATTTGCTCCTTTTACACATTCTTCTCATACTGCCACGCTTCACTCGTATAGAAATTATAAATTTATATAAACACTTATAAACCTGAGTCTGACATTAAAAACTTCTTGAGAATCTTGATTCTTTAATATTTATTTTTCACCCATGTTTACACCATATTGAAATTACTGGAGAGTCCAAAAAACTGACAGCACCCCCAAAAAAGAATCCTAATTCCTCCTTCCCCCCCAAAAAAAATCAAAAGGCAGCTGAAACCGGCATCGCCACCACTACCGACCTCCTCTCTCTCTCGTCATTTCCGTTTCATTATTCATTTTTTATAATAAACTGTTGAAAAGCTCACGTTTTCCGTGGTTCTTAAATCTAAGCAATAAATTTTGAAAACAATCCCCGACGAGACTTCCTCTACAGTTTCATAACCGCGCCTCGAAATGCTCCTTTCGTCCTTAATAAAAGTCTTACTCACCGTTTATGGAATTCAGTCGTTAGATCATTTTTCCCGTAATTTATTTCTTGCCATTTCACATCGACTCATCATTATAAAGGTATTCGGACACAAGTACTCACCTAAAAAATAAATAAATAAACAAAATTAATTACTTGAACAATGCTTTCTAAAAAAAAAAGGGATTTGGGAAATTGAATAAGGAGACATCCTACTATAGCCAGAAAATTTTTTAAAAATTTAAAACATCTCTGATGGTTAAAGCCATCTTGCTTCGACCTTGTAGTAAACTTACTACACTAAACATTAAAACCTGATGTCCAAGACAAAATAATTGAGCTGTCACATTCTTTTAACCTTTAAAAAATGTATAAAAAAAAAATTTCCTTCTAGCACTATATAATAATATATCTTATACACATGTTTTTAGGGGAATTAATTGCAACAAGATAAACAACACAATCTTTTGGAATATATAATAAAATTATGTGTACCTGGTATGTGAACTGCCTCAGAGTTCTACAAAAAAAATTTTTTTAATTTTAAACCACCACAGCTCTGATACAGCACAACCGAACGCTCCTCCAGAATCTGAATTTATAAACTCGAAACGGAAACGCATATAAAATTAAATGGAATGCAATAACGCAACTAAAATTAGCTTTCGGATCGCTCTTCCATTAACCGGATTTTTGAGAGAAAAGTGACAGAAAAGAAAGAAAGAAAAAAGTTCGATGGCAAACAAATGTGAAAGTTGGGAGAAAATTGGCATTTTCCTCTCTGAGGTCAGACCCACTACAAACCAACAATTACCAGAAACCTTAACCATCTACGGACTTCATAATTCCAAGAAAAATATATCCTTTCGTGCTTTTTCTAAGACCTAAAAAAATTCTAAAAAGTACCCTGTGGCAGGAGAAAAAAAAAATAAAAACTATGATTATGACAACGCGTTACGGCGGAACTCGTTTACAACTCACGCCTTACAAGTTTTTAATTATGCAACCCGTGCGTCGCACGAGCAACGCAAACTGCCTACAACAATAAAAATAGTAAAAAAAGAATTTTATGGACATGATTAACCCAAAAATTATTATTTATTTCTTTGTTCTGACGTAGACCTCCATACTTTCTCACTAATATATTAGCGCCCAAACTGAAATTAGTCCAGTGGTAGCAAGAAGACCAAACAAAAATTCAAGAAGCCATGAAACAAATAAAACCTTTCATCACGTTGCAAAGTTAAACTCAACCAAAACCGTTTGAAAAATATTTTCTACCTCATCCTTTCTAGAAACAGAATAAAAGTCCCAACTCTTCGATATTTCACATTCAATAGGTAACAGATGCAAGATGGTAATGCGAGGATACCCCAAATGTTAACTTAATCCCACCCTTCTTAAAAACATGATGTGTTAGGAGTCCAGATGCAGGGATCTGGAGCCTGGTGCTAACCACGTCACTCCCCTAACGCTCTTCAAAACACGACCTACGATTTCTATCCATAATTTTCCCCAAAATTTTTATTTTACCGCATCCAACCGTAACTCACTACCTCACGTCTTTGTGACTACCCTGGCATGATTCCCATTTGGGGATGGAGTATTTAACGCGCCTACAACGTCACAACCTTGAAGAAAACAAATCCGACGATCACGTGGTTCAATAGAATGTTATCAATAATAGGCACACAACTTCATTTTCTGTCCAGCCGTCATTTTTTGTCGTTGAAAAAAAATTCGACAGCTACCCAACGTTATGAGCCCAAAAACTGCTTATTCAAAGACTAAACAACAGCTCCTCAATTTACTCTCAATATCTAGTAGCCGAACCAGTAAAAACCACGAATTAGAATCTTCATTAAAATTTTCTTCCTTCCGAAGCGACAACCCCCACACACCCACCTACCCCCTTCGCATTCCCTTTACGAGTGGATTTAATTAAAGAAGCTTCTAATCAATGAGCGGTTGCCGCCCTCAAATTCGGATAAAATAATTGCAAGCAACGAAATCATTCCTCCAAGACAGATATCAGATCCACACGACAAAACAATAGCTTATAATTTGAATTATAATGCAATGCCATGCGGCATTAATTAGAGCCGTCATTATAATGTTAAACAATGGTTAAAGTGTTTTGCAAATATTGAACTTACCGTCGTAAACGACGTGACATGCAAATCACATTTTTCTCTCTCTCTCTCTCTCTGTTACCGCGTAAAAGCTTTTGCACGTTACTTTTTTTTACTTTCCTTTCGTGAAACTTCAAACAAAGAATATTTCAAAACTTGACCTCATTATCGAGAAACCAAAATTTTTTATTCTTTTAATATTTTATAATAAATCTTAATTTAACGGTAAGCCAGAGTAAGAAGTTTTGGAGGATTCGAAGTCGACTCCGAGATCAGGTCGATTAAGTTCGAATCTACCAAAAATTAACAAAATTCGAAGACTGTTATTAAGTAGTAGTAACAAAAAAAAAGGACTTTGATCTTATGCTCTCCTTTCCAAACTCTGGGCCTTACATATGATCGACACCGATTTTTATACAGAAAATTATACACTCAACACCCGTTTTACGCGATTGATAACCATTTTTCTTAGCTCCTAGTTAAATGCTACCTGTTTCCAAATACGAGTGAGGAGGTAGTTTGTAAGCCTAGCTTTAAGAGGTCCCAGGGAGCAGACAAGTAATCCCAGAAAGAGGTAGAGGAAGAATTGGGTGGGAGAGATTGAGATAAAGAGGAGGAACGAAAATAAAGAAGATAGCATATACAATACACTCATACCTCGCTTTACGGCCTAGATACGTACCACGAAACTTGGCCGTAAAGCGAAAAGCCGTATAACAAAACGAATGGTAAGGTTGAACCTGGCTTTAAAAAATTGTCCAACATTGTTGGTCTTAGCTACGTTCGACATCAGGATCGTTTTCAAGGAGGAAGTTTCTTCCTTGTTCGAAATAGGAAAAAGCTTTCGACAAATTTTTTGATGTTAGCTGTTTGGATACAACAGGCTCTGTCTCTTCATCAAATGCCGGTTCCGCTTGCACCTGAATGAGTTCCTCATATGAAAGAGGTTTCCTATCAGCTTTAAGTACATCAAACACATCACGTTCGTTTAAACCTTCAAAGACGAGATCAGGTTCTGGATCCAAAATTTCTTGCATAGGCCGTAAATCGAAAACGTGCCATAATTGAAGAAGGCCGTTATAGCGAAATGCCGTATAAAGAGCGGCCGTATAGCGAGGTATGAGTGTACTAAGCAAAAATGAAGTTGAAGAAACCAGAAAGAAGTACAAATTACAAGAGGAGTATAAATTGATAAAACGGAAAATCGGAAAATGATATCAACAAAATAAAGTTATACACAAAAATATTTTAAAATTTCGAATATAAGCCCTACTTAACATGCTTCTCCTTTTAAATGAAACTTTGTTGATTATTAATATATGTGCAAGAGATCAGACCCAGTGTAGTTTTGCATTTGAATGAACATAAACGCATAACGCAGAACTCATTTTTAATAACTTACTATCGGATTTCCAGGCGTTGCCCTCGTCTTTGTTTAATTTAAATTGAATAAATATTGATATTAATTAATATACAACCCTTTATTCATTTAAGAGGTCAATAACCACGATACACATTATTAATTTATCAAGCTTCGTTACTGCATTCATTTACTTGGTTTTTATCAAAAACATTTACTGTTAACACAAAATTTTACAAAAATAACGTAAATCCGCCATTTTCATAGTAAACACATACACGAAAATATTGCCGGAGAAAGTGAACTCCTCACCATAAGGATATTAATCTTAGTATAAGAGCCGATGACAACCTAATTATCGATGAGACTTTAACCCAAGACATTGCTCTTCTTCTGACAATGATTAATACGTGTGTGCAAAAATTTAGTTGAGAGATTTTTGAGTCTTTAGGCCACATACAAACACACATCACTATGATCTACTTAAATAAATATATATATGTAGATTAAGGATCCATAAAACATATGTTTAATTCGTTTCGACTGAGTCGTTTAAATTACATTTTTGGTGACATTCGCCAAAATGTAATTCGTGTCAACTGATTCAGATCAGAGTTGTCGAAAACTTCCGCGAAATCTACCAAAAACACAACTTGAAGAACCACTAAATTTAAAAAGGAAGATTATAATATTTAATTTCAAAATCCGGTTGAACATAAAAAGAAACCTTCAGCCTTGATGTTAAATGTCCAAATATTCAAATTCTACTCTTTATAAACCGATTAATTACTTACCATGGGGGCCAATTCAATCGTAAATAATATTGATTTGGCCAGATGTATATTATAATATAAAATTAAAATTAAAAAGAACCTGGTGAATTATTAATTCCATTCTAAGACCTTGCAAGGACAGCGCCACATTGTTGAACAATAATGGCAAAAAAATTCATTATTGCTTTGTGTTATAATCAACTCGCATGACTCAAATGTCTTAGGCACGACGTCGTCAAGGAATTCTGCCTGAAACTCAAAGCTTTTTTTAACTATTCGGCTATACGTGTTTCGACTATCCTTCCCCACCCCGCCACCTTCCTTAAATAAAAATAAAAAGAAACAGGAATAAAAGAATTAATGATCCGATTGTCTCCTCGTCTGTTTCATAAATTATGTTAATGTTTTCTAAATGTTAAATTAGATTTAAATAATTCTTTCAACAACTTGAACTTTTTTTCCCCCCCCCTAAAGATCCTGTCGTGATAAATTGTTCGGAAAATATCGTGTCAGTCAAAATAACCTTGGGCCTCGGAGAAGGAAGACATTTCTTCGGGCTATGATGCACTTAGAAACATGCAACCATTTTAGGTATGAAAACCTGCATACAATTCACATTTTTGAACTTCGATCCGTTTTTTAAATAAATAAAAAAAATTCCACAACAACTTTTTTTACTGAAAATAACAAATAGATAATTATGTGAGGTTTGAAACAAAAAATAAATTTTTACTTATTTTGTTAGAAATGATGTAATGCATACAATAAAAAGATTGGCCACAGCACTCTACTTCTCATGACATGAACAGCCTTCACAGTGACACGTATATATTATTACAAACGTCGGGATCGCTACCGAACTTTGATACACCACAGAGCTTTTGTTAAAAAGGACACACAACACAAAGACAATTATCTATTCATTTTATCTCCAACTTAACAACCATCTAAACGATACAATAGTTCGTACAAGTAACTTTTTAATCGGTAGCCGAGCAATTCAACCTTAACTCCTCAATGACACTCTAAATAAAAATAATTAAAAATAAATTTTATGTTTTATTAACTAACTTCAATCAAGTGAAACACGATACTAATCCTAAAAAATATGAAGGGAAAAAAATTATTCTTCAGAAAGAGGAAGGAAAATGTCGTAGATAATTCATTCCTCCATACATCAGCAGCTGTGGTTGAACATCACAAAAAGTTTTAAACAACTCTTTGCCTTCCTTCTGTCTCCTCTCTCCGGTGTTTATTGGAGTAGCTGCATTAAACATTGTTTTTCAGTCGTTATTAAGTATTTATTTACAAAAAAGATAAATAAGAAGTGTTGCCAGGGCAGTTGGGCCCGACACATTACCAAAATAAAACAAAAAAAAAAGTTCTGTATTACAGTTTGAATCATGTTTTTAAAAAGGAGTTAATGACCACCTATGTTATATTTAAACGTTTTGTGGGTTTCCTAAGGGAATGAAAAAGTCAATACTTTTAAAATTTACGGCGACCGTTTCCTTTGAAAGCCAAGATTTTGTAGAAATATTTGCGGAATTTCAAATGTTAAGGAGTGGCGTATTTCATGACGAAAATTGGTCACGCTGAAATGGATCGGTTAAGGAAATGAAATCGACGACATCCGATTTCATTTTGAGATGATCCTCAATCAAAAGACAAAAGCAGATACCATCGCACTCTCTCCCTTCACAAATAATTACATCTGATACGACTTATCACGGCTCGTATATTGATTTATCAACCTCCGTCGATACACGTCAGCTGTGCAAGTAAGATACAAAACACCC
The DNA here is from genome assembly GCA_016920875.1 of Columbicola columbae. Taxonomy (NCBI): domain Eukaryota; kingdom Metazoa; phylum Arthropoda; class Insecta; order Psocodea; family Philopteridae; genus Columbicola; species Columbicola columbae. The sequence goes on along the minus strand of JADMLL010000001.1, from coordinate 9,320,600 downwards.
ATCATCATCTGCTAGGATTTAACTAGATCACAAACGAAGACCGAACACAAAACCTTGGCGGCAAAATCAAACGAACAAGGCCAGAACACGGTTTCCTTGTTTTCGCTGGAAAAGTAAGAGGGTTCAAAAAGAGGACATCGTTCAATCTTTCCAGAGTGATGTTTGCGTCTTACCTCGAGGTTGAACTCTTGAAAGTAAAACTGTGTTTACAGAGTAAATACTTATAACAAAAAAAAAAAAAAAGGAATCGAAGCAACCGGAAAAGAAAAGTGAAATCTAACCACCAAAGATGGGAGATGAGGCTAGGATGAGGCTTTTAGAACAACAACCACGACCAAAACGAGTCGGGTTAACCTCGAACGTTCAAAAATTTAAGTGCAAAACAGGTCCAACAGTTCAATCCCAGCAGAGTTACGGGGGCAGATGACACGAAAACAAAACTGATAACCTCACTTTTATAATAATAAATTAATAAATAATTAATTCTCAACCTTGAACGTCCAAATCGGGGAAGATTTATACACAATCGCAATGAGAAAATACTTGCACGTGGATAAAATTAACAGAGGAAATCACAAATCGTTCAATAAAGCAATAAGCTAAAAATAAAGTACAACCAACCAACAACAACAACAACAAAATGCATGGAAGCCATTTATTTATTAAAATCATCGACACATGACTCAAGACAAAAAGGAAACGTCCAGATGAGGCAGATTACGCATTATAATTGATTAAAAATAGATGAAATCAAAGCAACAAAACCCGTTGCTCAACAATTTGGCTATACTTAACTCAAAACTTAACACCAAAACAAAGATATTGGCAACCCTTCAGTCTGCCAACTAATTGACTATAATGCATCCAACTCCGACTGATGTGCATTTACAGCTTTTTTCCCGGATGCCAGCGGGCAAAACTCTTTGACTGACGGGGGTATACTCGTGACATTGATTTTGGAACCAGACCAACAGAGAAAATTCACAAAACAAACAAAAATCACATTTGACCGTGGAAATGAACACACACACTACATGACACCCAGACCACCAAAAACATATTCGAGTACCGTAATAAATGAATCTAGATGTTAGCACGATACACCAACAATGCCAAAGAACCCACGAACCGTCTTCGTATTTAATAATCAATATATCATTCGAGGAGGTATTAAATGAGAGCGCGAAATCCTTACAATAAATTCCGCTCATCCGGCGCCTTTTTTCAATCCGACTAACATCTCTTAACAGAAGAAAAGAAAACCGTTTTAACTAGGAAACATATTGGATTGGGTCAAGAGAACAATATTTCAATAAACCGTTTACTTCAATCCTCCTCCTCCTCCTCCCGCCCCGCCGACATCTTTAATTAATACTAGGAGGAAACACTTTTAAAGTGATTTGAAATAAAATTCAATTTATCTGACTTTATCTAGTCATCTAAAAGTCATATTTCATATCACATTTTCGTTTCGTTATGTATGAGCATCGTTCTCAAATCGTATTGTTTATTTTTTAAAATAATCCATAAATCCAGATCCAATTATTTTTTATCTCCGTCCATCAAAATTTCAGATAAAAAATAACACCAAAGAGGATTTCCAACCATTGAGACATCATTACCAAATAGAATAGGTAATTTTTTATATCTCTCGTTTATAAGATGTCGTCTTCCAAACGACATTTTCTACAAGGCAAACCAAAAGAGTAAAAATCATAAAATCATTTTCAACCATGTAGATGCCTCCTTGAATGAAAAACCAATCCCATCCCTCGTCTCCGGAATCGACCAGAAACTACTTTAATAATAAACTTCTGAAAAGGACATGCAAAATTTACATCTGAATGTCCACGAATTGTTTTTACACCTCGAGAAACGTCATAGATTTTGTTAGCCTTCTCCTACCATTACCAATCCCAGTACTCTCCCAACCATGGCCTAGAATCGTTACCACCACCTCAAAAATTACTTTCCCTTTTTTTCTATCTTCTTTTTTATTTTCCTTCCATCCTCTGGTTCGCCATAACCTCGCTAAAATTTTGTTTGAAATAAACTTTAATGAAGAATTTAAAAAAAGGATGACCCAAGTTCTCAAAAATTGGCGAACCACCTGGCGTACCAATCAGAAGACAGATAGAAAGTAGGCTATTTTCCCTATGGGTTAGATCTTCTAACGTCCTACACCGTGAAAAGAAGGCAAAGGATTTCTTTTTAGCTTTATTATCGAAGGTAATTTTTTACCTTATCAATTGTGGTGATTGTCTGTAATCGCTACTTCTAAATATGGTCTAGACAGGTTTGTTAACCTCAATCGTCTGTGTAAATGGTTTATTATTAAAAGAATTCTCTCGAATATGTGAATATATACGACACCAAAAGCACCATACGAATAATTTTTACTTTTTCACAACTTACATAATACCGAAAGTATAAAAAAAAAATTTTTTTTATATATATAATTAATTTTAAAAGTGTTTATTTTTATTTTTTTTAATCAAACCTTGCTCCACTTTTCTGAAGCTCTTCAAGCGAAATCCCCGAAAGATATAAATAGAAAACACATGATCGGAGAGATGAGCAAGTGATATTTTCCCATAAAAATTCGAAAGATGGCTCCGTTTTTAAGTGCAAAATACTTTCACAAAGTTATGGGCAACCTTTCCAAAACGTGGTATCCGACAAAACGGTTTCGTTCTAATACGATCGCAAATTTCGAATAAAACGGAAGCTTACGACGCACTTTCCTGCATATGTGGATATATTTATCGTGTTCACTCACTACTTACGCACTCACCTGGGCAAAACCGTGTGATTAGAGTTTCTTTAATCGTCCTGGGTAATCCCGAAATATGTGATTATATTAAGCAGAAGAAAGTGTTTTGGGTTTTTGAAAGAAAAAAAAAGAAAAAAAATATTTTAGCTCTCTCAGCACACGTGTTAGCAGTTAGAGTTCATCCTTATTTTAACAATTGTTTTGGGAAAATTAAATTTCACTACCGACAGTAGGGAAGAGAAAATAGAAAAAAAAATTTGGGTTCAGTAATTTGAAAGAGTAGTATACCTTCCGCCTATTTATAACCTAAAATTTTGACAAAAAAAGTGCGTGACACACCATTTGGATAAAGTTACATTGATACTTAATAAGTAATCAGGAACCCACTGCGATTTATACAGTTTTCTATGAACCAGACTACGCTGTTAAGGGAGGGTTACCAGTCTTCTGTATAAATAAACAAACATTAAGATTCCTCATGTTCTCGTCTGAACCTAAAAACATTTCTATCACACAGCGACTACAACAATGTATTACAAATGAACGTTTTCGCATTGTGTTAATAATTAATTATTAATAAAGATATTAACAAATATTCCATTTCATTCATAAACTAAATTGGGTGACCAAACCCGTTTGACTTAACAACGACATAAAAATAAAAACTTGGTAAGACTAAGGGGCGGGGATCGTCGGGAAACCTAATGTGTCAAATACACGCATTTAACTAGATTACTTCAGGTTTAGTCCGATACCCATAACTTCTATCCCAAGGCCCATTACAAACAACCACCCATTGCGCATATTTAGTGGACAAAAATATTTTTATTTTCTCAGAGAAAAATCGAGCTTTTGAGAGAGAAAACCATTCAACTTTATAATTTAATTTCATTTTTTAGTTTACAAAACCTGTATTTAAAAACCATTAAAGTTATCGAACGACCTTGCCGTGCCTTTACATAAGTTGTTTTCACCACCATCTCCTGGAAATATCCTCTCAATAATCGTCTACTGAGAAAAGAAGATGAATAATCTGATTCATTCTAAGCTTCCACACATTACAGGTATGTGTGTAGCCATTTTTATATTTCTTCTTAGCTTGTTCCGTTTGTTGATACTGTTAACTAAATATGTGTACACAATATCCCCTCCCATCCTTTTTTTTGGCAACTTTGGAACTGATCGATATCAATACACCCGTTAAAAAAAATCCTAAGGCGACAAAGATTTTTATTTTTCGGCGGCATATCGTTTAGACAACCAGACTTGTATTTATTTGTACGAATTAAAAGTTTCGGACCATGCCAAAAATTTCATTTATTTCTTAAAACACTCCATGTTTACGATATTACGTTTTCTGCATCCCAACACAGGATATCCTGAATGAACTTTTTTAAGAGCCCAGCTTCAAAAACCGAGTTCCTGCAACGACCATGCACCATCAAATTTAAACAATCACTAATTCAATCAACCCTGTTACGATCTTTAAAACATCTCACAGATCTTTTGAGTTTTCCTTTGTTTAAATTGGGAGAAAGTTAGGAAAAAAAAATTCTTCAATGAAAATTAATACACTAGATAAATAGCTTGAAATATGTTACGATTATTTTGCTTTCTTCTTTTCTCATTTAAATGTTGTTGTTGTTTTTTTTTATGAACTAATGAAATCGGAGGAACAAAGGACTTATTCATTGGTAGGCCCCACCACGTCGATAAAATATCCGGGATCAACACGCGTTCTTTATGCTCGTTTCAAAAGATGTGAAAACGATGACCCTGTACTTATCAACCGAAAATCTTTGTCGAGGGTTTTGCACTTAAACCACTCATTTGACCTGAAAAACTAAATTTAAACAGGTAATCCCTCAAATTAATTTAATTATTTGCATTAATCCGTGTGAAAAAAAATAATTTACTTATGAAAATCGACTTGGTATTAACACCTTCCAACTTCTTGATGTTTATAATCTCTTTTCAATTACAGATAAAAAAAAGGATGCATGACCGTATGTGCTGAAAAAACTAAAAAGACTCTCAAACCGATTTCGACCAAATTTTGAACTTTTGAAGTGGGAACACTAGTAGTGTTTGGATCTCCCATCAGTTCTCCCATCAATGATTATAGTTTTATCAAACCAAGTTCCTAAGACCAAATTTTTAAAATTTGTTTATGTTTACGAGTTAATTTATGCACTAGGTCATCGATTAACGACCATAATCCACTTTTTTGCAATCCGATCACTACTTTATCACAGACAATTTGATTAATTCGTACCGGGAAACCCCCCCTTCCCCCCACACCAAAATACTTTTCTTCGCTTAAGGACATTGGAGAATCCGTCTGAAGTCGATTACCTTCTTGAGGATGTTTCGAGACTATTATCACGAACATAAAAGAGATCCAGAAACCTGTTGATCACAACATGATCCATACCCCACCCCTTTAAACCATCAGAATCTGTTGGAGGTCATTTTATCTTTTCCAACTTCTCTTTAAGATCATAATACACCCATTACATAACTAAATATCAAATAATTAATTGTATTGGTGATAACTAACTTTAAAGTAACTAATTTGCAAATAATTAATTGAAAAATTATCAGTTGTTTCTATATAAAAAGTTGAAAACCAACTAGAATAATCCTGAGAACGAGAATCATCTGGTACAAATAGAATGTTGTAGAAATCGTTCTAAATGGCAATTAAACAGAAAACTTATGAACATGTCTGTCGCCCGATAATGAAAATCATCCGCGAAAGTGTTCTGTTCCTCATTCGACTGTGGTATACCTATCAGATGGTTTCCTCGAGCGAGAATTACAATTTGAAATACTAAAAAAGGTTGAATATGGTAAATAACAGTAAAAAAGACTGACGCCATTTAAATTACATCTACTAGTTACACAATGAGTTTCAGACAATTGATTTCCAAAGGAAAAACCCCAGAACATCAAAAGTATTTTGACCCGCTCAGACGCCATTTCAAATACTCCGTTTTACCAATACACCATATTTTGATCATCGAAGCATTTCAGGAACCAGACGTAGCTCAAGCGGAGATGCGTATTACCGTTTTTGAAACACGAGAATTACTTGATTAGTCAGCCAAACATTGCTATCATTAATTTTAATTAAAGATTTCACTCTGAAAAATTGGGGGGATATGACTCCAGGAAGTGAAATAACTATTTTCTTTCAACAATGATATAAAGATATTCAACAAATAACATATTTTAAACAAGTCAGACTTCTTGCTTAACATTTTCTTCTAAAACCTTTTACCTTAAATAGATAAAAATAAGAAAATGGGTGGTGAACCGGATGTATCATGACTTTTTGCAATAATTTAAAGATAGTAAACCGTACGAGACAGAACAAGGGTGGAGTCACATCTACAGATTTTAGCCGCGGTAATGGGATTAAAAATCATAATCAATAAATTTCAACGGAAAAGAAGCCTACAACACCACAACATCATGTTACACGTTTTTGTTAATAAAATGTGGAAGGGAAAATACTGCTATATCGCTTATGATTACCTCCCACAAGGTCAGCTATCCACTTCCTTTTCCACACATCCTATACGAAATCTAAACGTTAAAGAGAACTTACGACGTAAATTTTTTCTTCTTCAAAAATGGAACGAGAGTCTTTCAAATAGTACAGATAAAACAAACGCCGACGACTTTTCTTCCATTTGGAGAAAGTGCACAGAAAACGTGAAAATTCATTACGATCAAACATTAAATGCAATTTAAGGCTCATTAGGAATGAAAAACGCCGACAACTTTTTTGGGGGTATTGTTACTCGGATTCTCCCACAAATTTCTCAGATAAACGCAAAAACACGTTTCCCATATCTAGGTATGTAGTCTCCTTCCGGTTTCGCTTAAAAGTGAATCGGTCGAAAACTTGAAAAACTTCTAAATAAATGTTCAAGAAGGTCAGTTCACTTTTTTATTTATCTTTTTACTGCCCGTAGAAACGAAACTTTCTAAAAATTTGCAAAAAAAGAATTTGCGTACAATTGTTCACAAATTTAATTTTTTTAAATTAAGAATCTCCTCCAACCTTGCAAAAAAAATTATAATTTTTATCTTTGCTATATTTATAGTCTTCAAACGAGTGAATTTAAAATTTTCGTTATGCAAAGGTGATCCTCCTGGCTAGAACAAGTAATTAAATCAGTAACAAAATATAGATATGGACATGAAATCCCATTTTCAACTACAAAATGAAGTTTTGAAAATTAATTTAAGACTCACGCAATTTTTTTAAAATGTATCAATAAATTAAAATTTTTACTTTACTTAAGATTAAAGATTTTGGTAAATGTCAATTTTACTACTTCTCGTGATAAACCCAGTGATAAAACTTATTTATAATCAATAGGTCACGTAACCCACATTTGTGAAAAATAACTTTGGCCTTCTGTAAAAGTACAAGTCGTAACATAATTGTAAATTATCTCTTTTATAAACTGTATCAGCTCTAATTATTTTCCATTTCTCAACTAAAATAATGGGCCAATCAAACTTTTTTTTTCTTTCTTGATAAAACTGACGTCGGGATTAATCGGCGGGAATGAAGAAGCAAAAGTGCAGTCCAGTCTCGTTTTGAGTGGTAAACCAGACTAATATTACAGATGAAAAAATTTAATTCACGAGTTTAATTCGTTCCGGAGTTTTGTTCGTTATGCGAAACAACTTTTCCCATATAACACAATGTAAAATAGGATAATGTGTTCCAGACCGAACCAAAAACCACGAACAAAATTTATGTTTAGCATTACAAAATCACAAAAATTTTTGTCAAATATGAGATTTTTTTATTTATTTAATTTTATGCCCGGAAGGCTTTGTATCGCTCACTTCGGGCAGTAGAAAATTACAAAAATTTATTCACTGAACACAATTGTCTTTTTCTAGCCAGAATGGCATTCATCGTATTCGCGATGGCCTCCCAGTCATGTTGACTTTCCAGCATCACCGCTACCACCGTCCAATATTTGACCTCCCTTCCCAGGATTCTGCACAGCCGGTTTGTCTCTTCTTCCCAAAGAGGGCAGACATCCCAAGTGTGTTCGGGCGAGTCCTCCTTGTCATGGCAGTCAAATATGAGATTAATCAGATTTTCTTAGTTATGTACCTAATTTCTATTTACTATAAAGCAGCCTAGAGTGTTTTGTCTTTACCCACGCTTCAAAATTTGATGAAAATTTGTCACCACATTATCACTGAAGAATTTCGTGGCGCATGACTACTGTCTTATTTAGGGTGATGCTCCTCAAAGCAACAGTTTCCATTTGTTTTCAGCACTTCTCTTATTTCACGAGATTGTTGCTTTGTGAATTAATCCCTCATATTAAAAATTGTCTTCTAAGTCGAGAAATGTGAGCAGAACCTGAGAGGGAAGTCATGGTTTGGAAAGAAAGGAAAAGAAGAAAAGAGTAGCTAAGACGTTAAGAATCTGAAAATGATTGAAAGTGGAAATGAAAGAATTTTGAGCGGTAGTGAAGAAAATAAGACAAGCAGAGAAAGATTTAACTTTGAATCTGCCCCAATTTGGATGTCGGAAGTCTTTTTCTGCATTGATCGAGGGATTCCCCATGTACAAGCCACTCATTATGCCAAAATCTGCTCGTTATGCGAACTTCATGAAAGGTTCCACTGCAAACGAATAAGTTTCCTCCAAAACAAGATCTGATGATTGGATTGAAAATATTTTTTACTTATTCCATAAAGCACACACGACGAAGACTTCTTAACTCGTTGCGACAATAAGATTGAATAATCGTCGAGTGAGTTTTAATTAAATAAGTTCTAAAAACACAAAGGAATAAGGACCAAAGGTGGGGCCTAATTATGTGAGTCGTAAACGTTTTGATTAATTACTTTTTGGGAGATGTGTAGGAGCTCGATAACAGTGTCATTAACGACGAAATGAACGCTTGGAATGTTGTACATTTATATTTCAATACAAAAACCCAACAGAATATTCTAAATGAAAATAAATTCCAGCTCCCTTTCACGATCCAATTGAAAAAAGATTACTTGCCAAAGGAAAGCCTTTTGTTTTATCACCCTACTAATGGCGAATACAAAAACAAACTTTTTTTAAGACTTTTCCACGACTAAGATGAATGTCTTAATGTTTCCTTACAGACAGAACATTTTAATATAAAATATCAATCACCAGACAAACCCAATAACAGACGCGTAAAATTTTCCAGATATTTTCATAAAAGTAAAATGAAAGAGAATAATAAACGGAGCACATCCTTCCTTTCGAAAACACAATTCCCGGCGAATTTTACTTCCCACAAACAAACATAAAAGAAACGTCAGCCAAAAGAGAATTCTGACGTTTTGCGAGAGATAATGAAAGAAATGTATAACAGAACCACACCCCAACCCCTATAAACACACATATATGTCTACAACTGCGACACACCTGCCAGGTCACAAAATTTCGATTTGAAAAAATGAGATGTTCCAGAAGCACGAACACCGCACTTTCCTTTTAGAGACATTTCCATAATTAATATATACAACAGAATGAAAATTTACTGCGGGCAAGCTTATTGTTCAACATTTAGAGTGAGTGAGAGAGTGTGTGTGAGAGAGGAATAATATTTTACTTTTAAAGCAATATAAAGCAAAAATGATTCATTTCAGAGGGGGTAACAGAGAGCTTCGGTGAAAAATTACTGACTAAAATTTATTATATGTATATATGAGAGAAAAAAAAACTCAAAACCGTAAATTCATTTTGATCGAATTATCCACAAATATTAACTATTATCAGAAATGAGGGTTGGATGGGTCTCTGATATCTGCCTGGAAACTTTTTGATTAACTCAGTTTTATTAACAATAATGATTATGTATCTATTTTTTATAAGACTGAGTCAACAAAGTTAAATTTAAAATATATACAGTGGAACCTCTCATAACGAGTTTAATTCGTTCCGGAATTTTACTCGTTATGCGAAACAATTTTCTCCATACAAATTTAAAATATGATAATGCGTTCCAGGCCGAACAAAAAATATGTTAACGTTGCTTGTCACGCGAATTTCTCGCTATGAGAGGTACTCGTTATAAGAGGTTCCACTGTATTTTCAAATGAATTAAGGTTTACATATACAGTGGAACCTATCATAAAGAGTTTGATTCGTTCCGAGTTTTATTCGTAATTCGAAAAACTCGTTATGCGAAACAATTTTTTCCATATAAATCAATGTAAAATAGAATAATGGCTTCCAGGGCGAGAAAAGCACTAAAAAAAAATTATTTTTAGTATTTAGCAGAAGAAAAGGAGTAGCTAAGAACCTTAAGAATGTGAAAATGAAAGAATTTTGGGTGGTAGTGAAGAAAATAAGACAGATACAGAAGATTTAACTTTGAATCTGCCCCGATTCGGGGTTTAAAGTTATTTCTCAACCTGTCCGGGGATTCCCCATGTAAATGTCGTCAAAAATTGTTTGTTATGAGAGGCATTTTTTTGCAATCTATGTTGCTCGTTATGCGAATTTCGTGTTATGAGAGGTTCCACTATATTTTATCATATAAGTAACATTTGTATGTCGTAGATAATAATAATATTAATAAAAGATTTACATGCGCAAACGAACAAAAATTTTACGAGTCAAATTGATTAGGTCCATAATTTAAGAGTATATAAGAAAACGTTGCAATATATTCCAACAATAAAAAGTTCAAAGTACTTTTTAATTCCAATAACAGGATTTTTACAGGTTCATTATCTACTTTACATGAATGAAACTATTTCGACTTTCAAGGCATTTGTCTTCCCGCCCCCTTCAACTTATGTCATTCATCAAAATATCTCTATTCACTCTTTTTATATCAACTTAGCAAAAAATAAATAAATAAAATCTATTCCTGATCAACGACTTATTTTTAACATTCATTTATATCTTTATTATGTCCATGACGCAGAATCTATTAATAACGAAATGACTTTGAATCTGACTTTTGATTTCGCTTTTTCGAATAAATAAAAAATCCCAAAACTAAACGCTCAACCCTGACTGACCCGCGTTCAAAACGACCAACAAACAAATCCATTCGAAACGCAAACCGGCTCCTCTAAAAATTGCAAGTGAATACTATATCAGTCACTGGATGTGGTTCAGCTCTCATGCAAGGCTTCAACTTCCCAAAATGGACATATCCTTAGGCCTCTATTACTCTTTTTATTTTCTTCACAACAAACACCAATTAATTACATTATCAGTTTCTTTAACATGCAATTATTAGACTTAAATAAGAGAACTTTAGTCCTAAATAATTTTTCCTTTTTTAAATAATAAGACATACATAAACCCAACCTCAAATATCCACACATCTCCATATTTCGAGAAAACTAAATAAATAAATAAATAAAAACTTTGAGTAATAAAGACCTCTCACTTTAAGCGCCATTTATTTTAACAACCCATGCATCAAGGTTATTTAGAAAGAAAAACAACTTTTTTAAACGTTTTTGGTTTCTCATCCAAAATTTCTAGACTTTTTCATCCCAAATACGGTGTTAATATCTTCGAAGCAATGTCTCCTTATTTCTAACAACTGCGTTGGCCTTGTCTTTTAGTTCAATTTGCCGTTCACAGCATCCTCCCGTTCGAATCATTAACGACAGCATTCAACTCTCCTCGTTCATTATCTGCTACCCATTAATTTTTTCTATCTTCTAACGCAACACGTGGTAAGGCCTCGTTACTGATTGCACTAACCATGTATGAGACAATTCTGACATTTGGCTATGTTTCTACAACTGAAATTTTTGAACAGATAATAACATTCATCTATTTTTTAAAATCAGGATAACTGAAAACTCAGAAAGGAAACAAAACAAAAATTTCATTTCCAGAAAAGTGATTTCCAGAGCATTTTCCAAGGCACTCGTGGTGAAGTAACTAAAAACTTCTTGGTGAATAAGTTTTTGGGAAATTTTCCCGTTCTGACAACTTGATCCCTAAGAAAAACGGCAGTTACGAACGTGAAATTTGACCATTAATCTTTTTCCCTTTTTCTTTCATTCGTAGGACCGTGGCTCAGGGGTGAACATAGCCGTTTTTGATCCACTAACCCATTACACAAATCATATGTTTATGATTAAAACTCGATTTAATTAAATTTGATTACCTGCCCGACGACTTTTGCCAGAGATTGGGGAGCGGTAAATAAAAATGACTTGGGGTTTTAATGTTACTTAATATGCGGTTGTAAGGTCGTACCTAAAAAACACCCTGTAACTTAATTATTATATTAGAATATAATGAACAATAGATAAAATTTATGACCCCTAACAAACTTTTTCTCTCTTTCAAATCTACATGGGCTTGCCAATTTAGACCGTTGTAGTCGTTTGTTTTTGTCAACGAGGTGAATTCGGAGTGGCAAACCTCTAGGTTCAGTCTTTTTATGGTTTGTTTAATTGTTTCAATACGAAACGCTGTGGGAAAATATATGAAGAACTTGGCAGAAAATGCCTCGTGGGCCAAACCATTTTTTCTCTTAACAGACCTTCGTATTTATTTAATTACTACGAATTTGTGTTTGATCAGACCTCGTAAATCACTAAAACGATGGTCAGAACCTACTATCAATTCAATTCCAATTCTCCAAAGGTTCTTGAGACTTATTTTTAATTAAGCACCATTCGAGTGCTTTCATATACACAGACCATCGATAATGAAATCGACCCTATATGGCTTCTCAAATAAAAAATTATGCTGGTACGAAAAGCTCACTCTTAACAAAAGCAATTGAACTCTTTTCAAAAACCACAATAAATGAGTTAAGACGGGAAGCAACTGGAACAATGCATGCCACCAGGTCACTGACCAAGGCTAAGTTGTTGAAATATTGACCGAGGAAATGCAGAATGCAACCATGGAGGTCAGGGCTTCTTAAGATCAAGGTGACTAATGCCTTCAAAATTCCTTCATCTAAACAAAAAAAAAAACTTTTTCTCTAAATACTAAAAAGAAAGTTTCCTCTGAACTAACATTCTTCAAGTAGGAATGTGTTACTATTATGAGAGAAAGAAGTTAATACATAAAACAGACTCAAGTCGCCCTTTCATCAAACCTGACGTAGTGGCAACTCTGACAGTTAACATAAGTAAGTAATCCTTTAGACTAACTAACGACTCCCGACTTAACAAATTAAAATTCAAATCAAGTTTAAAATAACTCAAAACCAATTTTTTGTGAAGTTCCTTAAAAAGCCTCTTTAATCGATTTCAGGTTCAAGACAGCATGAGTTGTTGAATTGAAAACCACACTTTCTTCTTTAAAAGCATCGAATGAAAGAATCAACAACATAAAATAGAGATATCGAGAAAATCTTTCTGGTTAAATATTAATAAACGCAGGAGAGTTTTAATACGGAATAACACCAAAAACGTGTTAATTAATTTTGAGGAATTGTCAGCTTGAAGAATTACTACCTCTCCTCAACAGTTTTTATAACCTTATTTTAATATTTATTCATAAATAAATTATTAAACTGAAGATGAATGCTCGTGTGTGTTTGTATATGCCAACATAACTCAAGAACGAATGAACCGATTTCAACCAAACTTTGTACGCACATTAATTACAATTAAGAAAGATATACAGCAAGAGCTATGACGGGATATTCAAGTAAACATGCACCCTTAGGCTAGACATAAAGTTTTTTTTGCTGTTGTTGCTGTTTAACAAATTTTAGAAGATTTATATAAATTAAAGTTCTTTCCTTCTTCCACCCTCGATTCCTTCTTATAATAAAACAAAGTCTTTTCCTACCGATCAATTTTGTTTCAAAAACTCATTAATAAAAAGAAGGAAAAGAAGGGAATCGAGAAAGAGTTGAGATTTCCCAAACAGTTTACGATTTACAACTTTCCACTCGAAAGATAAATAGTCTAACTCAAAACACATGACTCTCGACAGCGCTGCCACATGGAACCATAATGGTTCTTATTCAACAAATCTGTGCAATTGACATTTAATCCTTTGACTCGGCATTAAATTGCAGCTAAATAAACTATCGTAGTAAAGGCCGTGCAATTGGAATGTTGTGAAGGAAAAAAAATTACTGTGTTTGTAGTTTTTTAAATCAAAATATCACGATTTCGTGCCTCGAAATTCCACTATTGGCAATGTCACCCAGCCCTTTTGGTTCCTATTTATAGATCAATGTATTATAGAAACGACACTTTTTTTATACAGTCTTTTCTAGGAGAGTAAACCTTAATTTATTGCTGGATAAAAAAAATCTAAATATAAGGAAGTAATATTACCTCCCATTTAACTACCACTTGTCCTAATACAAGACAAGTAAATTGTGGGACTGAAATTAAGGGTGGCATCCAAACAACAGACTTAAGTCACAGCCCCAGGGTAGAAATAGGTGTATAGTACCATTGACCTTTGAGTCGGTAGCCGGGCGCTCATATTTTGACTAACAGGTCATACAGACGATAATTAAAATTTCAAGAAAAAAATTCAATAAACAAAATCATTCCCGGAAAAAATATAAAGACACCTTAGCTAAATAAAAAAATTTTTTTGACAACCAAGTTTAAACTCTAATCACTTTTTTGAAACTTCTGAACCTCAATTAAAAACAATCAAACAAACACGTGAAACATTTCCAATCAAATAAATAGAAACAGTTTCAAACTGTCGCCGAAAGGGATTTCGACGTTTGAATGGTTAACGTTGTTCTTCAATATTCAAAATTTTCTAACACGAAGTACAAAGACTGAAGTAGTCGAGGATGACTAAAGTTCGTCTAATTGATAAAAACTATCAAAGCAAAAAAAATTCGTTACTTAGACAGAAAAATAAATTATGACTAGTTCACAAAGCACACGACCTAAAGGAAAAAAATCTGAATTGAATGGCATATGACATTTGGAATCGTCCTTGCATTTGAATGACGGAATTTGACACAAATCGATCCCAACGGGACGTATAAGTTAACAGGCATGTTGGTAATACGCGATTTATTTTCAGTATATCATACAGAATTTTCATTTAATAAAAAATGTAATTGAAAACTTAAAATCTATTTTCTTTCTATACATTGGATTCCAACTTCCATCCTAGAAGAAACCCTTAGATCAGGGGCGGAAAATCTTTTAATCAATTTTTAATTGGTGGTGGTTTTATCCCGTTTTTCGCCCTTAATTTTTGGGTATAACAGGATGAGGGAGGAGGATTCGAACCCACGACCATTTGCGTCCAAGTCAGGAACTTAACCACTACACTACTCCCACAATCAACGGGCCAATTTAAATTTTAAAATATTTTGGCGGGCCGCATATAAAATAGGAACTAAATTAGGAAGGCCGTTCAAATTTGCAACAAATGAACTACGCGGCTAGTTTAGCTTCTTCTGTAGACTATTATTCTACTAAGTAAAATCCACTTTAAACTTCTCGACCGTCAAAACGTATTTGTACCGGGCTATATGTTAATACTATCCATGTCGATAAAACCTCGGCGGGCCGGATGAACTACTTTCCCGGACCGTACTTTGCCATCATTGCTTTAGACATACATACCACATGATATTTTTGAACCAAAAATGACCGTGGGAGAACATTGCACATCTCTCATACAGGAAAATCCATTTTCAGAAAAACGTTATTAATAGTGTGACACTTAAATTTAAATATATGAAAAACAAAAATTTGAAGAACAATCAATCAAACATCTCTCGAGTGACCTTGAATTAAAAAGCGATGTTCAAAATTAAAAAGTTACCAAGCCTGATTTTTGGAGAATTCGATACACATTGTGAAATAACCCTGATCGCTTATGCAATAAAACAAGTTCACTTCCTTTTTTTCTCCACATTCTTTACCAAGACTAAAGCCAGACTCCATACAAAAACTAAAAATGAAAGAAAATGATACTTTACATAAATTCATTTTTCTGTGTTAAGAACCGAGCTAAGCACAAATTAAACCAAACGGACCAAATTATCCAGTTATGTCTAGTCTCACAACTATAAAACAGCAAAAAGGTAGCCATTAAGCAAATTGCCTCACAACAAATTAACCTTTTAACAGTTAGGTCAACTGAAATAGGAATAACCTACACAATCAAAAAGCTCCTCAAACCTTATCATCCCCCTACAGTACGTGAAGTCTAAATAAATAACGACCCATGAATGATCTTATTTATTTATTTAACGTATACTCTGGAAAGGGTGTGAGATCTACATCGGGGTGAAGGTAAGTCAGGATTTTGTTATTGATATCGTTTAGTAACTGACGATTTAAGTCACTAAAACAAAATTTTCTTGTCCGACCAATTATATATAATTAAAATTTGATTTCTTACAGTTAACATTAATTTGTTTCTTAGTATTCTAATTATAAGGCTGTTTAATTTAAGTGCATCAAAAGAAATCATGTAACTCTGGCCTCGAGTTTCTGCTATAATTAACAGGAGAGAAAGAAAAAATACCAATGTCTATCTTGGTTCCAATTACTTTTCCAACAAACGAGTATATGATTTATTACAATACATTATATTATAATAAGTCCGTCCACGCTTTGTAAGCAACTCTCCTGATAAAAATAGAAACTGAGAAAAGCCCGAGGTTACTTACATTGATTTAAAACCTACAAATTGAAACTGAATTTGGCGTAAACGATAAATAAAACTGCCAATCTACATTTTTAATTGACATTTTCAATTCCTTCAAACTAAATTTTCTACAGGCAGTGAAATCCACTCTTAAAATTAAGTTTCAAGTTTAAAATATAATCAGAGATAAACCAAAAAGTAAAAGATAGATGACACTAACGAATTCTATGTTTTAAGACAGGGATGGCAAACCTATGGCACGTTTGAAAATTTTGATGGCATGTACAAAAACAAAATAATTTTTTTAATAAGTTATCTTTTTTGATAGAAATTAAATAAAAATTAATAATCTACACTATGTATAATAATTTTTTATATAGTACTAAATACCTATGTTAGTATGTTATTTAGAACCATAAAATTATACATTTTATTATTATTATTATTAAAATATTCCATGAATTCTATCGAAGTATATAAAGATGCGCATTGGATATAATTGTTTGAAAGAAGAATTGATTTTATTTGTTTATTTATTTATACTTCCGTATAGTTTTCTACTACGCTAACATTTCGAATGAAATTTTATTATAGCACGTCACCTATTTAAAAAAAAATTTTTATGACTTTGTGGCACGGACATCAACAAAAGTTCGCCATCCCTGTTATAAGATAATTAAATACAAGAATTTAAAGGATGTTCTGATCAGTACCTACTAAAACGTATATACATGCGATTGTTGTCAGAAAAGGAGTTCAACAATGAATATCGAGTTCTTTTTTGCATCCTAAATTCCTTCCGCTTTTCTTGTATATAATAACAATACTCGAAACAGTAATTTGGAAGTGAAAGAAGAAAACGCTTTCAAACCAGGTTAATCAAAATTAAAATTGGCCGTTGGATCATAATGAAAACGCAAATTGGTCAAAACTTCAATAAAAAAAAATTACGAGTACAAAAAATGTGATTTAAACCCTCACTTATAAATTAAGTTTAATTACTCATTTAATGGAACCTAAAAATTGTTCGGTCCGACTATTTGGCAGCGTATCGTTCAATAAATTCCCAAAAGAAGCAAATCACCAAACCGGGGAATCCCTCCCTCCAAAGGGGTTGATTTAATACATAGAAAATTCCGCTCTGAATAATGAATTCGTTCATAGTCAAGCTACCAGGAAAAAAAAAATTTTTGAGCGAAAAATTATCCAGAACCAACCGCACATTTATAAAATCAGTAAAACTGAAGGTCTTTAAAAACTACTACAATCAACCAGACTATTCAAAGACACCAGAATATTATACAAAAATTGACCAAGAGTACACAAATCAACGAAACTTTGTTATAATTTCCTTTTTACCAAACGCAAAAATTACGGCCGACTAGTTACACACTCAAAAACAAGAAAAATACTTCTCAAGGCAGCCGGCTATAAGTCCATCAAGGATTACGGCTTTAGCCATTTAAGAACAAAGAAACCTTTCATTAACTCTAAAGTAAACCATATTGTTAGTAAAGAAGCTTAAGGAGAACATAAAAGACCTTTTCGAAACGAGTATTCCGCGATTAAGATGCTTTATCGAAATTTTATTGATACCTACTATTAACGGTTTATACAGTTTGTCACATGAAAACCAAATCGTATTTGTGGTTTTCAAAATTTAAAACAAAAAAAAAGTTCTGTTAGCTTCAAAAGCACAATTCTTACAAATCAAAATACATCACAAATTCTCGACACAAAGAATGACCATGTATGACCAAAATATTTTTTTAACTGTGACGAGTGCATGA
This sequence comes from Columbicola columbae, assembly GCA_016920875.1. Classification (NCBI taxonomy): domain Eukaryota; kingdom Metazoa; phylum Arthropoda; class Insecta; order Psocodea; family Philopteridae; genus Columbicola; species Columbicola columbae. The sequence continues at coordinate 9,302,416 of JADMLL010000001.1, read as the reverse complement.
TGCGAATATTAAAACAGTGTCTTTGATAATGATAACGGTGTTAGCCAACAGCAACCTAATTCTCGAAAGTATTTCGAGTGGATTGTTCGTTTGAACTTTCAATTGACGCCGAGGAAAACTTCTCCAAATCGTAAAAATATTCTAGTCAGGATTTATTTTAATTGAATGAAATAAAGAACGCCGTAATGGATGCAAAAGTGGATATATATATATTTTTGTTATCATGCTTGGCAATCGTTTCCTCACACAGCAGCTCTTAAGACTGACTGATTGTTCCGACCATTTTTATTAATTGCATATTTTGCGTCAGGGTGAAAAGCGGAAATTAACTCGTATAAAACCTCAATTTCTAAAATAAAAAAGTCAATTTTATTATTAGAAAATAAATATGAAGAAAATAAGGTTTCCTTTGCATTTTTTGCGTGACTTGGACAAGAAAGGCGAAGATTAAGGTACCGCCCACGGGGTTATTAAACTGATTTTTCGGCTCCACACTGATTAAGGATTTAGACTTCTTAACCCCGGTTTACTAATAAATAAAGCGGACAACCAATCAACCAATCAATTCAACTATCACTAATTCTGCTATAAGAAAACCATGTGAAGGCATCCAGCAACCAGAGGTTCGAACCGTCCAATAATTCCATCCCACAATTATTTGAATTTTCTTTTGGGCGGTTTACAAAAAATTTTTCCTTCTATTTAGCCATTCTTTCGTCAAAACATCCACCTTACGGAATTTAGGTTATGCTATAAATTTTGAAAGATATCTTGTTATGAGAGCATTAGAGATTGTCCATATGACCATTTACTACAACTTTCCACTTTTATTTATGCATGGTCAAGGTTTTGCCCCCTAATTGGCGTAAAACCTTCATTTCTCTTCCGCCTAATCTTTTCAGCTTTCGAAATTCTTCATTTTTTTTTCTTATAAACCCCTTGTAAATATTAATAATATAAAAAAAAATCATTCATTGTCTTTCTTTACTTTCTCCGATTTCCCATATATCAAATTGTTCGACGGTTACAACTCATCGAGTAACTGCGCGTTTTCATTTTTCCCTTGAACTTTTAGAATATTTACACCAAAGGTATTTTTTTTTAATACCAAAGCAATGATTAAAGAGCTGTTCCCAAATTGCTAGAAAAATTAAAGAGAATATTTATAGTCTTCTCTCATGCTCATGCAACCCAACAATTTCTAAATAAAACACCTTGCAATATATCCATAATACTACTATCAAACGGTAATTTTTGTATAACATCGACCCTCTAATTTATAAATCGTACAAATTTAGGAGAGAAAAAAAATCTAAACACTAGTATAATATTTGAGATTGAGACTACTTAACTAAATTTTATATCCTTCCTACCCATTAAAAAAAAAGCTCCACGAAAAGGAGCTTCATTCCCAAGATTCTTGTTCATAAAATTAGGTATCGCAATATGTTCTACTTAACTAAAAACAGACACCGACCAAAAAACCAAGCCTTCATAGCTAAAAACTTCTACAATAAAGAACTAATAAGATTCAAAACAAATCTATTAAAAGCTGATGACACAAATATTCATTAATTTAATGATTTTAGCCTTTAAAGGTAATTAATTAAGTTGAACTCTGAAACATTAGGCGAAAGCGAAACCTTAATTTTCAAACCAGTATAACCTCCACTTCTTTCCTCTTCCTCGTCAGCAACGTCAAAATAAAATTTAAGATATATTCGGGGGGGAGGGTGCGAGGAAGGATTTTCTTCATTATTTTAAAACTACAACACCAAAAATTTCAATTCAACCTTGTTCGAACGGCACAAGACACGTAAGAATTTATTAACTTCGTTCGCAGTTGAAAAGTTATGCAACACTCTCTCAAGGACCGTGATAAGTTTTCATTTTCTTTCCTAAACAAAAAATAAATATTAGCATATTCGTCTGAACGTTTGAAATTGAACGACTGCGATTGAATGTGCCTATTTCCAACCAAACAGTTCACGGGATTCGACCGAAGTTACAACTTAACACACTCACAACCTTCCTCGGTTTCCAAAAACTCTATAAAAGGAACCGGCAAAAACAATTAAGAAACCTTTGTAAAGTCATTCTAAAAATTCCTTTCAAAAGAAAAATTCATCATCTCTACAAAATGCTCATTTTGTTTGTGAAACTAGTTTTATTTTCCTTCGGTTCTTAAGTACAGTACTCAAAATCCTCTTAAAAACCTGGAAAGTGAACACCGTTTCGCCTTGGCATGAAAACTTGTCACCCGATACTAGTTTTTTCTTTCTTTCTTTTGTTTAACGAAAAGAGACTGCGAGAAGTACCCAATCGATTTCTACTAGTTTTCCTCCACCAGATATTGTTTCCCAGTTTAAATAAAATGAATCGATATTGGTAGTCAGGAACTTAATAAAAGTCAGATAAGTCGAATCTCGTTTTGCGCAAAAGATGGAAACCATACAACATCGCACGATGAACTCAGAATCACGTTTAAAAGATACCACAATGAGACGATACAGCTATACATTTCAAGTTCTCGAAAAGCCCAACTATAAAAAAACAAGAGTAAAACGAAACCTGAGTACATCCAGGTACACACAAACCGTGTAATACCTTATATTAATTAAATATTTTTAGTGCTTAAGTATTGTAAGATAAAATACTAACAGGTTTTTAAATTAAACAAATTACTTGTACTTATTAATGTAAGTTATTTAAACTCAGCTGTAAAAATTTTGTTTATACATCAATTGACATAATGTTTTGGACGCTGCCCTTTCGACAAGATACCCTGATAACGAGGGTAAAAATATGGTACCACTAATCGAATCCTAATTCTGTTTTCGTGGATCTTCTTCAAACAGCTACCAAATAAGTCATTTATTTTGTTATTTATTCGTTGAGCAGTAAAACACTACATAATTTGGTTTATCATTTTTTTAGTGACAGTCACTTAAATGCGAGTTATATAAAATCTAAAAGAAAAACAAAAGTTGTTTTTAAGTCATTAAAGAGACTCAATCAAGCGCAACCGTAGAGCTGAACACCACAGGGGTGTTTGTCTAACTAAATATTAACATTTGTCTGAATGTCTTATCCAATTCCGAAGGAAATGTCAGTGGTTAAAACAAAAAAAAACTAAAATTAGAAACTGGGAAATTGTATAAACATATTCGAATAAGGCAATATGAATCTCAGAAAAGTCCCTCAGATAGTTTTTGCTTAAAGAAAAAATTTCTGTCATGTCACACTCAAACCCATTGTGTTCAACCAAAAGTAATAAAAGCTAAACAAGCACACCACCATAACTTCCGAGAATTCGCGACGTATCATGGTTAAGGATAGTGTACATTCATTACAACTGATAGCTCTTTGAAGTCAAAAAAGTCACCTTGAAAAGTTATTGCAACACGTCAAATAATATACGAGCTAACGAAAATAGACTACTTTATAAAAATTAAAAAGCACTTAGTAACTCTTAGACCGATTAATAAATAAGTCAGCAGCTATCAAGCCAAATGAAAGAAAACTTGCCAGAAAAGGTAAACAAAGACTTCAGAAAAAAAAAATTTTTTTTTAAAGGAAATTTAAGCACACCCCCAGAGAATTAAATCACACCTCCCAAAGCTAAGAATGAAACTGAAACCCGGAAACGAGAATTCTTTAAAAGTTTCTTCAAACTTCATTTTATACATCCATCACGCCCCGACAAGGAAGAAAACCTTTGGGAAATTTTTAAAAAGCAATTTTAAAAATATATATTCGGAAGCAGTTTGAAAATTAATAGGTTACGTCATTCTCAGTTCAAAGTCTTCAAATTGTCACCAAAGAAAAACAATTTAAATCAAATTTTAAACTGCCAGAAGCTTTGACAAAAATAATAATTTAATCAGCAAAAGGGACTGAAACATGTTAGCAATATTCAACTTCTCGCTTCGAGCTCATGAACGTGATTTTAACCAACCACCGAAAGGAATAGAAAAAAAAATATCCTCCTCCTTCCCTCTACTCTGACAGGTACTCCATTTTCCCTTTTAAATCACAAAATTTGGGAGCGAACCACTATTTAAACAGAAAGTCAGACAACGATGTCACGGTTACTGCTTTAACCTTTAAACTTTTGGGGTAAGGGAGACAAAGCAGGAAGGAATTAATGTTCCGAAATGTATGCTTGCTTGGAGTAATCGACTCCAAGAATGTTGTCGAAATTTGAGTCTTCACACCGAGTTGACAAGTTGAAAAATTTTGGAACAACGCCACACCAATTTGCCAGTTGGAAACGTTAAATGCCACGAGGAGAAAATCAACCGGTTTCCCTAACTGCAAAAGAAATTTTTTAAAAAAGACTTAAAACGGTTTTCTTCATTCCTTTTTCTCTAAGTGGTGGAATTTTATTTCTTTATTGTACCTAGACCTATCCTAACAGTCATGTGTATTAATACCTCAATTATTTAAATTTTTTTCCAGAAACAAAACAAATTTCTAATTTTTTTTTCAATTAATCCCAAACGGAAATCAATTATTTTATGAATTTAATGTACGTTATTAATTACTCCAATGTCAGGTACATCAAACGCTTCAAGCGGAAAATTGAAAACCTGATTCCTTTGCAGGATTTTTCCCAACATAATTTCTTATCTAGACAAGGGGTCTCCAAACTTTTAACTTTTTCTAAGCCAGGGAAGACCTCTCAAAGGTTGTCCATGTTCCCTTTAGGGAGGCAGGAGGAAGTATGTAGGATCTGCACCCACTAAAATCCCTGGGTGTACTCCAACTAGGCCCGGACGGTAAGACCCGGGAAAACTCTTCCGCAACTTTTCAACCATCATATGTGTATTTAACCCCACAACTTCATATTAAAAGCTCTTAGACGTCATATTAAGTCATAATCATCACGAAATACTCTGCAAGGGGTACATTAAAAAACCCACACACTCTAGTAATTAATTAATAATCACTTATTAATTACAACAGAAAAAAATAAGTTACATACATAACAGCTACAAAAATTACCATTTCAAACCTAATTTCTATTTATTTTATTTAAGAATATAGTAACGCAGAGTATTAATTTAATAATGTAAGGAGCAATAAAAACCATCGCAATCATGCAAATTATTATAATTATTCAAAGAAAAAATGGAAACTTATTTAACCATCGTTGTTTAGCAACTTCTCAGGGTCGCCAACCGAGTAAAAAAATTTTTTTTGTTTCTATAATTATTATTTTTTGCCCTAAAAGCTCTACTATACGATATACAAACACATAAACAACAGTACAAAATTTGTTCGGCAATTTAAAACTAACTTCTCAACAGTCAATTAAATTCAAAGACAGTACATCCAATCTTAGTAACCAACAACTCTACCAATTCGATGATTTCGGAATGGTGATTTCTGGTTTCAATTAGACAAAAACATTAACAGTCTAACAAAAAACAGAGCTAAGAATCTGCCTTAAAACTTAAGTATTCATTTTTTTTAAAACATCTCTTAAAAGAAAACAAAACATAAGACTTTCGGGTCATGAATAAAGAAGAATTGTGCAACGACGACGGCAAATGAATAATTAACTAAATTTTATTTGTCACCAACAGTTGGTTACATCAGAGAGAGTGCGTACCATCTTTGCATTTCACTCTCTTAATATTATTAATTCGAAATGTGCCACATCCTAGACACTTCTCTCTCTTCTTTGATGAATGGAACCCTAATTAATAACACATTGTTTTTCCTTCCGCAACCTTGTTATTAATTTTAAACGCGGAAGATCATTAACGAACACTGACATGTCTACCTTAAAATTAGCAATTTTTACTGCAAATCGTACAGGTGAACTCTTTCAAAACTCTCCCTTATAATTAATTACGAAAATTTTAAAACTCGAAAGTGATAATTTCTTTTTCTCCAATTATTAAATTGCTTTTCGTTATGAGAAAGACAGCTGCATAATATCACATAAAACTATCATAAACTATAATTAAACAAATTTTTCTTTTATCTATTTAACTCTCGAATCAGCTTTTGAATTGGTTCACAGGAAGGAAACTCAATATGGCAAAGGTTTAACAATGATGGCTCAAAAACTTGATCCGATCTATATCACACACACACAACTTTAGGAAACGGTTGTCGCTCGTGAATAAGGGATCTTGTAACCTAACTTGTGACAAAATCTCCATGTACTCTCTCGAATTAACCATTTCATTTTTCTCCGACTCCCACTTCGTCATTATTGTCAACTCATTGTTCAAATTTTATACAGAACCAAAGTCGTAACTAACAGCCTCCGATGTATTATTCTTTCAAAGTTCGTGTCACATAATCACAGGCAAGGCATTTCAAACCAGAAAGTTAGGAAACCATAGCGTTAATTGATAATTCAATTCCTCTTCCGAGAAAAAGCAAAAATTCATTTTAAATTACTACTGTCTATGCCATTTAAGCAAACACATTTATTTGTTATTAACTTATTTAATAATAAAGAAAAAATTTGTTGCCTGTTGTAATCTTCTTTAAAAATCCTTCTGCCCACACTTTCGACATGCTTACATTTTCTCCCTTTCACATTTTACTTAAATTTACTTTTTTATTGATTTTTCTTCAAGTATTGTTGATAGTAGAAGCACCTTTCAAGCCATATTTGAGACAAGTGTCAAGAAAATTCAAATTTAGTACAGACTAAAAGGTAAAATCTTTTTTTTTAATGTATGTTTACCAAGGCGTAATACTTTTTTCTTTTTAAAGAGTTAAATTGAATAATATTCTAATAGCTTTTCATAACCACTGGGTACAGCTGTGCAAGGCTCACATTTTATTTTTCCATAAAATTAAGCCTTTAACAAAACAATCGAACAATCAAACACTCAGGATGTTGGCAATTATTCTTCCCTTCCTCTCCATAAAAAAATTAGGGTTATGAAGTCAGGTTCCGGACAATTCGGGCATGGCACCAAAGAAAATTAGTTACTTCCGAATAAAATTTTCGATTTTTAATTTTTTTTTTATCAGACACCAATGCCCAAAACTGTAGCCAACAAATGATATCCTTTCCTAAAATTTACAACGTCTAAAATCAGTAAAATGAATGAAACATGATTTTCAAGATCACGGCTACTAAAAAAATGATGTAAAGTGAAACGTTATTACCAAGTCTTTGTTATCCCAAAAGTTCTCTCATCAATTTCGCTGCCCGTTGCATTTATTAACGTATTACAAAGGCATTATTTATCTACTTAATATGTCAAACTTAATTGTGCATTAAACTGATGGTGTGCATCAAATGCTTTTGTCTGACTTCGCCATCTCCATTTTTCCTTCCGACTAATCAGAGATAAAACGGGTTCAACACAATTTAATCATTTAAAATTTAACCAAAGGAATTAAATTTCTACAAAACCTTCACCTTTTAAAAACACGACAATTAATGGGCTAAAAGTATCGAATTTACCTGGTACAGAGAAAAAAAAATATTTTTGCTTTATTTTAGCTTTCTATGGGTTCATTTCAAAGGAGAATTCACGCTCTGGTTCATACGGAAGCCGATAAACTACAGGGCTGGGTCTGTATTAACTTTAATTACACAATAAAAAAATGAATGATTCCTTTAAATTAAGAATTGTAACTTATTCGACCAAACAAAACCAATTAGTATGCTCTTCAGTATGATTGTACAAAAAGAAATTGCAAATAATTTTGTTTTTCAAGAACTCATGAAGAGACTTTGAAGTCCTTTGTTCCTACTTTTTTTTAACAAGAAAAGGCTTTCTCAACGGGTGAACAATGAACCTAACAATCATAAATTCTACCTCAACAAATGAATTTCAAACTTTCAAATAGGCTTACTACAATAAAATATTATTGTATTGGCAATTTCAAAGTTTGCAAATGGCCATTTCATTCTTCGAAACTTTTAAGAAACCATTTTCATTGCATTCAATTTGAAGCAATCAAAACCCAGTGATCTGTAAGCGCATTAAGATAGAAATTCGCTTATCCAGCAAACTAAAATCTATTTTTAAAAATCTAGGATTCGAATTCATATTTTCGCGCAAAAATCGCCACGTTAATTAGCGGATGTGACAATTGATATACTTAAAAAAAATATTTTGCAAAAATTTTAATTTCCTCGACACTCACATAAATATTTTGTAAATCTTGGCCGAGAGTTGAGTGTATAATTTTAATTATAATTTATTGTGAATCGGTATCAGTGTTGAAATCACAAAATGAAGGCGACATACGATTGATGATTAAACGTGTACATACATCACAACAAATTATGCCAATTGCGTTAGAAAAACCACGAATTAATATTTAATACACATGGACTTATTGTCTCTCTACCAGTCATTATGTACATGAAAAAAATGACACGTGACACAATATGATGAAGGTCAATGATCATTAAAAAAAACATAAAAAACCAAGCACAAACATACTGATAAAGAAGTGAAAAATATATAATAGGTTTATACAAGTCAAAATTTTTGGTCAAATATTCGCATCAGATTTAATGGCAAACAAAATACCTTTTATGTGTACTGAAAGGTTTGAGACTTACAAATCATTCATTGAAAACTGTATTACAATTGTAACTGTATTTTATTTTCACAAAAACCAAAAAAAAAATTGTTTTCTCCAGCACAACTAAAGATGAAATCATCTTTTTTTGATATCATTTACAAAATTGTAATCTCCCCTAAATAACAAGAATAGAATATACTAGATAATAGGTTAACGAACCCAATTACCAATGTACAATAGTATGGGACTTTTATTAATTACTTCGGGAAAATCAAAAACGAACAAATACCCCCCAATTTCCTATATTTATATTGTTTTTCTATGCGGTTTTGGAATTGTCAAATCTAAATCTGTGTAATGCTGATTGTGCTTCAACTCTCAACAATTTTTCGAAAGGAATTAATATCACAAAACGTTATATAGATTCCCAAGCCTTAATACAATTTGCGTTATCCTTACAGCACATTTTTCAATTTCAAAAACATAAAACCATACACACTGACCAATTTTAGTAAGTTAAACCTTTCTTGCTATACACCAATAACCCACAAATATTATTTATTAAACAACTGCTGGTTATTACTTACATAAATGTATAAATGTTATAACATATACTCCTTCTTTAACAATATATATTTCATTCATTTTCTGGAAACACCTCCATTTTGTTGAGTCGAACTGGTTCAAATTAACCCATGTAAACCTTATAAGTTTACGAGACCCAAAAATTGATTCCCCTTCACCTTTTTCAAAAAGGCAAACCTTGCTGACTTCATTGACAATAGTGTTAAAAGTCCAACTGTAGTACAAGGTACCCCACAATGCACTTACTGTACCAAATTATCCTAAAAAATACAAATGGCCAAGTCTCTTAGTAATTTATACATAAAGTGAATGCACTTAATTATGTGTTCTATACAGTTTACAAATTTTAATTCCCAAGGTTTTAGAGCTTAATTTAAGAACATGAATTTATTTTCCTCCCTTCCATGACAAGATAAGAAACATTTGGTATTTCTGATAATGATAAGATCTTGCATTTAAAAATTTTTGGTTGCAACACCATATTTGCAATACTTAAACATCTAGAAAAGATACAAAACTCAAGTGTATGCTTATACCGTCTACAAAAATCCAAAAACAAAACACCAATTGTGACTTCATATTGTTCTAACGGTAACACAAGTTTAAATCAAAGACAACTGGCAAAAAAATTTTTTTTGCTCCAATTTCTTTTTCACACCTTACCTTTCACAAGTTCTCAACTTCTTTCACATTCTGTTTATTGAGACTTCTCAGACGAGGCAACACAGGGTGGATTTCACCATTTTCATTTACCCAAGTGTGATATTTTACTTTAATCCCCAAGAGTAATTTGCAGAAATTAATTTATATTTCATCACATCAGGCTTCTCATCACCTACAACTTGATTTCATGTTTCTTACCCATGTAAATATCTGAAGGAATAATTCCAACAACAATTTGGTGATGAAGTATAAGAAAAATATTAGAAATGTAAATAATTTTTTATGACACTTCGCTTCATCTTCAGGTCAATTCTAACTAAAAATGATAAAGACAGATTCTGATTAAAAACCTTGAACAAAAAATTGTTTTGATTGGGATCCATGTCACAAAGATAACAGTGATGGTTCACATTTGTTTAATTTCTAATTTTCACCTTTTTTTCTCCTTCAATTTTATCATCTGACATGTTTGGAGTTCAAATATTGCTTCGCAATAGTACCCCAAAGGTGTATTATAAAATTCACCTAAAATATAATATGCTGGCTGAGATGGATAATTTTAATAAATAATTACGTAACATGTTTTTAATAAAAATTCGACTTTTCTCTGAGGATGTCTCTACCAGGTTTTAAGACGGACAGGAAAATTTTATCAACGCTTTTATAAAGCCCGAATAGTTTCAAATTTCTGTTAACAACACTCATTCCAAAAACTAAAGATTAAAATTAAGAATGGCTTTAAAAAGGCGACTGTCTAGCTGTGTGTTATGTTTGAAATAAAACTTACCACTAATTTTTCTCATGGTTATGATTAACTACACGTCCTCGATGTGAAAAATATTCAGTTTTATGAAAAACTTCCAACCTTCCGCCATTTTCTAACACGAATACCGCTCCATTTCCAACCACAAGTTCTTATGTTTTTTTTAAATAACACTAATCCACACAATTATTATTGAAAATGATACTGATTAAAAAAATTACATATCTCAGACAATTAAACTTAGTACGAAGTGAATAAAATTTGATTTTTAAAGCGCGCCTTTAAGTTGACGAAAAATTTGAAAATGCACATGACAACTATTACGATAATTTCAGGGCCAACCTTACAACCAAAACAGAACACATAAAAACGACTCAGATGATAAAAAATGAACCATTCATCACTGAATTTCACCAGTAATAATTAGTGATTATTTTAATAAATATAATCAGTTTGATTCTAGATTAGTTTAACACTGAATTTCCTTTATAAAAAAAAATACATGAAATAAAAAACGTAAGCAAATGATCCTAGAAACCACTTCCTTCTCTCAACCAAAGACGACGCGTCTCTGATACTTGTCAAAGTGCTGTGTTGCCACGTCTGGTTAACTGTACTTTTCCATTTTGACGCAAGAGCGCAGAAGTGAATGGACCTTTATAAACAACTTATACTTTATACTGATTTTTTAAAATTTAAATTTCCGATTTTCTGTCCTTTAAAATACTACCCATGATTCAGTTTATTCATACATGTAGCTCGATTTCGAAAAAAAAAATTTCCCAAATCTCTTGGAACCGAACAAAATCATGATTCGGTCAAGATCCATTTCCCTCACACCACCATGACATCGAATGTGACAAATATTTTAAATCTCCGAAGCAATTTTCGAAAGATTGTTTCATCAATACATATCAACGAGATGGAAGTTTGAAAAAAAAAGAATAATAAAAAAATATACACATAAATTTTTTCGGCTCACACCTTTATTGGACTCACTTAAAATGTGGAACCCTCCATTAGGAGGAGGAGTAGGCAGTAACTGACAAGTGTAATGCCTTCAAATAAATTTCCTTTGTTATCTTGTATTAGAATCTTTTTAACTCATTCGCTGCTGAGGAGAAATGAAAGGTTAGTTATTACCAGAAAGTTTGAACGAAACTGCTTAATGTTCCGTTAAAAACTTATACGAGTTCTTCAGTTATTTCAACCCACGTCAACACTTAAAAAGTTTATGGGAAGGCCAATTTTCATTTAATTTTCTGCTAGATAAAATGGATGTCCAAAGGTTTACTTCTTCACTGCTTTTTAATTCTAACTGAGCTTGAAATATACTTGCCAAATGGAAACTACAGCTGTCAGCAATTGACAATTTTTTTTAAAAGGTTTTGATTCCAAAGAAAGAAATTCAAGGCTGTCAGAGAAAAATGATGAGTACTTGAAATTCAGACTTTAGAATTTATATACTTAGTATATCATTATAATGAAATAAATTTTTGAGAATTGAATCAATACTAAAACAAACTCTGGAATTTAAGCTGTTTGTAAAAAATCATGCTTAGATGTTTCATACCTTATTTATTGTATAAATCTTCCCCTGAATCATATAAATAAATTAATTCTTTCATGGATAATGATTTGTAAGAGCAAAAGCTCATCCCTATTGAGTGGTAAGGAACTTTTGGGAGTCACTAACAATTAATCTGAAGATGACTCTTCCTGCAGAGAAAAGAAATTTGGGAATCAACCATTTGGGAACCAGGATTTCATTTCTGTGGGAAAAGAAGACAAACGCATTACTCCTCATTACTTGCCATCTGGTTTGCTTTTGTCACATGTTACTGTTATTAAGACATGAAATCCAACATTGCGTCATTTATTTAGTTCTCACAGCATCTCCTCACCCTCCATTTTGAAATAAGTTTTTAACCGTCATTCGGTGTTAATAAAATAACTTTTTCGTACCTTTCCCGAATGAATTATTGATCATTATAGATCCTACTAGTTTGTATGTCACCGTAAAAAAGGAAATTTAAACCGGAATCGTGATGTTCGCAAATCAGAGTATACATTTGTGAAAAACTAATTTATAGTTGTACTCCCAAAAGAAAATTTCAAATCTAGTGATCCAATGACCCAATTCGTTCCATTTTTCCCCCACCCCCAGTTTCCTTTTTTAATCCGAAATTCGTTACACTTTATGAATATGAAATGATTCCAAGGTACGAAAAATTCAGAGGTCTTCAATTCTTAATTCGAAAAAATTTTCATTTGAAAAGGAAAAGTCTAAACTGCCATCCAGAGAATTAGCTTTGTAGAAAATTGGAAATCGATATTTCATTAAGTTTGCGTGATATTTCACTGACAGACGTTGGATACTTAATGCGTTGAAATAATGAAAACAGTTCGAAATTCCCAACTATTTAACTAAACTAACCTTTTTAAAAAGAAAAAGAAAAGGTTCGGAGGCATAAAACACTTTGATACCATACAGTTGAATATTAAAATGCGTTTTATCAATTTTGATTAATTTTTTTTTCTTTTCAAATATAAAATTCATGAATTATAACCAACCTCTCCTTCTATTATTATAAAAAAGTCTTTAACATGAATACCAAATCCAAGTGAACCTTTTTTCCCTCTTTCCAAGACACCTGATTAAATCATGAACACTTCTTGCACTGGTCATGGGGAAACTGTCACTTATAACATGTGACCTACAAGTTAGTTTTCATCTGATAAGAACAAATAAAACTTTTAAGACACCCTTTCAAAATTTCATAAAGTTTTCTAGCACCAGACAAAACCAAACAAAAATTAAATTGACATTGACAATTTGGTCATCCACTACAGATAATGAATAAATTGAGCCTAAATCTTTTCACTTTCCAGTGAAGGTGTGATGGAGGAACTTTAAAATATTTTACATGGAAATTCAAAGAAAAGTATAACATTTTTATATTTTGTTGGTTTAAGTAGAGATATGACAGTTTTGTGGATGTTGAATGTTAATTACATGAACTTATTTAAATCTTTAATTTCATACAGCTAAATATATTTCATGTGTCCTCCAACTTATTTAAATTTCTGTTGTAACTTATTTTCCCTTTATTCTGTAATAGTTTCTAATTATTAGATACTAATTCTATTTGATTTGGTAGTAAGAGATTTTTGAATCTGATGCCTTACTCATATTACCTAGAAAAGTCAAAATTTAGTGAAACTCACCCTTTTTATCTTTAACTCAGACCCGGTGTTTTGAAATGTTCATTTGAAGAATCCACCGAGAAAATACACATGAACTTCAAAGATGTAGAAAAGGAAAACCCCACTAAATTGTTATCACGATATCAAACAAAACCAACCTGTTCATAAAATTGAGTTAGGTAAAGGAATTAGAAAACTGCCATGTAGTATGAAATATGGGGCACAAGTTCATATTTTGTGATTTCAAAAGAACACCTAATAAACGCGAATTTATTTTTTCAATAAAACAAAACGAAACCACGTCGATTAAATAAATAAAAATTAAAAAATTATATCGAAACACTTTGACTGGATAAACATGTGTCCACTGTCAGTTTAAACACTATTTCTGAAAAACCTTTCCATCAGCAAAAATTTTTGGTACATAAAACGAGTTTAACCTACATCCAAAATAGTTCAAAACTTAAGAAGCCTTTTCAATACGGTTATTCCATGTTGGAGTCGCGACCTTTTCCACGCCACCAAGAAAACCCAGTAGTAAAACGTAAAAAAACCTTTTCCCACCAGCTAAAATAAATCATCTCGCTCAGTCTTTTATGAAATCTTTTTATTTCCAGCGATTTTTACTGAAAAGCCGGCGTAGCTTTCCCTACTTAAAGGGAAAAACTGTTCTTCATAAAATGTCAGTTCTTTAAATATTCCGTAATATCGATTACTTAGACGCCATGGTGATGAAGGGGCGTCTAGTGACAGGGGATGGGTTCTAAGGGGTGTTATTGAAAGATGGGAAGAACATCCCATTCTTCTCCAGCTTTGGGATCAAAAGAATAAAAAATGAAGACTAAAAGTTTGAGGAAAGATTCACGTTCTAAGCCGGGAGTTACTTAAAACTTTTTAATAAGTTTGAAGGCTTTTAAAATGGCTGATAAATATGGTAGCAATGATATTATGAAACAAATTAAAACTTCACTCTAGGAATTAGGAATATTTACTAATCCTATCATCGGCGTGATACTAAAAACCTGGGGAAAAAGGAATTTGAACTGGCCGAGAGCTGTTTTTACATTGTCTAGTCTATTTAGCTATACCTCTTCTTTAACAATCTAGAGAAAATAATTTGAAACCAGAATTTTGGAGCTTAATATATACAAGTTTTGTAGTTTTCACAAGCCACGTAGTTTGTATTTTTAGGAATGGTCACTTCAAACACTGCACAACACGAGACGCACACAAACGAATCTGATTTACAGTGAAAAAAGCCGTTAAAAAAACACCAAACGTTTCGACACCTTCCTAGTGGTTCCTGAGTACTTGAAAAACCACAAAACTTGTATATATTAAGTTCATAATGAACGGCCACGAAAGTCTTCATAATATTATCAGAATTTTGGAAGTTAGATGAAACAGTACCAAAAAAGCCATTAATGAATGTAAACGATTAACAACTCATACTAAGAACTCATCAAACAACAATTTCTAAACGCAGCGCTTATTTAATTATATGAACGAACAAAGTCGAGGAGAAACATAAATCAAAACGTGTGAAGCAAGGAATAATAATTCCTTAGACAATATAGTTTCGATTTAAAAAGTTATATTATCAAACTTAAACAAAAATTGATTTTTTTTTGTTTTATGAACACTATTATTGGTATCACAATAAATAATATTGAAAATATATGATGATATCTCAAAATACAAATATCGGTTGATAGTTATCGCTTTTTCCGAATATTTTTTCTGATGCCTTTACCATACCACCCAGGGTTAGTCACAACTTTTTGTAAATCATTTATCTTATCGTCAGCAGTATCTGTTCCCTCGTCCTCTTCTTCGCTCGAACAGCAGTCACAAATAGAAACTTTGTCTTTGAACACAGGTTCTCTTTTCACGTAAAACAAACAAGAGCTAGACAGATACTGCTCTGAGCAAAATGAGCATTTATAATTATCTTTTAAGGGATCTAATTCCTTGAGTTTAGTACCCGTTTTGACACTAATACCATTATTTGTTTTCACGTTTGATTTTGTACTTAATACTGTTGAGTTTTTGTATTCTGAGTTCCCATTATTGCAGTCATTTACTTTTTGTCTTTTACTATGATTGTCGGTGATTTCAGATTCGTTTGATCTCTTAGATCCAGAAGGATCGGATATATTTTCCTTTTTAAGGGAATTTTGAGCAATATTTGAATCACTTAAATTACTTGTCGTGGCTTCCCCTGTAATCAAACAAAAACAATTTAGAGCTCCAACTTTACAGTTCTTTTTCAAAAACGCAAATAACAAAATCCAACATACCCATTTTAGTGAGGGTTCTGTCTGAAGTTGATACTGCATTTTGTGTCATTTCTCCCATGACAGAAGAAACGACTAAGTTCTCTTCTTTTACGGCCAATTCCGAACCATTCTTAAAAAATTAACAAGTCATCTTGTATTATGACAGGAATATCATTTTGTTCATCAACAAAATTTGGGCAATCACATTCGTGGTTTTGATTGACTTTGAATAAATTACAACAGTCTTTGAAATCGCTTCCAGATCTTATTGTTATGACGATTAATTCTTTTTTAACGCACTTCACGTCTTCTCCCTGACCCGTGTCGATCACGATTTCCTTTTTACACGAAGTGACGCAGGGACTCTGAGATTCCTTAAAATTTTCATCATCGAAATCTGGCACTTCTATTTTTATTTCCTTCTTAATTTCTTCATTATTGCAATCACTATCCAAAGTGCGATATTCGGATTTTATTGCTTTCGTTTCAAAAATTTCCGGTTTTGAAATGATTAGAAAAGGTTTGTTGGTCGTGTGTCTTTCTTCTTTGCACAAGTCAGTGGCGTGCTCGAAAATAGGATCGGACTTTCTTGAATATTTAGGGACGGATATAGACAAGTATTTCATTAATTTTTCCATTACTATATCACATTTTCCATTGATCTTTATTCTGGCGTGGCAGTCTTTTGGAGTCCATTGTAAATTTACAATGTAAATGTGAGGACGGCGCTTGGCTGGCTTATCCATACACCAAAGCCAGGGATATCTCTTAAGCACCTGTAACAAGATCCAGTATTAAATTAATAAAAATATTTATAGGGTAACAGCTAATTAGACTTTAGCGGTCCTTCTCTATCGGTATTCTCAGATTCTGGGCTATTAGGTCATTTATCAAATTCTAAACCGCACTCCACACCACCGGTTGCACCACAGTCAAATGTTCACATTAAGAGTTTTTAGCAATTTTATAGATTGTTACCAAGTTCTGTGGTTAACGTAAATCGGTGCCACTGATTCGTGATAAGGTATGATAGTCCAGGAACTATGAATAAAAATTTCACTTCGATTTTTAAATTATACAATTAATTCAACAACAAAATATCAATTAATAATGTAATAGATAAAATTAAAGACGAAGCCCTCACCTTTAAACTTGATCCAATACATAGGATCATGTCAGCCTTTTCAGCTGCCTTGCAAGCTCCCTTCCAGTTTAATGGCCAAGGCAAATTACCTCTCTCACCGAAATGAACTATAGAATCGACAAGAGAGGAATTACATTTGTAACACTTTCTCATTGTTTTGTGACTATAACGAGCAGTGTTTTCAGTGACGTCAAAAAGGCGTAAATATTCAATAATAGGGCGACAAGATCTACATACCTATAAAATTTTATATTATTTATTTTCAATTTCACATGTAATCGAAAAGAATTGATATAAAATCTATGACATAAATGGAACCTTTAAAATTTTACCTCTATGTACATATTACCATGAACCTCTGATAAGGCTCTTTTTGGAAGACCACTTCTTAAGTGAAGACCATCACAGTTTTGCGAAACAATATGTTTCAATTTTCCTTGTGAGTAAAGTTGAAATAAAGCCATATGAGTAAATGTGGGATCAGCTTGTGTGAGATCATGAGTTCTAAAAGAGAAAAACTCTATGCATTCTCATTTTTCACACCACAGATCTATAGTTAAGAATCTTAGGAAACCCAAGTGCACGAAAAACAGAAGAACATGAAACAAACAAAACGTACCCAATATCTTTCCCTTGTTGTAATAAAGTCCAAATCCCAGCAGCACCTCTGTAATCTGGAATTCTTGCTGCAGTTGATATTCCTGCACCTGTATATGCAACTAAATATTCTGATTTCAAAATAGCTTCTGCTAATTGTTTGCATTTGGCATCTAAAACAGCTTCAGAATCTTCTATTTCCTTAAGCCTTTCTTTGAGTTGTCGTCTTTTCTCTATCCTAAGAGTAGCTTCATTGACTATTTCAGAGTAATTGAACAACATCTCATTTTCCTCTTTTGTTCGTTTTGATTCATCTTTTTGAAGGATCACTGACACCTAAAACACAGAACTGCTAATGAATTGTTCATGCTTTAAATGTTTAGATCTGGGCTGTTCATTAAATATTTGAAAGATGTTACAAATGTTTTGGGGACAATAATACAAAAAATAACATATCACTCACGTTTTGCATGAAATAATTGTCCGGCAACGTATTTTATTAGAAGTCAGTTTAAGAGGCCAGATTTAATAATTTTTTTTATTAGGCAATAATGGTCAATTCATATTGGCACGACATTTGGTAAACATTTAATAACGCCTAACTCACCGTTTAACGCAAAACCAATTCGTAAACTCGTTCACATTCAAACTAGGGCCTCGAGCTTCTTTGATTTAAAAATAAAAAAAAAGTATAAAGACTAAAAGAAGTTGAACAAACCTTTTTTATTGACAAATTCCTTTCCTTTCGGGCTGAAATAGTAACTACTTTCGGTCGTTTCTTTCGTAATCTGGTATAATTCCCTGGATTACTGTTGACAGACATCTTGTTTTGACTGAGAATACTCGTGGACCTAAACACTTCTCTCTTATTGGACTGAGCCTTTGTGCACAGTGATGACAAGGTCTTTGGTCGACGTTGCCAAACTTTTGTTTCCTTGTTTGTCGTAACGTGGATTTTGACAGACGTATTCTCAAAAAAGTACGATTGAAAAAATAATTTCAGTCAAACTATCCTTGAAAATATTATAAAACCTGTCCAAAATTACCCAAATCCAATGAAATAAAAATTAATAAAACTATATTATAAGTTACAAAAAGGAAGAACAGACATTGCTTGAGATAAACCTCATAGTTGAAGAAAAACCTTAATTTCATGAGTGAGATACTTTTGGCCGTAAAAAATACGTTTAGTAATTTTATTTGTCCCGACATGTCACTAATTTGATCCTCCAATTATTATCTTTTATAACAAGTGTAAAGTGACGACAAAGGCAACGCCGCCACTGGTGACGTCATTCATTTGTCATCCTCAGCTGATATCAAATTTACCATACTAAAAAATTTATATGTACAGTTGAATTTAAAAAAAAAGAAAATCATGTTCAGAGGAGCGAATTTTGAAAAGCTTTTAGGTAAAAACTATATAAAAATATTTATGGAGTTGTAAGTTTTGAGAGAAGTAGTCACACAGCAAATGATCTGACATGCATTTTCAACTTTCAGATAAAGCCACCAGCAGTTTGAAATTAGAACCAGATTGGCCGACTATTATTCAAATATGTGACCTTATCAGACAAGGGGATTATCCGTAAGTTATTGATTTTGAACAAAAGCTGGTTCAAGTTTTTCTTTCCCCAGTGTTAACTATTAACACAACTTTAGCCAGAAAATGGTTTTTGACTACTTTGATTCAATTTACTTTTATTATTCATGATGAAATATTTTCTTGATTTGTGTAATGTTTTTTGCGCTCTAAGTTGAAGTTCCTTCTTTTCAAATGTTTGAATTTGTTCCTGTAAAAGTATTCATCAATCCCTTCAAGACACCTGAAGATAAAGTTACTTAAATTACATCAAATATATCTGTTGTTTCTCTTTCACACAAATATTAACCTTTTATGTATAATTTTGTGAAAGGAGGCTTTTGTTGTTTTCATTAAATACAAACATTTGCAGAATTTGGTTTCTGTAAATTGTCAGTGTCGTCCATATTAGAGAACTTTGTCATATTTTATTTGCAGGTAATTGTGTAACACAATTACTTTATTTACTACTTTTAATGAATAAATATAAATCATTATGGAAGTCTTCAATAATTATTCACAAAACTGATTGAAATGATTAGTGAGTTTCGAGTTCTCAAGTTTTTAATCTCATTTTTCACCATTTTTTGGGTATATCAGGGTATGGGAGGAGGATTTGAACTTGCGACTACAACTTAGTCTGGCACTTAACCACCACACCACACAATTAATAAATTAATTTTGACGTTTCATTTCAGTGCAAAATTGGCCTTAAACAGTATAAAAAAGAAAATGCAAAATCCAAACCCTCATGTAGCTACTTTTGCTTTGGTGGTTTTGGAGTCAGTAGTTAAAAATTGTGGACAGCTAATGCATGATGAAGTTGCTACAAAAGGATTTATGGAGCAGTTAAGAGATTTAGTTAAGGCTACTCCAAATGAACAAGTTAAATCAAAAATATTAGAATTGGTACAAGCTTGGGCATTTGCTTTTAGATCAAATCCAAAATATATCGCTGTTCAGGTAATTATTATTTTCTCCACAAGCTTATAAGAATTTTACTTTTCAGTGTAACTGATAAAAGACTAAAACATTTTCTTACAGGAAACTGTGACCATAATGAGAGCTGAGGGCTATAAATTCCCTGTTTTGAAGGAAAGTGATGCCATGTTTTCAGCAGATATAGCTCCTAAATGGGTTGATGCTGGTGTTTGCCATCGATGTAGAGTTGTTTTTGGTGTTGTAGTGAGAAAAGTAAATGTGTTTTTGTTTTCAATAAATATATTAGTGTCATAGGTTTGTGAGGATTTAACAAAATTATTTAACAGGGTAACATTTTTTTAAAGCACCATTGCAGAGCCTGTGGAAATGTGTTTTGTGGCCAGTGCTCTTCCAAGACTTCAACATTACCTAAATTTGGAATTGAAAAAGAGGTTCGAGTTTGTGAAACTTGTTATGAACAACATAATAAGTAAGTAAAGTTTTATTTGTTTCATAATTATATAAACTGCAAAATTTATAGTTTCTAAGTAAAGCACAAAAATGTTTTTCAATTTTTCTTCTTAATGCAGACCTCGTTCTCCATCACCTCATGCCAAATCTGAATATGAAACTTTACCAACAGTTTATCTATCAAGTTCATTAGCCCAACAGAATCAAAATCCAAAACCTAAAAAAACAGAAGAAGAATTAAAGGAAGAAGAGGATATACAATTGGCATTGGCACTTTCTCAGTCAGAAGCTGAAGCAAAAGAGAAAGAGAAGAAAAGACTAACAAGTGAAATCATTAACAATGCAGCTGTTAAGAAGAGTCCTATTATCACAGTAAGTTTAATAATTAAAGCTCGATTACCAATGATTGAACAGAATGACTTGTTAGAACTAATTAATTGGCGACTTGAAGTTTTTCGTGATATAACGTTTAAAATATTGTAAAATTATGTTGTTTATGAATTTGAATCTAGTGGGAGTAATTTTCTTTTTTCTAGAAGGAAGAGGAAGAAGAAGAAGACCCTGAACTTGCCAGATACTTAAATCGTTCGTACTGGGAAAAACGTCAAGCCGAAGAAAAAGCTAATGAAAAAAAAGGCCCAAGTCCAGACCATTTTCGGTCAAGCCCTGGGGGGCCACCTAGTGCCCCGACAACTCCAACACATCACTTGGTGAGTTTATAGCATAATTTAAAATTAAAGTTGTTTGCTTCAACCATCTTAGGATGACGTTAAGAACGGTGTTAAGCTACCAGGGCACTTCCTCAAATAGGTTGACTAAATCATATCCAAAACTTTAGGCTCATGTAGTAATAATTTTCTTCTTATTTGTCTAAAATATATGCAATGAAAATTTTGTAATTCATTAAAAAGATTTAATTAATAATTATTTTATCTAATAATGTGTTTTACTTTGCAGGAAAATGGTGAAATGCTAGAGTCTGAATTAAATGATTTTGTACGATATTTGAAATCTCAAGTTGAGATATTTGTTAATAGAATGAAATCGAACTCAAGTCGAGGTAGAAGCATTTCAAATGATTCTTCGGTTCAGACGTTGTTTATGAACGTTACAATGAATCATTCTACTTTATTGAGATATATTCATCAACAGGATGATTCCAGAGGTAACTTTTAACGGTTCTCAGACTAACATCTTTATTTTTTTAAACAACGTTTTCATCACTCTCAAAATTTTCAGGAAGTGCCTATTGTTAGAAAGAGGCTCAAAAACCATTCGTTTTTGTAATTTGTGAAATTGAAGGCACTTTCTGATGGTATAGGGAAAAATTAAATGTATTACTAACTACAAATCTGGTTTTTTTGTGTTGTAAATTAATATTGTAGTACTAAGATGTATATTATGATTTCAGTTTATTATGAAGGCCTTCAAGATAAATTGGCTCAAGTGAAGGATGCCATGATGGCTTTGGATGCTTTAAGAGAAGAGCATAGAGAGAAGTTACGAAGGGAAGCTGAAGAAGCAGAACGTCAGAAGCAGTTACAAATGGCTCAGAAATTAGAAATTATGAGAAGGCGAAAGCAAGAATATTTGCAGGTATTGAAATTTAGATGAAGGTTTTACCTTTTATGAAGCCGATAAATTTTAGAGTGAATTTTAAAGACGAGTTTATCTTTTGCTCTTAGTACCAACGGCAATTGGCCATTCAAAAGATGCAAGAACAAGAGAGAGAAATGCATATGAGACAGGAGCAACAAAAGCAGCAGTATTTCATGGGGTCTATGGGAAGAGCTCATGAATATCATGGTTGGGATCCAAAGGTGTCAAACATGCAACCACCACCTCATCAATTTGGGCAACAGTATCAGTCTTTACCTGCTGTAAATCCTCCATCAACCGGTTATGCGATACCAGCAGCTACAAACATTACACAACAAGTGAGACATATTGCTTTTTAGGAAAATTAGAAATAATTTGCCCTCTCATTGATCAGTTGGAGCAAATCACATGCTGGCATTTTTATTGTGGGAAAAATAATATGAACTGTGTAACATTTA